>JARYHS010012519.1:182688253-183010522 GCA_031002005.1 Vandiemenella viatica
GATCACCCTGCAGCTGTTCAGTCTTCTACTATTGTGACCCTGTTAGATAGTATAATGGCATCTGCAACAAACACCTAACTTCTGATAGCAATCCACCAACACAATCATTCATTAGAAGAGTGAATAGCGATGGTCCCAATACACTACCCTGTGGCAATCCAATTTTCACTTCCACTTCTGTTGATACTGCATTTGCTACTCTAACTTTTTACTTTCTACCTTTTAAGAATTCTTCTACCCAACAAATCACTTTTTCATTCACTCCAATAGTTTCTACCTGACCATTTCATCTGAAAAATCTTGCATGTGTCCTACTAACTGAGGTTCACATAAATATCCTTGCCTAAAACCATGCTGTTGACATGAAAATCACTTACGTTCCTCACAGACACCTCTATTGTGTTTGCACATCAGTCTAATTAATTTATGTTCCACTAATGCAAACTGATTGGCCTGTAATTTTTATCCTATTTGTCGCCCCTCCTTTATGGATCGGTACCTGTGCTCGAAATTGTCAGAATTTGTTAGTTTTATGCCTGCAATCTCCGTCAAAGGTGTAGAAAATTCGTCTAAGCATCAAAACTTAAATTAAAAAATTACATTTGAGAACTTCGTTTTCAGTTTGCATTTTCAGTGTTTAATTCTAATAATTAATTTCAATTATAATTGTTGTATGGTGATCTATAATATGTTTCCTAAGTTTAGAAGTTGTGGCTACAATGTAGGTGAAGTACTGCTAAGTAAAAAACAATTCTAGTGCGTGCGGTATTCGTTTAATGAAGTAAGTGAAGATGTCTCGTAAAATTACTGACTTCAGTTGTTAGACAAGTAGCTACAGTATATTAAATAAACTGATGGTTTTTGTTTCAGTGTTTCTCTTAAATTGTGCTGCAAAACTGTGAACTAAAATTAGTATTAGAATTTGTACGTCACGGAAAATATTTTTCAATTTTTAGTTTACATTTAGACTTACTTGTATTTAAAAAGAAATAATCCTCTAACGTGGAACCGGAAAAAAATTCTAAAAATATTTAGGAGTCAAACAAATTACCTCTGAACATGAAAATCAGTGTGTAAAATTCAATAATTGTATTAACCTATTTCATGATTTTGGCATATAATATATTAGCAGACCATGTTATTTTTTTTTCTAGACCTATTTACAATTTTAAATTGTATTGGAATAGGTTGTAAGCTATAAAATCTGTATTTTCATAATTATAATATAATAATGCCTGAACATTTTCATTTTATGCCCATGTCTGAAAGTTAGGAGTAACAAATATTTCTGCATTTATAAACGAATTTCTAGCACTGACCGTACTACTATTGCTCTTTTCTATTACTCTGGTAAGTAGCAAGTATCCAGATTCAATATAAATAATGTTTCAAGATAAAGTACATTGTCACATATTGCTAACTGTAAGACATCCGTACTATTATTCATTGCATATCAATAAAGTTGATGAAATACATAAAGAAATATTCTATGAATATGAACACTCAGCCTATTGCACATCATTCATTTTAAAATTCATCTTACTGTATTCCTCATTTCTCTCTGCACTCTTGTCCCTTCAACCTCTCCTTTTACAATAATAAGCAAGACTGAACAAATTTTTTCTTTGAATTATTGATAATTTTGATTTTCCCTTCTTCTTACAATCTGGACTGTTATTTTAAATGTCTAAGCATAGTCAAAATCTTCTGGTTTTTATCTAGCAAACTGTAAAGATATTGCTTGGTGAAGCTAGATAGGAAACCTTCCAGGTCAGTTTTGCTTCCGTCAGTTTGATCCCATAAATTTGAGTCCAGGTTGTGGCAACAGTGTCTTGTTCTATTTTTTATTTTGTCTGTCAGTCTCAAAACTTTGTTTGTGCTTATGATACTTTAATGAGAAATCTGGTAGCTCAGTGGTTAAGACGCTTGCTTTCATAAGTGCAGGGTTACCTCCTAAAAGCCTGCCAGCCAAGATTAAAGCACATCTAGACTCAGTTAAAGATGATCTGGGATTTGGGAAATCTGACTTGTACCACATACCGTGGGAGTGCAGAAGAGCATTGGCCGGACAGACCATTCACACGATTGAAGAACAGTGCACAGAACATAAACGTCACACTGAGCTACAGCAGCCATCAAAATCAGCAATTGCTGAACCGTGGGAGTGCGGAAAAGCATTGGCTGGACAGACCATTCACACGATTGAAGAACAGTGCACAGAACATAAACGTCACACTGAGCTACAGCAGCCATCAAAATCAGAAATTGCTGAACATTGTCTAGGGAAGCGGCATACTGTCAAATATGAAGGCACCAATGTTCTGAGAAACACATCTCACTTTTGGGAATGTGTATACAAGGAACGCCTTGAGATCTGGCTACGGAATGACCTCATCAACAAAGACAACGGGTTCCAGCTAAGCTAGACTTGGAATCTAGAACTGAAGTAGCTCCACAAACAGCAGAGCCAAGGCAATGTGCACGATGAAGGAGGCATGCAGACTGAAGATCACTGCTTGACACGTCAGAGTGTACCACCCCCACAATCACTATCGGAGTGCTGCGGCAGGTGTGGAGAGGATGGGTCGAAGGGTATAAATACCGCTCCAGCAGGTCCAGCCCGGCAGTCGCATCCTGGTCAGCAGACGCAACCTGAAGATGATGGCACGTTACGCCGTCGAAAATTTGTTGAACTATGATCAATTGATCCAGCTGCATGCCCGAGAGATATTCAAGCATCAGATTCGCCGGGAAACCTACAACTACATATAAATGGATAGTTGTTTTGATAAAAGTATTCTTCAGGGATGTCCTAACCTAAATTATAAAAACATGATTAAGACCCACCAATATAGCAGTGGGTGTTACAGCACCAACCACACTGGATTAGGGGGGTACAACATGACCAGGATCAAACTTTGGTTTTTGTGTACTGACTGTCCTAATTGCATTTGGTAGTCATTGCATGTTTTACAGATAGATGGCAACACAACGTTCCTCCAACAGTGTAAATGCTTCAGATTTGACAGATCCAGTTCTATCACTCACCCCTCATAATTATGCACCTGATGCCTCTGCACAGGTGCCAGTGTCTCATGGTCCACCAGGGCCTGTGTGTGTGTGGGGGGGGGGGAGTGGGGAACATTATTTTTGTTTGGAATAAATGAGTGTAAAAACTGACACAGGATTGATTCTTGGCTGTCCGGGTGCGCCGCGTCATGTTCATCGTAGCCGACGTTTCGACCCTCATTCTGGGGTCTTCACCCGGACAGCCAAGAATCAACTGACTGTGGCCGCGGAAGCCTACGATTACATTTGACACAGGATTCTTTATTCATGTTTGAGCTGCATCGTCTGATATTTAATTTCGCAAGTGTTTAGCCGGAAGCCTCAGGCATCTTCTAGTACAAATTTCAGTTTCTTCCTGACCAAATATTTTGGTTGTCAACCAAGGGCATATCCAGGATCAGAGCTAGGAGATTGGGTGGGGAGGGGGGGATGGAGAAGCAACTCGTAGTGGTTTCGAGGAAGTGGGTTGGGGGACTGAAACATGCCACTTTCTTACAAAATGAAACTCAAACCTATTGAGGAAACTTTTTATTATTATTGATTAACATAGTAATCCAACCACTTAATCTAAAGACCTACTATGTAGTTATAGTTTTTTTATTAAACATTAATTGTCTCAGATTCTCAGAAAATTTTTCAATAACTTTGTTTGTCAATATCTCACAGTATAACTATATCATTATTCAATCAGCATTAGACAGTTTCCTTTTTAGTCTTCTAATAATTACCAAGTGCATAGCCTGGACTAGTGGGGGGGGGGGGAGATTTTTTCCCCTGCCCGTTGCTGGATACACCCATTTTATCAACAATAACAATCAAACAAACAAGCCAGCCATATACCAGAGACATTATGTCTCGAGTTCTGGACCAATGTTTTTATTCTTCTTTTTATGTATATTTGGGACGATGTTTGGATGGTTATAACAAAAACATTTCCACGCTGCACTCTATCTATAGCCTTTGTCTCTCTTTTTGTTCAATGCGTGTATAAATAACTTACCCAGTTAATATATTTCTCTCGGTCTTCCAGCCGTGTTAGGATGTCACATTTGGGGACATTTCGAAGGCGTCCTTCTCTGCCTTCATTCTCAGCCAAATGTCAATGGTTAACTGTTTGTTTATTCAGCCGATTCCACGGAAACGGTGGAAGACAAAAACAAACACAACGTGATTACGTCATCCACTCTTCTGTGTTGGTTTTTGTCTTCCACCGTTTCCGTGGCAGCGGCTGAATAAACAAACAGTTAATCATTGACATTTGGTTGAGAATGAAGGCAGAGAAGGACGCCTTCGAAACGTCCCACAAATGTGACATCTCAACACGGCTGGAAGCCCGAGAAAAATATATTAATATTCAACGCCGTGAAAAATTTCTATCGTACAACTTTACCCAGTGTTCGTAATTTCTATATGGGCAATGTTCTGTACTTCATCCAGATGCACTCCTGTGAAAAGGGATGTTAAATTAAAAATGACAATAAAGTCAGTCTGCGGGTCTTTAATGTTCTCCAAAAGCTTGATATAATATGCTGAATCCTTGGCATACAGTACAGTTTACCGTATAATTTAATTTAATTGCAATGGAGCAAATTTATGGTTTTAGTTTATGTGATAACTATTTTTTGCTAGGCCCTAGTTAAGCGAATTAATTGCACTAGCTATAGGTCTCAGTGGAACATATTCCTTGTGAATTTTTGGTAATCCTTCTCCGTCTATAGAGTTGCAAAATACCTTTCGTGGAAACTAAAACAACTCATAGGGTGTATTGTGCCTTGCGTCAGTGATATGGCACATTTTGTAAAGCTTTTGGAGTGTATTAAAGGTTCAGAGACTCACATAGACAGTTAAGAAGTAATATCCCATTTCAGAAGAGTGCCTTTGGATGAATCGTAGAGCATTATGCACAAAGAAATGGGTGAAGGTAAAATTATTTATCCATGGAGAAGAGGACTGGATCAAGTTCCTGGACCATATAAACATCAAATTTAAAATGGAAACAGAACAAGAGATATGGCTGTTGTAAGGTACTGATTAGCTGGCCAAACGCATGTCTACTAGCTATCCATAGTAGTTACATATTCTGTGATTGGAATGCAATTGTGGGAGAAGGAAAAGAGGGGAATACTGTAGGAAGTTTTGGTCTAGGAGAATGAAATGAGCGAGGAAGCAGGTTGCTAGAATTTTGTGAAAGATATAAGTTAGTAGTGGCAAACACACTTTTTAAGAACCATGCAAGAAGAATATACACCTGGAAACGTCCTGGGGATACAGCCAGATATCAGCTAGATTTTATCATGGTCAAACAGAGATTCAGGAATCAAGTTCTAGACTGTAAAGCGTACCCAGGAGCAGACATAGACTCTGACCATAATTTGATAATAATGGATTGCAGGCTGAAATTTAAGCGAATAAGGAAGCAGTATAAGCAGAACAGACTGAAAGTGAATAAACTGAAACAATCTAACACGAGAGAAAAATTTGCAGAAATGGTAGACTTGGGTCTAAGAAATAACTCTGAAAGGAGCTCAACCGAGGACGAATGGAAAGCATTAAAGACCGAAATAATGAAAGCTGGTAAAGAAACATTAGGCTTTAGGGAACAAGCTGCCCGAAAACGTTGGATAACAGAAGAAATTTTGGAGCTGATGGATCAGAGGAGAAGGTACAAAAATGCTCAGGATGAAGCAGGAAGAGAGCAGTACAGGCAATTTAGAAATCAAATAAATAGGAAATGCAAAATAGCAAAAGAAAAATGGCTACAAGCAAAGTGTGAAGAAGTAGAAAAAGAAATGGTCGTCGGTAAAGTAGATGTTGCCTACAGAAAGATCAAACAGAATTTTGGAGAAATGAAGAAAAGAGGTATGAACATTAAAGCTGCCGATGGGAAACCTCTTTTAAGCTCAGAGGATAGAGCTAACTGATGGAAAGAATACATTGAGAAACTGTATGATGGGGACAACTTGAACAACAGTGTACTGGATAAGGAAGGTGATGTAGACATTGATGACTTAGGAGATCCTGTTTTGAGGACAGAATTTAATAAAGCTCTGAATGACTTGAAAGCAAATAAGGCAGTTGGAATTGATGAGATCCCTGCAGAACTTCTTAAATCCCTAGGAGAGGAAGGAATCCAAAGATTATTCAAGCTGATATCAAAAAGTTATGAAACAGGAGAAATTCCAACTGATTTTAATAAAAATATCATCTTCACACTTCCAAAGAAAGCACAAGCCGACAAATGTGAGAATTACCGCAACATTAGTCTAACATCACATGCTTCAAAATTACTGACCAGAATAATATACAGAAGGATGGAAAGGGTAGTAGAAGAGATAGTAGGTGAAGATCAGTTTGGGTTTAGGAAAAATCGCAGTACAAGGGAAGCAATTCTGTCCTTAAGATTAATACTTGAAGGGCGGATCAAGAAAAACAAAGATACTTTTATGGCATTTGTTGATTTAGAAAAAGTTTTTGATAATGTTAGGTGGGACAAGATGTTCAAAATTTGAAAGAAGTCAGGTCTAAAGTATCGAGATAGAAGAATACTCTATATACTATATAAGAATCAAGTGGCTGTTATAAAAGTAGAGAATCACGAGAGACATGCATCAGTTAAAAAGGGTGTGAGACAAGGTTGTACTCTATCCCCGTTAATATTCAACTTGTACGTAGAAGAAGCAATGAATAAAGTCAAAGAAAAATTTCCATGCGGCATAAGTTTTCAGGGAGAAAAAATCAGTATGCTACGATTTGCTGATGACATTGTCTTGTTAGCAGAGAGGGCTGAGGATATTGAGAAGTTACTGAATGGCATGAACAAAATACTGAAGGAAGATTTTGGACTGAATATAAATCAAAGAAAGACAAAAGTGATGAAATGTAGCAGAAATGATACCAATACTAGTAGATTAAATATAATAAAATTGTAGTTTAAAAAACTAAAATCACGCTTTCCTAGTAATGTGAACTAAAAGGTTAAAAATAATATTTAAGTATAAACATTTTGTTTAACAGTGATAGGACGTCCCACAATTCAGGATAAATTAATTTTTTTGAATAAGCTTAAAGAATAAAGTCACTGATTACAAAATTAACTTTAATGTAAAAAAGCATGGGGTGCTATTTCAGTTGTCTTATATTTTTTGTCGTTGGCTGTTTGTAAAGACAGAGCCATTGTCAAAAGTTATGTAGAGCGCACCCCACGCTTTTTTAACATTAAAGTTAATTTTGTAATCAGTGACTTTATACTTTAAGCTTATCCAAACAAATTAATTTATCCTGAATTGTGGGACGTCCTATCACTGTTAAACAAAATGTTTATACTTAAATATTATTTTTAACCTTTTAGTTCACATTACTAGGAAAGCGTGATTTTAGTTTTTTAAACTACAATTTTATTTTTAACTTTTTAGTTCAGATAGTTTAAAAAGTATGTTTCTTACTGTTGGCTTTTCTTCGCCAATCTCTCTTTTTCTTTGAGTTGTAGTTCCATTATTAATTATTATTCCCACGAGTAAAATACAATTAAATGGTCAACTCAACAAAGATATCCAATAGCACGGTAAACGAGGAAGGCTACTTTTCTATAATAGTACGAAGTAATATTTCGAATACTTACTATTCAACATCACGTTAAGCGACTTCAGACAGAGAAACCTTTCTGGATAGGAGACAGCAGAAGACGATCGTCTACAGCAACCAAGGCTCGTAAATCACACCCGGGAAACTGGAGAACGATGATGATGATGATGGCTATATTGGGTGGGAAATCTCCGAAGGGTGTGGCCGCCAAATGACGAAGATGATGATGATGATGGCTATATTGGGTGGGAAATCTCCGAAGGGTGTGGCCGCCAAATGACGAAGATTTCTCGAATCGCACCTGTGCACTAATGTCGCGGCTGCATTTGCCTAACTCAGTAATCCCATCAAGTATAGGATACACTGACAACGTGGTTAGAGTGAAATTATTGAATTTTATCGGTTCTTAATAAGTGTGCAAAATTTAAAACGTTTCGGACGTCAGGAAGCGGGTAAACACTGAAATGAAAGATTCCATTACATGGAAACCATTTTTCTATTGTTACCGTCAGAGTAACGAGAATAGCAGGACGTTGCTAAGAGACTACTGTATTGTCAACCGTTCTTAAAACGTGTGCAAAATTTTTATGTTTTTACTGTCAACGTAATCAGAATATCAAGACATAGCTATGAAATTATTGTATTGTAATCAGTTATCAATACATGAGCAAAATTTCAAACAACTCGGACATCTGGAATTGGGTTAAAATTATATTGCAAAATTCCACGACATTCAACCATTTTTCTGTTGTTACTGTCAAAGTAATGAGCATAGCAGGATATAGCTATGAAATTATTGTATTGTCACCGGTTCTTAATATGTGTGCCAAATTTCAAACAGCTCGGACATCGGGAAGTGGGTCAAAATGGAGTTGTAAAATTCCGTTACATTCATACATACATACATACATACATACATACATACATACAAGTCAAGCTAATATAAAGCGTGTAAAAATAGGATCGGATGCAATAGGAGAAGTAAGTGAATTCTGTTACTTGGGAAGTAAAATTACAACCGATGGCCGAAGCAGGAATGATGTTAAAAGCAGAATAGCACTAGCAAAAAGAGCATTCATGAAAAAGAGAAACCTTTTAGTTTCAAATATTGATCTAGGAATTAGAAAGAACTTTTTAAAACTCTTTGTGTGGAGCACAGCCCTTTATGGTAGCGAAACATGGACTTTAAGAATACCGGACAGAAAGAAAATTGAAGCATTTTAAATGTGGTGCTACAGAAGAATGCTGAAAATTAAGTGGACAGACAAAGTACAAAATGAACGAGTTTTGGAAATGATGGGCGTGGAAAGAAGTTTGTGGAAGAAGCTTACAGAAAGAAGAGACAGGCTGGTAGGTCATATTTTGAGACATGGTGGATTGGTTAATTTGTTAGTGGAGGGAACAGTTGAAGGTAAGAACTGTAGAGGAAGTCAGAGATTAGAATATATGAAACAGATAATTGAGGACGTGGGCTGTAAGGGGTATGTAGAAATGAAGAGGTTAGCACAGGATAGGAAGGGATGGAGGATTTCATCAAACCAGTCGAAAGACTGACGACAGAAAAAAAAAAAATCTTGTTTAATATATCACTAACAATTTCATAATTACAGGCAATACGTGATTGCTACGTGAGCTAGCGTCGATTCTGGCTAAGTTAACATAATCATAAGTTGAATAAAATCTATCAGTCTCTGGCTGGTGAAGACATACTGGTAGGATAAGCTAACTCGTGAGAGCGGCTTAAGATGTTAGTTAACCCATGACTGTCGCTATACTCAGAGCGAGTATCGCTCGTGAAGCTCTGAGGAAGACCTCTATTGACGGCAGTGAACGGCATTTCGTACTAAGCGTATCAGCAGTTTGATGAAAAAACAAGCCTAGTCGACACTGCAACATGTGCCTACAAAGTTGTCTCGATGTATAACTTAATGTCTTAGAGTGTGAATATTCTCCTAAAACCCCAATATTTTAATAAAGTTAATTCTGACATTGACAATTTAAATGATTCTTAATTAACCTTCCTACTTCTATTATCTTATCACTAAAATATAATAAACTCAATAAAAAATGAAGAATTTAGGATAATTTTTATGAAAGTATGTTCTTCTCACGAAAAAGCACAAGCTAATGATATGAAAAGCATCCTACAATGTTAATTGTTGACGGATTGGAATAGGTAATACATTTTCAAGTGCATTAAAAACTATATATACTGTGGAGCTTAGACATCATATTGAACGTAGTTAAAAAGTGTTACCCGCGAAATCGTAGTCTTGAATTTAGAATTGTCTTGCTATAATTGGATATAGAAAGCTGTAAAAGATTAATGTCAAAAATTCTGAAAGCCACACAAAATAACAATCTGGTGCAGCACAAATCCTCATATACGAGTATACTATGTAATAAGTTTCTTTTTATATATATAAATTTCATTCCTCCCAGGCCTCCCGGGTTGCTGGAGGGTCTCAAACCAAACTAAGGGGCGGTAATGGGAAGAAATTCTACGTGACCTTTAAAAGGAACCATCACAACATTCGTCCGGAGTGAAGGCGGAAGAGCACGGAAAACCACAGTCAGGATGATCGAATGGGAATTTGGAACTTCGTCCTTCCGAATGACAAGAAGTAGAACAACATTGCAACCCTACTGACTTGGTCGAAAGGGGATGGAAGGGCAGCTGTGACCTTCTAAAGGAACCATACCGGCATTCACCTGAGGGGGAGGAAGGGGGCGGACTGCGTAAAATCAAGAAATTTCACAGCTCTAAATTCGAAGCAATCAGTTTATATACATATATATTTATTGTCATTTCATTCATCCCCCTTAATGGGGAGAGGCGGGCTGGCAGCACACATGTCGTGCCCTTCAGCCAAATGATAATATGGTTTACAATGGATTTTCGTAAAGAAATGTTTACACCTTTACAAAAATAATACAGTAGATTTGCATTTAGATGTTACATGACCAGTTGTAGTATTGTACAATATTTTTTTTTTGCTTTCCTTGCAGATTTGTGGCTAGTAGTAGGCGATTTTGATGTCATTTACAGAGTGGGGTAAATTTTTGTTTTCTTCTCTTGTTGAGGTATGGTAGGTGGTCGGTCTCTGTGGTGGGTTATAAAAAGGATATTTTGGAGGTGCAATGTTGGCGGGATTTGTTTGTAACAGGAGGGGAGGTGAAGTGGTTCTTTAAGTAGACGGTGAGTTATAGGATTTTTGTTTAGAAGGCTATTGATAGCATATTTTAGCCGTAGGGATTCTATGTGGATCAGTATGTGAGGAAAACGTATTCTGGTATACAGCTGTTAGGTAAGAGAAAGTAGATTTATTCGGTAGGCGAATCAGAGAGCATAGCGTCCTATTATATGGAATCTATTGTAAAAGTGATCGCAATCAATTTTTCTGTACATGAAATTTATAAGCAAATAATATTCAAACTGACTGCGAGAGAGAAAAAAAAAGCTTAGGCGAACGATGTAATATTACAGCGACTTACATCCACTATCTGTCTGTCTGTTACCGTTCGATTGGTTTTCAACCGAAAAAAAAAAATCCCACGTTCTTTCTAATGATATATAGTATTTCCTTGTCAAGTTTCATCATCATCTGTTTCACCGTTTAATAATGAAAACCCAATAAACTCATAGAGAGATATACTTTCTGATTTATAATATTTGTGTAGATATGTCAAACGCATTCGTAGTACGCACTGATCGATTTAATTCAGGCGGAACAGTTAAAGGTAGTATTTCCGTCAGGCAGAAAGTCAGTGCTCTATGAACCCTCCGTGACCTCGATCTCGTGTCTGACACTTGACGCTCGCTCTGCTAGCAGCCAATTACCACGTTCCTTCTCGCCAGCCGCCCGACTTGCGAGGAATGCCAGCCAGCTCATTAGAGGTGGTAATTAAACTGCCCCGCCTCAAGGCCGCGACAAGGTGCAGGAGGCGCAAGGTAGCGCGGAACCACAAACACTGCACCTGCAAGTAACGAGAAAAGGCCAATTAATGTCTAGATGTCAATCCGACGATGGGGTGAAGGGTCATAGGCATTACTCTAACGCCACTACAAGCTGCAGTAAAATTACAAAATATCTTCCTTCTCACACCTTTTCCCAGTTTTAGAGATCAACTGTTTTTGAAGAATTTTGCTCATCCTAGGCATAGTCAAAATCGGAGCTTTGTTTCTACGGCTGCATGCCCATTCTGACGCCAAGTGTTTTATTCCTACTGCCAGGTGGTACAACGCACTAGTGGAGGAAGTGAAGTGTTGATTAAATGGAGCGCATGCTCCTGTTGCAATTTCCCTGAACACCCATCTTTCCCCTTTTCTTCAACCACCTACATTTACCCTTTACAAATTTTAACTTTAAATTCTTTCAACATTTTTGGCAAATTATTCATCCTTTCTCTTGGTATTCCATTCCCTGTCACCCTTACCAAAAAAAAAAAAAAAAAAAAAATCTTCCAACACCCTTTTGCCTGAAATCGAGTGCCAGCTTGTGGTCATGGTCATCTTTTCCCTTTCATGCATTACTTTCAATTCTTGTACCAATATCTTTCCATGCCTCATCGCCAATATACGCCTCGTGCACTCCCGTGACCCTCTTCACCCTCCTTATGTATTCCAATAAGCCCCATACCAGCTCTTTTATCATTACTGATAGCGTTTGCGATGATTTCCAGAAACAAATCTAGCAGCCCTTCTTTGCACCTTCTCCAAATCCTGTATTTGATACTCAAAAAGTGGGTCCCATACTACACTACCATATTCAAGCAATAGTCTGACCAAAGTTTTGTAACCCAATTCCTTTACTTCTCTCGTACATCCCCTCATCACCCTCTCCAACAAATGCAGGATTTGAAACCTTTTCCTACTACCTGACCAATATGTCCTCCTCAGTTAATCTTGTTATCAAATGTAATGCCAATATATTTACATTTTAAGTCTTCACAAGTAATTCTTTCCCCACCTTATTATCGTAATCAACCTTTAGTTTTTTAATTGTGTATCTAAAAAGCTGACTATTCTTTGCATTTATCCTCATTGCATGTTTACAAACCCAGCTAGATATCCCGTCCAGATCACTCTGCAGCTGTTTACAGTCGTCTACCGTTTTGATAGTTTTATATAGCATTGTATCATCTGCAAACAATCTAATTTCTGATGGTAAATAATCAACTCAATTATTCATTAAAATAATGAATAGCAATGGTCCCATTATGCTACCCTGTGGCACTCCCATCTTTACTACCACTTCTTTTGATACTGCATTTCCTACCCTGAATTTGTGTTTTCTATCTTTTAAAAATTCTTCTACTCATTAAATCACTTTCTCATCCACTCCAATAGTTTTTATCTTCTTTTCTACCATTTTATGGCTCACTCTGTTAAAAGCCTTTGAAAGATCTAGTGCTTCCGTATCAATTTGACCTCCCTTGTCCATTTCATCCGGAATATCTTGCATATATCCCACCAACTGAGATTCACATGAATATCCTTGCCTAAAGCCATGTTGCCTACTTGAAAACCATATCTTTATACGAAATGTGTAACTAAGATCGGCTTGTGAAAAGTATGTTTTTGTTTATGATTCGCAGATTGGGAACCGTCCGGGCGTTCTGGCCCGATTCAGTGTGCGGTGCCTCAGTGCACTGAGCCACACTGGCGGGTCATTTATAAAATGCAGTAAGACCTTAATATTCAGGTTTACGAAGACAAAAATGCCAAATTTAGCTGAAATTTCATTTTTTATAATTAACCTCTGAAAGGTATAGAAAAATTGTGGTATACGTGTTTAGTTTTTTTTTATCTGTTTATTGCTGTCACAAGTATCCTAAGTTAACATAATTACCGAGCGTGGTGGGTGAACGGTTAACGTTCTGGCCTCGCATTCTGGAGGACACGGGTCCGAATCCGCTCCGGGAATCCAGATTTGCGTTTCTTTGGTTTCCCCGAATCACTCCAGGCGAATGCCGGGATGCTTCCTTCATAAAGGCCATGGCCGAATTCCTTCCCGTTCCTTATCCCCAGTCCCATCCCGCCTCTAATGACCTTAGTCGTCAACGAGGCGTAACGCCGCAAGGAAAAAAGAATTAATCAAATTTTTATCTGCGCTGTATCAACATTTGGCTATTGTGGGTTATTGGTATGAGGGCAGGAGGTCTACTATAGTATAGTTATTTTATAAAAATAGGTTTAATCCAGCACACATTAAAAACACATGTTTTTGAGTAGTTGAAGACTGTAGTTGTGTCCCGAAGAGCCATAACGAATTTTATATCACCCTTCGTTTGTGATGAATACATTTTCTGGGAAAGATTACTCAACTTCTTGAATTTAGTGTTATCGAAATAATGGGCTATTAAATGTTAAAGAAGGTGTTAAAACCAACCGTCACCAATTCTAAATTGTATAACATCTTTGAAGTCCATTAGAGTGACTACGCGCATTAAGGCACCATCTCACTGAATGGGGGAGGTACAGTACAACGATCCAGATTCGAGTCCACGCCCCAAGTGTCGGTCGTCCTTATTGTGGTTTGTAGACTACGCGAATACATGGACGGTCCATAATCACCGCCTCTTTTACTACACTTTACACGAACGAAAAATACACTTATCGCACACAGGACTTACTAGTAGTTACAAGTTTCTGAAGCAAATGGCAACACTTCAGCTTCCCTATAAGAATACGAAAGGCCTAGCAAGCCAGTAGTCTGACTTAATAAATGTGTTTTCCAAATAAGCACAAATCTCTGCAGGGAAGAAGTGCTAGGACTAACCCGCAAAAATGGAAAAAGTTCGTAAAAGATAATAATGATTAATAAAACCTTCAAAGATGAATCTTGCTTATGTACAAGCTAGAAAATGAACATCTTGTTATACATACCAAAGCACTGAACGAAATTTTCAAATAAATAAATTATTATCTGGATGTTGTGGATCATTTTCCTCAATTGCTGATAATATTAATAAATAAATTACGCCAAAGCCATTGACTTTTTTGTATTTATTGATTCCACTGTACCAAATACAACATAACTTTTGTACGTAATTAATAGAAAAAACCGCTGGAGATGTTTCTGAAAAAGAAGTGAAACGCGTACGGGAGATCAATAAATACAAAAAATTCAATTGTTTTGGCGTAATTTATTTACTAAAATAAATTATTGTTTGGTGTTGTAATTAGAATACGATGTTTCTTGCATAGCCAAATGTCATGAAAGCAATATTGTTTGAAATGATCACTAACCGCTGTGATATCAACTTGACCTTACTTGCTGATATAAAGTTTTCATACAGTAAGTAATTACGGCGAGAAATTCGCCATTTGTCTGTGAATCTCGTAATCCAGTAGCAGTTAAAAAAAAAACAAATAGATAAAAAATTATGCTAAATAAACTTTCCTGAGCTAAAACAATTTCTATAAGAATTAATAAATCGATGATTTTTCTTCATAATTCGAGATTAGTTTTGAAGTATTTTTCCCTGCACCAGCTGCCATGTGCCTGCTGTGTCACATTAACTCAAAAGTTTCTATTGTTTATAGAACATTCACTTTTACGACAGCGTCTTTCGCACAGCAGTGCCAGTTAATGCAGCCATTTTGGAGGTCGTTGGACACTGTTCCTGCCGAAATGGCTTCCTGAAACAGTTTCGGAAGCGATACTGCCCCGTTATCTGACAGGGATTACCAACATTCAGCGGTCGTAAAAGAATTTTTACCGCAATCATTCCAAGTTGTAAATGCAAAACAAAGATTCATGCATAAAGAATATTCAAAACTGAATAGCACTCGGTTAAAATATTGACACCGTACTTAAAAAAAAGTAGATACGTTTTTACTTACTTGTCACTTTACTTTTTCGTTTCTGGGCATCATAATACTTACGTAATGGTGAAATTCAAAGGTTTACTGAGCTTTAAAGGGAAAATGCGAAGGTGCTATGAAATATTAGTTGTGTCCTTGTTTTACACCATACTGTCGTTGTAATTAATTTGTTCATTTTCTATTTAGTGCAGTTATGAGAAAGGTTCGGAATCACTTTAGAATTTAGTGCCTAGTAAAATGTAAAAATGCTGAAGTTTATAGCAATGGTTGATGACTGAAAACAAAGTCCTTACCTTTTTTAACCGTTGATTAACCTGCATGTAGCCTTATTTGTTTCACAGTCATCAATTAATTCCAAACAAATATAAGGGTTCAATACATTTATTGTAAAAGAAAAAGTGAGTCAGCCAGCAATATTTGGAAGAAAGTTTGGTGAGACAAATTTGTCAGAAATAAGGGTCTGTAAATGGAGTAGGACATAAAGACTGTGAAAAACACGTTAAGAATGAAGATCCCTCTCGAAAACATCTAAACCAGAATTAAGTGGGTTTTTTTTTCTTCCGAGGACGTGCGATAGAAAAAATAAATAAATAAATAAAATAAAAAAAGGACAATTTAAGACTACTCATCTGCCCATTCATAGATAAATTCATAACGACTGTGGTTCGTAGAATACGGTGGAATCATTTAAGCGAAGCGGAATTCCATCTAGCACAAATGTATCTTGGAAGATCATGCTTCGATTTTGCCCTTTCCCGTGCATGATTTGAACTAATCATTCGACCTTTGATCCCTCTGTTTAGTCTATAAAAATAAAATCCACTGTGCGTGAGTAAACCGCATCATCACTGACAAACAACTGGACCTATTGAGGCCACATTCATACCGTATTTCACTGAAATTACGACTGAGGTTTTTACGTAGTTATCTTTCATTTCAATGGCGCTGGAGTCGTTCTTCTATATTTGTGGGCCGATTTTTGCTTGCCACTGTACGAACTTTGTACGTAAGATGTTTCTCGCAGTCGAACTATTTACAATCTAAAATATAAATAAATCCAAGTAGGAGTGAATTCGCTTTTAATTATAAGGTTACTCTAAATTTATTACTACAAGAAATTGGTGGAAAAGTATAAATCCCGCCTAAACTCAAGCGGTTATGCTGAAGCGACGCCTAGGATGCCGTGGTCAGCAATTACCTCAGCCGCAACTGAGCTCAGAGCTAAAACCATCTCCTGGGCACCAACTGCTCACTACATTGGTGTAACACTTGACTGTAAGCTGACATGGCGAGCTCACATCAAGGACATCAGGCAAAGGGTAAGTGCTCGGCTCCATTCTCTTTACCCTATACTTAACCGGGAAAGCTCGTTGGCACCACACCTAGGAGTTGCCATTTATTGCTCCTTGATTAGGCCGGTAATTGAGTATGCTTCCCCCGTCTGGGGATACGCTGCTAATTGCCACCTGAGAAAGTTGCAGGTACTGCAAAACAGAACACTGAAGCGGGCACTACATCTGCCCGACCGTTTCCCCACTGTCGTAGTCCACGAGGCGTTGGGTACAGCGAGGCTCATTGGCAGATTCCGGCAACAAGCCTATAAATTCTACAATGCAGCACATCACTCTTCCAGTCCACTGGTAAGTTGTCTCGGCGAATATGAAACTGTCGCTGACATTGGTGCTGACGGAGCGCTAAGGACCAGTTAATAATACGCCATCAAGACGACCAACCAGCAGTGAAGAGAAGACCGCTCAAGATAAGACTGATGGAGGAAATGTCCCAGTACAACAACCCCCAACCAACCAGCTTTAATGCTGAGACTGGCGAAGATGTGAATTTACTTTTAGGACTGTACTTATCAAAATATATTATGGTTCAGTAACCCTTGCTGTATTGGTAATAGTTTTAGGGAAGTACCTGCGATGTTAGATGTACGAAATGGTTTCTGGTGTCTTCGTCGTAGTTTTCTTTTAAAATTGAGAGGGCTATTATTTGGGAAGGATATACTTTTGCTTGGGGCGTTTATGGTTTACAACTTTCGTAACTTAACAACTTCTTTTCATCTCATCATCATTAAAATCCTAATAGTAATTGATATTATTATAATAAACTGTTAACTATCACAAGAATTCTATTTTTAAAAATCACTAAGAATTCTGAATCAATGATTACTGTAAGTTGTTTCAACTATTAAGTGTCAAAATCTCAGCATCATTAAAAGTTCTGCTGGTTGTTAAATTTTTAATTGCTGCTACTTTTCTGTTTAAGAAGTTTTTATACGTGTCTCTTTCTTCCTAATGTATAAAATATAGAAATACTGTTACCTGCCAAACATTTTACTGTCTGTTATGATTGCTACCATTTTAAATTATAAAAATTCTTTGGAGCATAAGGCATCAAAAGTCGAAAAGGCTCACCCCTGACCCTCAGCTGTGGTAATGAAAGGTGTAATAAATAAATAAATAATTTTATTAATTACTACTTCACTAGAGAAATACGTTTCCTACCATTTAATAAAAGTATCGGAGGTGGTAACCGATCTTTAAAAAAAAAAAAATGTCAATGGTGAGTAAAACTTATAAAGTGGAGGTGATCCCTGATATGTGGAAAAGTTGATGAAGAATAAAAAGAGGAAGGTGAATAACTATACAAATCAAGAGACATCCTGGTCTGTATCAGATACACTACGTGGAGACGTGAATTGACGCAGGTGAATAATCCGTTTCTTAACAGGAATTTCCATTTTGAACCAATATCATCGAAGGCAGGCGACTCCAAAATGTTGGAAAAAGCTAGTAAAGAAGAAGTAAAATATGTTGAAATCGACAGACAAAGAACTCTGTCCCAGTAGTGATAACACACCTGCATAAAATAAAAGAGAAATTCAGCTCAGAATCCCTGCTATTGAAGAAAAAATGGAGGCTGAAGAATTAGAGAAAAAAGAATGGACTCTCCTAAGGAAACTCCTAGGATCAGTAAAGGGAAAAGACGGATACTGGTCTAAGCAGGGAAATTAAGCTCTGAATAAGTATGCAGAGAAAATTACAGTCACAGTGCATAAGAGGATGTTGAAATTTTAGGGACACCTTAGGGGCGTTCATTAATTACGTGAGGTGAAATTAGGGGGGGGGGGGCTCCCGTGAAATCTCACAAGGGGGTGGGGGGTCTGCAGAAATCTCACGACATCGTTTTAATTCCTTAAAAAACAGTAGAGCTAAGAAAAAAAGGCCTCGAAAAAAACCCTACGAGGTTGTCGGGGGCAGGGAGGGGATCCCCCTCGTGATCTTACCTCACTAGGAAGGGGGGATGAGCTCCGACCAAATATCACAGAATCTTATTAAGGGGAGGGGGGAGGCAGTAAGATGGTAAAAATTAAATCAAAGGTGGTTGAGGATTGAGAAGACGAAAAAGATAAGGAAAGTTGGGTCCATCCAGATGAGATAGAGAATCTAAGGGTGATTCAAATAAAAATTAATAAATTCATACCGAGCATGGTGGTGTAACAGTTAGCGTTCAGGCCTCGCATTCGGGAGGTCGCCGGTTCGAATCCCCATCCGGGCATCTAGATTTGGGTTTTCCGTGGTTTCCCAAATCACTCCAGGCAAATGCCGGGATGCTTCCTTAAAAAGGCCATGGCCGAATTCCTTGCCTCTCATCCTATTTTGTCTCTAAAGTCCTCGCTGTTAAGAGACGTTAAGCTGTAAAAAAAAAAAATATATTCAAGAAGGCCAACATCACATGGTCTGAAGAAAGAAGGAAAAACCTCACAAAAACAATGACAACATTCAGGGACGAGAAGAAATGGTAAACCAGTTGTTCACGTGGTCCTAAGTAGTTTAAAGCCGAAAGAAGAAAAAAAGAGGCAATAACAAAAAATTTTTTTTATAATTCGATGCCAGATTTTATTTCCTACATCGGAATGCCGTCATAGCAGTATGACTCACAGAATACTTTTTTCGAGGAGTATGTGACATATTCGATGATCTAGGGATTGGGGGAAGCTATCTGGATCAACCGTGGATGTGTTGTACGACGGTGGAAAGAAATGTTTTGCTGAAAAGTGTAGGTGACAGTAAACGTTTGTCTGCCAGTCGAATAAGCTCCTAAGCTAAGACAGCCAAGATGAATAACTTTACTACACCATTCCTACTCCCACCCACCAACCTCTCGCAGAAATAAAAATTTTTTCCCCAGTATTCAGAGCTTTGTAGATAATAGGGGTAGTCAAACAGTCAATAAGATTAGTTCGAGATACTGGTGTTTCTTATAAATGCGAACAAGCGCAGAGGAAATAGAAGGAGAAGATTGTTGGCTGAAAAGAGCGATTGGAGGGTCAACATCGAAGGACGGCTCGCGGACAGGCAACGAGAGATTTCTTGGTTGCGGCATTGGCAACAAGTGAAAAGTTACGGTTACGAATATGATACAGGAGACTTCTGTTCTGGTTGAACAGCTGATGTGGCCAGGACTTCAGACGAAGCCGGTCCACTGCTATCAGCTGGGACGGCGTCTGTGTTATGTAAACTCATATCTGATTCAAGGAACAATGTAGGAAATCCTC
Organism: Vandiemenella viatica; assembly: GCA_031002005.1. Lineage (NCBI taxonomy): Eukaryota > Metazoa > Arthropoda > Insecta > Orthoptera > Morabidae > Vandiemenella > Vandiemenella viatica. The sequence goes on from JARYHS010012519.1 coordinate 182,708,299, forward strand.
TTTATTAAAATGGGGGACTGCACCACATTCGGAGCCTTCGCGAAACTGATACTATCCTGTTGAAATTTACATCAGTCGTTTCGTCAACATGTCCTCTTCACGTTTTGCATTCATACTATGCGGAGAAGTTACCAGGAATTTAATTTAAATAATGCCGAAATATAACATGACTAACAGCCGTTAGGCGCCACCAAGGGTGAAAAATCAGTGAGAGTCTCTTAAAATGTTGATTTAATCTCTTTATTGTAATGTTTACTTGCATTTTCAGCTCTTCTCAGTTGTAAAAAGTCGTACAAAATTGACAAATAGACAATATTTATCAGAGTTGTAATGCGGTGATACCCGTCATTTTACATAGCAACAAGCAACCAGAGATAATAGATTGCTTCCATTGTAAACAAATACGCCATTTCCGTGATGGATGTCGCATAGCGAAAATTTCGTAATTTTTTTTCACTTGGTCCAGGCCGTATTTCAACCTAACCACGAAACTGTTTATGTTGAAATAATCCCTGTACCAATGATTTTTATGTCATTTTTGCAGTGCTGATAGCTTTTCGCAGTTGCTCAGCTTTTCATATTTCCGCATTTTTAATTATTTTTTTCGCAAAGTATGAACGAAAAACGCGAAGAGGACATGTTTACATATTTGCTGACTACTTTCGTTAGTGGTCTTTGTTCACATTCGCTGTACGTGAGTTATTAGGTTATTTATACGTTATTTATACGTCATTTAAAGTGATTATCAGGCCAAAAATGTTACCGAATCGAGTAGTGTGACAATTCATTTCTTCAGAGTTCTTTCATCTATTTAATAATCTGGAATCTGTATAATTTCTCCCGCAGTTACAGAAATTATTACCAAAGATTACATTAGTTATGTTTTCCCAGCCTCAATAATAATAATAATAACAGGGTGATGATTTCGATGCAAATAGAAACTCTTCACATTTTACAGAATGAAATTTTAGGGTCAAATACAAAGTTAATTTGTATTTCAGCAACTTCGAGTCTATGGCCTTTGAAACAATTAAATGGCAGCGCTATTGTCCCTGTCAGTGTTTAGTACATTTATTAATATATCTGCGTTCTTCAAGCACAGAGATTTTATTCATCCTAAAAAATATTTTTTGGCAGAAAATAAAAAAATATGATGAAAATTAGGTGGACAGACAAAGTAAGAAATGAACGAGTTTTGGAAATGATGGGTTAGAAAAGAAGTTTATGGAAGAAGCTTACACGAAGAAGAGACAGGCTGGTAGGTCATATTTTGAGACATGCTGGATTGGTTAATTTGTTAGTGGAGGGAACAGTCGAAGGTAAAAACTGTTAAGGAAGACAGAGATTAGAATATATTATATGAAGCAGATAATTGAGGACGTGGGTTGTAAGGGGTATGTACGTAATCGCAGAATGTATCAGTCAAATAAATAACAGTTATCCGTTTTTGATATTATACTTTCAGTAAAATGCATTGATTTTTTTTTTTAAATCTTAGTCAATATTCCGATTATCTAACCAGAGTAAGGTACTCATAACACGAAAAATGTCATTAAAAATGATCCATATTCGTTTTTATCTAACAGGCTTTTCCAGTTTGTGGAAGAAGCTTACGGAAAGAAGAGACAGGATGGTAGATCATACTTTGAGACATGCTGGATTGGTTAATTTGTTAGTGGAGGGAACAGTCGAATGTAAGAACTGTAGAGGAAGACAGAGATTAGAATAAATGAAACAGATAATTGAGGACGTGCAACTTTTCCAGAATAAATTCCTACTACCACCATAGGTGATACCCGTCGTTTTTGCATAGCACCTTGAGTTACACATAAATACTTTCCACTGAGACATTACCCGGACCAATCAATTAACTGTACTTTCAAACTGTTTTTGTTTCTGCAATACAAATTTAATGAAATAATAAATCGGTGTTTTTGCGAATAATTTCGATCCTTTTGTTTAATAAATATTGTGAACCCTTTTCAATTTTTCCTTTGATGTGTCATGTTGGTTTAAATCATAGAACAAAGAGAAAGTACTAAAATGGTGAAAAAAAATATATATTTTTTTTAAATAACTTAAGATGTTTCAGAAAGTGAAATATAGTGCTTCCGCAAAATAAGCGACTTAAAATTAACCAAATTACCGTTTTCCTGATTAAATGTATAGGTGGTTAACTGCAATTGATGAACATGGTCATTAACATTCAATCTCAGTGTTTTACTTACACTGCAAAGTGACAGAAATAAATTCTCGGAAATCCCGGCTGTCTGCAGTCTGATAATGAGAAATTCCTTAGTCCAGTCTCGAATCCGAGATCTCCGGGAGGAATTCGCACAAACCGTTAGCCCTGTCAGCGTTGAAGAATAAAACGACACGGCGGCGCCCGGGCGTAGCAGACGCTCGGCGTCGGCCTAATAAATCAAGGGAAGGCGCGGCGCCCCGGCTGGAATATTGTGATAAATGCAGCGCCCCTCCAGCGACCAGTGCCGACCTCTCTCTAACCCCCACCACCACCCATTCAGGGGCCGCTAAATTCTTTCACGCTCTTTGCCCAGTTCTGCCGACAAAAGATCTCCCCGCTCGTAATTTGGCGGCGGCCTCTTTGTTCATGATCCATTTTTCAGGTTAGGCCTAAGTTTCTTCGTCAACCGACGCCGTCCCCTCCCCCCGCTGCATTTTATTATGGCCGCTGCCTTTGTAGGGCAGTAGAATTATTGTGATGTCGGCTTCGTATAATGTGCGTCCGAATGCGATCATCGTTAATCGTTTGCGGAGTTACGTAAATTTCATGATACGATAAAGGTTTTTCAAATACTGTCTCTTCTAGTTAGTACGACTGAGAAAAAAATATCTTTTAATTCATCTCAATTTATGTAATAGAGAGTTCCTTAGGAGTTTGTTTAGCTGAATTACGCAAAGCAAAATCAACTATATAATTTCCTAAGCCCACTCACCTCGATAGCTATTGGCTGGAGAACGATTACGTTAAGCGTCAGCCTTCGCTTGGAAATTGACAGCGATCAGAGATATCATTGGAATAAATGAGAGGTTATGTACACAATTTAATAACTTAGCAACCGCTGTGAATTTAATTGCCAGAAAACAATAATTAAGTTTGCTTTTGTAGCATTTCATAGTTAAGAAAATTGATAAACTTTAGAAAAAACATTGAACTGGTTTTTCAGTTACATGTCGATCATGAAAGCAATATAAAAAAAACTTAAATTACTCACGGTCTGTGCTATAACCACGAATCATCTTTCGGCCTAGGCTAAATTTCAATTTAATTAAAACTTTCGCTATTCTTGCTGCTTGACTTAAGTGTATCAACTACGGTTTATTTGATTTTTACGTATTTTAGTGACCACTTTCGTTAATGGTCTTTCATTTTCGCTGTATGTGAGTTACTAGGTTATTTAAAGTGGAAATCAGACCAAATATGTTACCGAATTGAGTATTCCAGCAATTCATTTCTTCGGAGTTGTTGAACTATTTAATAAACTCTATTTAATAAGTTCTCTGGCCGTTACAGACACTATGACCAAAGATTATATTATAAATGTCATCCTAGCCTAGGGGGGGGGGAAACTTAATGATTTAGAAGCAAACAGGAATTCTTCAAATTATGCAGAGGGAACTTTTAAGGTCAAGTACAAGTCAAGTTTGCATTTCAGCAACTTCTGGTCTTTCAACCACGACCTTTGAAATACGATAGTCTGATCAGCTCTATCGGTGTTTAATACTTCTATTAATGCCTCCGAGTTCTACAAGCTCAAGAGATTTTTATTCACCCTAAGGGTGAAAAGTACTTATTTGGTCAGATCAGGCCAGTCTCTCATAATCTTTAACCCTAAAAACTGGGACTATTCTAGAGCCATGATGATACGAAAAAAATCAGTCACGAGCTTAAACTAGTAATAATAATAAAAACATAGATATTTCATTTATCGAAATTAATTTGTTATCACTTCTTCTTCTTACGGACACTTTATCCGTGTCAAGTGTAGGCGGTTTTAATCGGGGATGTTTACGCCTTCACAGCAAGTTTTGGGAAGATGAAGTAGGCTGGCTTTCCGTTACCTTCCCCAGTGAAGATTTTCGTAATAGCTGTTGTAAGTAAGTGTGGATGACTGTGATAGTTAAATATAGAGTGCTGTGGATGAGAGTTGGAAGAAGGGAGAAAGTAGATCCTACTTTTCCGAAATACCCGAGGCCGCCAGGCTTAAAGTCCCCATCAAACGGGAAATTCGTCAATAACTGGGTCGAATGCCCCCATTTCATACGCACTGCGGAGAAGTTCGGGGCTTAACCCAGGACTTTGGAGTACAATCTGGTACCATATACTGATGATGAATTCTTCCACCACCAGGAAACAAATCAGCTAACCACGTTTCAGTACCTGACACCATCATGTTGTCGCAGCCAACTGAGACAACGTGGTGGGCTTCATTATCACTACAGGATAATTAATTTGAAGTGCATTAAACGGTATGTGATTAGTTTTCTTCCGATAATAAATCACGTTAGGTACAGTGCATACGAGCTACCGGCAAACATAGCTCAACTTGTATTTCATTAAGGTAACTTCCAAAACCATAACACTGTGATCGTATGTTATGACCTTCTCTAGTGAGTTAGAATGCAATGTGTAGTGTAGTACAGGAAAACTTAAGCTGTTGAAATGTATCCATACATCCACAAACTAACCCTGGGGAAACTTGTTAAAATCATCCAACTTTTTTACTTTGTTGTCCAGCCGTTGGTATGACACCAAATTTTATAAATTAATTGTAACTTACAATAATTACAATTGTTTTTACTTTCGATGAACTAACACGGTACCGAGAGTGGTGGGTGAGCGGTTAACGTTCTGGCCTCGCATTCGTGAGAACGACGGTTCGTATCCCCATTAGGGCATCCAGATTTGGGTTTTCCATGGTTTCCTCAAATCACTACAGGCGAATGCGGGGATGTTTCCTTCTAAAGGCCATGGCTGAATTCCTTTCCGCTCCTTTTCTCTAGGCCCGTCCTCCCTCTAATGACCTCGACGTCGACGAGGCGTATAGCCATAAGTAAGGACAAAATAAACAAAGAAAAACTAACACGATAATTACATTTTAAACATTTCTGTTTTCCATAGTTACTTTTTGTTGCAGTCCGCGCTTGGCACTTAAATAAAAATTTATTGATAGATTATAACTAATTAAATATTTATGCTTATCATAATGCGATTTTTAGTTGCTTTCAAAATGATTTACCTAAGACTGCGTTATATTTTGAAAAATATGGTTTGGTTTATTTTTGAAGAAACTAACTAACGATATTAACAGCACTGAGACTCCAATTAAACTGGCAGAAATTTTGAAGCATATCAGAACTAAAGTAAGCTAGTATTGAACAAAATAAAATCGTATAATACGAAATCCTCTGTATTACTTCTAACGAAAATAGCTGAAATATTTACCAAATAAAAATAACACATGGTCACCAGTAAGTAGATAACATGAAATTACGGTGTTAATTCCCCATTAAAAATTATTGAGTGTTATTTGTTTGGTTGGTGCCTGTTTTTATCCGTATGTTTCCACAACCTTACCTTTGTCAGTATCATTAATAACTTTCTTAACCCTCAATACGCTAATCAATATGAATTCCTCACAACTGTAACTTCACAAATTTCAGGCAGTCTAGTAACAAAAACACCATTACTCACACTTTAAGCTTCTTTCATGGCTTGTCTTACTGTAGCTATAATTCATCTATTTTTTTCGAGTAAGTAATAAAAAATACAATAGACAAATAGTATTTTATATCCAGTAAGAGCACTATTTTTCACCATATTTCTAATCTGAATGAAAGGTATGAAAAGATTCCTGTTACCATAGCATTCAGTATCTCATATTTTACGGGAATTCTTCTCATCGATTTCGAGTTAATTAAAAGTGGGTCAGTATTTCATGACGTAGATCTTACCTATTACAAAATTAATGGACCTTACACTGCTTTCGTACAAAAATCTGTTGAAAATATGAAGAGAACAGCCCACCATAAGATGGTATGTTGACATGATAGCGTTTCAGTAACTTGTTGTTTTGTTTTTGAATTAGTTTCTAACAACCATTACTTTCTGAAGACGGAACTTGGTTGTTTTGAAGGGTGAGTCTTTGCAGAAATATGGTTACTTCTACACTTTCACAAGACCACTAATTATCATATAATAACCTCCTCTTTCTTCTGTAAGCTGTGATTGTTATAATAAACATATACAGTATAAAACTTAAAATTACACTCATTAAAGCCTATATATTCTTCATATAGTCCATCCGCTTAATTATCTCTTCTATCTATTCCTATAAAACGTAAATCGTGTATATATGTTCCTGAATAACTAGAAAACTAGTGAGCGCATTTCGATGGGCTTTTCACTATTTTAAAGCTTTAGACCAGACTTGAATGGTTTGATATTTCTTACGCTTCAACGTTCTATAATGGCGGAACAATAAATGAAATTCTGAATGTATAATGAGAAACGCCAAAAATGCAATACCACCTACATGTTACATATGTCATACTACGTAAAAAATTATGCGTTATCTATCGGTTCCTTCGTCAAATTGCAGTTTTTCAGAAGATGGCCGTATTTTATTCGAATGGCACACAAGGGAACTACATAAATGAATAATATTATCGAAAAAACGCATGAGAGCTTCTTTGCTTCTTGAAGTTACGATCTCAGGCCGCACAGCTACAGTCTCTGACATTTGGAAGTGAAATGATGTTTACTGCTCATATCATGTAATACATATCTGACGGTTTTTAACATAAATGTGCCTTTAGTTTTGGCATTAAAAGGAGCTTAATAATTAATTAAGAATGCTATCCAGGAATCCATTTCCAATAACTTCCTAATTTATTGGTGAACAATTTCCTCGTTACATTTCTTTAAAAACTGTTCGTATTGCTGTACGATTGGATGGGATTATTTTGATGAAACTTGTAATATAATATTTCAAGTAAAAGAAAAGATGAAACCATGCGCAATTAATTAAAAACATATAAAATAGTTTTAAAATATTGTAAGACATAAACGACTATGAGTTGCGTAGAACAATCAAAGCTGGCTTGCAATGTATGTAGAAAGAAACATATTCGATTAACCGAAAATCTACAACGGAAAGAAATTTCTTTGAAAGGATTACGAGAAGTTCCTTGAATGTGGGACCAGAGCTTAAGGGATATTATTTCGAACAATGAAAATGTGGTCATTAATTGTTTTATGTTACTTTATGAATAAAAAATAACTTTCAGTTTGAATGTCTGTAACCAACGTAGTTCAGCTATGTGCTATGTTCAAATTTAGTTCAGAACTTGTTTACAGATACATATGTATTTAAGCTGCTACCTTTGTTCGTATTGCCGTGTTAATTTTCACAGCAGTATCGCTCAAAATATTCTGCCTGCCAGTATATACGATGTAGCTCCGTTATTACACTTCGGCGAACATTGCAACCGTTTCTCGCACACACACCGAAATTAATTGCAAACAGCACAGTCACTTACGCAAGTTGCTTTACAGACAATGCAAGACTTTCTGTGCGTTATGTTACGCCGACCAATTACGACACTTTTTTATCGGGGGCTTCACAGCGTCAGCACAATACGCTTTGTTTAATCAGATTAAATTTACGTCCCTTCTCGCGCGCCGGCACCGATTTAACTCCAGTCGACGCTAAATCCATTCCTCCGGAGTTGTTAAGCCTACGTAAAATGAAATGAACCCGCTATGAAGTTCTGCTATTGGCCCCTGTGAAGCTCTGCAACCCGAGAAGCCAGCCTGAATGTTCACGAGGCCCACCCAGGCAGTTCACGGTAAATGTTTGCCGGCGTTTAAAGCCGCTCATCAAAACAATATTTGTACAGGTGTTTGTTTATAGTATCTTCTGCAGGGATTGCTTAGCTAACGAATCGGTTAATTCACGTGTTTGTTGTTTGTGTTAGCTTAGTTCCTTTAAATTTTGAGTTCAAGTATTGCTGAGAGGGAACAAATTGCAGTTGCTGTGATAAAATTTCACTCCCTGCAGTATCATACTCTCTCGTTAGTTAACTGTGGCTCTCAGCGCGTATCGTGAATAACTGGCTAAATAATTCATAAAATTTAAACACGAAAGAACATTCAGCTGCAAACACACTATTAAGTCTCTTCTACATCGCTGTTTAGTCGATCGTGATAAAGCGCCGCAAACAGGAAATATTAAAGTACAAAAAGCTGCAACATTACCATTTTTTTTTTAAGTCTTAAGCTTCTTTGGCCGAGAGATCCTAGAGGGATTAGGTTTGGCCGCCTAGTGGTAGAGTATTTAAATGCCCGCATCTGCCTAGAGCGATACACTAGTGTTGCCATCTATCTTCAAAGCATATAATTAAGTCCTGTATGTGAGAAACTTATTTATACTTGTTTTATCTCGGCTTGGACAGAATATATGGAAGTCTACCGGCTAATTGTACTTTCTTTACTCTTTAAAATTTAATATTAGTCAATTTATTTCGATCTAGTTAATTATAACTGAGGAAGCGAGATCACTTTGTGTATCACATAAGCAAAGACATGTATATTAACAAGTCACAGATCATTATATTGAGTAAGTAAGATTTCAAAGGCAATCTTTACATCAACAACTTAAATTAATATCTTAGCTCCAGAATATGAAAGTCTAAGGTCGACTCGGGATTATATAAAAAAAACGCACATACACAAAAGAACAATCCATTTAAAATCCTACCGTTTGTTGAGCCAGTCTCAATTCAGTTGCTAAATCGTATCAGAACAGTTTTTCACATATAAACAATCTGAAAAACGTGTTCAACGAATTAGTCATGCCGATAGTTTATCCATAAACATGACACATTCATCTCAGAAGGTCATGTGATAGTCACTTCTGTTTTCTCTCAGAGTACACTAAAAAAAGAGTTTATAAATTCTTTTACTTTTTTACAAACATCACAACAAACTGAAATGTATCATAATGATACATTACAATATCGATGTATCGAAATAACGATATTTTTTAAAAAAATAATTGATATTTATAGTCGATATTTTTGTTCTCGATATATCAAAACTCGATATTTTATTTGGAGAATCAATTAAATATTTTTGTAGGACGCAAGTCACTATCCCATTTCGTGTTCGCATAAATATTAGATAAATATACGCACATATGTCACCTGAACGAGTCTTAAAAAAGTGAATTCGTCGTAATTTAACAGTTTTTTATCAATGGTTAACAGTTTGACAAAAATATTGTATTTTAACGGGTTTACTTTAATTCAACATAATTTTTTTTGCCAACATATTTTAATGGTAAGGGTTAGATTATTTTTAGTCAAGTTGAAGAATATTGATTGATGAACCGGTTTGCAAAGTTCATGGTTGACGTAAATTAACGACTTCTGTTTTCGATTGGTTTATCCATTGAGAAATAGAAGTTAATGCGTTAACGAAGTAAATGATATGACAATCCTCTTCTGTGTCGTCCGAAGAAGTGGCTTCTTGCAGTTAACGTGGCAGCACCAAACAACAGGAGTAGATTGACGGGGAACATATGAAACAGAGTTCTTTTGATTCCTATATCAGATGAATACTGGTTTGATTGATTGTAAAAATATATAAATTAATAAAAGTTTATATAATTTCCAGATTTTATTTTTCCGAATTTTCTTAAATATTTTGATTTATTTTTGGAATAATTTTATAAATATTTTTGTCTTTAGGCAAAAATATCGATATTTTTCTCTCGATACATATCGATATTATTTGTAAATATCTATACGACATTTATCGATATATCTTTTCAATTGTACTTCCCTAATTTTATATGTCAGATCAACAATTAATTTTACTGATGTAAGCGGATGTGATTTAGAACAAAGTGCAATAAGTAACAGATATTTTACACAGTCTTTGCCCCGGCCCATTGCTCAAATAACTTTTTTCGCTCTTTAAACCTCGTCTAGTACAATAGAGATGCGAGAAGACTGTGGGAAAGAACCGGGAGGTCTTGGCAATGGTATTTTTAAGTTATCATCCCGGCATTTATTTGGAGTGATTTCGGGGAAAGCAATAAAAACGCACATATGGATGACCAGGCAGCAATTTGAAAACAAGTTCTCCTGAATTCCAGGCCATAGCGTAAGCGCTCACTAACGTGGCTTGGTGCAATAAAATCACTCATATTTGTAAGAGGAATTTTATGGAAAGAACACTCATTTCTATTATAATCACTTAGTTTGTATTCAATACGTTACTCTCCTTAAATTAGACTGTTATTGTTGTTGTCTAATTGAAGCTTCGTCTGTGTTTGAAAATACTTTCAAAATTTTTCATATTTAACTGGATTGCCCGGCCTGATGTGTAGGGGGATTTGGAGGGTTTATTAACAGTACTGAGGACCGATCCTCGTCCTAAGCATCATACCTGATAACCTGCTCTCTTTCTTGCTAGATCGTGTTTTCCAACCTTCCACTAAGACGCGTAATGTAGAGATTCCGTGCGCAGATTTTATTCTTCCATTATTTCCAATGTATGAAGCATTTTTGTGAGACAAAAAGATTCTGGAAAGCCAAAGTGATAATGTTTATAACACATGTGTCTATGTGGTAAACTATGAAATAGAGTTGTTTACATGTTGTAGAAAGACTGATATTGCATGGAAGTTTAGTGAGGTGGAAAAGAAGATTTGTAATTTTTCACCTTTCGTTGGTTGAGCAGCATGAAAGAAAATATAGAGATTTTTCTATTTTTTTTTTTTTTAAATGTCTGTTAAGGCCTCATAGGCAACTATTGTAATATTTGCTTATTTTCTTTAATTTTTACTAATATTTGATGTTGCTGCGTCTGGGCATTCATTTTTATATAATTATAACTTCACAGGACGGTCACAAGGCCGAAATTGAAATGGCTCTTAAAATTTAAATTAACAGCAGTGAGGCAACGACACCATTTCTCGGTGCAGTGTCGTGGTATTACAATAACTAGCTACTCTGTGAATTGCTTCAGTGATGTGGTACGGGTCAATCAGGTATGCGGATTCTTCCTGGTGTACACAGCTTTCTCCAAACAAATAATTCAATAAACGCCTGATGACGTGATCACTAGATCGTGACTGTAGATAACTGTTTAGGGTTTTTTTGTGTTTCTGAACACATTACTACTCAATATGATTATAGAAACATTGCTTCAGATTTTATTTGGATTAAACGAAATTGTATTTTAGATAAACATACATCATTCCAGATGAAATGTTTGTTGACCGATAGTTGCGTCAATTTGAGGCAGAGGTAAGGAAATGAATAAGTTAATTGAATTGTTTCCTCTATAAAGCATTTATTATTTAATTGTTTGGAAACAAACTTGCAGTCTACACGCCTGATGGGAATGAAAACAAACGTTAAAAATTTATGAAATACAAATGGTTTTGGTGAAGATGTTTTCTTATACAAAAGTATATAAATCGATTAATCATTCAAACAATGAACCAGAATATCGACACAACGTACGGAAACCGCGATAAGATACATTATTATTTCTCTGGGAATAGACATACCGACAGTATGAAGGCGTTAATGTGTAGCAGGAAGGCTCTGCTTGAAATTAACTGCATTTAAATTATTTTTATGCATTATTTTTAGAATATCTTACATGTGTCAGTTAAATTTTAATACTCGTAAAATGTTAGTTTGATAAATTTAATTTTCAACTTCTTTGTTTTAATATTTTTAAAAAATGTGTACTATACACTATGACACCTATTGTAGTTATCCCAATGTTCCCAGAAACGTAAGTTCCTAAGAGCTTATTTTTCTTCGCGATTTGATTTGACGAGGTCGAAAACATTAACTAAAAAGACGCAAAGTAAGGCCAAGACATGTTTGTGTGCCATCATCAATATCCACAAGCAAGGAAGAGGCTTTTCTTATACGCTGCAGGAAGTTTTCCCCGAAAGTCCCGAAATTAATTACGCAGATATTAAATAGGAAGATTAATAGCAGAGCCGACGTAAATTGAGGACAGGTGGCTAAAGTTGAGAGAACAACGGAGTAATTAACGTGGCGGTGAGAAGACATATAGCGGCTCCCATCACACATGAGCGGGATGCAACTCAGTCACTGTCTCAGCGCTTTATTCACTTTAGCATAAGAATGGGTTACTCAATACAGTTCAGACACCTCGGCGTAAACACTGGCTATAAATAATCCGGCGTGGTCAATGAAGTTCACCAGAACACGTTGGCCGGTCATACATCTTAACTAACGACCATTCACACCCCCGCAATGCATTCAGCTGTCACCACGTCCTACCACTAATTCCCGGCTTCATTGTTTCTTAAATCCCTCATAAATTCGTAAAAGTCTAAACTTTCCAAGGCTCTACTACCTCATGTCTGAAAGCAGATCAAAGATTTTTTTTTATTTCGTTGTAGTATACCAAAGATGGTATACATCTACAACCATACCCTGCAATTCACAAACATTGTGGGTGGCAGTCTTAATTCTGCGCATTCCAATCCCGAATAGCACGAGGAAAGAAGGAATACATGAAAGCATCAGTACGACATCTTATTTTTCAAATATTATTCCTCCGGTCATTGCGACCCAAATAGGTTGGCGGAAGAAGTATCTCACTGCAATCATAGGCCAGAGAATTTCGCATATTCTCCAATAAACTCAAACGCAAATGACGTCGTCTGTCTTCCAAACGATCCCAGCCCAATCTACCTATCAATTCAGTGACGCTTTCATAGCACTAATCGAGCGGCTCTCCTCTGTACCCTCCACACTGAGTCAATCGGATGATGTAACGAAACATTCCATTTTTTCTATTTTAAAAAATTATCCTTCTATCGGAACTTTGCATACCGTCAGCTACCAGTTATCCTCAGAAATGGTCAGGCATATGTTAGCTAAACATTCCGTTAGTGGCTTACTGCGTGTTATTTAGACGAGAAGGATCCAAATTCTCCACTTTCAAACATGCAAACTTTTAGTTCAGATAAACAAATTGAGAGGTATTTTGATACAGTCTGGAACTGAAAATCTCACTGTTCTGGTCGAAATATTAGTGCATTTACTTAATATCGTTCCTTTACACAACGATTTTAATATTTATTTTACATTGAAACAAGTTTCTGATACATATCACAAACTATTTTGGCTTGCGAACAAAGAGCCTTTGCTCGCGGTATACAACCTTCTCCAAGCGTCGCGGCCCACACACTGTCACGCGCCGGGAACAACTGAGTTGGATTCAGGGGTTGTTTGCTCTACACTGGTGATACTACGTGATTATTCGGCAAATCACTGTTACCAGAGAAAAGGGTTTTTAATATTCTTTTGATTGATATTTGGTGAAGTGTACTCTTCAAAACTAAATAATTTGAGTTATAATTTCTTTTTGATTCAATTCTTCTTCCAAAAAATAGACCCTCGTAAATTATTACGAAAGTTGTGAAGAGAAACTCTTTGGATCCTGCTTGCTGTCCAACTCGTTACTACTCTCGACTGTGATCACCACGCGATTGACAACCCTACCGGCTCTCCATACTGTTCAAGTGACTGTTCTCTCTCGCAGAAATTCCTGTAAACGTTGCCGCGACCACGTCTGTTCTGGCGATCGTAACTGTCTCTCCGGCGTATCTGTACTGGCTGCCTTGCTTCACAGACTTTCTAGAACGCTGTGTTTCTGCAAACACAACCTGTTTACTTTTTGAACTGCAACGTAATGCGTCAAGCACTGAGTTTTGCACCACACACCTATATATGTTAAGGTCACTAAAGCATTTTTATTACCTCTATTATGATAATTATCTTTCTTTATTTATTTGTTTTATTTTTTTTATAGCCAAATGAGTTGCTGAAATTTCCAGCTATTTCTGTCCTTAGCTAATCTACTCATCTCCTCTCTCTCTCTCTCTCTCTCTCTCTCACATGCACATACTCTTTAATCATTGTTTTCTTTCTCCTACCCTCCACCAAGTTACAAAATTGGTTTCATGACACTCAGGATTTGGCAAGATAAGGTGTCTTCTGGTATATTAAAACAGATATGTCACGTTGAATGGTTATCATCCAGCATAAAACCAAGACAAACTGTTGGTGTATTATTTGTGTATTGAGAACTGCATAGTTTGTAAAGCTATGATCTTAATTCTGCGTAACTTTTTATATTCAAGGCTGCTAAATATTTCCTATAGCTAGTACTTGCTTAATCAGTCTACCCTACAAAACATTTAACTACTCAGTCCCCAGAAGAGATGCCTAATTACTGCCTATTGGATCTGAACCGCTAGGGAATCTACGTTAGTTTAATACATCATCTACCGTCAAAGTATCACCCTTTCGCCTTTGTGGAAAAGGGGACCCAAAAAGCTTGCAACTGTCCAAATTTGTCATTATAAACATTTATTTATTTTTTCCCTAGTTTTCATTAATTCAGGAAACCTATCGACTGTCTGTTATAACACTTTTTGTCTGAGAGTATGGAACCTACGACATCTACTACGGACAGTAATTTTTTGATTTGCTTGTAGCTTTATGCCTGTTCGAAGTCATTAGACAAGGGAAAGGGTGTAGAGCATGTAACTGGAGAGACTTCGGCCACAGTTTTTTAAGGAACCATCCCGTCATTCGCCAGGAGCGATTTGGGGAAACCATGCAAAACCGAAATCTGGATGACCGGAGGAAGATTTGAAACCACGTCCTCCGAAATGCGAGGCCAGAGTCACCGCTTACCCATTACTCTCAGTACAGAGTGTAAATATATTGAGATTTTCTCTTCCTGGAGCCTTCCTACAATCTATGAAGACCAATTCACTCATGTCTGACCAGCTCACAAATTATGAAGGCATTTCATCTAAAGTAATACTTATTTTACAACAGCATTTCGTCATATTTCAGACAACCTACAAAATCTTAACCACTGAACATTGATTTGGTCTCAAACATTGAACTCAAGTTTCAGAGAATTATACATTTTTAAATGATATCTTACGTAGAACCAGTATAACGTACTTCGTTTCGTGTGAGAAAGTAAATAACTTTACAGTTATAATCGTTTTCATTACAAGATTCATATCAAACCGAAGTGCTAAAGCCATATATAAGGTATCTACACTCCGAATGGATGATATATGATATATTTAGTTCAATTTTTGAATAAAGTCTGCTTCACAGAGTCAGGCAAATGAATTTTACATATAGGTTTCAGATATCCTTAACTGGTATCCAAGTTCTATTTATTTTTGTATAAAATTATTGGTTTCCAGTGGTTTGCATGCAGATGTATTTTAACTGCACGTTCACTGTCTGCTACAAATTTCTATCCGGTGTATATTTTAAATTTTTTTTTTTTTTTTTTTTTTTTTTTTTTTTTTTTTTTTTTTTTTTTTTTTTTTTTTAAGCAAGAGATTTTAGATTTAGCTATGTGCTCTATACACTGTGTGCAGTAAACTTCTGCGTTCTTTTTATTTTGTTCTTTATAAAATTTAAATTTTCAAATGAGTTTCAAACAAATGGTTCTTCGAATGCGTAGTATAAACTACTGTGGCCGTGTCTGGACACAGTGTATGCCGCTTGAGCGTAGGCAGTAGGTCTTTGTCAGCCACTGCGACCGTCGACTTCCCTTATCTGCAGCAGCCCCCCTCTCCCGCCTCTTATCGGTGTGCTATCGATCAGCCAGTGCGGTGCTGCCGCTGTCGGGTCAGCACTCCCTCTCTTATTAAGGTGCTGACGCTACACCGCTGCTGACACTTGCCGTGATGTAGTGGCGGCCCTTCCCGCAGGTGGCTAAGCCAGAACAGGCTTCAGCAGTCGCGGTGCCTCGGAATGAAAAAATAAAAGACATATTAATAAAACTCACCACCCTCACCGGCTTTACTTACGAAATTTTGTGGGTTTCTTTTTTATATATATTCAGAACACGCCTTACCTCTCAAGCTAGCAGATACTCCGTCTTAATCTCCCTCTTGATTTTTTACACGGTACTTATAATAATAATACCATTAAAAATTCAGATTCTTGTAGTTTTGAATAAACTGTTTTAACGGAAGTCATTTTTGCGGATGCGGATGTCCAGTGCTTGACATACACGGATGCGGATGTTTTACGGAAGCGGGTTTATAATTATTTAGATTTTAATATTAAGTCCACAAGCCGACAAATGTGAGAATTATCGCACCATTAATCTAACATCACATGCTTCAAAATTACTGACCAGAATAATATACAGAAGGATGGAAAGGGTAGTAGAAAAGATAGCAGGTGAAGATCAGTTTGGGTTTAGGAAAAATCGCTGTACAAGAGAAGCAATGCTGTCTTTAAGATTAATATTTGAAGGGCGGATCAAGAAAAACAAAGATACTTTTATGGCATTTGTTGATTTATAAAAAGCTTTTGATAATGTTAGGTGGGACAAGATGTTCAAAATTTGAAAGACGTCAGATCTAAAGTATCTAGATAGAAGAATACTCTATAAACTATATAAGAATCAAGTGGCTATAATAAAAGTAGAAAATCACGAGAGACATGCATCAGTTAAAAAGGGTGTGAGACAAGGCTGTAGTCTATCTCCGTTAATATTCAACTTGTATGTAGAAGAAGCAATGAAGTTTTCAGGGAGAAAAAATCAGTATGCTATGATTTGCTGAAGACCTTGTCTTGTTAGCAAAGAGGGCTGAGGATATTGAGAAGTTACAGAATGGCATGAACAAAATACTGAAGGAAGATTTTGGACTAAATATAAATCAAATCAAGAAAAAAGTGATGAAATGTAGCAGAAATGATACCAATACTAGTAGATTAAATATAAAAATATGATCGGATGCAATAGGAGAAGTAAGAGAATTCTGTTACTTGGGAAGCAAAATTACAACTGATGGCCGAAACATGAATGATGTTAAAAAGCAGAATAGCACTAGCAAAAAGAGCCTTCATGAAAAAGAGAAACCTTTTAGTTTCAAATATTGATCTAGGAATTAGAAAGTACTTTTGAAAACTCTTTGTGTGGAGCACAGCATTTTACGGTAGCGAAACATGGTCTTTAGGAATACCGGAAAGAAAGAAAATTGAAGCATTTGAAATGTGGTGCTACAGAAGAATGCTGAAAATTAGGTGGACAGACAAAGTAAGAAATGAACGAGTTTTTGAGATGATGGGTGAGAAAAGAAGTTTATGGAAGAAGCTTACAGAAAGAAGAGACAGGCTGGTAGGTCATATATTGGTTAATTTGTTAGTGGAGGGAACAGTCGAAGGTAAGAACTGTAGAGGAAGACAGAGATTAGAATATATGAAGCAGATAATTGAAGACGTGGGTTGTAAGGGGTATGTAGAAATGAAGAGGTTAGCACGGTATAGGAAGGGATGGAGGATTGCATCAAACCAGTCAAAAGACTGACGACAGCAAAAATAAAAAATAAAATAAAAAAAGTTGTCCAAATAAACTCGACATTTTTTCAGAAATAAAATTTCCGTATAATACTGACTTATTGATTTATTTTTCGCCTCATCTTTTAACAATAAAAAAATCTTAATTAAATTGTTTAGATAACTACTCACGCGTCTAAAAACCACTCTTTGTCATATGAATTTTGCAGAATTCGCATCTCAACTAATTTAAGCGTCAAGCACAAGGCTACGCCATCGCAATTCTCCGTGCCCGCCACCCGCCTTTCCACCGCTGTAGTGGTCCATTCATAGCGAAGCTTGTAGGAGCTACGATGATCCGATTTTCCAATAAATGACTTTTGATACGCCATGAAAGGCGTTACACGACTACACACAGGAAGTGTTGGAGTTGTTTGACTCCCAGACAACCAACACGGGTCTTTGGCGTCCAACAAACTATGGCGTCGGATCATGATTGGAGGAAACATCCTGCGAGTGTGCGATAAGGACACTAGTGTGCGGCGAGAAAGAACGAGTGGAATGGAGCATTTTTGGACCCCATGAAGTAGCGTGAATGGGTGAGCGCATCCTATGATAGTTCTACGCAGATAGACGCTTTACTTTACATGCAAGTTCAAACTTGTAAATTCGTCACTTAGGTAATAATACCGTTAAGTTCATTGTTACTTTTACTGAAAGATCGTAAGAAAAAACAAACAGGTTGTTGTTAGCTAATCGACGATGGACAGAATCTCGTATATAAATAAATAATAATATATTTATGCAATACAAACAAAACATCCGCTATACATCCGCATTAAAAATTGTGGATGCGGAAGCGGAGATAGGATTTCACGAGAAAGTCCCGCACTTGTGGATGCAGATATCCGTTACATCCATAGTTTGTACACCATTACTTACTATGTTGATACGTCAGTGCCACAATACCCATCACTACCACTATAGATAAGGAGAAAGGGATAGAAGAATACATAATGACCTGACACATCTGTGGGTCAACAAAGTAGCTGCAAAATAACAGCATGCTCTGCTTAGTATAATATTATATCCTCCTTGTGGGGTTTCCTTAATTAGAATGGTAATTAACTGACCCGAAGAATCAGATGGCTTAACAAGATTTCCACTCTACAGGAAATAGCCGCGTGTTGTGGGTGAGAATGCCCATCTCATATGGATCACATTTATCCTGCTGCTCATTTAAATTTTTAAACTGAATATTGTTGATTAACTTCTTTATGCAAAAAATGATGGGAGTTTGTTTATGACGAAATTATAGTCACTGTTCCAAAGGAACAATCCGATTTATTTTTCACTTAATCTGTTAGTAAAATCAATGTGTAAATATTCGTAACAACAATTCTGGAGTTGATTACAAACACAAACTTTCCAAATTTCTAAGATACGGAGCCTCTGTCTGACACATGCTTGGCTTACTATAATTGGTGCTCGACCTTTGGCGTTCAACTGGTTATACTACCAAAGATCTTATCTCTACTTATTTATACTAGCGTATTCTACCCTAAAGATTATATATACTACAGCTTGTAGAGTCATTCGATACAACAAATTAACACATTAGTATATTTATTTATAAACACATAGAATTAATTTTAAAAATAATGTAAATTAAAAAAAAGATTGTTGGGGTGGGATTGTGTTTCATCCTGTGAGAGCCACAACGGGCTTCTCGATTGTTTCAATAAATAGTTGGGCAATTCCGTTAGTCAGATTTATTTTGCTAACAATAATCCAGTGGCTAGTAATTCTGAATCAAATGAACTTATTTGTTTGTTGCATGAATGTGCCGTGTAGTAAGTCAGCAGTCTACCCGGATCTAAGCCTCTGACGACATTACCAGGTTTCGTGGTGAATACAAGAAAATATATTACTATCTTTGCTGTCACTTATTTATTGGATAACAACGGTAGATCTCGAGTCAGCCTCTATTCAGTCATCCAGACTGCCGAAAGATTTATCACGTCTGATATAACTAAAAAACTCTTACTGTTCAAGATAAAGAATCATTTCATATTGGCGACGATTATGGAATTGTCTTCTGTGGTCATTTCTCGTAGTAGTTACGCTCTTCTGAGCAAATAAACAGATTTTACCCAGTCTCGAATTTCATTAATAAGTTAGAGTACCTTATTCAACAGTTCTGCGGCTGATTAAACGCTATGGTATCAGCAAGTAATCCCTGAGAGCGACGACAGTAAGACACTAAAGACATCAGAGAAGGTTCAGAACATTTCCGTGCAGATTTACAACGCTCAAAGTTAGTGCTTAAAGGTCAACTGTTCACACGCCTGACCACGATAGCTACCCGACACTCTATTTAATTACGACTATAATTACTCACCAACCAACATTCATGTATTCCATTTAGGGCAGTTTCATGCTTTGGTCACAAATCGATATGTTACACTTAATAGCTTGGAGATTCCTGCATATTTCAATTTTGATAGTCTTTGGTATGTTACTGAATTTCTGTAACGCGTGACCTAAAGTGCCAATGCATAAAGCCCATATCCACGAAGGATAAAATTCATTGCAGTTTTACAACAAACTTTATAAAAAATAAAGAAGATAATTTATTATGGTTTCCTGATGATGTAAGCTGCAGGGATGTTTACGTGATACATAGAGAACATTTTTCTGTAATCTAAACAAAGTATTTATACTGAATTGGGAGCTTCTGGCTGTTTTAACTCCATAAAAAAATAAATAAATTAACACATAAAAATGAAACTATTCACGATTTAATCAGATTAGAGCTGCTGACAGATGGATTTCAACTCTAAGCTGCTGAAGCTGGACGATTATGCAGGGAAAACAGAATAAAATGTTGCGTTCGCCAATTGCATAGAAAAACCAGGCGCTAATGCTATAATTTTACAAAGTAATTTCATGAACAGAGAATGATGAGTATTTTGGTGACAGGGTTAAGGGATCCTCACATACTTCCTTTCTACAGATTTTAAAATGACTTACGATCGGGCTTGTTCCATACCTTTCGTACAAGACAGTTTGCTTGATAGATTAAAGGAAAGCGTAGAATAGAGGCGAATTATTACTGGTTGAAAATAATGGGATTCTTATTATCTGCATCTATTTTATATCAGATTAAACGTTTACACATCGTAGAATTATCTTTAGGTTACTGAGGAAAACGCAAAAACTTCATTCGTTATATTTTTCAAAGATGGATATTAACCAATGAAAAATGTTCCGGTTATCATGCATAGGATGTAATGACAGATTTAGGTAGGATATTCCCTAGCAAAAAATTACCAAATATAGTTTTGATGAATATTAAATGATTTTTAATTAATTAATATAATTTGATTTAATTTAATTACGATGGAGCTCACGCTTCGGTGAAAATTCCCACAGTCATCTAATCACTCCCTATTCGCTACAAAATACAATTTTTTTTCTGGAGAGAACTGTCTACCCCTTTCTGATCAGAGTCTATTATTACTTTAGATGTACTGAAGAACGATGAAAATATCTGTATGTTCCTAGCATCTATGGACATACGAGGATTATTAAATTAATAAATCTGTTTGACATTTGAAGTTCAACAAGATACGAGTCTTTCCGAATCCTCCCAACCGATCGGGTTACCGTTTCCTCATTATTTCCATCTCCGTATTTCAAAAAATATCCAAACACAGAATTTTTCATTATTTCCAAGAACGTATTTCCTCACTTATAAGTCGTCCTGTACACAGCCAGTGTAAACGTTTTAAGTTGTGTTTGAAATTACTGATGTACTGCATAGTCATTTTTAAATGGAATAGATTGCTTGTGTTTAGAACCTTTTCTCATTTTAAAGGATTGCGAAGTAAGTGCAGGTGAGAATTGTAGACAATTATGTTCATTTTAGAAATGAAACTATTTTCTCAAACTTTTACTGATTCATTTAGTCCCTGGACAGTTACGAAAAGTTGTAATTTCCTTCAGGTTTTAAAGTAAATTGAAATAAACTGTTATTAGCACGTACAAAATCTCTTACAGCTCGAATGTGGTAATAACTTTTTGATTTGAACAATTTAATTTAATGTAGAGAAAGAATATTTTTTTAATGTTACTGGAACATAATGTCATACCACATAATCTATTGTTAAAATAATCTTTAAAAAATTGAATCTTTCTCATACCACTTGAAATTAGATTACATCAATAGGAAAACAGAAACAATTTAAAAGTGTTGGGTTCCACTTTAAACATGATAAACAAATTATTAATACTGGAACTATTCCAAAATACAGTAGTTGCTATAGATGAACGGAAAAGTCTCTCTCAACTAAAATATTTAGGATGAAAATCACCTAGTAAAACATTAATACTGAATGAAGGTGCCACTTTTCATCACAGTAATTAACTGAAGGACAAGTAATCAGAAGAAAAATATCTTGACTATATGACAATAATCTCCTAGCACATCTTAAAGCTTCAGCTAAATATACTGTTAAATAATGTGTCTCATTTTCCGATCCAGTACATCACCACTACATTGAAGAAACCGATCTGTAGTGCTTTCAGCATAGACTTGCTTGGCAATAAGGAAGTGTTCGACGACAACAAATTGCTTAGGAATGAAACTAACCAATGTACAAAATGACTTTAGAGTTCCGCACACAGGCCTGTTTGAAGTAATAGACTTCAATAATAAAAAAGAAGACTTGAAGAAGCAGAGTATTGAAAATAAACTTTATTATTTTACGGATATTTTTAAATTACTATGAACTGAAAATAACGAATAATTTATTGTTATTTCTCCTAAAAAGAAAAATTTTAATTTGAAGTTGGAGTAGATACCAAATTCCTATTTAAAGTCTACAACAAAAAATCTCAACTTTCCTTACTGTACTCACCATGTAATACAACAGATGTTAGTTACAATATATTGAGTTCTCACACTGCTACAGTAGGTTCTAGTACCTACATTAATGTTCCGATGAGTGACGATGGGGTGGCGACCGTGGGGATGTTTGAAGAGACTGCAATCTCACGATTTTTGCCCCGGCTAGGAAAATTCGTAGATCCGCCACTGGTAGATCCAATATCAAATAACTATCTAAATTATTTTAGTTACTGTCCTTTCATCCAAAATGAATAAAAAGTGCTGTAACACATACAGGAAAGTACGAAAACACTTATGGATCAAAGAAAAATACCTAAAATCATTTCCTTCCGTTAATTTCTTTTCGGCAATATTGTTTTTGCTTCTTCACTCCGACTTAAATGGTCAAAAACACCATTCATGAGCTATGACGGTAGGTTCCCTCTCGTTCTAAATCAAAATTTTTTATTTTAATGAATAATTTCTTCTTTTTTTGCCTTTTGTTTGTTTGTTTGGGAGTGTTTTTGTTGCTGTTGCCCTGTTCCCTTTGACTTTGGTGAGCGATGAGTGTATTTTATCTTTCCTTTCCAAAATAATATCGCTTCGAGGCATTCCTTCCTACTCCAGTGATGCCAAAATGATTTTTGTACAGACGAAAGAAAACAGTGGTGCTGAAATTTATTCAGGAAACTAATGAAGTTCCATTACCTCATAGTCTTTTAATCTAAAATAGAGACAGGACATTTAAATAATAATATTTGATTAAAAAATTCGTACTTTCGTTTTTGGTGAGAGATTAATAATGCAATTCGACTTACCGATTTTTTTCGTACACCGGATTGTTACTCAGACATGAATCTTTGTTTTAGGTTGTTAAACGTGGCTTTGTTCCCTGCTTCTCTCCGCTACTGTCTAATCCCCTGGGTACGTAATCTCGTGAAGGAGAACAGAAATCTTCTGGAGTTTGCCTCCGCTGCCGCTCTTTACATAAGTTCGAATAATAAAAACATTTTGCCCTCGTACCGCGCCTAATGTTAAACACGTCCAAGAGAAGACGCTTGCAAGTGCTGTGCTCCATAAAAGTTTTCAACAGCCATTAGACAAGTCGTTAGAGTACACACTTCCTACAACGACTCTGAGAGGACCATAAACACAACGCACAGAGTCGGAGAAAAGTTTTACCCTAAAGAAAACCAACACATCATGTAAGTTCATGGAAAAGTACAGAAACGTACCAATAAAGTTGAAGAAAAATTTAAGTCAAGCGATCCTCAAGAGGTCGACACTGAATACAAATTTTAATACCCTGCTCCCGTTCGATACTTCTATATATAATAAAATTGTAGAGACACAGTGTCTGTACCCGAATATTTGCTGCATACACACAAAAATTCCAATATAAGCTATCCATGATAGAGAGGCAAAATCGAAAAAATAGTTGTTTTTTTGCCTCTGGCTTTTCGTCGACGTCAGGGTCATTAGAGACGGTAAAGGACTGGGGGAACGGAACTAGAAGGAAGAATTCGAACATAGATTTTTTGAAGGAAGTATTCCAGTGATTACATGCGGTGATTTAGAGATGCCATGGAAAACCTTAATCTGAATTTGCTGGATGGAGATTCGAGCCACGTCCTCCTGAGTAAGAGGTCAGAACTAGGTGATAAAATTTGAGATTTTTTGTCTATCTTTTGTAAATTGCATCCCTGTGCGCCAAATGTAATGAAGAGATTTTAATTCAATTGTACACAGCGATGTCTTTAATTAACTTGTATGATGTATTAGTAACACAGTTTGCAATGATAAGGAGCGAAAACCACAAATTGTTGTAGGACAGTGCGAGTAAACAGTAGAAATTATACATGAATGTTATTGAATCCATACACAGTGATAGCATATGTCATCATTTAACACACAAGAAACTATTTATTTGGTGCACATTTTTCAGTCATTAATACCCAAATCATGTTCTGTACATCTAGATAACATTACTGGAACAGAATTTTCGTATCAATGAGTACGTTAATCATATCTTTATTTTCGAGTAATGCCACGCGATTTTTTATGCTATCTGAGCTTTTGGATACAGTGTTACAGCCTTCGTCAGAGATACTGTTTTTGTTTACACCAAGCATCAGGCGTCACAGAGGGCTTAGACGCTGTCTTCACTAAAGTTGTTCGTATTCTTCAGAATTTGTGTTGCCTCCTTCTCTCGTCAAGGCCACCACTGGTCCTTCTCTCCACAGCAGCCGCGTGATTTCAAATTTAATTTCGTGACCGGTGTTAATGACATGGCGAACTCCGGCGGATTTGTCTTTTTTTTTTTTTTATAGTGGCGGATAAGCAAATATAAAACGTCCTAAAATAAAGATAGTATTAACAGAGATAGCAGCGGAAGCCTGAAAAATCAACGAATATATTTAAATATATGTACTGACATTATTATCTACTTTTATATGGCTATTTTTTAAAAAACATACACCTACACACAATACGACACAAAAACGTATGTAATCTGCGTAAATCAAATATGACGATATTTATGACATTACTGTTGCCGTCTATGTGTGATATGGGGGTTATTATGGCCGTGAAGTCCACTAGTGGGCATTATGATTGATGGAGAGGTGTTCTTAGAAGAATCTTAGGATTTTAGGCTATCTTCCAGGCTATAAGAGATTAACTACTTGTGGGCACCTAGATGTTATTTGTCAGGATAAGGATATTGACACCAGGGCGATCTTTGATATAGCAGGGATCCCGAACTGCTCTAACAGTGATATACTTATAATAGATCTTACCTTGCCGATACATCACTAACTCTTCCACATAATTATCTCAAATAACTTGGGTTCTAACCTAACGACTGTAAATGACTGAGGCGACACAACTGACAATTTAAACACACTTTAATTATAAAAGCCTAACCATACATTTATCCACAACTCTGTCTAATATTATGCTGGAAGGGAAACGACACGCTCGCATAGCTACAATTGTTACCGACTTACTAAATGAATTAATAGCTTCTTAATACGAGTATAATGGAAAGACGGCTTTAATGATTAAATACAAATAACTGAATAATTAACGATCCTAACTAAGATTATCACGAGGCTACAACATTACAATAACAATGGCAAACAACTCATTTAAGTAACACAGACTGAATAATTTATCTAACCAAATACCAACTAACGCGAGACATTGCTATGGGCGAGCATCGCTTGCCCAATACCCAAAGGCACACAGACAAGACACAAGTCTTACCTCTTACATGGCTGCTGGCAGAATCGTCAATCACAGAATAGGACGATCCGATGCTACGCGGCGGTTCTTATTCATGTGATCACGTGCTAGACGGATGATGCGTGCTTCATGCAGCACAAGCACTGAGAGTCAGCAGAAAGTCTCACGTAGACACTGTCCGCTTGCTTCAAGCAACCTACAATATTCACTGAATAAAATACCAAATTCCCAATTTAAACCCTAATTCACAGACTGCCAGTTACATTACTAACGGTTTGGAAGGTAGGCTACGTATAGTAAAACATATGACGGCAAAAAATTCCATCCCACCAAAATGTGGAAACATTGGTATGAACTGGAGAAGTACATGTACTTACAAGGGGCAGAAAAAAATTGAGATGCACCTATAGACAACTTTTTACAAAGAGAAGATTTCTTAATGAGTTTTGATGGCTACACTGTTAAAAGCTCTTAATATATCGATTAGTAATCAAATTTTCTCAGTTACTAATCATGGTAAATACTACAGTAGAGTCGGTATAAATTAGAAATCCGTAAGTGTAATGTTTTTCATAGTTGATAATGTTGATGAGTCACGGAAATTCATAAACAAGTATCTGCAATTTATCACGAAAATATTATTTCCCATCAAATAGTCGGGAAGTTTTGCGATACGTGAAAGAATGATCGCACCTACATTTGGGACGAGAACGCTCTTGTAAGCCCAAGTGCGTCAATGTGTGACAACGTTTAGCATATTAGCGGCTTGATTCAATAAACTCACAAAAAAAGTTTTAAGTGGCACATAAACTGGGCATTTTGTTTAGAAATGGTCAACAAATAATTGCTTGAAATTTTGGGTATCGAAAAGCTTCTTTCTCCAGGTGCGTGCATCGGTTTCTGACAGACGAACACTAAGACCGCCTATTTTTAGATAAGGTAGTGATTGTAAGGGGGGATGAGATCTGCGTTCATTGTGTCCAACCACAACAAAAACAAAGTTCATGTGTGTGGATTTATACATTCCGTCCACATACGAGAAAAAACTGCAGGATAAGTCATGTTCACAATCTTTTCGATGGTCTAAGCGTTTTTAGTTCAATATTTACGCGTTGCAACAATCAACACAGCTGTTTATTACGAAACCCACAAATGATTGGCAATGAATGTTAAACGACCTGGAAACTAATCAAAAGGCATTGTACTTCTCTGTGACAATGCGAATCATTGTTAGGAAAATGTCGCTAAGATCTCCTCAAGAAGTTGAAATAGGACATTTGACAACGTTACCTTCCTCCCATGATCTGTCTTCGACAGATTTGGACACATGAACTTGCATATCAGCTTTACAACTTAGATAATGAACTGAAATTGACCGCCTTTGATGCTTCCCTCCTATGGGAGATAACTTTTTCGAACCAGGAGCCTCTAAATTCGCACAAAGATCACAAAAAGAAAAAACTTTTTGGAAGACGATTTAGAAAAATGTATACTTATTGTGCTGAATGAGCCTCAGACACATTTATCATAGTGTAAAAACAATAGAAAAGTAAAGAGTTCTGATACTTATCTAGAAATCAACGAAATTTTACATTATTTTAAGATGGTGAGGAAAATGGTTACTTATATTTAATTTTAAAAAAATCCCAGGAGTACGAAATAAGTCACTCAAATGTAGGTAAGGTTGAATCCTTCAGTTACAACACAATGGAAAATGAAATGGGATAAGAAAAGTAATAACAGACGTAGGATAGCTGAGACTTCAGTTCATTGGTAAAGTTTTGAAGAATTGTAAATGAAATAGAGTCTAAAATTCTTTTACGTTCTGCTCTGGAATACTGTTTTCTAACATGATTCCATACAGAATAATTTTAACAGTGTTAAAAAGTGCAGAAGAAAGCCTGACACTTGTGAATGCTTGCCACAGTCTCTACTAAAGTGTTACAGAATTAATATGGTGATATGGCTGGTATTCTTAGGTAGACGGACGAGATAGTTCGCCTACAGGCTTACTGGATAACTTTTGAACAACTTTACAGAGAAATATTTCTCCCACAGCGTACCGGGTCCGACTGACATGATAGATAAGATCAAGAAAATAAGGTGCAGAACTGATTGATTTATGAATTATTTCTGCCGTCGTTATATTAGTGATTGGTACGCATAGAACAGATGTAAGTTTTTGTGCAAAGCATCCTCAGCCACCCATCGATTATTTTAAAATATAGATGTAAAAGTAAGTTTGTTTTACATGCAAGTTTGAAACTTCTAGACATCAGAAATGAAGAATATTAGGAAAAGCGAATCCGATATTTATGCTGAATTTTTTTTCGGTGGAAGATAACAGATAGGGAAGTTTATTTAAACTCAGAGAAAGTTTACACGAAACGTATGTAATCACGAAATATATCAATAAAAAAATGTTATTTGTTTTTGAAATTTCACTTTACTTTGAAACATTTTCAGGCAGTAAAGATGTCACCAGTTCAAAATCAAATGGAGTTTATTTAAAAAAAAAAAAAAAAAAAAAAAAAAAAAAAAAAAAAAAAAAAAAAAACAAAACATGCTAACCAAATACTGCGAGAATCTAATCAAAGAACGTTTACTCACATCACGAAAAATACCAATAAAAAAGATAATGATTAATTATTATTCGTTTTTCCTTAGACATTTTTACAGTACTAATTCACCCACAATAAGTGATACCCTTAATTTTTGATTGGCGTTTGAAAAAGTATCATATATTATGTGGGTGCGTAGACTTCGGCCATCTTCAGAGGACAGTCCTCTGAAGAAGGTCGCAAAATGACGGCCTAAACGTTAGGTTTTGATAAATTGATGCGGTTCAACTCGGAAGCTACATGCCAATGCTGACTAGTCGAGAAAATAAAGTGCAGGTGCTGGCCAGTACAGCGTGTGATGGTATTAACGCAGCCGCTGCTCTAAACTACTTGCTGTTCCCCCGCCGCCAGTTGGTATCGGGTTCAGGTGGTGGGCTCTGCTCCCCGAAGCTCCATTCGGTATTAATACTACCGGCCGGCCGGGATGCATTTCGCGGGATGACCGTGTAGGAGATTTGTGCTATGGAACGAGGCTTAATAACGCACCTGGTATGGTCCCAGCTGTGACCCCGATCCTTCTTCTCACAGAAACGACCCCCACGAGGAAAGTGGCAGCTGCACCTACGTTCCCCTCTGGCTGAATTTTAATATACAGGCTTCAGTCTGTAGTGTACTGTGACGTCAGCTGCGTTTCACTATAACTTCCGACAACTTCCTCAGTTACCTAGTTCTGATGGTATATTAGAATAGTTAGTAGTAATATTAAAATTCCATTATTAATTTTGTGTGTGTAAATATTGAGGGCAATAAATTCGAATGATGAACAACACAAACCTTAGGATATACATGGAATTTAGTCCTTTGAGACATTTTCTACAAAATCTTCACAGATCACTTCGTCATAAAAAAGAAAACGTAATTGGTGAGGGGTAACGCTGTGGCCTTGTATTCGGCAGGACGCGGGTTCGAATACCCGTTCGGTTTTTCACGGTTTCTCCGAATCACTCCAGGCAAAGGCGGGGATGGATCCTTCAAAAAGGACATGGCCGAATTCCTTCCCAGTTCTTGTTTCGGCCCTTTCCTGCCTATAAGGACCTCGACGAGGCGTAAAGTCATAGGTAAAAAACAACAGTTCTCTTGACAGGTTTTCTAAAATCCATACTAGCCTCAATTGTTATTTTTTTCCATTTGAGTCACTGTTTCTAAATCCATCGAACTATCGAAAGCTTGGATTGAGAAACCTCGCTAACGAAAGAGATTTATCTTGATTCCATGTCCACAAGCAAAAAGTATTTCTCTTAACGCTCCGGTTGTAATTTTCACAAGGGTGCTATCATTATTATTTTTTTTAACGGTGTAAATATTATGTCTTAATGATAGACTGTAACCTGCGCCTCCTTACCATCCCCCTCCGGGTGACTCTTAGCTTTCTGTTCTTTTCATTGAGCTGCCAGACTGCTAGGAATCACCAGTGGAATCTAATTAGCTCATTATTACTTGGAAAGACAGAAAAAAAAGACATTAGGAACTTCAGGAAATCCAAACGGTGTATCACGACTGAAGTTTGTTTTAAAAAAATAAAAATAAAATAAAAACAAAAAAAACGCGTAAATACAAATACGGAAATGTTGTACTAGTGTAATAATTTAAATGTAATTGGCAATAGTAACATTAATACTTCTGGAAGATGCTGAATTTCGGTCACAAGCGGTTTACACTCCTAATACAATTTGCCACTGTAAACAACTTTTTAAACTTTTCAATGAAAGCATAATTTCACAAATTATAAATACGATGATAAACAACTAGACGAACGTATATAAAATTTGGATAAAACATAATATCTAACTTCTGTTAGAAGTTGACGTATGTTAGGGTACCAAGTATAATATTGTGAACATCCACCTAACAGTATCATTAATATAAATAAGTTATATTTATTTTCCTTTTCTTGGTATCATATTTCTTCGATAGATCCACAACAACCGTCTATGTTTTTCGTTTACGTCTGATTACAGGTTTATCACCTACGTTGTAAATTAACTGAAAATAATAATCTTAATATTTTAATTTACTATATACGAAAAAATAGTATATTCTACACTTTTTTGTTTTCTCAATAAACGGCAATGCATTTATAAGTTACAAATCAAATGGTTTATTCAAGTTTTTTATAATTCGACAACTATTATTGTTTACTTATCTTTTGTTTGATCTTAATACACATGTCTCCATCAAAACATCAGCAATAATTTATTAATATAATCGCACTTCTTTGTGTCCTCAAATACTAAAATAGGTTTTTCTAGCCCACCAAACCCAATTTCCAGACCTTCTTCCAACATTCAAAAGTCTTCATATTTATTTTCTGGAGACGCAGCAAACCAAAGATTTTACTTGTCAGTTGGTTCGACGGTCTTTGTCTCTTTACAATTAAATAGCATAATCAGTTAATACATTCACAAATATTTGAAATATATCAGATAATACGGTGACATTGATTTTTATAAGTAGTGAGGTCATGTGCTTCACACGCTGATTGACATATTGAGTACCTTTGCTGCTAGGAATAAGCTAAGCTTCTTTCTGTTGTCTTTGCACTCCTGCATCGAAACATCTGGATAGTTGTGAAGGTGACCGATGAATGTCTTGCATCTGTCTTTGTCTTTTTCTTTATAGTATCAATAGCTGGAGTTCGGCAGAAATAATTATCAAGCATTAAATTAATTTAATAATAATCTAAATGATGCTCATTCCACTTAAATTTGTTTAGTAATGATTATAAATCATAATGCAGATAATATGAAGATTTTTATTAAGAATTTAATTTTTTTATGACCGATAAAATGGTAGAGACTCCGGTGGCGTACCCTTTAATACCTTACAACTAACACAGTGCGTTTTAGTGGCTCTGTGGTTAAGCGAGGTCCCGAGCTCGAATCCCTGTCTCGGTGGGGATTTCCAAAGGCCCTTAACCCGACCATCACTTCTGAAAAAGCTTGCTGTGTAATGTAAAGTACGCCAGAACACCTTCGTGGTTCTTATTCTACGTTAAACTGTAGATCGTATTTACCCGGTAGGACTACAGGGTTATGTTATTAAGCTACGACAGAGCCAAATGCGCGGTTAATCAAAACTCTTGTCAAAACAGTGGCTGAACTACTTTTTGTAGTCTCACAGCCAATAATACGACATGCATTATTTATTATTTCTAAATCCATTATTAAATTATTTTATAACCACTAATAAGACTCGTATAATCACAATTATTTTTTGTCACATTCAAAATATATTCTCATATTTTATCAAACCAATCGTCCACACACTTTAACATACCGGTACATAATTATTCTCATTGTTTTTCATAAATTAATTAAAGGACAAGCAGAGGATGAAAGGTCGTCGTTATGCTGCATTAAATCAAAAATTACTTTTCTTAGGCAATGGGCCTTGCGCTATACTTCAGTAGAGCAAATTATCTATGAAATAACGATGATACAACTGCAATTATTGAACCTTAAATGACTTTAGATAAATGAAGTGCGACATTAAGAGAACGTTGACAGAAAGGATCCCAATATTAAGTTAAGTGACCCACTTCTGTTTCGGGCTACCGGTTGAAAAATTCAGCTGAATCTGCTCACTCCGACTGGAAAATGCTTTTGATAGAGTTAGTCATAAAATGGTGATAAATAAGGTAAAATCTATTTGATTGGACGAGAAAGTGATTTGCTGGGTAGAAGAATTCTTAACAGGTAGAAAGCAAAAAGTTGTGGTAGGAAATTTAATTTCAAAAGAAGCGGAAGTGAAAATGGGAGTGCCACAGGGTAGCGTATTGGGGCCTTTGCCATTCATTAGTCTAATGAATGATTGTGTTAATAGTTTACTATCAGATATTAAATTGTATGCAGAAGCCATAGTGCTATATAATAGTATCAAACGGTAGACGATTGTGAACAGGACAGGATATTTCGCTGCGTTGCTAAACATGAGATGAAAGTAAATGCAAAGTAGATTCAGCTAATAAGCTGGTACACCGATAAAAAAAAACTAAAGGTTGATTATGATTATAAGATGGGGAAAGAATTGCTTGTTGAAGACTTGAAATGTAAATATCCTGGCATAACATTTGATAAAAATCTTAACTGGGCAGGACATATTGTACAGGCAGTAGGAAAAGGTTTTAAAATTCTTCACTTGTTGGAGAGAGTGACGAAGGGATGTACTAGACAAAATAAAGGAATTGGGTAACAAAACTTTGGTCTGACCATTACTTGAATATGGTGGTGTAGTATGGTACTCACATTTTGGGTATCAAATACAAGAATTGAAAGGGGTGCAAAGAAGCGCTGCTAGATTTGTCTCTGAAAATTACAGCAGAACACAATCAATAAATGATATGATAAGGAAGATGGAATGGGTATTATTGGAAGACAGGAGGAGGACGAAGAGGGTCATGGGAGTGTACAAAGCGTATATTGGTGATGAGGTGGGGAAAGATATTGGTGTAATAATTAAGAGTAACACATGGATGGGAAAAGATGACCATGACCATAAGCTGGCACTAGATTTCTGGCACAGATTTTCTTTCTTTGGTAAGAGGATCAAGGATTGGAATAAGTTAGCAAGAGAAATTATTAATAGTTTTCCAAAACGTTGAAAGAATTGAAAGTTTAAATTTGTAGAGTGCAAATGTAGGTGGGTACAGGAAAGGGAAAATTGGCTGTGTATGGAAATTGTTACCGGACCTTGAGCCACATCGCAATTAAATTAAATTGAAATGGATGGAATCACTCTCTGATTTCGTTCAAGCATAGTTTTAATATCACCTCCACAACTTTCCCGTGATTCTCAGCAATTTTGTGAGGCTTCATCTGGTACTAAGAACTGTTCACCACTATTCCTGAATATCGTAACACAGATATTCTCTCCTTCGCTAGTATAAATGCGGAATGTTGAACAAAATGTTTAGTACTTCTAAAAGACACAGGGTACCTGTTGTAAACTGAAAGATCGATGCTGCTGGTGCAATTCTGACGAGTAAACTATTGGCACGTTGCTACATGTCTGCCTGTCGACCGCTGATGGATTGTACCGTGTACTGCTGACGGGTCCAAACAACGTGCTCCGACACAAATACCGGGCTGTCTTTCAAAGTACGATACAATTGTTTTTCAATTTTTGTAGTTATAACTTTTTTTAATAATGGCTTTACGCTTCGTCGACATCGAGGTCAATATAGGCGGTATGGGAACGGGGACAAGGAAGGGGAAGGAATTCGGCCATGGCCTTTTTGAAGAAAGCATTCGCCTGGAGTGATTTGAGGAAACCATGGAACTACCAACTCTGGATGCCCCGACGGGGATTCGAACTGTCGTCCTCCCGAATGCGAGGCCAGTGCGTTAACCGCTCACCTACCACGCTCGGTTTGTATACAAGGACTTTGAATAGAGGGGATCACTTTAGATTTATAATCATTCTTAACGAATTTTGTTCAAAGTATTAGAAAACATGTGTTATCCTAGATATTAGAGGAAAACAGCAATGAAAAGTAGTCGCAAGGTTGGGCTCTATGTTTTAGTAATAAGGAGTTGCAGAAAGTTAAATTTTGAAGTAGAAGTAATTGTACTTTCTAAAAAAAAACTACTGAAATCAAATTAATTGCATCTTGAAACGAGAATTTAATTAATTTTGCAATGTCAGAATTATATCGTGAATTGGTTTTATCACGTTTGTAATGAGTAGCAAGGAGTAATTAAAAACAAACAGTAACAAATATATATAACCTCCTTCTGTCCAAATTTATATTATTCTTTCTTAAATATGGATCGGTATCCAGGGGAAACAGAAGGCGCATTCTGTTAGAGTTCTTTCCATGCTTTCTAGTGCGCCTGAAAATGATGAATATCGCCGGGAAAGTCTTCGTTCTTACATGAATATTCTGTTTTAGTAAAACGTAATTACTACGTTGATAAGAATTTTCTACCCAGGTTAGTCTCATGCTTATAAATATTGGAGAAGACCTCATTATTTTTCACTCTATTTAATTACGAACGAATTTCGCAATTAAAACTACCATTTCAACTTATCGAAAGAGCGGTCTAGTGACTGAGTGGTTAAGGTGTCTGACTGGAGATCGATGGGCCTCCGTTCTATTTCCTGTCTCTGCGGGGATTTTCAGTCTCTTAACCTCTGGCACACCTTGCTGTTTAATGTGAGGTACGCCGGATTCCACAATAAACTGTCGGTCCACTATACCCGGTAGGATTGCCGGGTTAATATTAATCTGGTGATAGGCCATATTTCCGCAGTTGTTGAACAATAATTTTATAAATAATTCCGTCAAAAACGACTGTTTGGGTGAATTTTGTTTTTATTTTATTCCCCAGGCGCGTTTCGCCTTGTGGTGTAGGACATCTTCAGTGTCTGTAAAGTGTTTTTATAAGTGTTGTTACAATAATTACCTACAGTAAAACTCTTTGTATATACATATATGTGTGTGTGTTTGTGTGTGTGTGTGTGTGTGTGTGTGTGTGTGTGTGTGTGGGTGTGTGACACTGAACTCATAGATATAGTGGGATTCCTCATATGCCGGCCTGGAACTGAACACATTTCACATCACTATTCATTCCAGTACCTTTTTCTATATTATATCACTACTTGTTGTTATAGTGAATATTTTCTGTTGATTTGCACATGTGTGTTAAAACAAAAACAAATTGTGTGTAACGCGGAATTATTCATAAAATTATTTCCATGTTAAGTTAAGATGGCTACAGTAGGGGCGAAATGTGCAGCCAATAGAAACCCAGTCACGAGATCATTACGACCACACGGAATTATTATTATTAACTTACCGAAGATTTCAACAACATTTCATAATTTATGTTCTAAATATAGTTCACTTACGTATGTGAAAGTTGGCATATAAAACTCACTGTAATCAGAAATACTGAGTGGAGGTTTGTTCTTTCATAAAACTTATCCTTATTAAACTTCTCGATTATTTGATCTTCCAAGACACTACTGACATGTTTCGTAGCTTCTGTTATTTGAAGGTTAGTAGCAAGGGTACAGATCATAAAAACAGATTCCTTCCAACGTATATTTTTTCTGTAACTGAAAATTTCTGTTTTGCTATACAATTCCTACGTAAACATTTTATTCGTGAAATTTTATCACAGGCTACGATCGCAGAAACACGGAGATATGGATATGCTGTATGTATCTTTTTCGGGTTGGTTTTATTCTGTTAACGTCAGTGACAGATTGTCATACATATAGTATTGTTTCGTAATTATTTAGATGCGTACCTATTACACTAAACAAATAAGCAATCCCTACAAATGAGGCGGTAATACTTACAAGCCATCAACCTAACCATTCATTGTATTTTATTCGCGAAATTTTAGCACGGGTCATATAGTCTGTCTAAAACCAGATTGTTGATGATCGAAGTTCGAACACAGCTGGCGAACTGAAAGAAGAAACTCGACGATGTTTATTTTGGTAATTACAGTGGGGTAGCTAAGCATACACAAACACATTTACGCTGCCGCAAGTTCGTGATGATCCGAATAAACGATAAAATGTGTGTGACGACCCGCATCACGAGGAAACAACCAGGCTAAACGCAGCATACAATTTTTCCAAATCAAAGAGCAAGTAAATGGCAAAATTGAAGACATAATAAGTTACGCAAATAGAGGATAAAATTCCATGCTCACGATCATTCACTCCTGTTTTAGCAGAAAAGAAACAAGTTTTGGTTAGAGATAAGTTTGGAAAATCTAAAAAAAATTCTTGAAGAACTTAATAAAAAACACCGATATACAGAAATTGCGTAAGTAAAGCGACAATTCGTGAAGTAAATTTAACTGATGAAGACAGAAAAGACGCATTTGTAGCTCATGAAGACTAAGAAGATAAAAGCGTTGGCAGAGAATTTTGAAAGGCAGATGGTGTACACTGAAAATATTTACGAGGTCTGAGCAAGCTGATAGGAACTTTCCAGTATGCAGGCAGTAGAAGAAAAAATAAATTACAGAAATAACTATGGTAATGATTCTAAACACTTCCGCTATATAAATGACTTCTAAAAAGAGTTTATTTGTTTCCCATATTTTTCTGAAATAATTTTGCCCTCTTCCTAAATGGGAAGCGTGTGCTACTTCGGATTATATTAGTAGGCTGTTATCTTTTCAGCTGCCAGAAACAGCTTACTTTTCATTAAACGCGATTCATATAAAATCTACTGGTCTGATTTGAATTCGCTTTCCGGCAATATACTGCCAATGGTTGCATGATTAAAATCAGTAACAGAGAGTTTGTTTCATTTTTATGCGACGTTGATTACTTGAGAGATTATGATAAACGCGTCCAAAAATTAGCATACATTTTTCGTTGAGCGCATTTCATTCCTGATCTACTGGTCTTATTTTGATGGAGTCCATGTATTATCCATGTAAGAGAAAAAGTATTTTTAGCTTGTGTTACTTCCCAGTGCTGGATAAGTAAGGCCAAAGTGTCTATTCATTAGCACCCATTTAGTAGGCAAATACAAACTGATTGCCGAGAATTATCTGAATACCTATTTGAATTAATACATAAAGTTGCCAGCAGCGAGACTAGATCCGGCGACTATGGGCTTATAAAGCAGACAGCTAACTCGCTGCGCCACGCGGCCCTTGAAATTATCCTAATGTCGAAAGTATTTTAACGCAATACCGATTTTCTCGACAACGGCGTAGAAGTGCATGTTACTGCTTCGCCACAGTACACACCTAGCCATGAGCTTGGATTGCGCACAGTATGAATGGAATCTGAATTTAACGATTGGCACCCTCTCCTTGTGAGTGAGTGGATTCGGTTCCCGGAGGCTGTTCGATCTGTTCGGGTGGCGAACTTCGAATTAGTCAGTACCAAGTGCTGTGAATATATGTCGAACACAGATGATCTGAACTAATCATCCGGCTTCTCTTTATGTAGCAACAACGGTACAACTTAGCTGAGTTGGAGCTGAGCGCTAATATTGTCTACGTCGGTCATTGCGAAGTATCCTTTCCTTTTTTACTGCTATTTTCTCTATATTTTTAGCGTCGACAATTAAAGAATCCTAGTCGGTCTTACCACTCCTTCCAGGTTCTTTGCAATGTCTTCTGTAATTGATAGCACGCTCTGAACGATAAATGTGTGGCCCCAGGATATCGTCATACACGTTTTTTGGCTATCACCTCGTAGATTAAATTTAGTTATACAATTTTGTATGAAATCAAAGTATCTGTTGTTTTATAACAACTAACTTAATCAACTCAAATAATTACACTTCTCGCATTCATGAAGTCAAATACAAATAACGACGCCATAAAGCATTCATTAATCTCACCGCCATCCTTCGTATATCAATCCGCATCTCTTTGGCTAAACTAACAATACCATTACAGTCTACCAACTTCAACACAAGAAAACACATTATGGAAACTGAAATTAACCCCTTTTTACACAGATTACTACACTGTACGGCCTTGTATTAAAAAAAATATACATTCATACATTACATAAACACGATGTCGTATAATTATTACTATTATTATTATTATTTCAATGTCTGATGAAGTGGAACAACATCCATCATTAGTTCACGCAGATATCTGGTATTTTTTCCAGGAACGACGGCTTTGCTCGGGCGATGAACCGGTAGCTAGTCGATTTGCTATATACAATACTCTCAGCCGTGGCAGTGGTACATTCAAATAGCCGAAATTGATAAGACAAAAATAATCAGTACTGATCTTACCACATGTTTCATCTTCCCCCATAGCGAACATTCTTAATCTACAACGCACTTGAGAAAGATGCCGTGTGATTGAATATAGGCCAAGACTAGTGACTAGTGCATTTGTGATAGAGTTACTAATACGGCTATTGTAATACAAAAGCAATTGGTGATTAATAACAGATATTCTCATGCCCGTCTTCATGCTGTTTCAAGTATTCGTAAAGAAAGTAAATCCAACTTTTTTTTAATCAAAGATAAACCTTATCGCCTAGTCCAAATTAATGGGCAATTTATTAATAATAGTTATGGCTCCCAGTGTGGACAATTTCAATTTTGTTACTTAATTCTGTATAATTGCTGTGAAAGTAAACATCATTCCATAAGTCGAAATATAGGATGCTTAAGAGAGATACAGAACAGGGATTAAAAAAAAGTTTGATGAGTTAATTTTTAGTTTGATGTATTTAGTTCGTAAGAACTCATAATAGTGCATAAAAATGTCAAAGACATAACTGTGAAAAAAATTTATAATAGTTGCAGTCACTTAGTCAAAATAAAATAGCACCTCTTTTCGTTTTAAAACTTCTATACTACGGTTTGCCACCCTTTCGAAAACTTACCAGAAATGGTGCTTATTCCGCTGAAATGCTTTGGCTCAGCAAACGCTCCAGAAAATTGGCGCTTAATTAGCCGAAACATCAAAGAATCGCAAGAGGCCACTACTTGAGTCGAACAGCTTTCTTTCAATCACTTTCTGGAGGATAATTTTACTTGAATAACGATCCAACGCTCCTTCTTCAATGCCGTCTAAAGATTTGCCGGAAAAACTATTTAGTCCTTTATAAGTCTAAATAGAAGGAATTAGCTTTATACTCAACGAAGCAGTAAGCAGGACGATATTGTAGAGGAGTAAGTATCCACCGGTATATTTGAAAGTACCGTAGCTCTGCTGCATAGAATTTTAATGGCAGTTAGGCAGCTCTGGCAATACACAAGAGCGATAATACCATTGTATATAAGAGCTTATTCCTTGAAGCGATATAAATCTGTTTAAATTAAATACGCTATAGAATCAACACGTAATTGCAGTCTACGTTGGGTCATCACCGCGTTACTTGAGGTTTCCTTTGCTGCGTCAGATGTTGTGCATCGTATTTAAACTGTCAGGGAGAATTTGCGATCGTAGGGGTTGGGAGTAGGGATTGCAATCCAGCAATGCGGGATCCCGCAATCCCGCGGGATCCCGCATCATTAGACAGTCTGGCGGATCCCGCACAAAATTAAGCGGATCCGCAATCCTCAAAATCCGACGGAAACGCGTGTCAGTTTGCGTGACTCGCTGCCCCACTCGGTCCTCTATCGGATGTTTTGCACTGTTTGCCTGTACCCTTCCAGTTGGCATTTGACTCATGTGAACAAGCGTTTGTTTTTGTCAACCTTCGTCATTCGTAAGTAAATAAATACACTTTTACTCTGGTAACTTGGCCATTAAGCAAACCATATTTTTAAACTTATGTGATGTATTGTAAAGCACATAACATGACCTAAGACTCAATATTTTTCCATTTTTATTATTTAAGAATTGGTTTTTTATTATTTAAGAATTGGTTTAGATTAAAAAACAAAAATGTAAAACCTCGAAATACACTTAAGACACGCTAAAAAGTTTTAATATCATTTTGCCAATCAAAATATTGTCACCTGTTAATTTTTATCATTTAACATTAAAAATTATTTATTAATTTAATTATTATTTAATTTATTAACGTTTTAATTAACTATGTTTTAAATATATGCGTTAAAAAACTGTTTGTACCAATCCCGCACGGATACCGCGGGATCCCGCGGGATTGGCGCAAATCCCGCGCGGATCCCGCGGGATTGAAAACACTGCGGGATTGCAATCCTTAGTTGGGAGTAAGTGTTGCTATATCTCTGTGAACCACGGAAGTTTTAATTTGTTTTACTGTTAAATATTTGAGAGGATAAATTTAAGAAAGTTGTAACACTACATTCGCTTCACAGTTCTATCGTTCATCAACTGAAATATCTGAAATAATCTTGAAGAAGAGGAATAGAAAAAGATTCTTAACGTCTTCCTATTACTTGGCAAATACAGTAATAGGTGAAATTTGTTTTGCAACAAGTGTTAAGTTGGATTTTTTCTTTTTTCGTATTTTCCATGTTTTGTTTACGATTTTTTTTATTTTTTTTTATCATGGTTTCACGCCTAGTTCACGTCGAGGCAATTATACGCAGGGAAGGATTGGGAGGCAAGGAACGGGATGAATTCGGCCAAGGCTTCGTAAAAGAACAATCCATAAATGGAAAATCAATATCTGGATGAACGGATGAGGATATAAACCCACGTCCTGCCGAATGAGAGATCCGAGCATTACCACCATCCCACCAGGCTAGGTACATTGACTAGGAATTCCTGCTTATTCAACAATAAAATAATATTTATAGGTACCGAAGAAGTACGCTACCAATACGCTAAGGTCATAAAATCAATAATTAGCGCCCAAGTGACGAAGTTACTCTCCTGTGAGTGCAGGTGGACTGGTGGTTCTGGAATCCGCATGTCGATCTTCCCGCGAGCGAACTGAATTGAGAGAGAGAGACCGTGTCACACCTCGAGCAGCGATAATACGTCATAATGTGAGTCCGTCCTCAACCAACAGGTGTATGCAATCTCGTGTTGAGGAAGTGGGATAATCTGCTTCATCAGTCAAGCTAAGCTGTCTGAAGCGATGTAATATACCTGACACTTGCTAATTTGAGACAAGCGTACTAGGTTAAAGTTAAGTAACTATTCTCTGAGTTAGTATATTGCAAGGAATTTGTTACTTAATGGATAAATCATCTCACCATTAGATTCTATTTTAATCCTTAAGTAAATGAAAAAGGTATTCATGAAAGGAAACTCACTCCTATTTAATGAACTCCATGTTTATTCTATCACATTATGAAAACTTACGAACATTGCATATATTGATGGTGTGGCACATGTAACATTTACTTCAATCTGCCCCTACATAGCCTTTACGATGATCCTATCAATTCAAGAACTATTATTTGAAATTACTGACTTAAAGGAATTCTTATAAATCTTTAGCCTAAGAGTGCTGGAATATCAGAACGGTGAGTGTTACCTTAGTATTGAAGATCTTTCTTGAGTCAAAGGTGGTGATAGACTTATAATCTACCCGATGGCTCATGTAAGTCATTTATTTATACTGAAGCTTTTTACCTTTCTTGGCTTAATTACACTCTATGAAAATCTTACTTTTTGTTCAGTTAACGACGATTAAAGTAATTGTACAACGGTATCTTTACCTGTGAGGAAATACATGTTTTAACATCTTTTTAATCCAACATCTGTTTTCACGTTAGCCTTTCCGGTTATAAATCCTGTTAATCTTTTTCACCACTTGAAAAATAACTCTTAAACAGTTGCCTGTATCAATTTCTTCATTTCAAATAATCAATAACACTACAAAATCTTTTTAGAATTCTTCTTGTATTAATACTTAACATTTCACAATTTACAAATAATCAATATTTTCTCTGGCTTGCAGCCATACATATTAATTTAAGATTCACCAGATCTGCTCGATTATTTTCCTTCCATTCATACATTTTAATGCTCTACATTCTCCTTCTATCAAGTTCTCTATAATACTCCTCATCCTGTCTTCTTCTCTCTGTGTTATCTCAATGGCTAATCCACACATATCTCCTTGCTGCCAAGGAACCTTAACGTCAAGTTCTTATTAACATCTTTTAACATCAACTTTATACTTGCAAAATAAATATTTTATATTTCATCTTTTAAAAATTTGTACCTTAACGGGATAGAGAACTCGTGCAAGTGCCACAGAGCGTCGTCTGCTACGACTCACAGCGGTGGGGGTGGATATCGCTATAATTGGCTACTGCCTGCACGTGGTTACCTTAGTGTCTCTCAATTGGCGGTCAGCAGTACTACAGTAACTACAGAGTGGGGACTAGTAATCTCACGCACTAAGCTCTGACTGAAAGGAAACTTGAAACTTACACAATTTCCCATGCTACGAGAGAGAAACCTACAGCCACTCAACTCTCACAGCCTCGAAGAAAAGTTTGTATTACA
This sequence comes from Vandiemenella viatica, assembly GCA_031002005.1. Taxonomy (NCBI): domain Eukaryota; kingdom Metazoa; phylum Arthropoda; class Insecta; order Orthoptera; family Morabidae; genus Vandiemenella; species Vandiemenella viatica. The sequence continues at coordinate 182,750,328 of JARYHS010012519.1, forward strand.
ATCCGACTCTGATAACAGGATCTGTTTCCTGTACTGACGAGTGGGAACCGGCGCAGCTCGCTTTAGCTCACAACTCGCAGACTCAATAAAGCTTTACGAAATCCGGTAAATATTCCTTCTCCTTTTTACTGGTCGGGAACCCAAAATCGGATGCTCTACAACCAACGTGCAGTGGAATTGTTTAATACCTGCCAAACACGTGGCGTTAATACGTTTTTCGACACACGGTTGTTGTCTGTTTGTGTTTCCCTGGCGAAACTAGTAAGAAAAATAAATATTTAATAACAACCAATCAGTATGCCCACCTGTGTGTTGAGGCCCCTGACTTTTGGATCAGGGAGATACAACGGGACCAGGTTCGACAAGGCGAATGCTGGGACGGTCCCCAATCTCCGCCTTATGAACTATACATTTCACAAACAAAAATACACTTCTCATGTAATTCTCAGACAGATGACAACACAGACTTCCATCCTCTAGGTTAATTATGATGGGTGCAGCAAACCCGGTTCGAATGCGGACAAGGCAAAGTCCTTCGGCACTCTGTCTCATGATTCACACTGGCCATCTGTCTACAGCAGTGGGTCAGTGGCATGTGGTACTTAGATTGCCAGAAACAGTAAAAGAAGCAGTAACTCTGGAGAGAAGTCTACAAGCGAGTTAATTACATACCTGGAGCAGTTAAAAGTTGAAATTACTGAGTAAATTGTTTATGTGCTGTTTTCTTTGCTGCCAAACAGAATTCTGGATAGTTGATTGTTAACTAATGATATGAGCTTGCTAGTACGAGGAAGAATTTCTCCTACCTCACCATGAAATCTATACAACTGAGTAAATTAACTTAGTATGACAACTACAGAACTAACTGTGTCATATGATATTGTTTCATGTTTGTTCGCAAAATTATAGTTCTACGTTCCCCTTAGACAATAATGGAAAATCGCCCACGCATTACAGGTATGCATACAGCAAGACCTAAACCAACACCGATTTTTCACAGTCAGCATCTATGTAGTTAATGGCCCTATCTTTTTACTGTTTGTTAATGCCCTATTGAGAAATAGTTGGATATGATTGTGGGACATTGTTTGAGATTAAAATTTATAATTTACATCGAATAACATTACAGAAATTTTTTTCAAGAATAATTGCCCAACGTATTCCTGAATGTACAGTAAATTAACATGGAATGACTATTCACATATATTAAGGAAAGATGTTTTCGCTTTGTATACTTAACGGGTAATTAATTTCTGCCTATAATTATTGGCCAAGTTTACTTCGAAGATAACAATAGTCTGTTAGTTCAGAAAACAACCATTATTTCATTATAAATATCAACAAATGAATTAGACGAGTTATAAATTGCATAAATTATGTTTGAGTTGTTTGAATCATGTTGCAACTATTTGCAACCGAATTTCCGTAAATGCCTGTTTCGTGTTTTTGTTAATGGTGTCCTATATACCACATAAATTTGAGTGGCCGTCTTGTTTTTTCTTATAGTATAATTCTTTTCTCAGTTGCTTGCAGCAGCAAATTAGCTAACTGCAGATAAACTTTTAGCAGAAAAGATATTGTCAAGTCGAAAGCAATAATCTAGAAATTTCTTAAACTCATAACACGGAGCACAGACGATACGAAGTGAAATGAAGCACAGGCTGGAATCAAACAACTGGTGAAGTGACAAACACCTTTTGGAAAGATTGTCTCCACAGGTGAGAAGGAACACTAGTGCTCTATTTCTAGTCTACAACCAAGCACAATGAAAATCCAATTTAATCTAGAGAAAGCATTTGTCACAAGCAAGCAGCGGTGAAAAAAGACGAAAGAAAAAGGAGTTTGATAGGGAAGCGTCGGCTCCAATTTCCCTCTCATATCCTGGAGGGCGGGCGAGATTGCGTAGCTGCAATATCCTGCGGCACGGACCGTGGAAGAGGCGTCGCCTTTGTCCATTCAAGAAAATGTCCCAACCAGGTTTAATTCGGGTTGCATCGCGCATCTCCTTACAGTGAAACAGTTTTAAAAAAATCGTTTTCCATCAGTTTCTGTTACCAACGTTTTCGCTGTGTGTCCATTGTAGACGAGCAGATCTTCAGTAATGTTAAAATACTATGTTATTGGAGTACGCAGATGCAACTCTGACCAGGCGCAATTAAATAAACAAGACAGTTGTCCTATATTCAAATGTAATTGGTTGAATGATATATACGTAGCGGGCACAGTTAATATTAGTTTATTAAACAATACAGATTATATCTTACGGATAGTAAATTTGCAGTTAGTGCAGGGTAGTTTAAGTGCTATTTCAGTAGGAAGAATGCAGGGTAATTGTCGAACACCGAGAGTTCAACGAATATAGGACATAGCTACAACAGGGAGGGTGATACATAAAACCGATGGTCGTAAATGATTAAATGACTAGCCCGTCAGGAATAACTGGTTTAACGGAGTGCTCTAGCAAGTCATTTATGTGCAAGTTACCTGCCTATAGAAAATTGTTATGAAATAATGCTCAATTCAATTTCTCGTGGCTTACACTTTTTCAGTTGTCATTCTGAATTATTATGAAACAACAATCAATCCAGTCCTTCTTTCTTTACACCACAAAAAAAAAAAAAAAAAGAAATGTCATACAGGTCCAGACTATATTTTGACTTAGCCACAAACTCCATTAATATTGCTGCTAGAAAATCAAAATTTAGATCACTTGCGCATTAATACATTCCTACATCGCATGTTAGTGACATTATACATCGAGACATAAACATTACCCAAAACCTTCACAAGTTCTTATATCTTTCTTTTTTGTGAGTCAGAACCGTATAACAAAGATTGAACGCCTGTGACTGAAATAACGACCTTGGTAATACGTTGTCAGTAAAAGCAAAGGAAATAAAAAATAAATCATAATAACCTAATTTATACTGCCTAATATTAGTTTTAATCGTGGTGTAGGTAGTAAAAATCGAAATCACCGTCGTAATACTTTGGTTCAAACAAAGTAATGTTTCCAGTAATCTAGCGCTCAGTCTTACACAGATCTTAACTTACTTCCCCCATGATAAAACGACAAAGCGACCAGTTCTCTTTCCAAAATATGCTAGTTTAACTCAAATAAATTCATGAACTCCTATGCGCTCTCTCACTGAAAAACGACGAATGTCCTCCATCTTAGTTTAGTTCTACTATTTATAGATTCGCCATCCCAGATTCAAATTATTATTTCATCACGGTACACTGTTTTCCATCCAGGACATAGTCTTAACCTTTGCTTAGCTTTCGTCTTTGCATCACACGCTAAAACACCCTTTAAAGTTCAAAAGTACAAAATGCTGTCTCTATTTTCCGCTATTAAAATCCTAGTAACGTCAACAGTATATTGGGGCCACAACAGCAAATGTGAACACACTATAAGAATCTTGAATTTCCGCAACTATCCGGGCTCTGGTGGAGCCAAGTTAGTGGTGGCTAGCTGATATAATTCCAGGCGAATGTCAGGATGGTTTCTTCAAAAGTCTATGGCAGACTTCCTTCCGGTTTCTAACCATTAGTCCTTTCTCACTTCTAATGGCCTGGACGTCGACGAAGTGTAAAACCATAAGTAAAAGAACTTTCTATCATGAAAAGACAATAGATGGTAGTCTAAATTTAAACTTCACTCGTATTCATCTCAGAAGATATCTAATTTAAATGTTACTTGTTATATACATGAGATGATAATTTCACTGGCCAGCGTTCGTATGGTGAAACATGCGGTGTTGTCTGGGACTCACATAGATCTCACACGGCGGAGCAGTGGGTAAGAAATATCGCTTGTGTGTGTCAGCAGCGGCACACGTGCCCTCAATAAAACACCGAGGTGAAATGTCAATAGCACAATAGCCAAAAAAGTTAAATAAAAGCGCTTTGCTCTGGTTCCCGCTGAGAATTACGTCTATAAATCAAGCTACCAACAAACAACTCGTCTCTGCGACATCTCCTGCCATTGGCACAACGCGTTTTGTTTTATCTTTCCTACACGTGCTTTCCACACACGTTACCTTTTTATCTATAGAAATAACGAGAAATAAATATCCTTCAGTGATCACATAGAACTTCAGTATCATTTCATCGTAATATAAATTCGTGTTATTATTGCTAATATCTTGTTGGCAACCTTATAGTTAATATTGGATCGATAACTGTCTCAATGTCGGGGGTAGGGGGTGGGGAAGAATTAAGCATATCAACGGCTGCTGAATGTGAACGCAGATCTAATCGTGAACAACTCCAGTGTTTCAAATTTAATTCATGTGTTAATCAGTTCTTAATATTGCACAATAAATGATAGTCCATCTACTGAACCAATATTTCTGCTTCATAACACCATTCAGTATAACAGAGATGAGAGTAGAAAATTGTAAACAATTTACTAAACATTTTTCAGTATATGTTTCGTTAGCCTATTGTGTTCAAAACAGATTCTTATTAATACATCTAAGAATGATGTTCAGATTTAGACTACTAATTCTATAGAAAGTAACGAAAACAAGTAGTTGATATAATGTTGATTTTCATTATTCTTATCATCATTCTCGGTGCAATGGCCGTAAATTTTGGATAGACATGTTTTATTCAAGAAGAAAATTAATTTGGTGGCAAACATTAAGAATACATTCGACTCCCGTCAGGCTGTGCCAGATGTGGAAGGGTGACCGAGCGTGGTGGGTGAGGGGATAACGCTCTGGCTCCACATTCGCGAGGACGTGGGTTCGAAACCCGATCCGGGAATCCAGATCTGGGTTTTTCATGGTTTCCCCAAATCCCTCCAGGTGAATGCCGGGACGCTTCCTTCAAAAATCCATGGCCGAATACTTTCCTGTTCCGTACCCCAGCCCTTTCCCGCCTCTAATCGCCTCAACGTCGACTAGACGTAAATTCAAGCGCATATAATAATAATAATAAAAACAGGAGGTGGGGGACAAATGGTTGTGACTTTTTTTTTTTAACTCGGAAAATTTGTGGATCCGTTCACGTTGTAAACAACGTTGAGAAACATTGTAAAAGTCAACCTCATTGCAAATTGTTTATGTCTGAGAACATTTCTTCGGAGCATCGTCGTTTGAACGTCACCGTTGAATATATATATATATAAAGCGCTTTCGGCTGGAATGTAATTCATACCAGCCTTAAAACTGACAAACTGACATTAAGTCCCATATTCCGTAGTAGGTCTGCCGGGTTAAGCTAGAGTAGCCGCAACAGAGGCGCGTGACTCCAAATGGAAACTCTTCCACTCGGTGGGCGAACTGCTTTCCGGAGTCTACCGGCCAATAAAGACATACGAATTTCATTTACACTGGTTAACAATTTCACGATTCCGTTTCTAGGAGATTGGATAAAGCGAGTGCTGCATATGTGATTGCTCCTCTGCCTCGCTCAAAGTGAATTAACAAACGAATCAGAAAGTTAGCATTCGTTTCCGCGATTGTGACAGATTGCTAAATTCGGTATGTATTTGCTTCTTTCACGAGGTGCTAAAAATGCAATGTTTAATATAAATTTGTAAGGCATATTTGATTTCTGGTAAAATAACGCAATCTGTTTTAAATTCGTTACCTAGCCGCTTACGAAAGAATAAATCTGAATCATTACCCAGAATATCACTAAAATATCGTCTCTACAACTTAGTCGCGTACAGCACCCCAACCTCACTAAGAGTAAGAATACGCATACCTTTCCTCAGTTTTTTTAGTCGTTAATGATATTGGTTGTCGACAATACTTTAATCTGAAGAAAGTATAAGAGGACTACAAAACAGTTTTAATAGAAAATCTGCTTCTTTCAGAACTTTTATTTTCAATTCGATAAATGGCTCAATGGTGTCCCGTAGTAACCTGTCTAATACTTGTGCTATAAGCGGTGAGGATTATTCCCGTCGGTTGTGATGGTGCGTGGTAACAGGTACTCCGGCGATCCAGCGCCCAGTTAAGTGCTGCGCGCTCCTCCACCGTTTAGCGCAGGTTGTAAACAAGTGTGAGCCGAGAGGTTGTTTACGAGGCGGGCCAGGTCGATCCGGCCCGTAACGAAGTTCCGCCGACGCCGCTCCGCGAATCTCGTCAGATAACGCGCCCGAGGCGAGTGCGGCGTCGGGGTTGGCTGACGCGTGAGATGATGCTGTATTCTGCGCGTGGGGACTCCCCGACCCCAGAATCACGCGCGCGGTACTCCCCTCGGGGATGTACCAAACTTCTAGCGTCGCTGGTATGGAAAGTGACAGTCTCAATATTCGGGGAACGTCAACAACCAGGGTGATAGCTTGTTGGGTAAGCAACGGGGAAATGACAACAGTCTCGACGCAGTGGCCTTAACTTTTAATTTTCTTTACAAAGAATCTTTATTTTTACAGTGTGCAGATTGTGACAGCTCTAAGACCTAGCTTCAGATCAATTTCAATTTTATGATTTAAATACATTGCTGTTGGATAGACATAAACAATGATCCATTGTAAATTTGTATATTTTTCGTATGAATGAGTACTATTCTGATGCATTGAAATAATTCAAATGAATTGTAATATAACTGAAAACCGTATAACGTTTAAAATTTTATTTAAAAGTCTGTAATTATGAATGTTGTTTAAGCCACAATGTTTTAAGTGCGGTTTTCGGCTGTTTAGAATGTTTTATTTTTAATTAGCTGTTAATATTGTTTACTTTCATTTAAAAATGTTTTCTCATGACTGTAACTAATTTTATACATGTTTTAATTGTTTTCGTATGATTTTTATTGTTAGTGCAATTGTTAGTGTTCGAGAAAGTACGGACGGCTTTGTGAAGTTCTCTCGAAATTTCTACTCTGCTTGTTTTAACACCAGAGACTGCGTGCAAGTCCTCTTGGAATGGTGCTAGCTGAGCGCTGTGTCTGTTGTATTAGTAATATGTTTTAATTTCTTTAGTTTAAATATGATGCCTTGTCGTGTATGTTTTAATGAGTACTTCACCGTAGGAAAAAGCCAAGTAAAACGTATATTGAATGTGTTGTTACACGAACATCGACCTTATTGTTGGGAAGTTAAGTATTATAATTTGGCGAAAGTTGTAAATCACTTGACGACCTGGCAGAAACCTGTAAATCTACGAACGGAATAAATAAGTTAACATAAAACTTCTATCTACGGAAACCAACTACAACAACAACTTCCACGACAGGTCTGATTAATTAGTTCAGACGGCTAACTGGTAAACGGTTTCACAACATAAAATGTCCCAAAGATTTTCTTTAACGTAAAAAGTTTGAAACAAAGATTCAAGATTATAGGAAAAAGTGTAAATTAAATACCTAAAACATACATAAAATTATTTAAAAATTTCTAAAGCTTAGTAAGTACGTTCTTGCGAAGGAAAAATTGTGGTAACGGAATACTGAAGGCCTGTAGGAAAGAAGGAAAACTGGAAATTTGATTTGATACAGTAAGATTGAATTGTCAAATTCGTGGTAACACTCGTTTCCATGACGAATTACTATAAGGGACACTGTTGCTAAAATTGAACCTTAGGCTGTTATTAAACTATGAATAACTCGACTACTGAGAGAGAGAGAGCGATGCTGTAGACATATGGGTAACAGAAGATCATGTTATGGAGCCTATACAGATAGCCTACATTCAAAATGGAATTTTACAGAATGCTAGTGGAAGTCATAAGTATCACTGAAGTACAAAAAGGGGTGTTTCACAAATAATATTTGGCAACTGAAAAAAATAGAAAAACTCTCTTAAATAATATATGACACTGATCCTTAATGTCGGTAATAGCTGGCATAATGCGAATAACACTCGTAACTAAAATAGGAGTTATAATGTCATTTAAAAAAAAAAAATAGGTGAATGTAAGGTAAGGAAAGTGGAACAAATTTAGCACAGGATAAACCAAGTCTACAGAATACTTCAAAAATGAAAACGATATCGTACTTTTTACACAGTTAAATATTAGAAGTTTAACGGAACTGGCAATATTTTTTTTATGCTTTGGGTTTCTAGCGGCGTTAACATGTTGAAATTATGGCATGGAGCTTTTGAAATTCGCCTGTGTTAAATGATATTTTTATCAGTCAAAAAGGAACAAAACGCCCCAGTTGTGCACTGTGCGCAGAGGCGTGACTGCATAAACAGCGTTAAGGATTGAATCGGACAGTGGCCGAGGGCGGTGTTCACTAGCCAGTTAAGTCTTGCGCTGCTGTGCACCTAATAGGAATGCAAGCAACAAAGTTTGTGTGCCGTTATCGGAACCGTTTAAAGCAGACCGGCAGTAAATTTGGCGGTGCCATTACAATACGTGGCTCGCAGGCCTTTGCTCGCTTGTTTGCCGCTGAATTATTAGGATCGAGCGACGCGGCGTGCTGTACTCCGGGCTAGTCTACATACACGGGTCCCTCCCTCTACTGTGCTCCGGGCTAGTCTAAACGCGAGGGGTTTCCTGCTGTGTTCCGGGACTGCCTACGTCTGTGGGGTGTGCGTAGGTGGTTCAATATATTGCGCTAGCGTCAGCTGTGCTAATTGCCGATGTGCAGCGAACAATACTCGGCCCTCTACGCTCACGTATTCAGTATTGTAAGAGCATTTTGCTGCATTCTACAACCAAGTGAATATTGCTTTCTATATTTTCACCTTTATTTCCCAATTTTGGAGACATTATATACACTTTTTGCGTCGTAGACATCCTACCGAACGCAAAAAAGTATCCAGGCTTAACGATATTGTTCGCAGCAATAACAAATAAATGTAAAATTTATAAAATGTCGTGAATATCTTGCATTATCCGTAGACAGAAAAGCTCATAAAACTTTATAAAATATTATAAGTTCTACACTTTCCTAATAATATCGGAATATGCAACAGATGATAGAACCCGAATATTTATAAATATATTTCGTACTTCAACCAATCTTTTTGTTTATAACTTTTTGGTTAATGTAGGTATGTCAAACACAAGGGTATAACAATTACAGTAGCCATAAATCTTAATCTTTGTTTCTTTAAATTGCTGGAGATAACTGTCTGGTGGTTTGTACAAGTTCTTACGTTTTCTGAGACAATGGCTTTGAAACAATAAATTTCTTGCAGCCTTGTTATCCGATAGCAAAGTTGCCGCGAAACGCTACACGGTCGGTCATTATGTCTGCAATAATTAGTGTACAGTGAGGGGGAAATGTTTAGTGCTGAGTTAGAACATGGTATTTTTCTCTTATAGAATGCAAGGTTTACATATGTGTCGTCTCAAGCTAATAGTAAATAAATACCTGGATGGTGCTGTACTTGTAACCCCATAAATAACCATGCCTGCCTCTGAATTTATAGAAAAAATCGTCTAATTCCTGAAAATTCCAGTAACCGATTTCTTTGAAGATGAGTATCAAAATTTTTTCAAATAGATGAACTCAATTAATGGAAAAACTTTTGCACTAACGAGTATGCATCTACAATACGGTTGATCAAGTTTATTGAAAATTGTATTAAGGTAAATACAAACATATAAAGGTAAAGATTTATTGCATTAACTTACCGTTTTCATGTATTGTACGACCAACCAGATAAACTAATATGCATGCAGCGCTCAGAAATAGCTTGTAGTTTATTTAAGAAGATATTGTAGAGCAAGCAATTCCCAAGTACTTGCTTACTACGATCAGACTCACACGTAACGCATCAGTAACACATTTTTCACTGTCAGATTTTCGATACACCGCGACTAATACGTTCTCTAAACAAAAGAACAAATAGAAATATACAGAAACGCTGAGTCAGAATATGAAGTCTGTTTATTAGTTTTCTGATGAACTGTTGCGTTCAGTTCCAAGTTTGAAAAATTCTGCTTTCAATTCAATTCTGCAGTTGAATGGTCCACATTGTTTCAGATCTCATCTCCGCCATCAGTAAGATGTACATGGAAGTTCTATTTTTCAGTTTTTTGTTTAGATGTTCTGCTTTATTTGTGCTATACGCATTTTCGACGTCTAGGTCAATAGAGCTGAGAGGAGATTGGGGAAAAGAACTTAGCATACTGAAGTAACCATCCCAGCATTCGCCCGGAGTGATTTCGGGAATCCATGGAAAACCAGAAACTGGATGGCCGGAATGGTATTTGAATCCGTCTTCTTGAAAGCCAGGCCCGGACTTTACAGTCAACCTACAAGGCTCGGTATGTTGATCTTGAATCTAGTCCCGATCATTACGCAGGCTGTATAGCGACGGGATAGAGTTGCCATCTGGTAAAAATGAGTTGTAATATAGTCAGAAAATTGAAATGGCTATGTTATATCTGTTTACTATTGATATTTAAAGAGTTCTAAACTAAAAACAACGGTCTCAAAGCATAGTACGAAAAATAATTAGGAAACTGTCTCCCACACCAATATCATTGTTTCAGCCTTTGACTTACATCCATCAAATTTTAGAAAATTTCTAATTATTTGTATATGATATATCGATTTACATTAAGTTACGATATTACTTAATAATATAGTGTGAAATGAAAATCTGTGCTAAAATTTAACAATCGTTTCTGCTAAATATACTTGTTGCCAACATTTAAATGAGCAGTAGTACCAATTGGTAAAAAAAGTTTTCATTTTCTGAAAATGTCATAGATACCCCATTTTCACATCGTGTGATGCAATGTACACATCATAATAGAAAATAGAAATGTGTATGACGTTTTATTAGGCAAATGAATTCAATTCCACCACAGAATCATAGGGAAAAAAACAAACAATCTGATGCGGGGTATCGATCCTAACTAAATTATTTTGATCATGGAAGGTTACTTCACCATTTTTAAGTCATTACGAATATAGAATCATATTCGAGCGTTGTTTAAATATGTTTGTACAATTTATTATTCCAATTAAAATATACTTCACACACAAAATTCTAATGTGCTGATTCAATAAAATAGTAAGACAGCCTATACTGCGTCAGAAACCACATACAGCAGAAATACTACCTCACTCTCAAACAGACTCCTTATACAGCGAGTTTTGATATGCTGCTTGCACAATGATCGTGTCGAACACACTATGCGGTCGATTTTTCCAGAATGGTGGTAGTAAGTCACTAATTGTTGAAGGCTGTTTAGTCGCAGTTGTGTGCTGAGCTGATAGCTTATAAATCAGAAAAATATATCTCACGAATTATAACCCACTACCGATGATAGAACACGACATTCCCAAGAATAAAGAAAACCTCTCCAGTCTATAAGTCAAGTAAAAGGTAATGCAGAAAAGATTTTGTTCATATTTCATAGTCGTTGCGAAGAAAGTTCATTAAACACCAAACTAGATGAGTATGTCACAACCGATTCACTTTGTACAGATTTATACTGAACACCGGTTGTCTAGTATTCTAAGTCTTTTAACATTTTTTTTCTTTTTTGTTTATGGCTTTACGCCTCGTTGACGTCATTAGAGGCGGGAAATGACTGGGGGTAAGGAAAGGAAATAATTCTGCCATGACCTTTTCAAGGAACCATCCAGGCAATCGCCTGGAGTGAATTGGAGAAATCAAATAAAAGCCTAATCTGGATGGTCAACGGGAAATCGAACCCGCGTCCTCCCGAACGCAAGGCCAGAACGTTACTGCTCATTCACTACGTTCGGTTAATTTTTTATAGTCCCATTTTGCATATTACTACTCCCATTAGGTTACTCCATATACTAAACATTTTTCTTTAACAAGTTAACGTACTATTCAAAAAATATTTAAAATAGAAGCGAATATTTTAAAATTGTGACAGGCAAGTGTTTATATCTTTTAAATCATATTTCTCAATGTTTATATTGTAATCTAAAATAACTTGATAACATAAAAAGTGTAATATACCGTAAGAGATCGTATTTTCAAACTGATCATGATTTATATCTGATCTTTTAAAAAAGTACGAAATACCAAAAAATAGTTTCCGAAAGGAAATTCGAAATAAAAATTATAATAGCTAAAGGGTTGGTTGAGTATTTTGCAAATAAATTTACTACTGTAATAACTGGACTACAATTAATATACTTCTGGTCCTATGATTTAAATTCCTAACACAAACAGAATCGTGTCAATTTTCGTGTGTTAAAGTAGTTCCATGTGCACATATTTTTTTATATAAATTGTCGCCACAGATGACGGAATTTCAAAAAAAATTATTGTCAAAATCAACAGGTATAAAATAGAAAATCGTTAGAAAATAATTTTTGTTTGAAAAAAAAGTGAACCATAACAAGTTTTCGTATTTCAAGTTTTGTAGTTCGTCTGTTACCGCTAAAAATTTCTCAGACCACATTCATACAGTGTAGGAACAATCATTATTGCAATATGTACCCTTGAGATTACGTTCAACTAATCTATAAGTCTAACCTATTTTTAGGCAGTCGTTATAGCACTCTTCCCATGTGACCAAATTGCATTTAATAGTAAGCAATAAAATTCCATTTTATATTAAGTGTCCTACAGTGGTTAAGCTAAGAGGTACTAATTAACAATAAATTAAAACGGAGTACTGTTGCGTCTCAAATGTTTCATATTGGTTCATAGAAATTAAATACATTATCAATCAAATGAAGACTGTTGATTATTGCAGTTACAAACTGCACGTATTGAAATCAGCGAATAAATTACATTTTGATAAGATTTTCTTGAAACTAAAAATGTCTTTTCCTAAAAAAAAAAAAAAAAAAAAAAAAAAAAAAAAAAAAGGATTCTTTCTTTGACATGAAGGATTTCAAAATAGAGAGAACCAGACAAATCGTCGATAAATTTTAGTTATAGCTAATAAAATTTGTGAATAACAATAGCATATAATTTATGAAACCAATGAAGAATGTGAACAGTAGGTTAAAACCCCTTACAGGAAACAAAAATCAGCAAGCGTTAAATTTAACATATCATGGAGGAGAAGAATACCACCAAGTTTCTCCTAGATTATTTACGCTAGACGGTATAGTCACATATTGACTAATATGTGTCGAGGAAGAAGCGGGATGCTATGGAATAATCCGTCAATAGGTTAACCTGGCAATTTGTAATTATAAGTTTCAATATAAATGACAGAATCAAATACGACAAATTAAACGATCTCTCTGTATTTTCTGATTCCACTGCAAATAAAAACTTCAGAAACCAACATATTCTTCAATGTATCGTCAGTTAGTCGTGTAAGAGATAGTTTGATGTCTAACTGATGGCACTGGTGTTTATGTTCCGTTATATATATTCTAAGCTCACTCAATGACCTCGATAGCTGTTGTCAGCAGAACGGTGACGTCGCGTGTGAGCCTTCGCCCTCAAATTAACAGTGACCAGAGATATCATTAGAAGAAGTTCTAGCTTATATCTACCATTTAGTAGCTAAAGAAATTCGGTATTCGTTTCCCCTTGCTATTATGAAATTCATTGCCACAATACATTCACTATGTTTGCTTTTCGTAGCATTTCATAGAAAAAAATAATCTGTAAACTTTACGGCTGAAAAAGTGTGGAACTGTTTTTCAGTCACATATCGCCAATGAAAGTAACAGAAGAATCTTTAAGAAACTTAAATTATTCATGGTCTCTGCTGTAACCACGAATGCCTACTGTCATTACGGCCTAGGCTAAATCTCAGTTTAATTAAAACTTTCGCTTGACCGAGGTTTATACATTACGGTTTATTGCATTTTACTGATCACTTTCGCTTTCGTGGGGTTTGTTTATTTTCGCTGTTTGTGAATTATTAAGTTCCCTAAAGTGGTCATAACAACAAAAATGTTACCGAATCAAGTATTCTGGCAATTAATTTCTTCGGAGTTCTATTTAATAATCTGGGATCTGAATTAAGTTCTCTATGACCAAAGATTAAATTATGAATTTTTGCGCAGCTACAGTAAAAAACAACGTGATGCTTTCAAAGCAAACAGACATTCTTCAAATTTTGCAGAGTGAACTTTTAGGGTCAATTACAAGTCAAGTTTGCATTTCAGCAAGTTCGAGTCTGCGAACTTTAAACACTTATACGATAGCTCGATCGTCCCTGTGTGTGTTTAATAATCTATTAATTCTTCTGAGTTCTTCAAGCTTAAGAGATTCTATTTACCCTAAGGATGAAAAATAGGTCTAGTTCGTATTTACTCAGATCAGATCAACATGTCATATTCTTTGAATCTAAACCGTGACGATTCGCAAAAAACGGGCATGCGCTTACAGTAGTAACAAATAGAAATTTTCATAAGGACATGAAGGTAACATTACACAGGTTATAGAACATATACAGGGTGTTACAAAAAGGTACGGCCAAACTTTCAGGAAACATTCCTCACACACAAACAAAGAAAATATGTTATGTGGACATGTGTCCGGAAACGCTTACTTTCCATGTTAGAGCTCATTTTATTACTTCTCTTCAAATCACATTAAACATGGAATGGAAACACACAGCAACTGAACGTACCAGCGTGACTTCAAACACTTTGTTACAGGAAATGTTCGAGGATACATGCATCCACCCTCCGTCGCATCCACCCTCCCTGATGCGCTGATGCGCTGATGCAGCCCTGGAGAATGGCGTATTGTATCACAGCAGGAGCTCCATCGTGCATGAACCACATGTTGTGTCGTACTTGTAAAGGCACATCTTCTAGCAGCACAGGTAGAGTATCCCGTTTGAAATCATGATAACGTGCTCCATTGAGCGTAGGTGGAAGAACATGGGGTACATACTAACAAAACTAAAATGAGCTCTAACATGGAAAGTAAGCGTATTTTCTTTGTTTGTGTGTGAGGAATGTTTCCTGAAAGTTTGGCCGTACCTTTTTGTAACACCCTGTATATCAGCTCATTGTATAGAACTAAGTAAATACGGAATGTCCTACGATATTGTGACAGAGTTATAGGACTCCGCACGTTCCAGCTCTGCCCTGGCTGGACCTACAGTTCAACGTGGAATCCAAACCACGAAAATTTCCAGCGTACTTCAGAGGACCAAAGCATTGCTTTGCTAGAGATGGAAGTCAGTTCAGGCGTTCATAGAAATTCCTAACCGAACGAAGATTCCGAACGTGGATTCTCGAGTTAGGTGCCTTTGCTACTGCGCTACCAGAATACGCTGAAAGCTAACTGAATTCGTAAGTCTTAACCATAAGAGCCCGTAGGGGGTACCAAACACCGAATCTCTCACAGGGTGAAACAATAGCAGAAACTAGGTTGTAGTTATTGTGTTAGGCGGCACAGAGCTTCCCTAAGCAGGTGCAAGTGGATCGATTGGCGCTCCCAGCGGGAGGTCCGCGTGGTAATCCTCCACACATCACAGAGCTGCCCCGGCGCATTGCGGCTAATGGGCACCGCGCCTGCTCCGTATGCAGTCCGCGGCGCTATTACACGAGCAGTTAGTCTTCATTACGTCACGGGACGTGCGGGCGAGGCGCGAGATATTGTGGCGCCTTCTACCTGCTCCTCCCACGCACCAAGGTCACATACGTTCTTCGGTACTGAAATCACAGCCAAAACGAAAACACTTTCGCAACGCATTTTTCTCTCTTTTTTCGTTACACGAGGGTCGTTAGCAAATTTTTTTTAACAACCTTAATTTTTATTTTTAAGCCAAATCAACTACATCTTCTTAATTTAAAGTCTTTTCTACCAGTTTTCAACAAATTCTCCAATTTTTTTGCACACATTTTTCCCATTACTCTACAAGTTTTAAAATACCCTTACGATAGAACTACGTTCCAGCAGACATTGACGCACTGCTTGCCGAATATCCTTCAAAGTCTCGTACCGTTGGTCTTGCATCTGTTCCTTAACGGAACCGAAAATATGTTAGTCGGTGGTTGCGAAGCTGGGACTGTTGGAAGGTTATAGAGAATTTTTCTACACAAATGTCCTGATCTTCTCCATAATGGCTTGAACAGTATGCGGATGCGCATTATCAGGTTGACGGATGTTCGTCTTTCCAAACCTTTCGATGAAATGAGCTTTGAATTATTTTTGCACTGTGCTATGTTCTACTGCAAGTTTTTCAGCTGTGTCATTCACAGCGATACGTCTGTCTTCTCTAATGATCGCATCAATTCTTTCCTTGTTGCATTCCGTGCAGGCAGTTTCAGGAAACCCCCTACGAGGTTCATCTTGGATACTCGTGTTCCCATCTTTGTAATGATTCACCCATTTTCTAGCAATGATGGCGCACATCTCTATAGGCACGTTGAAGTCTGAGCTGAATTTCAATAGCTGATTTTTCCACTTTAACAGGGTATTCAAAGACAGTACGCTGTTGAAACGAAACTTTGCTGTCCACCATTTTTAAAAATTCCCCATGTTCACTTGATAGCAGAAAAAAACGTCACCATTTGACAACATGTTGTCTGCAGGCTGTGCTCTCATTTAGTTACATTGTTAAAATATTCATCGTTTACAATGAGTTACTCATGATTCTCAGTATGGCCCTCGTACCCACTTATAGAGCGCGCCGGAAGACATTAGTTGACTTTTTACCTCCCTATTCTTCCAAAGTCTCTTCATGAACTCGCTGTGTACTGCTTTCTCCGTTTTTTCTCCTGACCACACTGTACAAGTCCTGCTTATAGATTTATCCATAAATGTGTTCTTATTTAGTGAGGTTTTAAACTTTTTTTTATGATGCGCTTCCCGAAGTTAAAATCACCCCTTGTTTCCTCCGGCCAATCTATCATCGTAATTTGAAATTTATTATATTGAATAATATTTTTGAAATTCTGTTGTTATCCATCCTAAAATGTATCAAACGCCTCCTACAACATATCTATTTATATTAGAATTATTTGGGAACCGCAGATGATAGGCATTATTAATAAATTCGATAATGCTCTGTTGGCTTGAACGTTTCCGTGAGTAATCTAGCAATAATACTCAGACCATACCGCAGATCGTTAATGTTCTGATTTGTTCCCATTTTCGGTTCTGATGCTGCATATTTTCTGTAAACTTAAACAAGCTATTATAAACATTGCCAAACATTTTCGTATTCGGGAGGACGCCGGTTCGAATCCCTGTCCGGGAATACAGATTTGGGTTTTCCATGATTTTCTCAAATAAATCCAGGTGAATGCCGGGATGCTTCCTTCAAAAGGCCATGGCCGAATCCCTTCCCGTTCCTTGTCCCCAGTCACATCCCGCATCTATTGACCTCGACGTCAACGAGGTTTAAAGCACTAGCAAAAAAAAAAAGCCTAACATTTTCTTAGCAGCGAATCAAAAACATCGTTTATACGCCAAAAGTTGAAGAAATAAGTAAATACGTTATTGCTTACTAGCAATTTTTAATGCGAATAATGCGAATGAGATTAAGTCCCTGTGACAACTTTCTTATGCACCTATTACCTATTTACCTGAACTTTTATTTTAAAGTTTTTCACCGTTTCGGTTGTCGGTTGTCGGCTGCACATTCCTTCAGCATTAATTCCAGCCATAACTATACAGCTGAAATCCTTCCCATTCCTTTAAGTCTGAATTCACTTGCTAGCTTATATCCGAGGTAATTATGTATATACACACATTCATCTGAACAGCAAATTTTGGCGAATCACTTTGGGTTAATTATTTGACTGCGCTACCATTCCTTTAAGCTGAACAGAATAGTTGTAGTTATTAAGGGAAAACGTATAATATCATCATTTTAATACACAATTTATTACGCAGAATGCAATTACTGAATTTGTTAAAGGTGTACTTAAAAATCTTTAGTGTGTTAAGTCATCAAAAAACATAATGTTTACAAAGTAATCAATAATATCACACAAGGGGTTGGATATGGGTATATGTTTTGAAACCACCAAATATCCCCTTCCCTTTATCCAGACACCTAAGGACCAGATGCCAGCTGCCCGCAGTTGTACAGAGGTGGCCATTGTGAATTATGAGAGAGAGGAAAATTACTGTCCTACCCAAATTCAAACCGGGTTTTGTTAGAGACAGCGTACTTAACCTTTAGTGCCTATTACCATCAGTCTCTTAAATGCGTAACGTTTTTTGTTCTATGTGTATTTTTATCTGTTGAATGTAGTTTTTGAGGCGCATTTTGGGGACCCTCCCAGGATTTGCCTAGATGGTTCCGGAAAATGGCCTAAAAAACCGTTAACAGTGTGGGAACCAGGTCACGAACCCGGTCAGGTTCTACCTCCCCGATCAAGTGCAGGGCGTCTCAGTAAACTGTGCCAGACTGGCGGGTTATCACAATTTTAATAACTTATTAATTAACCTGTTAGGAAGATCGAAAATTTTCACGTTGTATATAAATAAAAATGGGAATATTGATCATATTGATACCAAGGGCCTTGCTTTTCTGCAGTTTGTGGGTGCCCTAAGTTCCAAAATAAGTAGACTGTTTACACAACACGGAGTCAAGACAATTTTCAGACCACCCACTAAAATTAAAAACTTGGTAGGCAGCATTAAAGATGACCTAGGTTTACGAACCTCTGGTGTATATTACAATATTATATACCATGTGAATGTGGCCCTAGTTATACCGGACAAACGCAACGGTGTATTATGCAGCGATATGTTGAACACGCAAGAAATGTTTGTCTTGGTCAAGAGGAGAAATCTGCAGTGGCCGAACACAGTGTGCAAGCAGGTCATACATTTGATTTTGAAAAAACTACAATTTTAGCCCGGGTCAAAAGATTTTTGGACCAGAGTTTTTCCCAAATAACAGGGTACAACTATGAAAAACAGCATTTTGCCATCGCTTTCGAAAAATGAAGTGTCATTTATACGATCAACTCATTGAGGCCTGGAACCCGGCTATTAAAATGCTGAAACAATTTCGCCTCGGTAACGAGCGGAAGAGTGGATGACGTCATCGCGCCGTGTTGGTTTCTGTCTACCACCGTTTCCACGGCAACTGGTAAACAAAAAGTTTATCATTGACTTTTGGTTGAAAATGAGGGCTGAGATAGACTCCCTTCGAAATGTCCCACAACTGTGACATTTTTACGTGGCTAGAAACCAGAGAAGAGTTTATTTACCATAACTTGTTAGTTTTGGAACACACGCAGGATGGTTTACATTCACTTACTTATTATTCTGCTGCAGTTTTGCAGGATGTAAAGGATCATAACTCCAGCAAATGGCATAGTAAATTATAAACAAGGCAATACAATGCCACGTTTTCGCTCTGTCGTCACATAATGTCCCATGGATTGTGACCATTCTGGTTCGGTGTTCGAGAAAGACGACCTTATAAAGTGGAGTAATGAACCACCTTGTCTCTCCTGGTAAGATACTGTCCTAAAATTTGCACAAAGCAATGTAAATGAACTGGTTCCAGAATAACAGGGTACAACTATAAAAAACAGAATTTCGTCCACACTTTAGAAAAATGACGTGTTATTTATGTGAGAAATAAAATTAGCAAACTTTTATTATCGTTGATTTTGTTTAATTGTTAATTTTATACATATTATTTATAATGAAAATTAGCCTCCGATCATCAAAACTTTCGCAGAGTTTATTAGATTGTTTTCTCTCTCTAAAAAGTTATTACATCAATTCAAATTCCAATACTGCAATAATTTGATGTAGAAAATTTCTATTTGAAGATCACATTCTTTGACCAATTAGCTTTATTATGATTATCATGTTCCCAGACTGATCCCACTTAAGTGGCGACGTTTCGGCCAACTATCTAAGTCCTTCTAGGGCAGAACAGCTCTGAGATGAATTTCACCACTATTAGTAAGCACAACTGAATGTTATTTATTTTATTTTGGGATTTTTGGATTTTTCGATCGAGAGGTTATTAGAACAGAAAGAGAATTGGGCGAAAAACTTGAATGAAATCAGGGTAATGTATTTCGTGAAAGAATCGTATCGGCAAGTAGACTGCGCGGAGGGATAAATTTCAGGAAAACTCAAAAAACTGAAAGCAGGATCGCCAGATCGAGAGGTGAACCAACGTACTTCAGAAAAAAGGCTCACAAGTTACTCAACAGGGCCAGTAGCATTCGTTTTAACTATCACTATAGTCTATTTAAAAAATATTCTGTCTTGTAAAAAACGTCCATGGTTAAAAAGTTATAATCCTCTTCTTTGGTAACGCAATAGGTAACACACTGTATGCATATTATAAGGTCCTCAGTATAATTCCAATCGAAGCACAGTTTGGTTTTAATAAAACATTATGTTCGTGGCGTATCGACCATTCGATATCCTGAAATACTTAAAAGCACTACTTCGATAATTCCAGTTATCATATCGCAGACCATACAGAACGCTAAAATTGTAACTTTGCTGAGAATGCTGTGTTAATCCATTATCCCTACACCGTAAATGAATCCAAAGAAATTAAATTTCAGGCTTAGATCAACGACAGACCATTAAGAAGATTATTATGTGCCTGATTAATTAATTAATTTGTTAGTGATACAGACTAAAGTATCGTTATACATGTACGATGGTCCTTCAAATTTAAATTATAATTTATATATATTCAGATCCCAAGGGAAAAAATCAATTCTTACAGCACTCCTTGATGTACGGAAATAAGTAATACTCTATTTCACTATTTCCGCAAAAAGCGTTGTTAATTGCTTATTATTAGTAAGTTGCAAAGTGTTGAAAAACTACAAGGAAAATCAGAGAGTGGGATATATTTTCCTAGAGATGTGCTGAAGAAACACTGAAATAATTTAAACTTCGTGAAACTATAAAGTATGTATGTATGTATGTCGGGGAAATGCTACCTCAAAATTAAAATAGATTTACTAATTATCATTAAATTGTTTACTAAAGAAAAATTTAAATCCATCAGAAATTTGAGGAATACAATTCGGATATGAAGTTTTTTCAAATGTAATGTTTATAAAAAGACTTCAAAAGTGGATGCGAACGTGTTTAGAATGAACCTCTCTCGAAAAACAGCGGCAGAACATAAATATTTTCTTTGACAAATTTGGCCTCTTCTCTATCAGTGTCCACCTACTTATTGATGTTTCTTTATGGCCTTTTTATAACCTCAGCACAGTAATATTATTAGGAATAACATAAGATAATTTCTATCTTATAAAAACTTACCTCACGCATTTTATAAGTGAAAATTTTGCAGACCCTAGAACAGGCGCGCATACCAGGAGCGTAGGATTCTTAACTAAATTGGTTTTATGGCGTCGTAGGCATCAAAACTGTGATTACAAAGATACATATCTTGCTTCAAATATGTCTTGTAGTTTTTGAGGCGCATAAAAAATATATGGCTAACCCTTACCTAACAGCTATACTGAGGATTTTTTTATTTGAACCTGATGTTTGTATAAAGGTACTCTTCAGTAAACACAAATATTGTTCCAGATTTTTATTGGAACTGTAGGTACTATTAACAAAGCCTCGACTAATCTGTATGTAGGCCTATAACAGCAATCATGAATAGATGGAAGTATAGATAAATAGTTATAAAAAAATTCAACATTTAGCCAGTAAATCATAATTTATAAACTCTTTCGTATATTACTTTTGTTGTGCAAGGAAAAACTCTGTCCGTTGGATGTTTTGCTCTGAACTTAAAATATTAAAAACAAACACACAAAGACACTAATTTGTTGATCTACTGTAATTGTAGGATAAAGGGTCAGCACGTATAAAAACACAATGCACTTTGTACTGTAGAAAAAAATTGGTGCTAAATATAGCCATACAGTTTAGTACCGACTGATGGGAAAGGGATAAAATTGTAAGGTTTATTTATTTTGTTGCTTCTTTGACAAGAAAGTCGGTACAATTGCAAGGAAAAACTTCAAAAAATGGGATTAATAAGAAGGCCAGAAATTCTTAATGTGACCTAAATATGGCTCCCGTCCAATGAAAAATAATGTATCTCAATTTTTTTATGTTTGTAAATAAGTAATACGAGATTGGAACAATAATTTTAACCAGTATGTCCTACGAGTAATTTAGATTAGGCGACTGAGGGAGCGCTGTGAATGGGCGTTGTGGACGGTTACAACAGGTAGCCGTAGTTTCACGGTCCAGCTCTCCCCCGCGGCAGGAGGTATTATGGCGGCGTCCCTGGCAGTGCTTTGTAAAACCGCCGCTGCGAGAGCCGCGCGCGCCCTCCCCCGATAATCCACTCAGGCTGGCGCACTGTTCACACGCGGTTGCGCGCATTGTTGGGCATCGTGCGCGGCATTGTCTGCACCCAGCCACCCCTACCTGCTGCTGCCGACACCAGATAGCGCCATCGACGAAACCTGCCCTGCCCCGCGTACGGCTGCCGGCTCAGTTGGCGGCATTTCTACTACAACCGCAATAATACTATCCTAATATTGGTTTTTGGGGTCACAGTATGTGAGGATTCTCTGATAAATTACTGGAGTTTTGAATTAAATGGGAGCAGTTGATAAACTGTGTATTAAGGCTGAAAGGAGATATGACATCAAATAAAAAACAAAAGGTTAATTATCAATATAATGTGGGGAAAGAATTGTTTGCTGAAGACTTGAAATGTAAATATCTTGGCATTACATTTGATAACAAGCTTAACTGGGCACGACACATTGGAGAGGTGGTAGGAAAAGGTTTCAAAATTCTGCACTTGTTGGAGACAGTAATGATGGGATGTACGAGAAAGGTAAAGGAATTGAGTTGTAAAACTTTGGTCAGACCATTGCTCGAATATGGTAGTGTTCAATGGAACCCTCATTTTGCGTATCAAATATAGATTTGTTTCTAGAAATTATCGCAGAATGCAATAGGTGACGGATATGATAAAGTGGCTGGAATGGGATGCATTGCAAGACAGGAGGATGAGGAGGGTCATGGGAGTGTACAGGGCGTATACTGGCGATGAGGCATGGAAAGATATTGGAGTAGGTATGAAACGTAGTGCATGGAAGGGAAAAGATGACCATGACCACAAGCTGGCACTCGATTTCAGGCACAAGGGTGTTGGGAAGATTCTCTTTTTTAGGTAAGGGTATCCGGGATTGGAATGAGTTACCAAGAGAAATGATGAATAATTTACCGAAAACGTTGAAAGGATTTAAAGATAAAATTTGTAGAGGGCAAATGTAGGTGGGTGCAGGGTAGGGGGAAGATGGGGGTGTAGGGAAATAGCCACCGGAGCCTGTGCTCCATTGCAATTAAATTAAATCAAGTCCATTAAGTCGATGCTGTGGTGTAAACAGGCTTAGATATTTTTATTTATTTATTAATCCTGTTCCATAGATCCCTGCTGAGGAAGAACCTTTGAGATATGAAACATGTCATGGTAACTAACATACGGTTCTAGGGCAAAACCGCGACGGACAAAACCGCGACGGACAAAACCGCGGCGGACAAAACCGCGAACGGACAAAACCGCGAACGGACAAAACAGCGAACGGACAAAACCGGGAAAGGACAAAACCGCGAATACAGAAAAACCAGGAATACATAAAACCACAAGAATTCGTAGATTCTTAGCGTTACCCAGGGTGCACCACGAGGAGGTGATCTACGTAACACCCCATTATTTTTTTTATTTAAAAAAATTACACAAAAGCATGAACATTATGGAAAATAAAAATACAATATAGATGGATTATACGAAATATACATCAATAAACCATTAATAAGTTAATATAAATTGTAACAAAATACACAAGCACACTATCTAATAATCGAAATTATGAACTATACCAGAAAGAAATTTCTGTGCATCGCTACAATCATATTCACTAACTAAATTGAAAATCGACTTGGTGACTCTCGCATATGTCATTTTCTGTATTTTTCTATCTCCCCTTCCATATTTCACCAATTTAACCTCCGTCAGATTTTGCTGCTTCTTGAAAGCTTCTATGAGTTTCCAAATTGTAGGATGGCTTGATCCAAGTAATAACCGAAAAGCATTGTGCCAACCTTCGACGGAGTTGTTGGTTCTCTCTAACGAATTTTTAACATTCTGGTTTTGGTTCCAAATTTCGATTGGAAATAGTGGTTCTCGTCGTTGATTTCCTCGAAGAATACGTCCAATCCATGTATCATCAATGTAATCCAAAAGTGGAGAGAATTCCTCGTCTGCAAGCTCCCTATCACAGAGTTGTTCATAAACAGAGATGACTTCTGAAACAGGAAGAAAGGCAAGTTTCTTCATCTTTGTTTGAAACGTAATGTCTTCTTTGTCATTTTAGTTTTCTTAAAATCCCGGTATTTCCTGCATTTTTCGCCAAATGCACTGTTTAAAATGGAAGAAACATCCAGTAAGTTTTACTCCAGGAAAAGCTTCTGCGAAAGCGTTCATTGCAGCTTTTCCGAAATCCAGCATTATCATTTGCAGATTCGATCCAATTTGCGGCTCTATTTCTTGTAAAATTCTAATAAGTCTTCTATATGTCTCCTCCCTTTTGTTTGGAAGTAAAGCGAAAATCGATGGTAGTGAGGCATCTTCTTTAAATCCGTGAATAATATAAAGCTGGCTGAAAATAAGTGGACAAACAGAGAACGTCCCATCGACAAAAATTGCATCTGATTCTTTCAGAGTTTCAAGTTTTTTTTTCATTCCAAAAATTAATATACGATCATCTCTTGGACCACTGTCGAGCAAAAGAAAAATTTCACCGTTTATTTTTGTGTATTCTTCAGGAATTTGAAGTTCTGTTCTTGATAATGGATTCGGTGGTACTCCTCCAGATTTTTGTCTTTCTCTTCTAATTTCTCTTGCAAGTGAATCGGTGGATGGTAGTGCTCCAGAAACTTCATCGGGCATCCCTGCAAATAATGATGCAAGAACAGTTTGGGTGCCTCTAATGTGGTTGTAGCCTTTTTCAGCATTTCAAGTCGAACCTCTTTTGCTTTTCTTTTCGCTGGTTTAGCAGAATGATTGTGTAATCCATTCGTTTCTGCAACGTTTGATTGATTTTCCAATGTAACTCTTGCTGGGCATCTTGTACTGTCATAACTGGTGCATCGCCAATATTTTGGAAGACGGTCGAGATTTACTTCTTTCCTTTCTTGCCTAAATGTATATCCTTTATAAACGAGGTGATTTTCCCCTTTGTTATTTTTACAAACACGAGAGCCATTATTCAGGAAGATACACAATCTATTCGGTTAACTGACCAGCACAGAATGCTTGGATCTGCCATACCGGCCTTGCCTCGGAAATGCCCGAACGTCTCCGGGTTTTGACTTTGGCTGCCGAATTTTCCATTTGCATGCGGGGATTTCTCCTGCGACGGCAACAAAAGATCGTCCAGGAAAATTGTTCGCTTGACTTGAGAAGGGTCAGTTAGGCCGAACCTACAGGAGATAAGCGGGTCTTCCCACTCACTCCATTGTGAAGGCCATTGTCACTCTTCTCAGGTATACAGAAGCCCCATTAAGCTGCATTCCCACCGCGCGTCGCGTCTAATTCTTTATTAACCTCAACCAAAACAAAATCGTCAAATGCGAAGTGATGACGCTTGACAGAATAATATTTTGGTGCATAAGAGATCAAAGAGTGAGGGGATAACTTGTAGATTATAAATTACATATACACAAAATGAGTTAGGCCCTACAGTACTCCATAATAAAGTAACCCTAGCTGCGATCCACAAATCATTTAAAATTGCGTTAGGATAATATTTTGATGCATAAGAGATCAAAAAGTAAGGGGATAACTCGTAGATTTGTCCGTTTCGCGGTTTTGTCCGTTTCGCTGTTTTGTCCGTTCGCGGTTTTGTCCGTTCGCGGTTCTGTCTGCGCGGTTTTGTCCTCGCGGTTTTGTCACTTCGCGGTTTTGTCCGGACACGCTAACATACATAAAATATGAATAATAATCAGAGTGTAAAAAATTATTATATGTTACAAATACAATAAATAAAATAAAATAAAATAAAAAAACACTAATTTTTACTACTTGTGAGGTATATAGTCCTTACTAGAACTTATGTTCATGCTTGTAAATATATTTGAATAAAATTTAAGTCATAGTGTGTATTATTAACCTCATCAATTTTATTGATAGGGTAAAGAAATTGATAGTGGCAGTCTGGAGTATCTTTGGCAGACAAATGAAAAATAATGCTATAATGGAAGCACGAACATGAGAAGAAGTGTACAAAGGAGGAGGTTTTAAGAAAAAGAATGAAATTATATCTCTTCTCGTAGTTGACACGTTTGCGAATAATTGTTAATAAAATGTATATAGGCCGAGGGCAAAGAAAAAGTTGGTATATGACCTATTAATATTGTGAGCCAGTAGGAAATGATGTATCGATAAATGCACCAAAGATAAGTATTAATTGTGTATTATAAAACTAATGTAATATTTAAAAATAGATTGAATGTTTAATGATTCAAAGAAAATTGAATGAATTTTATTAGAGAAAATATTTAAGTAAACATCTAACGCCATTAGGATTAGGATTTTTTCAGATTGTAAAGTGATGAATGAGTACCAGATATTGAAACCCAGAAAGAAGAAATTCAAATTATTGTAAATGTCCGGTAAGTGTAAACGGACAGGGTAAAACCAAAAAAATACGTAAGCGTGTGTACGGACAATATTCACGTACGCTAAACAGGGACAAACGATTACAAAATGAATTTTGTTGAAGTCATATTAGATACAATTAATCTTTTCTATAAATTCTTGATTATAGTAGAAGTAGTTGCCAATAAGAAAAATCTTATATTTGATCTTTGGTAAAATATAGCAAAACGATAGGGAATATCATAGATGAAAGTTCGAATAACGAAATGATATACAAATAAACATTGAAATACTTAGTTATTTGTTGAGATCTTCAGACATGGAATTAAGCTGAAAAATGTTTATAAATGCAAGAGGAAATAATATTGCCCACCTATGTGAGCCGCAATAGCGGCCAGAATCCAATATATTCTTCGATAATAAATTCTAAATCACTTAAATTTTCTCCTGTAATTTTCAAACTAGATTGTTGGATTTGTTATCAATGCTGAATGATTTTCTTGAGGACCAGTTATCAATTTATCGTTCCACTGTGTTACGTCGCAGGTGTATGTTTATTGCGCGGCGAGAGATTTCGAGATCTATGACGGGTAGGGGATAAGTTGATGAATAGGCCATAAAGCCTCCCAGTTGCGTGTTTCTCAGTCTCGCGTGGTCGCAATGAGTCTACGAAAGTCTGGCCGAGCAATGTTTCACAGTGTGGGAAACCTGTCGGTCGACTTCGAACGCACACTACGAGCTCTGGCCTCTCATTCTGGAGGACAACGGTTCGAATCCCAGTACGGGCATCCAGATTTGGGTTTTCCTTGTTTCCTAAAATCATTCCAGGAGAATACCGGGATGCCTCCTTCAAAAGGCCATGGCTAAATTCCTTTCCATTCTTTAGGCCCAGTCCTTTCCCGCCTCTAATGACCACGACGTCGACGAGGCGTAAAGCCATAAGCAAAAAAAGTACACTACGATACTGTGCCCTGTTGTCGTTGCTTGATAGAACTGATTTCGATTACATTCTGTTTCCTGTACCAGACAGGAGACCCATATTTTGTAAAGTAAATAAGTTGCTATCCGGAGAGCCATAGTTTTTGTAATCCACGAACATAAACTGAACTATGTTTCCGCGAGTGTAGATTTTATAATACAATTTTCGTAGATGTTGGTTGAACGGGCAATCTAATGTGATGACTAGGTTGTTTGGAAATTTGTGTATCTCCCTGTTGCACTCTGTAACATAACACTGCATTCGATGAGCTACTTGATTACATCAAGGTATACATTTAAAATTAAAGGTTTGAAGGAGCAGACAGGATACTGGAAGGTATAATTGCCAAAGTGTTGTTTTACTAGTTAGGGAGTTGGACCCAGACCTTTGGCGCTTGAGTGTAGGATAAGGTTGAGTTCTCGTTAACTTTGAAACTACGAAACTATAAAACCACATCAGGAACAAAGGACACTCAGTTATATTCGCTGGAGTATATGTATTCATGTTGGAACAGTGCTCTACATTTTCAAAACACGTGTATGTAGTTTGATTATGAGGTGGCTACCATTACTTCCTAAAACGCGGAAATAACTCGTACTTTTCTCTCTCCCTCTTTCTCTCACGTATGGTTAAGAAAATAATATTCTATAAGCAATATCATTTATAGAGACTGTCGGTGATGATGTATTATACAGTATGTTATTAATTGTAGAACAGTGTACTTGTTTAGCATCAGAGAAATATTACGCTGTGTAACTTTTGATAATAAACTCAATTGGGTAGGCACATTGGACAGATGGTAGGAAAAGTTTACAAAATCATTGATTTACAGCAGAGACTGATGAGAGGATGTACAAGAGAAGTGAAGGAACTGGGTCAAAAAACATTTAGCATTCCTTGAATATAGTAGTGTAGTTTGGGACCCACATTTTGGGTATCTTACACGAGTTGGACTGCGTGCAAAGGAAATGATTTGTTTGTGGAAATTACTGCAGGGCACAACCAGTAACTTATATGAAATAGGAGCTGGACTGAGAGTGATTGGAAGAGGAGGCTGAAGAGAGTGCTGGGAGTGTACAAGGTGATAACGCTTGGAAGTATATTGGTCGAAGAATAGTGAATGGAAAGGAAAAGATGACAATGGGTTGAGCCTCAGTTCCATGCATAAAGGAATTGGATAATTTTCTGTTTTGGCTTTGATTGTCTGGGATTGGAATTATTTCCGAAAGGAAGTGATAAGTAATTTATCAAAAACGCTGAAGGAATTTAAAACTGAAATTCATAAATGATAAAAGTAGATGGGTGGAGGACTTTATCTCTAAAAATTATATAAGATAACAATAATAAGAAAATAATTGGTAAAGTGTAATTACACAAATAAGGAAATTGCCACTGGAATATGTACTTCATCGTAATTAAATTTAACTCAGTTGTATACTGAATAGTGTATGGAGATAAAACTCGTTATGGAAATGGAAGGAAATATTCTGTGTACTACAGTTTAAGACGGTTTAGTGGACCAGATGTGGACAGATAATATATATAGGAGACATGAAGTAAGAGTTCGATGGTATATCAAATAGCAGCACTTGATAAGAGACTGCAGGCTAGAGATGTTGCAGTTAGCAACTTGGAATATTATAATTACGAACGCGTTAGTTTAAGAATGTTACAATTGACTATGTACTTTAAGTAACGGAAAGGAAGATGTTACAGCTCCAAACACATATATAAATAAAAATAGACAAGTGTGTCCATATAATTCACTTTGCAGTCACAATTAGCTAGCGCAGACCACTGGTGTTTGTGTGTGGTAATAGCCTCGAGTCTCCCATCGTGCATTATGGTGACTACATGTCGGTAGCTGTGGGGGTGTGAAAGATGGGGTAGTTGAAAATGGTAGACCTCTGGCATTTTTATATTTCGACCAAAGTGTTTAAAACCTTTGGAATCTTCTAGAATAGAAGAGAATGATCTTGAATATTTTAGAATGTCCTAGATTCTTCTTGAATGAACTAGAGTGTTCTATAATACGAAATATTTTTCAGCTTTCCCAGCTTTTTCAGCTATTAATAAATATAAATAAAATATAATCAATATATTTAGTATGAAGACAGGATTTCCACTGGTGGGTTGCCGATTTAGCAGGGAGTAAAATAGGCCACTTTTTATACTGGAAATATTAATGGTTCAGTGCAAAATCATAAAAAACTTTCAAAATTATTAACAAACACGAAAGAAGTCGTGGGCACCAGCTAGTAGTTACTCAAAAGCGTTAAGAAAATAAGCGATGGCTCTTGGATCATCGTGCCTTAGTTACGTACCATACAGTCTCCTGACTAGCAGCTATGAATAAAGCATTTGACGAATGACCTGGCTGCAGTGATGGAGAAGCTCGCGTCCGTACAGGTTTTTATCGCTCGGCGCTGTACATAATGCCTGTAATTAGCAGTTGCTCCCTTCGGCATTCATCAGCAGCCGAATTGGAGCCATCAGTCAGCCGGCGGGTTGCGTCGTGGATAATTAACCCCCGAGCCATGCAGTCAACTGTTTCCGGCGTCGGGTCAACCCTTGCTGGGCTGCCTGAGACAATAGCATTCATCACCTCCGCCTCTCCGAGTGAATAACGTTAAAATCTCACATGCAGCCAAAACCGATAATGACGCATAGTATTAACCAAAAGGGTAAATAGCTTAGTTGTAATGTAATATATGTACAAGAAGTGCCTAACGAGCTTATTTAGCTTCTGTTCCTCGAGCTAATAACTATCAGTGTAAGATTATTGACCTATCCGAAAATAACATGATCACTGAAATCATTAAATTATATACACCTCACGTAGAAACCTGCAACTACATGGTTGTCAAATTAACCTTGTAATCAATTATTCATTCAAAAAGTAAAAAATTTACATGCTATAATTTTTTTGGTACACTGCTCCCCGTTTTCAATGAGGCTATTCACCTTTTCCTTACTGATAGTTATACTCTTGTTGAAGAGGTTTTCGACCACAGAAAGCCCGTGTCAGTATCGGCGGTATATTTTCTCCATTTTTTTTTTTTTTTTTTTTACATCTGAAAATGTTTCCTCACCAAACTTTCTTTCGAAACTTCTATAGCCTTCCTCTTTTAAACATATGTGTGTTGCTGCACCTCTGCAAAGATTCTCGCTATAGTTTTACGTATTTTCTTCATCCCTTGAAGTTTTATCCCGGTCTTTCTTTCCTCCGACGTCCTCCGTAAGATACTTCGAGCAAGACGGTGAGTCAGATTTAGTGCAGAAATTAATTTTATCAGAGCCCTACTTCAATCTATTCTTATCGCATTTCCCCGTTTTTAAATCTCTCTCTCTCTCCATGGTTAGATTTGTAAGAATAATTATAATAATGCGTTATGCCACGCTGAGTCACACATTCAAACTATATACTGTTACTTGAATATGTGGTATACGGTATGTCTATTACTTCTTGTCGCCCGTTAGGCTCTTGTTGATTTTACTGGGTTCTAATTTATTGCTGCCCAGTAGGGTTGCCAACTTTTCAGATTTCCACGACCGGACAAATGCCCGCGGGGGGAGGAGAGGGGGTATGTATGTTAGAAAAAATCAAATTTACAGAACAATTCGTTTTTTATTTTTACAATTAATTGTTAAAACAATCGTGAATTTAAAAAAAATATTGTTTGGATTAACAAACACAAATATTTATTAAATTATTAATTACTAATGCAGTAAAATAACTATTATTCTATTACTAGACGACCCATGCGAAAATTTCGCGAAAAAAATTCTTTGAAAAGTGAGGTTGAATATGATGTCACCAAAGCTGAGTCATTACTCTTTATACTCCTACTTCATTTATCGATTTTGGTTGTATATCCAGGGAGATAAATGGCTAGAGACACAAAAAACAAATTTTAGAAAAATTGACATTTTTGCCCTTTAAGGCCCGAATTACGAAAAATTCCTATCTTAAATTATAATGTTACCACGGCGGAGACCTTAATCTTTAGTATGATACCTCATTTATCTATATCGGTTGGATATCAAGTGAGATAAATGGCACGTGACACAAAAATGCGTTATAGAAGCATTTATACTTTTTCCATTTAAGGGTTGAATTCCAAAAACTTTCTTTCTTAAAATATGATGTCACCACATCTGAGACATTACTCCTCATAATCTTACTTGATTTTTTGATTTTGGTTAGATATCCAATGAGATAAATTGCTTAAGACACAAAAATGAATTTTAGAAAAATTAACATTTTTGCCCTTTAAGGGTCGAATTACGAAAAATTCCTCTCTTAAAATATAATGTTACCATGGCGGAGACCTTATTATTAAATATGATACCTCATTTATCTATATCAGTTAGATAATAAGGGAGATAAATCTCTCGTGACACAAAAATGCGTTATAGAAAAATTTATACTTTTTCCCTTTAATGGTTGAATTCCAAAACAATTATTTCTTAAAATATGATTTCACAAAGCTGAGACATTACTCCTTATAATCCTACTTCATTTATAGATTTTTGTTAGATATCCAGGGAGATAAATGGCTCGAGATACAAAAAAACGAATTTTAGAAAAATTAGCATTTTTTGCCCTTTAAGGGTCGAATTACGAAAAATTCCTCTCTTAAAATATAATGTTACCATGGCGGAGACCTTATTCTTTAATATGATACCTCATTTATCTATATCGGTTAGATATTAAGGGAGATAAATCGCTCGTGACACAAAAATGCGTTTTAGAAAAATTTATACTTTTTCCCTTTAAGGGCTAAATTCCAAATACTTTCTTTCTTAAAATATTATTTCACAAAGCTGAGACATTACTCCTTATAATCCTTTTCATTTATCGATTTTGGTTAGATATCCAGGGAGATAAATGGCTCGAGATACAAAAAACACACTTTAGAAAAATTAACGTTTTTGCCCTTTAAGGGTCGAATTACGAAAAATTCCTTTCTTAAAATATAGTGTTACCACGGCGGAGACCTTATTCTTTAATATGATACCTCATTTATCTATATCGGTTAGATATCAAGGGAGATAAATCGCTCGTGACACAAAAATCGGTAATAGAAAAATTTATACTTTTTTCCTTTAAGGGTTGAATTCCAAAAACATTCTTTCTTAAAATATGATGTCACAAAGCTGAGACATTACTCCTCATAATCCTACCTCATTTATCGATTTTGGTTAGATATCCAGGGAGATAAATGGCTCGAGATACAAAAAACACACTTTAGAAAAATTAACGTTTTTGCCCTTTAAGGGTCGAATTACGAAAAATTCCTTTCTTAAAATATAGTGTTACCACGGCGGAGACCTTATTCTTTAATATGATACCTCATTTATCTATATCGGTTAGATATCAAGGGAGATAAATCGCTCGTGACACAAAAATCGGTAATAGAAAAATTTATACTTTTTTCCTTTAAGGGTTGAATTCCAAAAACATTCTTTCTTAAAATATGATGTCACAAAGCTGAGACATTACTCCTCATAATCCTACCTCATTTATCGATTTTGGTTAGATATCCAGGGAGATAAATGGCTCGAGATACAAAAAACGCATTTTAGAAAAAGTGACTTTTTTGCCCTATAAGGGTCGAATTACGAAAAATTCCTTTCTTAAAATATAATGTTACCATGGCGGAGACCTTATTCTTTAATATGATACCTCATTTATCTATATCGGTTAGATATTAAGGGAGATAAATCGCTCGTGACACAAAAACGCATTGCAAAATTATTGATACCTTTGCCCTTTAAGGGTCGAAGTCCGAAAACTTTCTGGCTTAATATATGACGTCACTAAAGCGGAGATCTTAATCTATAAAACGATACTTCATAAAACGGTTTCAGATAGTTATCCAGAGAGATAACTGACTCGTAACACAGAAAACAGCATTTTAGAAAAATTTACATTTTTGCCCTTTAAGGGTCGAATTCCGAAAACTTTCTTGCTTAAAATACGATTAAACAAAGTGGATACCATAAGCTTTAAAATGACACCTCATTCATTGATTTCGGTTAAGTATGAAGGAAGATATAGGCTTGTGACAAAAAAATACCTTATAGAAATAATATATATGATTATGTCAACAAAATCTCGGCCGAAGAATCAGTTAAAATTGTTGTTTTAGATATAGATTTTATTTTCCTCACATGTCCATCTGTGCTCGCATGCCGTCAAATTTTACAGTAGCTAAAGTTTATTTTATACATTTGACAATATGCGGCGGAATCGTTTTCTTTACGTAACTACGTTCTAAATTCATCATTTGAGAGCCACTCCTCTATGAAACAACAATAACGTGTCCGTACTTTCTTCGGCAAACTCTCATTATGTATATGTAACGTGCCTTGTAGGTAACTGAGACAAACTTATTGCTTCACGACAATTCGATCTGTTGTCAACTTTTGATTACAGAGTGAAATAGCTGAAATACGTCCAGCGGGAGGGGAATAAGGAGCGAGACGACCTTGTTTATTTCGATAATTTTTGAAATTTCTTAATAACCCTACATTTAGCGTCCGGTCGCATGTAGTGAACCGGTCACGGTCAAATCGCGTTAGAACCGGACAGTCCGGCTGAAAACCGTATGGTTGGCAACCCTACTGCCAAGTTGGCTCAGTTGATTGTAGCACCATAAAGGTGTCCGGCTCATGACATGGGATAGCTACATTGCAGTCATACGCCTGGAAAGTCTTCGTTCTTACATGGGATAGCTAGTTCGTGTCGTGGTGGTGGTGAAAGAAATTTTCATCATTAGGACTTGGCCGGCAGGGTAGTAAAGATGGTGACGCACAATTCCTAGTCACTAGATTATACATCAAAGTCTTTGGTTAAGTTCGAAGCCACTCGACAGCGCGTATGGATTGAGGACATACGAGACTGTTGACGATGGTTCGTCTGTTGGATGGGGACGTTAATCTTGGCGGTTCCCTGGTGTCCTTCGGAAGAGTAGACCTGAATGGGCTGACACTAGGTTACGTCTTCTCCCTTCTTCATTTCTCATCCACAGCACAAACAAAATTCAACACTGAACACACACACTATCACAGTTATCCGCACTACAATAACACTTCCGTACACTGTTACACTGGGTTATGAAACTACCCCAGTTCAACGTCCCAGACGTTTCCATTGAGGAGTAACATCACCCGCAGAACTCCACCAACACCATGAATCATATAAGGCATTAATTGAAAACGCAGAATCTAGAACGACAGTTTAAATGATCGTCTTTCAGAAGCTAAAATATGTTCTTAAACTTTCTCAAATTAGGCTACATTTGGCTACGTGAATATGCAGACTCAATCGAAAGTTTGCGACAAAGGACTTTATCGCCATGGTACTCTCCAAAGAAGTGCATATCACGGATTTCAGAGAGTAAATGTATCAATAAAACGCCACGGCTTTATCCTCTTCAGTCTGAACTTTGCGTAAATTCTAAATTCTTTACAGCGAATTTGACCCGGCAGTGTCGGGTTCAGTATCACCCCCCATACCGTCATGATTATATTTTTTTAGCGGTTTTCCGCAATCACTTATATGATTGTTGGGACGGTACCCAACATCCGCCTCAAATAATACACAGTTCATACAAACAAACTGACATCAGTCACTGTTTGCAAACAGATACCTCCGTAACGAAGGAGTTAGTCGCAATCGTACATAACCTCCGTTATCAATGGGCAACCACGAGAGAAAAGAAGTTAAAAATAATTCTAGTTATTATATGTTTTCTTTGTATGCATTTTTGAAGTTCACACAAAGCTAAAAAGAGAATAGAAACAATACTAGATGAAAATTAATTTAAGTGAACTCCTTGGGATCTCTGGAGCAAGTTGCACTTGAAACAAATTAAACAGATCGGTTCATTCAACAGTTCTAAACTCAGTATTGTGCATTGTAACTGATTAAATATCGGAAACTATGCACAAGTAATTCAGCAATTCAGATACGTCCACATTACAACGCACTACTGACTCATTAGTATTAGTGAAGCTGTAAGTGCTGCTTACAATATATTAAAATAATTTCTGAGTTCAATATTACATATATATCTCATCTTATTTATTCTCTTTTAAGAAAAATATATTAATATCTTTTTTTTTAGCTTGCAGAGGCTGATAAAAATAATTCTAACGTAGTACAGTGTATTTTCAAGTGGAAACACATTCAAATTGAACAGAAAACTGTAATCGACTTTTAATAAAGATTATATTGGGTGCGCAGACGTGCGCGGTCGTTGACGATGTTATTTTGGTTGTCCAAATGGAACCGGGTCAATTTATCGTTATTAAGCATTCTGGTGGTTCAGTGGTTAAGGTGTCTGACTGGGAGCGGAAGGTTCCCAGTTCGAATCCCTGTGGCGGCGGGGGATTTTCATAGACCTTAACCCGGTCATCGCCTTTGACACAGCTTGCTGTGTAATTTGGAGTACACTAGAACGCTTCCGTGGTGCGGTTTCCAGGTTAAACCGTAGGTCCCCTGTACCAGGTAGGATTGCCGGGTTGGGTTAAGGCCGCTGCGATAGGGGTGGAATGCGCAACCAATAGAAACCCTGTCACCAGGTCATTCCGAACACACGGATTCATTATTATTAGCCATCATTTTGTGGCAGTCCTCTGAAGAAAGCAGCAGAATTATGTCTGAACGTTAGTTTTAGACAAATTAACGCGGTTCTACCCGGACAATAAAGATAACAAAGATTATATTGTTTTCGCAGTATGTTAATTACAGAACTTGTGTATATTTACCCATTTTACACTAATTTCTTGTTAAATAATAAATTTTATTTAAACTACTGATATATTTTCTGATTATTCCTCGGAAGAGGTGAAAATTGTTTTAGTAGTTGCAATTACCGTGTCATTTCGTTTGCGGAATATTCGGAACAGAAACGACGTCTATCCAGTACGCGATTCGCAGCCGAAGACAGCTGATGAGGCGGTTGCAATTTTTGGATCTGGCGGGCATGTCGGCGTACCACTTTTCCCTTCGCAGCAAGTAACAATCAGGAAAGGCGGGAAGAATAATGGGGAGAAGCAACTCTCGTTACGGTGGCGGCGCCTCCTGCATCCAATTAGCATTGGCGCTCCAGGAATTCGCCGAATTAAAGTTCCCTCGTCAGACCTGGTGAGTCGAGGCAACCTGCGAATCCCTTCTAATGGCTACGTAAGACTAAAGGAAACCACACAGCTTCCCTGAGCCTTTAGTCACTGGTAACTGCGACATCACATTTTAATCGATAGTTATACAATTTATATAATTTGTTGATTATTAAGATCTCGAATCAATTTCATCCGTCAAGTTTCCTGCGTACTTAGCCCGAACAAATTCTTCCATGGTCATAAAGCATTACGTAAGACATGACAACCATGTCATTTCCTGCAAATATGTGGCAAAACTGCAAAATGCATTTGGAAGCACAATGGCTATGCGTCCTAATGTCAACTGTAGATGGAACCTATGTCTAGCAGCTAACAGCGGGGGCAAAGTAAAAATTCATGTAATTTTTGCTTTTTCCTTAAATTATGTCAGTTACACAGCCAGCTGCAAGTGTGGTTTTGTTTCTTCAAGTGTATATCTATTATGTCATTATCATTTACTCTCAATTGTGGGAAACACAGTACAGACGCAACACTTAATTAAAACAACCCACGCCTTCGTTCGCAATCGAACCGGAGACCTTCGCATCATGAGGCCATGTCGCTAGCCCCTACAATACCAAGACCGGCAACTCACGTAAATAGAAATCTTTCTTTTATTACAGTACAATACACAAAATGAACAGAGTGACGTACAGTACAAACAAGGGCAGTATAAACAGCTACCATGGTTCAGCAAATGTCACCTCAGTTCTTTTCTGACCGTGGGAAACGCGTAGGACTCACATTATGAGCATCGAACACAGTAACGGGAGAAAACACAAATTAGAGAAAAAAAAAAATACGGCATAAATCAGTAAGGCCCTCTTCACACTGCGCAATTACCAAGCGACGCGATGGAGACTCTAGTATCTTGAGAGTATCCAGTAAATCACTTCCAATGTTGTGTAATGGGGAGGCACAAACGGCGCCACTCCCAAGAGACGCGTATCCTACTCGTATCCTACGGGTATCCTACCAGTCCCAGGCGACCTGCAAGGAAGCCGGACAGTCGCGTCTCTGGCGAGTCTTGTGAAACATGGCGGATGATCACGCATTCAATATTAAGTTTGTGAGTGAAATTGAGAAACATCCTGAACCGTATAGTTACAGTTTGCCTCAGTATTCGAGGAAGGCGTCGTGGAAAATAGTTGGGCTGAAGTGGGGAAGCAGATGAAAAAGTCAGGTATGTGTATGGCACAACTAATTACTTTATAATTCCGTTTGATACCTTCTTGTTTCTATTTTCGTTCTTATTAAACAATTTAAATTCAGTTATGTTACTTAGATTCATTTTGAAGCATTGCGGAAAGTTTGCGGAGTATCAATGGTATTTTATATTATTTTCGTCATTTATTTAACTGTCAGAAATTGTAATCAGTAATGTTCTTTATAATTTAAAACTATTTCAATCTTGTTTAAATTAATATTTGGCGTCTATAGATTGTTGTGCAAGATTCTGACAATGCTACATTGTTACGTTCTCTGAGTACTCACTGTAGGGATAATAATCGTAATATTATTAAGTTTAAGGGATGGAGGGAGCAATCAGTCTCCATCATATAGTCAACAAGCAAATTATTCAACATCAAGCATTTTTGTAACAATCAACAAACAGTTTAGTAAAAAATGAAGTTATATTTTTTTGTTAGTTGTCATTTGTAAATTAGCAACTTGTCATTTGTCAAGAATAATTATGAACTATGAGAATATGGGATCTTACGTAGTCGGTGGTAAATATTAAATATTTTTTGGTGCATTGTGTTAAATCAAGATACTAACTGTAGGGTTGCCACCTTTCTTTGGAACAATGTGAGTACGTTTATGTTTTGGGATGGCAAAAATACAGTACGCTGTATGGAAAAAAAAGAGTACGATTTTTGTTAGTGCTTGAACGCGTATTTTTCATTGCTATTTGAGACATTCAACAAATACTTATTTTTTCTAAACATTTCGACAGCATATGTAAAGTCTATATTTAAATAAAAATATATGATGAACTAATACTTCAATAAGTTGAGCGAAGATTTGTTTGTTTCATTTCTCCGCTTTACATTCATGACAGAGAAAACTCTCTCTCAATGGATGTACTGTTAGAACTGGCCAGTACGGGTAAAAGAAATTATTTTAATGAAAAATCTTTACTTTTATTGAATATGTACTGTCATTTTTTTAGAAGTTGACAAATAAGTAAAATTTTTATCGAGTTTTCCAAGAAACTCATTTAGCAGTATTTTTCTTCATATAAAATGATCCATAGCAATTTGCAGTTTTAAAGCTTCAAAAGCACACACAAAATGTTCATATCTAATATGTGATAATTTGGATATGTACACAACACAATTACACAATGTACGAATGAAATCAATGGGCCAGGGGCATTGACCACAAAAGAATAAACTATTGGAACAGAAAGTACGTGGTCAGCTGACTGCGGCCAAATTGCCCAAGACAGGAGAAGGTATTGCTACGTTATCGGTCGAATGCGGCAAAGTAGCTGACAAATCCCATGGTTTCGTTCTGATGATATTTTCGTATCTATAAAGTCAACCAGTGAGATGAGAATGCGTGTTAGCTAAAAGGAGTATTTTAACGTACTCTGTTACTTTCATAGATTATTGAGCACACCATCTGAAGAGAGTATAATACTCTACTACAGAGTAAGGCTGGCAATCCTAACTAATTGTCAGAAAATGTAATTAACACCGCGTTAGGACGTTGATTTGTTTTTCATTAGTTCAATATCTCTGTTACTAGTTTCAATTTCACAATTTCATCGTTATTTGCTATTATTTACCATCACTGTCAGGTTACTTTCGTTTATGTTTCAGCTTCGCTATGTAAAGAAAGGTGGAAGAACTTGAGGTCAGTTTTTGTTCGACATTTGAGACCCCTACCTTCTGGCTCAGGATCAAAGAAAAGAAAAACGTAATACTTAATGGAAGCAATGAAATTTGCGCAACCATTCGTGAAGACGAACACACCTGCTGCCCCTGGAAATGTGCCGTAGATCTTACAATTACCTCACCCTGAATTCGACGAAAGTGTCGATGACATTTTGGAAAACCCAGGTAGATCTCAGATCACCCTTCCCCCATCACT
Organism: Vandiemenella viatica; assembly: GCA_031002005.1. NCBI lineage: Eukaryota > Metazoa > Arthropoda > Insecta > Orthoptera > Morabidae > Vandiemenella > Vandiemenella viatica. The sequence goes on from JARYHS010012519.1 coordinate 182,790,006, forward strand.
ACCACAACAATCGGCTTCCAGTATGGACCTATCTTCACAGAAGCCACCATCAATCAATATCCAGCAATTACCACTGTGTCATCCACCAACTGGACAACCTCAGCCCTCCAACCAAAATAAAAAGAGACCTGGCCCTAAACGTGGAATATCAACCACTGATGTAGATACCACATTCATGGAGTTTCTCCAGACAAAAACAGCTAGACTCCCAACACGAAACTTCCATGATACAATTTATTTAATTAAGTACTTCATTTTAAAACTGCGTTTACTTAACCAATTGTTTTGTTATTTTCACATATTACTCCATAAATTGTTTTATAATTATTAAACGGCAATGAACATTCCTTTCTATATATATGGATGGCACCACATTCTACTGATTTTTCTCTTTCGATAATAATTGTAATAATAATAGGTGACACACACATTATCATCACTTGACGAATCTTCACTTGACATTATGAAAAACTCGCTCAGAAGCCACAATGCTCACCACGGCTAGTGGCAGACTGTATCGCTTCACGGTCGGTTCACAGTATCCTCAGTGTGTAGTACTAGGTCACCTGTGGGTATCGTACTCGCAGGCAACTCAAATTGACGATACTCAAATCTCAGTCGCGTCGTCTCATAATTGCGCAGTGTGAAGAGGGCCTAACTCTAATTTCATAAAGGAGCTGGGATGGCAGTCGTTGGAGGTGAAGACAGTGCTGAGAGTGTATAAGATGTATATTGGCTCGAGAATCAGATGTATACTGGAAAAAGAATTAGGAGTAATACATGGGAGGGAAAAGATGAACCGAGCATGGTGGGTTAGCGGCAACGCTCTGGCCTCGAATTCGGGAGAACGCATGTTCCAATCTCCGTCCGGCTATCCAGGTTAGGGTTTTCCTGATTTCTCCGAATCACTCCAGAATGAAGGGATGATTTATTTTAAAGTCCATAGCCATACTACTTCTCGTTCCTTGTTGATGGCCCTTCTCGGTTTCCCGCTTCTAAAGACTCGACGCCGACGAGGCGTAAAGCAACAAGAAAAAAATTAAACAAAGAGATGAAAAACAAACACAAGCTTACACTTAATTTTAGGATAAGAGAGATTTTTTTTTTTAGTGAGCAAGGAAGTTGGTACAAGGTTTAAGTAACGAAGGATACTGAAGAAATTAATACATAAATTTTGTGAGAGGAAAAACAAGGTGTTTTAAATTACTATTTTCGAATTTAAGATAAAATTATAAAACGCGATAGTAAATGTGTAGGAAAATTGTTACACTGGCGTGAAAATAAAAAAAGCTTTGTACAACTTGGAACACTACTATAAACCTTACTAGCCATTTGCACTCTTCCTTATTCGCCACATGTAACACTGTAACATTTTTTTTTATTAGTCCCTTCCGGTAGCTGCTATAGCGAGACGACATTTAGGGCAGAATAGGCGGAGAAGTGATACTAAGATGCGTGGAACCAGAATGCTATTTTACTATTATCTCGTCTGGACAAGTACTCAGCAAATGAGGACAAGCTTATTTACTGTCTGCTGACGTTACATTCAGACGAAAAATATAGAAGGCATAAAATTATCTCCGTTGCTACGAAAAACTATCACATATACCATGTTTTGCGTAGGTGAAATTGCCGCTATTTGCAGAAAACTTTAAACGGCGTAAAGAATTATTACAAATACGATATTTGATCACAGGTGAACAACATTAGGGGAAAATCTCGTCAGTAAATTTTTGTGGGTGACGGTACATTAACAGCGTAACTTGCAAGCTTCCGATCACTTGTGGCGTAGGAATTAAAACTGAATGCATAGATAAAAAGACATTCAACTGAGTTGCGTGGCAAACCGTTTGCTGTTAGCTTTCTGAAGAGACCTGTAATATTTAATGTCTAAACTTGCGTGGATAAATAGCATTGCTGTCTACGGACGTACCTATTTAAATACGTTACGGTCTTACGTCATTACTGACCCTGGAATAAGGCATAGACACTAGACAAAAGAAAGGTTCTCAACATTCGCCACAGATAAATGTTTCTGGCCGACAAGAGTATTCGTCACGGACATTACGGAGTAAGAAACGCGTAAATAATCAGATGATTGTACTTCCAGGGATAGAATTGAGGACAATTCATAGAAATTTCTGTCAATATGAGAAACAACGCCCTTTAAGACACCGTTTGACTAGTAAGTATCTTTTCAAGTATGTAGCAAGATTTTGTTGACAGAGGAACGAACGTCGCAGAAGAAAAACTTGAGAATTTTAAGGAGACAGGGAATGGTCTTTCGATTGAAGTATATTCCAGCCTAGAGTACGCACACTTGTGTCTGGCGCCAATTGAGTTGCAGACAGAGTGTCCATTAGGATGCAATCTGAACTGAATCCAGCTACTAACTGATGGGTTCGGAAACGGATCCACAAAGGATGCGATCATTTACGACTTCATCCGAGATCAAAGGTTGCACGTAACTGATTCCAGTGGCTAACGTCATCACAGCTGACGCAACTCTTAAATCATTTCGCCCCCATGCATGATGGTAACACGCATGAAAATAACAAACATTTCAATTGTTTGCAAACCAAATATTGAGATATCTAAAAGAAGTGTCATAAAATTTGCTCATGAGTACACAGTGAGCAGCTCAGTTGCACACACTGCCAACCACAATATTTGTGACTTTCAGAGTATGGATGTAAATGTGTTGCTTATTTTCTAGATTGGAATCTTGGTACAACAAATATGTTTCTATTGTAACAATAGTTAGTTTATGTTGAATATTCAGTCATAATTTTAGAATACCAATACATCTAACAAAAAGTAATCAATAAATTTTAATAACTAATTAATTTAAATGATCTATAATTAAGTTTTTCTTGCGTAGTATTAAAATGGCTAAATTGAAAAGAATTACTGCTTATCGTCTGAATTATATAACTTCGTTTCTATATAACATTCTGCGACGTACAGCTAAATTGAAGAGGTTATAGAATAGTAGTTCTAATTATGTACAAATCAATTATAAATTGTGAAATTAGGTCTTAAAGGTTTGAAAAAATGTTACAGCATATTAGCTTTTTCCTACATCAGTTACTACTTGATATGTGAGAACAATCTCTATTAAATTGTTCAGGGTACTTGTGCTAATATTCTCCCATTTGCATAGCTTTAACTAAACTCTTTCTTATATAAGTTCTGCTTACTTCTATGAAGAAGACTCGTTTTTAATTTCTTCTCTCGTGGTAACAATACGAAAAAAACCTCAAGAGGCACGGAAAAGGAAAGACGCCGGCTGTATTTCACGTCACCTTCGACCCTTGTTTTTACTTCTAACTTTCCTTTAGCAATAAATTTTGCCCTTATGTAGCGGAGCTTCCGAGAATCGTAATTTCGAGCATTCGGTGCGACAACTTGAGTCCCCAAGCGGCCTCAAAACAAGCTACGTAATATCGGTCGCTGTATCTCATAATTCAGACAAATGTTTTTCCGATACAAAACTTAACAGATATCTTCCCACCGCAACTTGGACTCATAAATCTCTGCGACCGGAGGAACACCCTGTTCATAAAGCCCGCCAATATATTATTCATAAGCGCAACTTGCCTCTCCATGGCAGATGCTGCTGCATTTCTTGTTTGCTGACTTCGTGCGAGGCCAAAGAAGCACGTACAGTACATTGCCTGATGGTGCCCGGCAATAAATTGAAGATGCGTGGAGGGCATTAGAAGACCAAAGGGATTCACGTAAAAGCCTGTTGGGTGATACCGATTAAAAATGGAATAGCTGGAGTTAAAGAATAAACCTCTCTTCAGTTAGACACGGCTTCATAATTTAATAACATTATTTAACCAAATTTTCAGGTCGAAACAGAATGCGGTATTCGCTTCTTACTTAAGTTTTAGTGATTTATCAGTATTTTTTGAATGCAACTCAGATGTTATAGTCAACTATAATCCTAACCTGCTCACAATGCTCCTTGATTTCACTCTTGATAAATTCCAATTAAAAGTACGACTATGGAGAATAATGTTGATCATGTTCATGTAATTATATTAGGTATTTTTCTAATAACTACAATAGGTAAAATTTACGCAATTTCTACATAAAAAATTAGGAAGATTTCTGAAATAAAGATGAATTTTAATGAGAATGGTTTACCTGCTGATCTTTTTGGATCAAATATATATATATATATATATATATATATATATATATATATATATATATATATATATAAATGGCGTGTGATTCTGACCTCCTTCTATACCATGATCTCTCCTAGGTGATGGAAAAATGAACCATTCGGACATATGTGTATAGAATTGCTGACAATATTTGCGAGACTTAAATTAATACGTGCGCATAAAGCTATAATGAAATTAGGTTGTTCCTATGAAAAATACATTTTTTTCCCTTCAACGATAATTATTTTCAAAACTAAGTTCATCTCCACATTTTTGTAATAACTTTTTATGTTTTAACATGGTCGGTAGCTCCCTGAAACGATGGCAACGATGGTGCTATCGCAATGCCATTCAAAAATATCTTATCCATCAGTTTAAAAGAATAGCCGTTGGCGTAATTATACCATCATATGTATGATAAAACACAACAGAATGAATCTTTCTTTTATGGCTATACGCCTCGCTGACGTCGGTCGCTAGAGGTGGTAAAGAAATTGGGTGCTAGGAACAGGAAGGCATTCGGCTACGGCCATTTCATTCAGCTGCTGTGATTTCTGGAGACCACGAAATGCTGAAATCTGGAAGGCCGGACTGGGATTCAAATGTGGATCCTCCCTAATGTAAGGACATTGAATTAATCCTCGCTGCATCACGCACCTAACGATTCAAAGATAATTGAACTTCAAGACAAGTACAAAGATAATAATCAGATAAGTCCATCTATGCCCGTCACAAAAGAAGCTGATGTGGGGTTTTAACAGACTTGGTAGGATTGTTTCAAGGAAATAGAGGCTAATGATTCGGGAAATGATCCAGCATTTTTATGATTCTTTAAAATTAAATTTTCATGGATGGCCCGGCTTGTAATCGAAGAGTTCTCCTTCCTAATAAAAGTTGCGGGCTTTGACACAACACCGCTGCTTATCCGAATCAACATTACCGTTGCACTTTATTATTATTATACATCCAGAACACATCAGACTAGGAAAATACATGCTACCAGTCAGGTATCTGAATTTCATGAAAGGAATGTTCTAGAGATTCAAGCAAAGAGATTAAAAAAAAAAGCGACGTTTCTGCGCTTACTGGATCTGTCGACTGACACGCCTCCTGTAGCTGATATACTTTGCGATGGACGCTGTAAAGGAACTTTCCGATGCGTACCATACTTAATCTCGCATATTTTGTAAATTATTGCTGACATTCACTTGTTACCATCACGTTTTCTGCTTCTTATCCGGTGGCAAAGTGATTTCATAGTCGCCAAACAATTTTATAATTTAATACAGTACATGAATTCATCCTAAATAAAACACGAAGAAAAATAAGCAAATTCTTCTGTTTATTAAGTATGTCATAACATATTCACGCATCTGACGTTCGTGTCAGTAACTGTAGATGTGACTCAAAACGTTTTATACATAATTTTGTTTTATTAAAAATACGCCCATGGGTTGCTAGCATTTCACAAAATACATTACAATTTTTGAGAACTGAGGAAAACATAAAAAAACAGACGCTACTCCACACTTCGATTTAATCTTCTTTACAATTTGAGCACCGAATCCAGCATTTCTTCAGTAGAAGGAAGCATTGGAGGTACAGTTCTTTGATGTTCTGCGCGTATCTACTAGTAATTTTTCGTTAATGTAATTAGCAGCTTCAAAAGATTAACCTTCCCACTAATCTTAATTAAGGAAATCTGCTTGAGTTAAGGAGATGAGTAACTGAGTCTGGAGACCAAATAGTGCCAATTTCTCATGCTACAAATAATGAACTCGGAAAAGCAGAAAATACAAGTGATAAAAGCAATCCCACAAAATCAAGAAGAAAAAAACAGCTTGTGACACAAATTATAAATATCCATTGTTAGATATCAATCAAATTACTGGTTAACAGCAGAGTACTGTTCTTCTGTGTTGCTGAACAGTTAGGAAGGTCGACAGCGTCCTCAACCAGACAATAAGCGTCATCCGTAGTACAGCAAAATCTTCTCTTCTGGTTGTATGTTCTGATCCATACAAAACCTCCAAAAATATGAATATTTAATAATCTGATCCGTGAGTTCACAAAAATATCAATGAACGTTAGCCTTCCCATCCATGAAGAAATGTTTCATAGATTTGGGAGTATGAAGTCACGCTCTTTCCCCATACTAACCGCAAAAGAGCTGATTGACAAGGGTTTAGTGGTACAGCATAATGGTGACAGTAAAGAAATAATGAACCATCCAAGGAATGGTAGTCACTGTTTAGTGCCCAAAGTCCACCAGCAGCTTTTGACATGCCACGTAAAATGTGGGTTTCTCATAATATGATACGAACCAACCATGGGCGCTGTGGCTCATTCACGTATGAGTCCAGCAACAGAATTTAGTATTATGGCTTAACCAGAATCGCTGGAAGACTTTATTCAAGCTTCTAGAAGTGCTACAGAATGATTGGACAATTGGGGTTTAAGACGTGAATGTTTATTTCGAGTTCCTTGATCATTATCTTACCCGGCCACGCGTTGCTGTGGCTAACGAAATAACTGAACTGAAATAAAAATAATTCGACACTGCTAAATTCATGAAAACAAGTATAGTCACGAACAAATTTCTTAAGGGGATACGGAATTGTATTTTGGGTGGAAAAAAAAATCAATTTTCGTTTTATTGTGTTATTATATTCAGCCAAGTTTCCTCTTTAAAATGACGTATCATACATGGCTCTACCAGAATTATACTTTTTGGCAGTATATTCATTTGACATGAATTCAAATTTCCCGCTTTCCAGCGATACACTATTTGTCTGAAAATGTTTGTCTCTGGTTTCATGAAGTTATTCTTTGACTTTTTGATTTCGGATTGTTTGTATACAGTGTGCTATACGAACGTTGTTGATGATGTGATAAAAGCCCTATCTGTGTTTCTACACCACTGCAGCCTTCGACATTGGTAAGTGATGGTTCTTCTCCTACCCAAAAGTTTAATTTATACCTCTTGACAGTATCTTTATTTCCATAGTTTCCTAATTTCCTTCCCACATCAAGGTCAAACAGCACACACTTTTCTGTTTTTCTACTATGCCCACACATATTTCTTCTTGGAAAAGATTGATTTTATATCCTTGTATACCTACATTAGTCATTGCCATGAGGCGTAGTGCTATGGATCATTTCTAGATCAGCTCGCTCCCAACATCCTCACAATATCTTACCTCACCACCCTGGTCCACTTGATTCTTAAAAATAACTATTTCTTCTTCAAAGTCAATATCTACCACCAACCCCCAAACCTATGTCATCACTCATTACCAAGGACACCCATATGACCCATTATTATCCTATTCCCTTCCTGGGCCATCTGGAACAGGTTTTATATTCCTGTTTCCTTACTTTCCCGATGCATCCCCTCACTACCGTTTCAAATTAACTGAAAAAAAACCACATGCGAATTCGAATGTAAGGTTGTATCAAAATTTCAAAGCATGAGGTGAAAAACTTTAGGTGATTTGGAAAAACAAATATTTACATTTTAATTTATATACATTTGAATATTGTGAAATACTTTTTCAACCAATTCTTCTTTTGACGTTACTTAATTGCAGACGTTAGGAGTCATTAAAATTCGTCCTGAGGTCATATCAACCGGCACCTTTATTTCCCAAGTTAAAAAAATAATATATAATCATAATTAAATCTACAAAAAAAACAAATAAAATAAAAAAAATAAAAAATCATTAAAACAAATTGAAGAATAGACAAAAAAAATTGAAACAAATAATGTAATAATTGAAATAGGCATATAAACATACTAGCGAATTCTAAATCAACGTTGAGTCAAAATTTCAAAGCAGTCGGTGAAGAAACTTCGGAGATTTGTGATTAGTAACGAACGAACATTTACATTTTTATTTACGCAGATAATCAATTGCTATTGTATGTATTGTAAATATTTATTACTTTGCATAAGCTTAATAAATAAACTTGTTAGTCTAAATTGTAACATTAGAAAATGTTCAAAAAGTTGTAGTTTGTTATGAGGGTAAGAATCCAAAGCTTCTGTGGCGAAAATAATAGCGCAGATCCCTGTATGTACCGAAAGCAGAGATTAGTATCCAGTATGGCCAGAAGTTTGTTTCCTTGTTGTGGAGCGGCGGTCTGTCCTGAAACTGAGACCAAGCTGCACAGTGTTTCTTGAGGTCGGACCATACATCAAGGGAGACAGCGAACAGGCGGCGGAGGCAGAGGCATCTGGCGGCCTAATAAAGTCACACGCGCGGTTGCCTAGATAATTTATAAGGCGGCGCGGGCGGCAAAGAGACTCTGGCAGTAGCCGCAAACACAAACTCCGCTGCCGAGTTCGTTCCTCAGCCTCCTAAGTTCAGGCGTCTTGTAACAGTTTCACTGTATCAGTGATTGCTGAAGAGAATGAAAATTTCTGACAGTAGGCAGCATATGGGTGGACGGCCAAATCGAGTCAACGGCGGCACTGCCAACCATTTTCTGAAAGCGAATTGGACCATTTTTGTTTCTCAATTTATTCGATCTTAGTGAAGCTACAAGCCTCAAATTTTGTATTATTAATACATATCAGCAATCTTAGCAAACACAGTAAAAATTTTTTCTTTCTTGCTCTTAGCTTGGATGTTATTCTTATACTAATTTCACCGGTTTTGTCGCTGACAGGCAGACTGCTTGATGATCTTCCAAATTGCAAGGTACTTACCGTAGATTGCTGAAATTTGGTAGACAGGGAAAGTTTTACCCCCAGATTATAAGAAAATTGAAAAACTTGTAAATTTCCGTGTATCTTCCCATTATCTGCCCCCAAACATGAAATTTCCTTCGACCCAAATAACTTATAAATGCCTCATATTTTGATTATAGACGGAGTTTAAATAATATTTTAAGTTTTAGTTCCTTCCTCTTCTTACTTTGGAAGTTAGTTGAATTCAATATTTTTTGATTACCATTCCCGAAATGATTAAGGATATATATATATACTAGCTTCGAGCCCGTCAAAAATGACAGTTTGAACGCAATATTCTGGCAGCTCATTTTTTTTTTGCAGTTGGTTAATTAAACGGAACTGATATTACATAATACTAATGACCTTGATTTTGCAAAGTTCTACATATTACATTTGCCGTTCACATAGCCATACAGTAGTAACTTCTACTGAATTAATGACGCCGGAAGTAAAGAACCAATTAAATTATGCTGTAACCAAATGTGTCAGCTGCGATTCTGGTAAACTTAACCACAACCTCCAGTAATATTGCGTTCGAAAATCATAGCCTCTATTAGTCTCAAATGAATAATGATGGGTATCACCTATGATGGTAGTAGGAATTCATTCTGAAAAACCTTGTAAGGAAAAATTAATATTTTTTAATTATATCTTTCGTTATATGAATACGTTACTCTGGTTAGATTATCAGAGCACTTGGTTAGGATCTGACATAAATAAATGCATTTTACGTTAGATGACGGAGATTACAATTTCGAAAACAAATAACTGTTATTTATTTGACTAATACATGTCGCGATTACGTATATACGATTCTCTGAGTTTTTAATAAACCTCATTGTTTCTTATCGTGTGCCAAAAAATTCTTAGTTTACGGTTTAAACTGGTGCTTACAACTGAGGCAGGTAAAATAGCGTAAATAATGAAAACCCTTCTCCTTACATTAATTTCTGCATCTGGTTGTCGTAGATAAATAAAAAGCGGTAATGTTGCGCTTTGGCGTTCGCTAACTTTCATATAGCAATGACTGTACACTCAACGTAAACAACCAGAGACTGATGCAAAGAACCAGAGACGTTTGGAACTTGACGTTTATAAGAGTAATTTATATTTACGCCATACGCCACATTAACAAATATGTGTCTTTGCGTAAATGCTCAGATGCCGGTCATCTAATATCGCTTACAATTATTTTTTCCGATTTACGGCGAAATGAAGCCTGGACCATAATAACGGCGAGATATTAGCCTGTTGAAAGCAGTTTCGGGAAGACGTACGTGTACAGTGAGATGGTCCAGGCCTCATTATATCAAACATGACTGTAGAATAATGGATTACGTTACGTAAAAAATCACGGCCTACTTGATAATTGAATAAATCACGGCCTGCTTGATACTTAACCATAAATCACGGCCTACTTGATAATTGAATAAATCACGGCCTGCTTGATACTTAACCATGTATACAATGTCTCTGGTTGTTTACGTTGAGTGTACAGTCATTGCTATATGAAAGTTAGCGAACGCCAAAGCGCAACATTACCATAAAAAGCAATATGTAAATTTAATCGAACGTAATAATTGTAACTTTGTGACATATAATTGCCTGGTATTAATTTTTTTTCCTACTCTCAGTATTTATTATATCACTGCTCACTGCTATTTTGCGGCAATAATATCGTTGTTGAATTGCGAGTGTCATATCCTTGATGATTTAAATCTGATAAAAAAAAAGTTATCTTAAATCTCATTTAATAGCTAACACATGTGTCAAAAACTAAGGGTATCATATATAATGGTAGTAGGAATTTATTATGGAAAAGCTTATAAGGAGAAACGAATAAGTCATCCTTAATGATATCTTTAGTTATACGAATACGTTATTCTCGTTAGATTATCAGAGTATTTTGTTAGGATTTTAAAATAAAAAAATGCATTTCACTTTAGATTACGGAGACTATAATTTCGTAAACGGGTAACTGTTATTTATGTGACAAATACATTTCGCATTATGTACATTTCTCCTAGTTTTTAATAAACTTCATTGCTTCTCACCTTCTGCCAAAAAAATTCTTAGGTTATGCTCATAACTGATGCAGATAAAGTAGCGTAAATATTGAATCCCCTTCTCAATTTCTGTGTCTGATACGGATAAAATAGCGCAAATATTGAATCTCCTTCTCCTTATATGAATTTCAGTGTCTAGCTGTAAATAAACGAAAAGCAAGATGGTGGTGCGAACGTAATATGGTGGTTGATGATTGGCCGTTCGTTAGCCAATAGGAGAAGCAGCTATAGACGACGCACGCAGACGCCACGTTAGCTTTTTATATAATAGGATATATATTACAAGTGTATGTGTATATATATATATATATATACTTAATTGTTTTGCTTTATTAATCTTAAAAATACAGAATAGCCAACATTTTTCTTGCACGTCCTAGGAAAAGCACATATTGTATTATGCCTTTAATTTGAGTAAAAATTATGCATAATTGCAAAGTCGCTAGAATTTATTTTAGTTTAAACACCAAGAGAAACCATTCTGATTCAGAAAGTGTAGACTTAAAGCATTATGTGATCTAATAACTTTTTGTCACTAAACAACCACAATAATTGGCCTATTTTTACAGGAATGATTTTTGAGGGATCTGACTTTCTCTGTTCCTAGTAAACGCATAATACATTCTAGAAATAACACTACGGGTAATTTCGAAATATATCCCAGCGAGTGTAAATATAGGAAACAGTTGAACTACAACAAAATTGACACGTTTATTGCCTAACATTACATGAGTGGTGATTAATGTCTACGCATATCCCTCCATCTTCGGCTTGGTGTTCTTTTGAACATTTTCGTATCGCCTACATGTCTATCATCTGTATTTGAAGTAGACTTTGTGAATTTCTCTGGGTATGACCAAGCGAATGTACCATACTTCTACCTCTCTCTCACTTGCACTATCCACTACATATCATCTTTACATGTTTTATTCAGTACACAAATCTAATTCATGAAGCTTTCCCATTACTCCTGTCCTGTCCTCTTTTTTTAATAATTTTTTTTTAAAAGTTCAAGATCTACATTGAATGTACTAACCCGTCTGAAAAGTACTTGACCCCAACCCCGCTACTGAGGATTTAATTTCTTTTCTTAAGTCGCAGTGACAAATAAATTTGAAAATTGTATTGAAAAAGTTAAATTTCCCCCTATAGAATATCGTCACCAATTTCTATGAATTTCAACATTTTGTAATTTGTCATTAGTGAAACGAAAACATTTATTTTTTTACTAACAATAAAACCACTTATATAAAGCTTGGAACCTAAGATCAAAACAGTATTATTGTAGGTGTGACGTATTTGTAACATATTATTTGAGCGTTTTGAAACATACTTCTCCCCAATAACAGATATTTAATAATTTCTTTAAAATTTCTTCTCCTGCATTTTTTAATAACATTAATCAATTTCCTTAGGTTAACAGAATTATAATCAAATAACTAATATTTTTCAGGACATTAATCTTCCGATTGCCAGGCACGACCATTACGGGATTACACAATTAAAGTTTTCCAGGACTATCAGCTATATTCCATCAACTGCAATTGTCATCTGAATTGTCATTTGAATTACTAAAATTGCAACGCATATCCTCTTCCTGATGGAAACGAATTATAAGAATACAACTTGCTACAAATCTTTTTAATTGTTTGTAGATTTTTCTTACCAGATATATATACCATGTCAAAAAACTATTTAATTATATACAAAGATTGTCCTAAAAAAATCACCATTTTCACATAGCAAAAAGAATACTGGCTATCACTTTCGATCTATTTAGCTAAAGCCCAAGACATTCGTTTATTTTTGAGAGCTCAATTACACACAAAAAAATTCACAATTACACATATGGTACGCCTGATTAGTTGAAACTGCAAACTGAAGCCATTAACATCGAATAAACTCTTTAAAATTTTGAACAGTATTAGTGTTTCTGAAAAATAACATAAATGAAAAATACGAAATTGCTTTGTTATGACACGTACCTGATCAGATACTAAAAGATGACACGAAATATGTTACTGCCAGGAATCAACTACTGGTTCTAAAACGTGTGTCATTTTAAATGTCAATGACAGTCACTTCCTGTATCCAGAAGCTAAAGAAAGTAGCGCAAACTGCTCCTACACGAATTAAAGAGAAATTTCAACCCAGTAAGTTAATTAAAAAAAAAAGAATTCTGATTTTTTTTCTGAAAGTTTTCATGTATTTAGTTTTAAAAACGTTGGTGTAAAGAATTTCGAATTAAATGAAAATATATTAAACTTAAGTGTTTCCAACTTACTCCAAAATTGCTGCATTAATATTCAAGCGCCTCCAACAAGAAATATCGTTACTGAATAACTGAAGCATTTAAATTTGAAACAGAGATTAATAATAGGTACTTTATCTGGCACGTATGCATGGACTGGCTGTACAAATTTACCTTGCGACTAGTAGAGAACACTTTCAGCAGCTACTCTATATTTTCAGTCATGTGCTTGATCTGAATATTAAAGTAAGAGGGCCACTTTCCCTCTTTTATGCAGCAGCTGGTGCGCGAAATTGCGCCTGCGTTGAGGCTGACCGATCAAGCCTCGGGAGTTCACCGCATTCCCAGACGACTGCCCCCTTTATTGATTGCCTTAATTAAACACCACTGCCTTCACAAATATTTGGTGTACCTGTGCGCAGTGTAATGGAATAATATATAGAGAATCCAAATGGGACGACTCGACCAAGTTTGGCAGCGCCTGCGCTAGTTGGCGCTGTGGACTTTGGCGCACGATTGACCTCCGAGGAATTGCTTGAACACTTGGGATTCCAGACGGACACCTGAAGTTGTTGCAGCTGTATTCTCACCTAAGGAACATTCCATCGTCATAAAATGTTTCTTCCAGCAATTAATTGTCCTGGGCATCTATTATTGCTTAATGTAAACATCATGAACAATATTTTCATAAAATAAATGTTTTTTCTTCGACGTACTTGCCGTACAATAAGTTTATTCGCTTACTGGCATTGTTGCTTCCGGATGCTTTTTCAGAAGCGCATATTTCCACTGGTGCCTAAAGTACCCTTATAGTGTTTGACATTATACTTAACTCTTGTGCTGTTTACGGTTTCAATTATTTGCGTAATTTATTTAACTTTTATATTCTTCAAATGAACAACAACACAGATAATATCAAACAATTATTATTTCATACAATTGTCGGTAAACTATATTTCAAAAATTTCCCGGCAAGAAAATAAATGGTACCGGATTGTTAAAGAGTCAAGGATATCTCGAAATCCCGGAAAACATCAGATAAAAATCTTCAAAATAAGACGCCGCAGATAAACATGATGGTAAACAAAATAGCATGGACTGAACATGGTGGGTGAACGGTTAACGTTCTGGCCTCCCATTCGGGAGGACTCAGGTTCGAATCCCCATCTGGGCATCCAGATTTGGGTTTTCCATGGTCGATGCTTCCTTCAAAAGCCCATGGCCGAATTCCTTCCTGTTTCTTTTCCCCAGTCCCTTCCCGCGCTGAATGCCATAAGCCATAAGCCATAAGCAAAAAAAAAAAAAAAAAAAAAAAACAATGCATTTATAAATTCAATCAGTTAAATACCTCGCAGTCAGCCTTGACAGGAGGTTAACGTGGAACGTAAGCATCAAGCATCAGTAATAAACTAAAGAAAATGTATGCCAGATTATACGAATTGTATCCAGTGTGAAATAATAAAAATCATCACTGAAAACAGAGTGCTGCTTATTAGTTCTTAAAATGATATTCCGACCGTTAATAATATACACATGTGGAATATGGGGTGTGCTAGTTACATCGAATACAAATATTTCAAATCAAAGTACAACGATTAGCAGTGAATACACTACGGTTCCACAATTATCAGTTACATAGAGGATTAAAATTCGCTTCTGCTAACTAATTCGTAAAATAGAAAACTAAACACTTTATTAAGTGAATTAATTTAGAACCCGTTGCGTTATCCCATGAAGTATGGAAAAGTTCGGTACACACTAGGTTAAAAAAAGAAGCTTTTCTCAAGACTTTTACCTCTCATACAGTATTCCCGAAGAAGAAGAGAACTAGTAAATTAGTTAAAAATACTGTAAATCAAATATGTCCACCTATCACCTATTTGCTATTTTACTTATTAACTAAATCTCCATTATATGATTAGATTCTCCTTAGCACTGAAAGCTAAATGCATTATATGAACAAAAGTGTAATGATTTTAATCCTATTTCATAATAACTGGTTTTTTTTTACTGTATTAATACAGATAAATTTGTCGTTACTTTGAAAAATCTGTTTATTGTGTCACTAATCTTCTGCAGTGCAGGTACCTTGTGGGCTGACCTCAACCATAATAATATCAGAAACTTCAATATTTTCCTGCTGAAGCAGGATTGTGGTACGGATAAGAATGAAGTAGGCGACTCAAGCAAAAGTTTAAATCCAGTTGTCGGTGAGCGATACTTTCCGAATACAGATTCTTCGGCTGTTTTTCCTTAATGCTGGCTGGGGTGATACCATATTTTGGCCTTGCAGCTGCAAACTTGTCGAACAAAGTAGCAGTTCACAGTCTCCAGCTTACCAATAAATTTCACAGAGTATGGGTTTAGTGTTTGTTGTAGTGTACTAAATTACACTAGTACATCCCGTCACCTTGAACCCATTTATTAATATCGCTTCTTAATATAAGAATTGCTTCATTTTCTACGAAAAAAATTCGTAAATTCATTTAGTATTTAATCAACAAACAAATTGACATATGATCCTATTAATTAATACTTCCCTTTTCTTTTTATCCACTCAATATTTTTGTATATATACATAAATTAATAACAAATCATTAATCATTTTAATCACTGTAGTTTAATGAACATATAAAACAATAACAGCTGGAATCTTTCCTTTAAACATTTCTTTACATATTAATCTTGATTTATTGTGTCGGCTACATCAGGGTGATCCATTCGTCTCCAAGGTCAGAAGTCAACACACACACACACACACACACACACACACACACACTCCCTCGACAACGCCAAACTAAAATCCAGAGATCATCATTCTCGGTGCCCAGAGAAGTATTATTTCTTTCCTACTCAGAGAAACAAAATTAGTATTCTGATAAATAGTTACCCTACAAGAAGAATAGTGATACTTTCTTGTAACACTGTTTCAGTGGCTTTGATCACCCAAAAGAAAATTTTTTCATGCAAATATTAACATTAAGCATTTAGATTAGGTCACTGTTTGCGTTGCTGGAGTATTTGTTCATAGTTAATACGACTGCACAACAAACAAAGAAATATGTAGTCACAAACTCGATAACTAAACTGTTCAGAGCTTGAAATTATGTTGGTGATTATAAGATTCCTTTTACAACAAGAAAAGAGATTAAACTAAAAAGTAAAAGTCAGTGTGTATGACATTATTGACCAATTAACCGAGAATAATAGTTAGGCCTCCTAAGAATTGAGATTCAGCTCTTTCTCGGGTTGCGTTTCTACATTGGCCTTCTGCGGAACATGTTGCCGGGTCTCATCTGTACAAAACAAAACCTGTACAAACTGACGGCAACACACTGATCTGAACCCCGACCAGGAACTGTCGAGGTTAGCACCTCAACCACTTAACCATCAGACCGCTTGCAGATCAACCTAAACCACTGCGTTACCTGAACTACGTGGAAAACTGCCGGAAATGTATCTACCTCTACACTGAGGGAGATTGTATTACATCACTGTTAGATTACGTCTCAAATTCAGAAATAAGCAGACATTCATTTAAAATAAAAGTGTATCAATACAGGGTGATTCAGGAGGATTGATAAGTAATGAAGGAAATGGTTCTATGAATAATAATGAGTAAAAAACTTCAGGTAAACGTATGTGCGATTTCCATTCGTTTTGGAGATACAAGTGCAGGAATGTGATTGCATGAAATAAACATTACCGCTATTAGATTTTTGTGTGTGGGGATGGTTAAAAACCAAGTGTACAAGAGAAAAAGTGAACACAAGAGACGAATTACTCGCTCGCATTTTAAACGCTGCTACCCTCATAAAAGTACACTAAGACGTACGTGCTTGGAAGAGCTACGCGTGTTCTTGGGAAGAGAGCTGCAAAGTGTATTGAAGTCGATGGTGAGATTTTCTAACATTTAATTTAAACTGTTGTAAAATATGCATGTGATTTGGTATGAATAAAGTACTTCAATAAGTTATTTGTGTGTTCTTGATCAATTTCTGCCGTTATTTTTGAAACAACTATTTTATTCATCAGCGTATTAAAATAATTAAAACCATATGGCACCACTACAATAGCTTAGCAAATAACAATTATAAGATTTTATGGAATTTATAATTAGAATAAAAGCAGAAAATATTACCAAACTAATGACACATTATCGTATATTGAGAAAAACGTGTGAAATGTTGAACTTTTCTTCCTCAGGTACATATTGTCTTGGTACAGATAACAGTGAAAGGTATAGTTTTTTCAAACGTTTCTGTTTATCAGGTCAGGAATTATCACTAACATGACATAGAACAAGGTTTTTGATAACACTACATACAAGGTGATTATTCGTGGAATATTAGCGAAATTAGTCACAGAAGTCCATAGCAGAATTCAACTCTTTCCACAACGAATTTATTTTAGGTAAAAATAATGTGCTGGAAGATACCAGTCTTAAGCGAACTACTACAACGCTAACAGAATCAACCGGTACGTGTTTGCTATGTTTGTTATATATATGCCGGTCTACTATGAAGACCTATTTCTACATTTTGTTCTAGCCATATGCTCCGATGTTATCAACATTAATCTTTGAATTATGAACAGCAATACCTGAAATTAATTCGTTTCTGTTTGTTCTAGGATCAACAATTTTTTTTTAACGGTATATTTAAAGGTGTAATTTATAAGTTTCTGTCCATTGTCGCATTTATGGATTCTCAGAATTTTTTTTGATTAGTTTTGCATTACATCATTCCATATGTAACTGATAATAAATAATCGAAAAACGTTAATAACTTAAAAAATTTACTTTTTTTCTTCGTTGACATCGAAGGGATGGTTGCTGACAAGAAATGGGATAGACATCCGATCATTCGCATAGAATGATTTCAGTGAACAATGGAAAACTGAAATCTGGCTGCCCCGACAGGTATTTGAACCTTCATCCTCCCAAATGCCATGACCGATTGTTACAGTTCAACCAATGGGATTTGTTTTTTAGATTTTGATGTAGATTGAAGCAAAATTTTACTACAAGAATATTTGAAACTTATTATCATTAATTATCCAACTCTGTTTCCGATTTTCTGAATCTACAAATACTAATAATTAATTAAAATAAACTCATGTCTTATAATTAAAGGTTAATCGTAATACTGCCAAAACACAATTAAAATTTTTTCGTCTTGTATTGCGGAATATAGAGTTTTCATGTTACTTAGAAGCCTAGTTTACGGAGATAGTTTTAATCGATTTACGCAATAACAATATTGGCATAAATTTAAGTGCAAGTGAGATATATTTTATGTTATTTGAGTAACTGGAAATGGGTTAAACGTTATCACAGCAGCCATCTTAAGTCGTAAGTATCGTGACACGTTATATCCTTGTTTTAGTCAGGCTTTATCATAACTTTTAGTATTTGAATGACTGATTATTTTTTTTACATTATCTGTGAACAATAAATTGGTATTTATAGATCTCATGTTAAACAACTGTGGTAGCGATACGTTGTGTCATTCACCTAATCTAAGCCTTCAGTGCTAGATTCATGTTAGCCTCATAATGCATCTAGTATCTGTAGGTAGCGGAGAAATGATTGACGAGTTCAGAGCAGAACTGGTGAACAGAAGAATACTACCAACACCAGCGCACTTTCCCCACAAAGTGGATTTTCCAATCTCCGTGGAATTATTCTCCGACAGCACAATTCATTAACGGTAGGCGGCGAAATAGATCAGACGTCCATATACTGGCTACTGCTCAATAACTCCATCTTTCTACTTTTATTTCGGATTCAGGAACACTATTCAGAGTTTCTTTTATTTAATTATAGTAATTTGGCTAAATAACTTTCCAGACAATAAGCCTATTTCCAACTCTGATAAATGATTGAATTTTATTTCTCGTTTCTTTGTTGATAACTTGTTTGGGAGAAGATTAATTCGTTTCGTGAACAAAAGAAATGACGTTTTAACTACTATATTATAACCAGTGAAGAAAATTTTGAAGCAATTTTTAATTAATATAGAGAATTTTTAAAATGTCTGCACAATTTTAATTACTTCTTTATTCGTCACACATCTTTAATTTAATTGTTTCTACCTTCAGATCTTTTTATTTAGTCCTAACAACTCTAGCATTCTTACTATAAATATACTTCGAGTATACCACAGGCAAAAGTAGCAGCATATTTAAGAGAAAAGTGGATAAATAAAGGGAACAAAACCTTATAGATATTTCTTTGGTATAATGGCATAATTTCTAAGAAACAGCGTAAACATTCATAAAAAATTATTGAACCTGCGATAAAGTAAAAAAAAAAAAAAAAAAAAGAATAAATTATAAAAATCACGAGCGAAAGAGTAAATATTTTGCTCTAACACATGAGTCACGTGGTGCGCCTCAGTGTATATACATCTTATGGCCTTGCGATATGTCTCGCGTCTAAGAGAGATTACTGTTTATGCTGAAGTATTACAAAATGTGTTTGTTCTTATTTTTTCGTCACGACCTTTGTGTATTTATCTGTGATGAGTAATGAACTTGCTTTCCCCATCTTTTTTTATTTTCCTTAAACAACAACATTTTTACTGTCACTTTTATATATATGTATATATATTTAATTTTTTATCATTCCCTCGATTAATTTGAGGCAATTCTCCATCTCCTTCTATCTTGCTTTAGATTTTTCATCTCAGCATACCACTTACAATCTACGTCTACATTTATCTCCTTCATATATTCTAATATCTTTTTTTTTTACTTATGGCTTTACGCCTCGTCGACGGCCAAGGTCATTAGAGGTAGGATGGGACTGGGGACAAGGAACGGGAAGGAATTCGGCCATGGCCTTTTTGAAGGAAGCATCCTGGCATTCGCCTGGAGTGATTTGGAGGAACCATGGAGAACCCAAATCTGGATGCCCGGACGGTAATTCGAACCCGCGCGCTCCCGAATGCGGGTCCAGAACGCTAACCGTTCACCCACCACTCCCGGTATTCTAATCTCTGTCTTCCTCTGCAGTTCTGTACCTTTGACTGTTCCCTGCACTAGCCAATTAACCAATACAGCATGTCTCAAAATATGACCTACAATCCTGTCTCACCTTTCTGCAATATTCTTCCACAAACTTTTTTCTCACCCATCAATCCCAAATATACCTTCATTTCGCACTTTTCCGTCTATTCGATTTTTAGCATCTTCCTACAGCACCACATTTCAAATGCTTCAATTTTCCTTCTTTCGGGTGTTCCTAAAGTCCATGCTTCAATGGCATTAAGTGTTGTGTTTCACACACTAAATTTTAAAAATTTGTTGCATCAATATTTGAAACTAATTTTTTTTTTTTTTTTCTTTTCAAAGAAGATTCTTTTTGGTAGTACTATTCTTATTTTAACAGCATTGCTGCTTCGGCCATCAGTAGTAATTTCACTACCTTACTAACAGAATTCACTTACGTAAGAACGAAATTTTTCTCGACGTTGAGGATGTTCTCTGGTGACTAAGAAAGTGTTTACACGCGATATTTCGGCGATCGAATCACTGTCGCCATCTTCAGAAGATGGCGACGGTGGGCTCAATCACCTAAATATCGCATGTAAACACCTCCTTAACGCGGCTAGTTACCCGAGAACGTTATATTAGAATTGACTTACTTCTTCTATTGTAGCCGATCCTATTTTTATCTTTAATCTACTACTATTGCTATCTTTACTTCTAAATTCCCTAACTTTTGTCTTGCTTTGGTTTACGTTTAATCCAAATATATAACCACCAAATGCATCATAATCTTGGTTAATGGGCAGCCATTTTCGAATGAAAAGTTTGAACTTCGCTGCAATTACTTCGGAAAGTTATTGAAACATTAATTAGCTGATTACCCCTCTCTCTCTCTTTTTTTTTTTTTTTTTACCGTGTGCCTTCAATATTTTTTTAAATACTTAAAAGTTGCATTGCTTGTTTTGTGTTATAATTTTAATGAACTTAATTTTTTTATGGGCTTGTTGAAGTGAGTGGTTCTTTATTTGTGTGTTTCACTTTTTCGTACAACTGATAGTCATTGCTTGTAGCGCTCTTAATAAAAGAACTTTAAGAGAAGCTTTCGAACAATTGTTTAAATTACTAGCTACCAAATACCACGTCGCAGAGTCATGTTGCACTGTTCCACTTGAGCCTACTTAACAGCAACTAACCACTGGAGTTTGACTCGTTAAAAGCCACGGTCCCTTCCGTACCATTTTCCCTCAAGGAATGGCAATTACTTTGGGATTAGACACTCGGGCCTTCGGTAAGTGGCTGCCCCCTCCGCTGGTGGCGCTCTAAGCCGGTATTATGCCGCGGCAGCGTCTTTCAGGCTCCGAGAGACCAGAGGCTTCCGACGTTCAGAATGGAGGCGAAGAGAGTCGCCAACTCACAAGTCTTTCTTCTACGTTTCAGATTTCAAATGCACGAAACGTACGTGATTAAAGTCGTCTGTTACATCCATAACCTAAGTGATGATTAAAAACGGAAGCTGTATGAGTCTGAGCAAATCTTTTTCAGTTTATTTGTAATAATTCTCGCAGTAGCAACAAAGATGACTATGTTGAAATAAAGTGCAACAACAAACTTACAATAGTTTATTTGTTAACTGTATAACTCTCTTGGTCTTCAACTCATCTTGTTGCTAAATAGGAATTTCTTTAGAAAATTCCAATATTTAGGTCCATACTGATAACGCTCAACCACAAGTCTGAAAAACAGTGAAGTTAAATCGATACTAATAATTACATAATGTCAAAAAATAATATTTGCGTATATATGTTACAGTGTTATTATGTTGATATATTATGCACAGTAGAATTGATATATAAATTATAATCTACTTACATTTTTCGGTCTATTACCGTTATTTATGCTTATTCTCAGTAGAAATGATTTTGTTTCCTTTTGAATCGCAATTCATTTTCATACTTGTCATTCCACTAGTTGAAAATGAATTGCGATTAAAAAGGAAACAAAATCGCTGAGAACGAACATAAAAAACTATGGCCGTAGAATTTAAGTAGACTGTAATTTATATGGTATAACAAGTCCAATGTACAAAATATAACATCATAACCAAATTGTAACGCACACGCAATTAACAGGAAAAACCGCTGAATATTTTTCTGCAAAAAAGTGAAACGCTTTTGGAAAGTTAATAAACGACATTCAATTGCTTTGGCATTATTGATGTATTATCAACAATTGACTAAAATGATCCACAACATCCATATATTAAATCGACATAATCGCCAAAAAGGGGGAAAGTGGAATTAAACTGAAGGTTTTATTATTAGTTGTTACGTGTTATATGTTTGAAAATTTTTTGTTCTTCTATTTTACAAGATTCAACCGTCAGGAATATTCCATAATAGCAACTCAGTATTTAAAAAAAAAAAAAAAGCCAGGAAACTGCTTCAGAAATGTTGAGTCATACTGCGTTTGTACATTATGTACACTAACGCTAGTCTGTAATAATCAAGGCATATGTTGTAGTGATTCCACAATCTTACTTTGAAATTACAGTATAAAAAAAAAATTACTACACTACAAACATAAATTGAAAGTACTATTACACTATCAACACAAAATCTCTGACAGTGGCTGTATGACACAGAACAGTAATCTCATAAAAGAAGTTAAATATTTTTGTAAAGAAATCGTTCTAAATCAGTTTGTCCGTTAAAAACAAAAGCGACTTTTTTATAGCTGAAAAGTAATGCTGAAGCCAATGTTGACGCAGAACATGCTCTTAAGGATGATTTCCGTTTAATTCAGATCCTGGTTGTAATCAAATATATTTCCACGGGTACTCACTAAATATTTGAATATTATTCCAGGTCACGAAGAGACTACATTGTTTTATAGTAGATAATCGAATGTTTAATTTATTCGATTAGTTGAACGGAATTTCATAAAATACGCAGAAAAATTCACCACAAATTCTTTAATGTGGTAGCAAGAACTGTACTTAAGTCTGAGGACTGTAAATGTGGGGAAATCAGTGACCTGATTAGTATTTAATTATTCATGTTAAATACATTATTTACATCCGTAAATCTGTTTTCAGTCGTGGAGTAGCCATTAAGTATTGAAGACTCCGTGAAGCCCTCAGCCGCTTAGAACAACCCGAAAGATATAACTGGACTTCAGAAATGTTTTTAAACGGCAACGTTTTGGTGAATTATTGTCTTGACAGTGCTCCAAATGGACATTATCGACATTATTACACTGTCGTGAACCCAATTAACGTTTATCTATACTATTATAACATTGCAAGATGGCTGTCTCTGTACAGCAAAAATATTTTTGAGCAGAAAAAAATTGGGATCGACTGTTTGGAGGTTCAAAGGAAATAGCTTTGAGAATGTTTGTGTTGGTATCACGAAAGAACTTTGTTCGTTATGAGAGAAATAGGACACTGCTCTCAAATAGCATATGTGGATAGTTTTTAATGAAATTAGATTTCACTGCCGTTAAGATATTTAAAAAGAATATTTCATGTAAGATACGTAAATGTTTGCGTGGAAGGAAACTCGTCAGAGTCTTTTGACGTTTACCGCTATAAGACAATGTGGCCTTTGGCATTGCTCGTAATGAAACTTCTTTATTGGGATACTTTTTTGTAATCGTCGCCAGATAATTTACCCCGCAAATTTAGGATTCATCATTAATAAAAACTTAAAATTGGTTTTCCTGCTGACGATATTCAATTTGCCAATTACAGCACATTAATTTGGTTAAAAGGTAATTTCGAGTTGCACTGAAGTATTATTTTTAATGGCCTTGACGACGTTGAGGTTATTAGAGGTTCGGAAGGACTAGGGGTAAGGAACGGGAAGGTATTAGCCCATGGCTTTTTGTAGGAAACATCCCGGCATTCGTCTGGAGTGATTTAGGGAAACCATGGAAAACCTGAATCTGGATGGGGATTCGAACCCTAGTCTTCCAGAATGGAGGCCAAAACCTTACCGCTCACCCACCACCCTCGGTGATTCCTGAAATTATTTGGATGTGACGAGAAACAATTTCACTTTGATTAATAAGCCAACGTATGAGTTTATAGTCGCCTGTATCAAATCATTTAAACATTTCGTGTACATCGGATCAGTTTGCTAAAGCATGGTGAATTAATTACTTTCGGATTAGGAGACTTACTGAATAACATCGCAACCACTAGCTGTTAAACTATTATTACCGAACAATCCAGAACACTATATAAAATGTCACAAAAAAAAAACATCATTCAGCAGATGCTTTAGAGGCTCGACAGTAGGTATATACCAAATCAAACAAAATTATTAATAGTCTGACATTCATAAAGACTCATTAAAACGGTAGGGAAATGATTGTCTTTAAGGGGACACAGTCGCGAAGGACATCCCATAAGAAATCAATGTTAAAACAAGCAAACTTCAGGTACACTTTCTGAAGAAACTTATGGAGATACAGACCTGAAACTTTCTCAGTATACAGATAACACATCATCTGCAAATCACATAAAGATTTGTTTCTAAATTTTATATAGTTTATGATTACTGATTTTTTTGTTATAAAAAACAAAAAAATTATAACTTTTATAAATATTTGGAGCTTGTAAGTTTGTTCTTGTTGTTACGATAGGTCCCATTTTTTATTTGATTAATCATTGCATTATTAACAAGAGATGCTGAAAGTCTGATGTCTTTGTCAATCTTAGTTTTTGAGAAAAGTGTACCAGAAGATCAAAATATATAGTTTTAAGAAAACTGTATTAAAACTTTTACAGAAAAGAAACTAATGTACATAACAATACAGACACACTATTACCACGCATCACGAAAAAAATTAATAACTCCGAATCTAATCTTCAAATTTACATGAAACAAACGGCATTTTGCAGCTAAATAATTGGAGCTTTTAACAAGTCTAAAAAGAAAAATTCGATTTTTTTAACCTGTTTGCGACTGTGTCCCCTTAAATATTACGAGCTATTATTTTAAACTTGATTTGAATGGAATAGACTACTCGCATTCGGGAGGACGCCGGTTCGAATCCTCGTACGGGCATCCAGATTTGGGTTTTCCATGGTTTTCCCAAATCACTCCAGGCGAATGCCGGGATGCTTCCTTCAAAAGGCTATTTTAGAATGCCTTCCCATTCCTTTTTCCCAGTTCCATTGAGCCTCTAACGACCTCGACGTAGACGAGGCTTAAAGCCACAAGTAAAAAAAAAAGGAATAGATTATTTCTTTTGCAATTTGAAAAAGTAAAAGTATGTATATAATATATTTGCGACATTTTATAAGTGATTAATTATTTCGCAGAAAGTGTTTGTTCGCTGTAATAGTTGCTTCTGATTCTACAACACAAATTACCACATCAAGAAACAGAAAATGTAAACAACTAATGTAAAACATTACCAAAAATTAAATATCGGCTTACACAAACGTTCAGTTATAACGTAATATAGAATGCATTTCTGTTTCAGAGGCAATCTTGATGCTGCATCAGAGGTATTGCTAGAAAATATCACCAACCAACAAGGACGACAGCTGTCGTTATGGTCCCACAAGCCGCACCAGATATCGGTTTTCATTTTAAGTCCAACTCGGCAGGAACCATCTGCATCTTTATTGTATGCAGCTGACTGTCCTAAAGACGATTTTAAATTCTTTAAAAAATGCGGAAACCGGTAGTGACAAAGACACAGCTCTTAATAAAGCTCTTTTCGATAGCAGAGTCAGGAAATAACACTATTCTACATTCCAATGTTTTAGATTCCCAGATATTTTCATCGTCTGATGTTATTTCCACTGCTTTTACTCATATTGGAAAAACCTGTTGTATTTGGACATATAAACATAGTAATTCTGATTTTTATTTCTATTTAGTGAGGATTCTATTTCTCAGTATCTGTTATACCATTTCCAATTTAATGTCAGAGATAGAAACGTTTATAGGTATTTGGGCTGGATTCGACTTACAGTATCCTCAGCTGAGCTGTAGTGTAGCCTTCTGAAATTCTGATTTGTGTTACTTATTTAAGACGTGACTTTGAGGATAAAAATTGAAAACCAACGCTGCGTATACATTAATCTCGATTATGACATCAAACGTTCTAAGAACAGAAATCGCGCAAGTAATGTAATTTAACGCTCCGGCGTCGCATTCGGTAGAACGCGGGTTCGAATCCACATCCCGCCATCTAGATTTCGGTTTTCCATGGTTTCCCCAAATCACTCTAGGTGAATGCTCGGATGTATGGAGCCTAGAAATATGTGATAGTAATGCATAGACTTAAGGGAAACCAGAAAGAATGAATATTTAAGCATTTGAAAAATGGTCCTAAAGAAGATTGTTGAAAATATAGTGGACAGATAAAGTATGAAATGAACGTGTTCTGGAAATAACTGGAGAAGAAAAATATGTGGAAGAGGTTCACAGAGAGAAGAGACAGGTTATTTGGTCAAAAGTTAGACAGGAGATATTGATTAATAAGTTAGTAGAGTGGAAAATTCAAAAAGAAATCCCATTGAGGAAAACAAAGATTAGAATATATAAAACGACTAGCTGATCCGGCAAACGTTGTTTTGCCATATAAATAACTTTCAAGTAATTTCTAGTGTAGACAAAAAATAGCTTACTTATTGTAAGTATGTATGTATGTAAGAATGTGTATATTGTATGTATGTAAGAATGTGGTATATGCGTGAAATAGGCATGGAGCGCTGTGAACGATGAGGGAATATAAAAATAACAAAAGGCAAACATTATTTTTAAGTTATTATAATTTATTCCTTAAAATTATATATCATTAATTAATCAATTACGACAAACGCCGCCCATAAGTAGATTTGTAAGAATTTATGTGGTTCGTTTGGCATTGGCAGCAGTGAGCCCATTTTATGATAAACTTGGCCTCTGATTTTGAATGTAGAATTGTATTGTTGACCATTTGCATTAGTATTTCGAACTATTTCTGTTGCTCCGAACGATGTCATTTGAAAGCATGAATTTCAATGTTCGAATTGACTTCAGGAACATGTTAGAATCTGGATCAGTGCCGATAAGTAAGCCGTTCAATGGTTCAGGTGGTGTTTCAATTTCAGGTAGTTGCACTTTTCCTGACGCGCAACACACCCCAGCTGGCTCATTTTTGAATTTCAGAGCATGACAATGCGGACATTCCTTGTCCATAGCACCAATTACCACTTTTGAATGAGCATAATATTCAATATCGGGCTCATACTGGAATGCTAGACGCAGGAATGAATCATATGTAAATTCTCGATGTACCTGTTGTCGTTGTTGGTCATTTGTTCTGCGTCTATTGACTGTGAAACGGCGTGATTGTCGATGTTCTAATCTTATGACTTCATTGCGTTCAGCTCATGTATCTTCTGGCTCTTCTTGATGCAATTGCACCATTCTGACACGTGCATCAGTATTTTGTTGCTGGATTTGTTCTTCGGTTCTTTCGGATCTTCTATTTCGCAACTTTCAAGATTTACTTGTATTACGG
Source organism: Vandiemenella viatica (assembly GCA_031002005.1). Lineage (NCBI taxonomy): Eukaryota > Metazoa > Arthropoda > Insecta > Orthoptera > Morabidae > Vandiemenella > Vandiemenella viatica. The sequence goes on from JARYHS010012519.1 coordinate 182,817,759, forward strand.
CTCAAATCAGCCCCTTTGCATTTTCTTGGCATTGCTCACTGTACAAAACACACATAAATAGAATTAATGAAATTAGACATCTGGTGGGGATAACTAATTAAATGACGATTGATCAGTTATCGACCGGAGATTGATGGAATCGACTGAATATCCATAAAAATAATAACATTCAAAGAGCAAATGAATACTTACGTGGCCCAAGGACATTAATCGCAGTTAAAAAAAAAAAAAAAAAAAAAAAAAAAAAAAAAAAAAAAAATTAGGGGGATGAAAAATAGATGTTTGCCGATTCTCAGACCTACTCAATATGCTCACAAAATTTCATGAGAATCGGTCAAGCCGTTTCGGAGGAGTATGGGAACGAAAATTGTGACACGAGAATTTTATATATAAGATATACGTAGAGATGAATATATTAACACAAGGTAAGAAGAGATGTGGTATTGCATTAAATTAGTCGAGAGAACTTAACAGAAAAAAAAATCTGAAAATATATATAACCCTAGGAACTATCACAAATTATTAATCGTTTCCTTTATTTTTTATAATTCATTTATTTGTAACGATTTATCTTTGGCTTCTTTGCATCAGTTACGCCCAACGTACTAACAATACCGTACGCTAGTTGCCGAACGACTGGAACGTTTTAGTACTAGATATCTGCATGACATCAAATGTTTTTCTTTCATTTTTTACTAAATTCAAATTAAAATACTATGTTAAATTACTTTTTTTAACTGCAATCATTTTCTACAGATTCTCATTTTTGAGGCTCCATCTAAGTGAACTTAATTTTCTGTAGATTTGGCTTCAAATTTCTGAAATAGCATAATTCCCGCTTCTGTCTAAGCAAATTTATGAATATTTCCTCATTCCATCAATAGATTTAACACAACCTCTTTGAGTTTATTTTAGATACATGTTGAATGAAGAATAACATACTTGCCTGTATTTTCTATAAGCATTTGTTTCTGTAAAATGTTATAAAGTTGGTAAGAAGTACAGTACCAGCAAAATGTTAAGTGCAATAAAATGAGATCAGTAGACATACATAAACATTGAGAAAAAGGAATTGACAGTTATAAAACTTTGTTCCATACTAATGGATGTAGTTAATAGGATACAGCATCTGTACTGTAAGAAACTTCGCTAGGACTTGGCGTTACTTCATTAAGCTGCAGTTTGGAATACCTCGCCTACTAACCAAACTTTGCGCCTTGAACTTGGTTTCCACTGAGTAATTACATTGCATGTCTCGTACAAAGGGATGAGGAATTAAGCCATGTGTATAGCTGATGCCTGCAACTCGCTCTCCAAACACGATTCCACGCGTATACGTATCCCGCTATGTAAACGTGGCTGGGAATAAATTTAAGAAGGGGCGGAGGGTGAACGGAGCCAAAAGTAATTCACGAAACAAATATAGCCGAGTAGAAGAAGGGCACAATTTCTGCGAGGCACGATGTAAATTGCCCCGCTCGATGAATTCTAAGTGGCAGCCGCTTATGCATAGTTAATGTTCATTCGAGTACTGTGTTTACCCACGTTCATATTAGATTACCATCTACCACAGTTGTACCACCACCATTCCTGTTTCTACCAGTACGATTCCCTTCCTAACAGAATCGTCTTAGTAGTAAGACAAACCGTATGCATCCCGCGTCTTGCTTTTGGTTAATCATATTTGGTAAAAATAAGGTGATAAATAATACTACCAGCACCTAAATAAAGTGAAAAATATGCTACGCTTTCCTAGTTATCTTTATTCAGCCATAAAAATGAGTACTAAATAAGAGTTAGAAGATTGCAAATAAAGAGAAAAAACAATATAAAACAAGTTTGAGACTACTCATAACAAAACACTGTATGGAAGTCTTGTACGCCAAACTAATTTTGGCAGTAACATTAGGTTGAATTTTCTATTTTATATACAGCAATTTAATGTTTGCCAATCCTACAGTCAGTAGGAATAATCTACGACGCAGGTTCACATCATAGTTTCCCAATTTTTCAATCGCTTCACAATTTCTGCGAATCTCTAGGCTTGCTAAGACGACAGTTTTTTCAAGTTAAACTTTTTTACTTCTTCGACCGATATGCAGTTACAAAGTATTTAAACTTAATCTTTCTGTATCCAGGATTTGGTTGAATTTCGTTCCCTCACCTTAGTGAACGCTAGCAGAGTGTCCAGCGTTTTTCGTTATAGTAAGAGTTGATTTACCCTTACACTATTTATTCATACAATGAGAAATATGTGTACCAAATTTTATTTAATTCGCGCCAGCTATTTCCGAAATTAAAGCAAACCTAGATTCACCCTACCCAGAAAGATATGGTTTGGAATTGATTTAACCGTACACTACAGATATTCTTCCGAAAGATTCACGTGTACCAAGCTACATTGATTTCGTACCACACTTTTTCGGTACTAAACTGAAAGTTGATTTACCCACATTGTTCCAAGAATAGTGTGGATTCGATGCTTTAATACGGAATTTAGATCCAGGCTAAATTTACCTTTAACTACAACATCTGCTAATGTTGCTGATTTAAAATCGAAACAAGTACCGCACACGAATTAATACACACCACATACTAAACATGTATCTGGAACGTGTCTGTTTGTTCCGGCATCACGCTGAAAATACAGATTTTGAATGGATTTTCAAAATTTGAAAGCTTGGGGTCAAAGTTATAATTTAATGTATGTCTTAAGACGTCACAACACATTTTTTTTTACGAATAATCTAGCATTACTTGAAAACTGCTGAACTGATTTTGACTGAGCTTTCACAGTATCAAACATTAGGTGCGTCTCATTATCCTGCCTTGTCTCTCGCCGCAGGTGAAAATTTTCTTATTATACTACTTCATCTGGCACTGGAACTCAACATTAAAATGTATACTGTACCTGTATAATTGAATATCAGGTATTCAGATTTATTTCCAAAATTTCTTTTATTCAAAACACGAAAGACTCACTTTCAAATAAAAAGCAGTAGTTATGCATAGGTTCTGTTAGTAGTAAGATATAGTAGTTTCGTTGCCCGAGATAAATTCGATGGCAACGATGTTCTCTGGAGTTTATTTCTTAATTATTAATTCACTTGTTTTCTTCTTTACGTAGTTTCCCCCTCACATTCAGTACCGCTATCTTTGCGATTTAAACATTGCATAATCCAAATTTAAGGAATGAACCTGAAGATGCGGTAATTCAGCTATTATTTTTTACGTAGTAAGACGTATGCAACATCCAGGAGGTATTGGATCTTTGGTATTTTACGCTATGCCTTCAGAATTTTATTTACTGCTCCGGCGTTTTGAAACGTTGAAATATAAGACATACCAAAAGATTCAATTTGTCGCTAAGATTTTAAACGGTGAAATTCTATGCGGAAATTTGCTCAGTAGTTTTTGAGTTTTTGTGGAACTGATATATACGGTTTTTGTTTTATGTATGTAGATTACAAAATAGTCGCTTTATATAGTTATTAGGCTAGAACAGTTCTAGGCAGTGTGCGTGGTTCCCGGTTGAATTTATTGTAGAATATCAAGCATCTACCAATAGAACGCAATACTTCTAGTTAGAAAAGATTAGAATCATAGTGATGTAACACATGCGTGAAAAAATGTGAATTTCGGGTGTTAATGTGCATGTTTTCGTCCCTTATGGTGTTAGTGATTGTATTTTACACATCAAAGAAAAATGCAGGGAAAACCAAGATGGTGATTCATTTTTTATGGGTACAAATTGAATCATTCAGTAATCGTAACAAGTTTCATAATGGAAACTTTAAAAAAAAGTTGAGTTAAAACGTAACCTCACAGACACTTGCCTAAACTAATATTCTAAATGTAAAAATAGCTCTGTCTCTGTATATTTGTTACATTTTCGCGACCAAACGGCTAAACCGATGTTGATGAAACTTGACACGGTTATACCTCGTATCGTTAGGGGGACATATGATACATTTCGGGATAAATAGTATATATTTGGTCACGAAATTTTGATAGCTAATCAAACAGTGACAGCCAGACGGATGGCGTGTGCAAATATCGGTCGCTGAGATACCGGTCGCTGAGATTTCTCGCTGTCACTTATTGACGATATGTTCAAAAATTTCATGTACAGACGCAATACATCCTACAGTATATATGTGGCTTTGCTCAGTATGCGTTGACTATCAAAAAAGCCCAGGACAGACACTAAAAGTAGCAGGGGTGCATTTAGAATAAAGTAAAGACGTATTTTTCCGATGCGTAGTTGTATTTCGCTAGCTTTAGGGTTTTCAACCCTCAAAGGCTATATACACTGGTCAGCCAAAACATTATTATCACCTACTTACCAGCATATTGGTCCGCAATACAGCAGCGATTCGGAGTGGCATTGATACTACAAGTCATTGCTAGGCTTCCAGAGGTATTTGACAAGAGTTTTATACTCACAGCTCACGAAATTCCCTTAAATTACGGGCAAGCGGATTGTGGGCGTGGGTTCTGGAAATGAGCATCTCAGAAACAAGAGGCTGGTCTCCTGTTCGCATGTTGCTGTAGTGAGCATCTATGGAAAGTGTTTGAAGGACGGTGAAACCACGAGTAGGCGATAATGTGGTGGACACCCACGCAACATCACAGAACGTGGAGGTCGGAGGTTGCCCGCTCTGTACAACAGGATAGGGGGTGATCTGTGGCAGATCTGACGTAAGAGCACTACTCTGGTGTTTCAAGATGTGTTTAAGAGCACAACAATCGCGATTCTGCCACAGATCACCCCAACCTCCACGTGCTGTGACGTGGCGTGGATGTCCACCACATTAGGGTCTACTCGTGGTTTCACCGTCCTTCTGTAGATGCTCACTACAGTAGTACGTGAACAGCCGACCAGCCTCTCCGTTTCCGAGATGCTCGATCTCAGGTGCCGCACCCACAAACCGCTGCCACATTATTTAAGGGAATTTCGTGACCGTTGCGTAGAAATCTGGTGTCAGCTACCTCTGAAAGCCTTCAAGGAAATGAGGAATCCATGCTAGCCGAATCGTTGCTGTATTGCGTTCGAAAGGTGAACAAATATGCTAGCAATTTGGTAGTCATAATGTTTTGCCTGATCAGTATACCTTAGCAAAGGATATCAAAATAGAAAACATTGTGTAGAAAACATTATTGACATAGTATGTGGTTACAAAGCGACATAATTTTAAAATACAAACAAAAGTCATCCGTAGGAACAGTGGTAGGTATTCTCCCTCATTTGGCTGATATTTTTAAATATATTGCAAATTGTTTCTCTCTTCATGAGAAAGGTTCTGTGGTAGAATTGTTTGCTAATAGCTTCTCCGTCATATTATCCCTACTGCATGCTTCCTGGAATACCTATTACGTAACTTACAGCTTTTGGGTTTGATGCAATCCTCCAACCCTTCCTATCCTGTGCTAACCTCTTAATTTCTACATACCCCTTACAACCCACGTCCTCAATTATCTGTTTCATATATTCTAATCTCTGTCTTCCTCTACAGTTCTTACCTTCGACTGTTCCCTCCACAAGCAAATTAACCAATCCCGCATGTCTCAAAATATGACCTACCAGCCTGTCTCTTCTTTCTGTAAGCTTCTTCCATAAACTTCTTTTCTCACCGATCATTTCCAAAATTCGTTCATTTCTTACTTTGTCTTTCCACCTAATTTTCAGCATTCCTCTGTAGCACCACATTTCAAATGCTTCAATTTTCTTTCTTTCTGGTATTCCTGAAATACATGTTTCGATACCATAAAGACCTGTGCTCCACACATAGAGTTTTAAAAAGTTCTTTCTGATTCCTATATCAATATTTGAAATTAAAAGATTTCTCTTTTTCATGAAGGCTCTTTTTGCTAGTGCTATTCTGCTTTTAACATCATTCCTGCTTCGGCCATCGGTTGTAATTTTGCTTTCCAAGTAACAGAACTCACTCACTTCTCCTATTGCATCTGATATTATTTTTATATTTAATCTACTAGTATTGGTATCATTTCTGCTACATTTCATCACTTTTGTCTTTCTTTCATTTATATTCAGTCCAAAATCTTCCTTCAGTATTTTGTTCATGCCATTCAGTAACTTCTCAATATCCTCAGCCCTCTCTGCTAACAAGACAATGTCATCAGCAAATCGTAGCATACTGATCTTTTCTCCCTGAACACTTATGCCACATGGACATTTTTCTTTGACTTTCTTCATTGCTTCTTCTACATACAAGTTGAATATTAACGGGGATACTACAACCTTGTCTCACACCCTTTTTAACTGTGCATGTCTCTCGTGATTCTCTACTTTTATTATAGCTACTTGATTCTTATATAGTTTGTAGAGTATTCTTCTATCTCGATACTTTAGACCTGACTTCTTTAAAATTTTGAACATCTTGTCCCACCTAACATTATTAAATGCTTTTTCTAAATCAACAAATGTCATAAAAGAATCTTTGCTTTTCTTGATCCGCCCTTCAAGTATTAATCTTAAAGACAGAATTGCTTCCCTTGTACCGCGATTTTTCCTAAACCCAAACTGATCTTCACCTACTATCTCTTCCATCCTTCTATATATTATTCTGGTCAGTAATTTTGAAGCATGTGATGTTAGACTAATGGTGTGATAATTCTCACATTTGTCGGCTTGTGCTTTCTTTGGAAGGATAAAGATGATATTTTTATTGAAATCAGTTGGAATTTCTCTTGTTTCATAACTTTTTGATATCAGCTTGAATAATCTTTCGATTCCTTCCTCTCCTAGGGATTTAAGAAGTTCTGCAGGGATCTCATCAATTTCAACTGCCTTATTTGCTTTCAAGTCATTCAGAGCTTTATTAAATTCTGTCCTCAAAACAGGATCTCCTACGTCATCTATGTCGACATCGCCTTCCTTTTCCATTACACTATTGTTCAAGTCGTCTGTCGCATACAGTTTCTCAATGTATTCCTTCCATCGGTTAGCTCTATTTTCTGAGCTTAAAAGAAGTTTCCCATCGGCAGCTTTAATGTTCATACCTTTTTTCTTCATTTCTCCAAAATTCTGTTTGATCTTTCTATACGCAACATCTCTTTTCCTACGACAATTTCCTTTTCTACTTCCTCACACTTTTCTTGTAGCCATTTTTGTTTTGCTATTTTGCATTTCCTGTTTATTTGATTTCTAAATTGCCTGTACTGCTCTCTTTCTGCTTCATCCTGAGCATTTTTTGTACCTTCTCCTCTGATCCAGTTTTGGGTAACAGTTAGTAAGTATTTCCCGCAGGTGTAAAGATGGATATGTGGTGGTTAGCAGCCACTGATAGGAGCTGATGGTCCAACTAACAGCCGAGAGCAGTGTCAACGCTCCGGTTTTCCGGATATTGGAAAAGTTGCTTCTTGTCGAGTCCCCGCCCAAAGCACCTTGGTGCCGTTCGCTTCCTCCCCCACCCTCCCCTCCTCCCACTCGACTCAACTCGCTTATTGGCAACGCCAGTCTCACAGTTACAACTCAGCCAACATCAAATTGCTTTCCGTTCACAGAAACTCGTTCTGCTGAGTGATCTGAAGGACGACTTGATGCTCAGCTCAGTTTGGAGTTTACAAACCAAGGTGGTTTTCAAACAAAGTGTACTGCGAAACTTGTTCAGGCTGTTGGTCGCAACGAGATAATAGAAGTCCACCTATTCGAAAGGCACTTTCACAGCAATGCTTGACTTGTAAAGAACTACGAAGGAGGCTTAGGCGAAGAGGTTAGCGCGAGATAGGAAAATACAGAGAATTTTAACAAAAAAGACGATAGATTAAGATTGAAAAAAATCTGTCAGTAGATTCTCTTGTGTTGAATTAGAAAGTTATAAACAATATTAGTTGTTTCTCTACGTATTAGAATAAATGTAGTTGTATTCACTTTAAAACTTACAGTAGTTGTTTCGACTACTAACTACGCCATATTTTATAGTGTACTTCACGCGAACAAAGTTAAGTTTCAGAAGGGACAAAAGGAAGTTTAATGGCATTTTAAAATTCCATCCGAGACAAAAAATTGATCCGGGGATCTTTCAACACCCGAACATTAAACTAGTAAGATTCGCAATACACTTTAAAAACTTTTGAAACATAAATATCTATCGATTAACATTCCTTATACTGAAGATAACTGCATTTAAAAAAAAAATAAGGTCAGCTTGAAGAGTTGATATTCGACTCCTTGCTGTTCGGAGAAGTTTATAAACAATTGAGTGTAGACCGGAAGGAAAATAATACAACACTTTTCGTCTATTTCCACTCTTTAAATTAATATTTTTTAATGAATGATGAACTAAACAGTATGTTATATCTCTGTGTTTCCTACCTGAGAGTGTCATTTCATTAGTGATGTAAAAATTAAAAAATTTATTCGGTCTTCGGCTTCTCAAACTTTTTCATTATATCATTCTTTCCCCTACTATGATTATATTGCCTGCGTAAGTACTAAAAAAATCAGCGTTTCACCTAAAAAATAGGAGCTACACAACATGGAGCTACTGCTTCTTAAACTATTCCTATATTCTTCGGTTCCATGTACTCATTTATATTCATTAGCAGTCCAATAATTTTAGTTCGGCAAAACTGCGTTAAAATAAATGGTGAATGTCATATCGCATTTTTTTAAAACAATATTATGCCAGAAGTCTTATAGGTTGGTTATATTTAAAGTATGAACTACCCAGAAAACGTATTTGTCGAAAGACAGTGTGTTCAATAAATGATTTATCTTCTGTAGAACGTAATTTCCGGCATTAAGGTACACGAAATAGTAAACTAATTTCTGTTTTGTCTGTTGCAGCATATAAGATGGCACGTGAACATTTTATCGGTTTTCAGCAGTCCTTGAACTTCTAGTACGTAGGATAGTGTCAGAGTATCATTACTCTGATTTCTAGTGGACTAAGAAACCATTTTGCTAAAAAAAAAAAAAAAAAAAAAAAAAAAAAAAAAAAAAAAAAATCATATTTTGATTGTAGAATGTTTTTTAAGAGGAAAATGAATCCTACATGATAGTTGACACTGCTAAATGATTTTTACTGACTAAATTATATTTGTAAAATTTTATTACGGGGATGATTTGAAGACGGGTTCACAACTATGAATACTTTTAATGTTCATCGCGGCTGGCGAACATATGACTCAGGCCATAACTGGGTAATTAAGATTTATTTTTTGGTTACGTCTTTACGCTTCGTCGACGTCGAGGTCATTAGAGGTGGAAAATGATGGGGGCAAACACAGGGAAGGAATTCTGTCATGGCCTCTTGAAATCCGGAATTTTCGTGGAGTGATTTGGAGAAACCCTGGAAAAACAAAATTTGGATGCCCTGACGGGCATTCGATTCCACGTCCTCCATAATGCGAGACCAGAGCGTTATCCGCTTACCCATCACGCCCGGTAAAATTAAGAATATATACATGGTGGTATCACGTACATATGAGGCTGGTCGGAAAAGTTCTCGTTTTCGCCATACGTTATGATGCTGTCCGGTATCGGTAAAACGTCCAAGTGCCTAAACATTTGCTGTCTTTGCTTCTAAAAGCAAATATAAGTTTCCGTAAACTTATCTGTCTGCAGAAATTAGCTACCTTATTCCCTTTTTCAGATCGTCGTGTTTTCAGATCGTCATGATAAAAGAATCTCAAGATGTGCGAAATTTTTTATGAGTACACCACTTCGATACTACCTACCATAGTTCTCCAGGGTGTTCAGTAAAATCAATAGTGCAGTGTTTATAATGAAAACATTTAAAATACTATAGAGTATAGTGCAACAGGGAGCACTATTGAGTGACACTGGTAGGGCTTTCAGAAGCGGTTAAATTTAGCACTGTTGTCTTAGCGCTCCCGCTGGGCGTTGAGGCTGTGTCGAATCTCCGCCTGCCGCATTACATTTCTTGGGATTATTCCCCGTATCGGCTCATTGCTCTGGCGACATTACTTACAAGCGAGCGAGGCCCCGTGATCCCGCCATTTAAACCCGTGGTGAGCGGGGGAGGCATTGTCGCCGTCCCCACAATGGTGGTCGTAAGCCGACGGCGAAGGATTACCAGAGGATTTGCCGCCACCATAAGAGGGCACGGGGCTTCCGAATGTAATATTTTGTCGTATCGACGGCCGCTATTTATAAGGGGGAAGGAGCTGAACTATCGCGAGTGACGGCGGAACCAAGGGCGCACGACGTTTGAGATTACAGATTTTTTTTTTTTTCAGTGTTAAGCATAGTTTAATCTCGAGCAATGGTTCTGTGATACTCTGATACATAATGTCTAAAGATCAGTCTTGGTTTTTATTACGAGGCGTTAGCATTCGTTTGTCAATTCTAGGAGGCTATATTTTCGGGTAGAGACAAAACTATAGAGAATGATTTCTCATTTCTGTAAAACTGTTTGACATACTGTAAATAGATTAAATTTTTCAAATTAAGCAAGAACTGTCCTCAAATCAGGTGATAAGCGTGGTGGGTGAGCGGTAACTCTCTGGCCTCGCATTCGGAAGGACGCTGGTTCGAATCCCTATCCGGGCATCCAGATTTGGGTTTTACATGGTTTCCCCAAATCACTCCAGGCTTCAAAATGCCATAGCTGAATTCCTTCCCGTTCCTTGTCCCTATCCCATCCCGCCTATAATGACCTCGACGTAGACGAGGCGTAAAGCGATAAGTAAAAAAAAAAAAAAAATTTCAAACCAACAAACCATTATATTTACCTGTCACACATGCAAGTATGTTCTAAACCAACAGAAATATTTTGTAGGTACATAACTTCCAAATATCAGTATTTACTGTTACATATGAACACAGTTTTGACAATTGATCCGCCAAGTCAGTGGAGTAAAAGCAAAATTTATTTTCACTAAACCATCTCGTAATTTTCTGAATCTTCAGCGATTTTCTGCAAGCGATGTTTGTTTTGAAGACATAAACAATTATTCGACAGTACCTTGTATATATCTTATTAAGTTTGGGGTTTTATAACTAGAAGTAATTAAAGCCCAAACGTTTCGCTTCACAAAAATAAGTACGTTTCTGATTTTTTAACAAAAAATCTGAGACTGTGGTGCCTTAAAATCTCGTACCTATTGTTCTTCACTACAATTTGGCAACATTGCAGGTGACAACGTTGACATCAAAAAGAGGACGAACGCAATTCAGTCGTCACATCTAAAGGACTTCTGTCCTGAAAGCCCAAAGATTTCTTTAACGAATGTCATTATAACGCCCATGAACGAAGGGTCGTTGTATACTTCTCTCTTGAGGCCTAACAAGAATATTGATTGTCGTCTGTTGGCTTTTGTCAAAGTGGAAACACTCGTTAGTTACCAAATAAGAAAAAAAAAATGTATAAAAAAATTTCATTGTTCATTCTGATTAATTATACTTTTAGAATACACTGTACTAAAACTGTAAACGCAACAACAGAGGGGGAAAAATGGTTAGAGATTTTCGATTTGCCACAACGTTATCTCGGAAGAAAGTTATCAAACGTCTGTGCAAGTGGGAAAAAGTAAAATGATCAGATTGAACAGTTTAACAGTTGCAAGATGAAAACTACACACAAATTCATACCAATCGAATATATTTTATTTGTGCCAATGCTTTGTCAAGTGTTTTTTATAGCTAGTTACTTGAAACTACCAACGAACTCAATTACTTCTTTCAATGTATTTAATATTAGTTTAGCTTTGATGATTAGTGTTGTCTCCAATACTCAGTGACTGAGGCAAAGTGGCTATCCTTTATGACTCTATTGTTGTGGGATTTATTTGGGGTGGTTTCCACATGCCTTAATCTGGAATCGCATGTACGTGTTACTGGTTTGTGTGTGTGACTATTATGTGTGATTGTTAAGCGTAATGTGTTGTTTTCATTTTGAATGAATGAAAAATGAAGGAAGGGAGTTGGTTAAACCTGGTGCCGGCTAATTCAGGCCTAGTATTCCGAATGATACCAAAGGGTAGGGGGCGGGGTAGGACCACGCCTAACAACCCCATCCGACGGACGAATCACCATCGAGAGTGCCAGATGATTGATTTAATTAGTTTCTTAACTACTCCCATAAGGACTAAACTATATATTATTGACAATAGTCAATCTCTGCCTTCAGTGGCTCCGTCGTTTAGTGTGCTTAACCGCTTACTTGCGGGATCGTTCGTCGCTAATTCCTTACAACAGAAGTTTGTATCAACTGATTTTTGTGAACCGGAAAAAAAAAAATCATTTTGCGAGGACTTCAGCTAGGTGTACTATATCAATCTACAAACGTTTCCAGTAATGGTTAACATTAGCCACTTGCTGATTCATGCCGAAATTAAACTTTTATCTACGGCGAGGTTTTTCAAATCACTTGTGCACTTTAGCAAACGGTAATATTCTATGGCCGAAAGCTTTCAATGACTAATTTTTTTGTCTTTTCATTTTGAATCTGTTCTGCAAAATGTTTCTTTCGAAACATTTATTATCATGGTAAGTTTAAATTAGGAGATTCTGTCGATTTAGGTAATACTATTGAAAAATGCTCAATTTGGATTATATTTATGAATTAGGAGTCTCCGTGACTGCATCTGCGAAAACCAGAAAATCTTTTACCTTGTGAAATACGAATTAACGAAATTTTGGCACGAATCAGGTATAAATATCAATACAATAGTTATGAGAATATAAAAAAGTAATCTATATAAATATTAGCGTGTTTATTTTAATAAAGGAAATCTATTAGCCAGAAGATTAACAGCACTAGAAATAACCTTAAAGAAACTCTTTTGTTGGTAATTATATAAGGGTCTGGGATAAATTACCATGTGAACGTTCTGGCCTCGCCCTCGGGAGGACTCCAGTTCGAATCTCCGCCGGGGAACCAGATTTGGGATTTCCGTGGTTTCCCCAAATAATTCCAGGTGAATGCCTGGATGCTACCTTTATGGCCATGGCTGTATTCATTTCCGTTCCTTGTCCCCAATCCCATCCGGCCTCTAATGACCTCGATGTCGACGAGGAGTAAAACCATAAGCAAAAAAAAAAAAAAAGAAGTGATAACAAGAAACCAAAGCACTCATAGAATTTAGAGTGAAAATTTTAGAAATGTAAAACCGATTTGGGGTGTAAGGGTTCGAGAAAGACTATTATAGCCTCTTCCAGCCAAATGGCAACCTATCCTTCACATGGTGTATCCGGCTTGCACGGACAAAGCTATGGTGACTGAATGATTCCCTGAATAAGGAGTCGCCCACTACTTGTCACCAACGGCATCCTAATGGAGAACAGAAGTGTGGGGATCAGTCCAGAGCACCCTGTTGACCTGGGATTTGGAAACTGACCCAAAAAGCGGATGAATCAGAAATGATAAACGGCAAGAGGTGCAGAAGGTGACGGGAAGTCACTGCATTAAAGACCAAAAGGGTATACCGAGGACATGTCTTGCTCTCAAATTACATGTAGTATAATGGCTTCTTAATGGCTAAAATATTCTGGAAGTAAAATAACCCCCCAGTCGGATCTCCGGGCGGGGACTTCTCAGAGAGGAGTCATCAGAATGGACATAAATAGAGACGGTGCGTGGAATGTTAGAAGTCTAAATAAGGCAGGTAGATTAGAAAACTTAAAAAAGAGAGAGCTGGATCGATTTAAGTTGTCGTAGGGATTAGTGAGATTAATTGGAAGAGTGCACAGGATATTAGATATGGGCAACACAGAATAATTTACACGAACACTGTCGGTGGAGTTAATGGTGTAGGATTTGTAATGAACAATAGATAGGGAAACGAGCAACATATTATGAATAGTTCAGTGACAGGATTATTTTGATGAGGTTATAAACTAAAGCCCGCCCCGACAATGTTAGTACAAGTATATATGCCATCGTCACAGGAAAATGATGAAGCGGAGAAATCATACGCTGAAATTGAAGAATTAATCCATTATGTGAAAGGGGTGGAAAATCTAATAATCATGGGTGATTGGAATGCGATAGTGGGACCAGGAAAAGAGGGGAATACTGTAGGAAATTTTGGTCTAGGGGAAAGAAATGAATAAGAAAACAGATTTTCATAATTTTGTGAAAGATATAAGATAGTAGTGGCGAACACGTTACTTAAGATTCATTCACGAAGGATATTATGACAGCCCATAGACCCAGATCGTTAACGAAATGATATTTTAAGAATCATGTATAGCAAGGTGGGAGTAGATTAATTATGGATTTCTGCAAATAATTGTAAAATTGTGTATATTCGTCACGTAAATTAACATTGCTTTATGGAGAGGAACTGTTTAAATGAAGTGTAAAAAGATCAGGGACAGTATTATGTATGAAATATTAATTAAAAATTTGTAAGTTTTGGGGTGAGTCACGATGTTTAGAGGTCATTTCTCAACTGTATGGACTGGTTTATGTTAGTAATTTTGTGTTAAATACCCGTAAATATCTTTAATTTTCATTTACGTATGTTTCATGATTATTGTAAATGATTTTGTATTAATTGTGATTGTTTTAATGTGGTTTTGATTGTTGGCTGTATTGTCGCTGTTCGAGAAATATCGGTCGGATTTCTCTGTGCCATTCTGGATTTTTCTGTAGCTTATTTATACAAGAGCGACAGAGAAGAGAGTTAGTTTCCACTTGCCAGTTGTTAGAATATTGTTTGTGAGTTTAATTGCTGGATTATTTGTATGTTGTTTAGTGACTTTAAATAAGTTGAATGTCTTGTATTATATTAGACCAAGACGGAAAAAACAAATACTGAACTGAAAAGAGTGTTGTCATTTGGTAGATCTATCGGATTCTGTCAAGAACAGTAGTAATCAGTAACCTTTGGGGACAGGTAAAACCCCCTGGCGACCTGTGGAAAAAGAAGTGAATAAAAGCTAACATCATAAATTGACGACAGGAATAATATACAAAATGTAGTCAATAACCGAAAAGCTTATCAGATATACACATGGCAACGTTTAGGAGATTCAGGTATATATCAGCAAGATTGTATCATGGTCAAACAAAGATTAAGGAATCAAATTATAGACCGTAAAACATATCCAGTAGCAGACATACGCTCGGACAATTTTGAAGTGCAGGCCGAAATT
The DNA here is from genome assembly GCA_031002005.1 of Vandiemenella viatica. Lineage (NCBI taxonomy): Eukaryota > Metazoa > Arthropoda > Insecta > Orthoptera > Morabidae > Vandiemenella > Vandiemenella viatica. The sequence continues at coordinate 182,832,850 of JARYHS010012519.1, forward strand.
CAAGAGAATAAGGAAGCAATACAAGCAGAACAGAATGGAAGTGAATAAATTGAAACAATCTAATACTAGAGAAAAAATTGCTGAAATTGTTGACGTTAGTCTAAGAAGTAACTCTGAATGGCGCTCAATTGAGTACGAATGAAATGCATTTAAGATATAAATAATAAAAGATGGTGAAGTAATACTAGGTTCTAGGGAACGTACCTCCCGAAAACCTTGGATCACTGAACAAATTTTAGAGCTGATGCATTGGAAGAGAAGGCACAAAAATTTTCGGAATGAAGCAGGAAGAGACTGTTCAAAAAATAAAATAAACTGGAAACGCAAAAAGAAGCAAAAGAAAAATGGCTGCAAAAAGGTCCTAAGAAGTATAAAAGAGAAATGATTTGAGGTAAAGCAGCTGTGCCATATAGGAAGATCAACACAATTTTGGAGAAATGAAGAAAAGATGTATACACATGAAAGCTGCCAATGGAAAGTATCTTTTAATTTAAAAAAATAGAGCTAACCGATGGAAGGAATACATTGAGAAACTCTGCAATGGGAATTACTTGAATAACAGCGTAATGGAAAACGGAAGACGATGTCGACATTGATGGCTTAGGATATTCTATTTTAAGGACAGAGTTTGGTAGAGCTTCGAATGAGGTAAAATCAAATAAGGCACCTCGAGTTTATGAGATCCTGCAAAATTTCTGTAATCATTAGGAAAAGAGGGAATCCAAAGATTACGCAACCTGATATCAAAAAGTTACGAAAAAGGAGAAATTCCAATTGATTTTAATTAAAGTAGCATCTTCACGCTTCCAAAGAAAGCACAAGCTTACAAATGTGAGAATTATCTGACTATAATATTCTAACATCACATACTTCAAAATTACTGATGAAAATAATATACAGATGAATTGAAAGTCTAGTAGAAGAGATAGTAAGTGAAGATCAATTTGAGTTTAGGAAAAACAACAGTACAACGGAAGCAATTCTGGCTTTAAGATTAATACTGCAATAGCGGATCAAGTAAAACAAAGATAGTTTGATGGCATAATTTATAAAAAGCTTTGAAGATGGGAGAAGATTTTCAAAATTTTACAGAAGTCAGGTCTAAAATATTGAGATAGAATCAAATGGCTGTAAATAAAGTAGAGAATAATGAGAAACATGCATCAGTTAAAAAGGGTGTGAGACAAGGTTGTAGTCTATGCCCATTAATATTCAACTCGTATGTAGAGGAAGCAAAAAAGGAAGTGGAAGAAAAAGTAGAATGTGGCATAAGTTTTCAAGTGGAAAAAATAAATCAGTGAGACTATTATTTCCTGATGATACTGGTTGTTAACAGAACAGGCTTAAGATAATGAGAAGTTACTGAACGTCACGAACAAAATGCTGGAGCAAGATTTTGGACTAAATATAAACCAAAACAAGACAAACGTGATAAAATGTAACAGAAATCATACCAATTATAGTAGATTAAATATCAAAATAGGATCGGATGCAGTAGGAGATGAAAGTGAATTCTATTAATTGGGAAGCAAAATTACAACCGATGGCCGAAGCGGGAATCATGTTAAAAGCAGAATAACACTAGCGAAAAGAGCCTTCATGAAAAAGAGAATTATTTTAGTTTCAAAAATTGATCTACGACCTAGAGAGAACTTTTAAAAACACTATGGTATGTGCGGAGCACAGTTCTTATGGTAGCGAAGCATGGACTTTAGGAATACCAGAAAGAAGGAAAAATGAAGTATTTGAAATGTGGTGCCATAGAAGGATGCTGAAAATTAAGTGGACAGAAAAAGGACAAATGAAAGAGGTTTGAAAAGAATGGGTGAAGAAAGATTGCAGGTTTGTTAAATTGTTAGTGCATGAAACAGTCGGAGGTAAGAACTGTAGAGGAAAACAGAGACTAGAATATATGAGGCACATAATTGAGAACGTGGGTTGTACAGGGTTTTAATGGAGGTGATAATCTCTAGATGAATAGACAGTTTAGACACAATTCAATAAAATATCAATTCGTTTTATTTGTATCCTGAGTATTAAATATATGACTGCGAGAAACAACGTACTGTTCGTACAGTGGAAAGTATGATCAAAAAAGCCTGTCATTATAGAAATTAGACTCCAAGTGACTCATATCGGAATGAAACATAACTAAAAACCTTTCTTGCAATCTCAATAGCAGGTGGTGTGAATATGGCTTCAATAGGTCCGGCTGTTTATTATTAATGATACGGTGTACTCAAGCATAATGGATTTTATATATAAGGATTAAATAGAGGAATCATAAGACATATGCTTAATAGGACAAAACAAATCCACATAATTAAATAGGTTGTGATTTTTTATGATTATTAAATTGAAAATGATACGAAGGATGTAATGATTCAGTATCAAGAATAAAATTCAATAAAAAATTGAAAGCAACATAACAATAAGTTACAAAGTTATTAGACTATGAATTATGTGTAACTGTGTCCGCTTGTGTACGAGCGAAGCTCACATAATACACTAATTAGCCAAAACATTACGACCACCTACTTACTAGAATATTGATCTACCTTTCGAACGCAATACAGCAGCAATTAAGTGTAGCATGGATTCTACAAGTGCTCGGTAGGCTTCCAGAGGTAACTAACACCAGATTTCTAAGCACATGTCACGAAATTCCCTTAAATTACTGGCCAGCTGCTGGGAACGAGCATCTCGGAATAATCTTTGGGTTCCTTCTTCTCCTAATGATTACAAATGTTCTCCAGGAATCTCATAAACTCAAACTACCTTATTTGATTTTAACTCATTCGAAGCTCTATCAAATTCTGTCCTCAGAATAGTATCTCCTAAGTCATCGTTGTGCACATTGTTTTCCATTTTCCATTACTCTGTTTTTCAGGTCATCCCCATAATTTTTTCATTGTTTTCCTTCCATCGATTAGCTCTATCTTCTGAACATAAAAGAGGTTTCCTATCGGCAGCTTTAATGTTTATACAAAATTTCTTCATTTGCACAAAATTGTGTTGATCTTCCAATATGTCACATCTGTTTTACCTACGATCATTTGCTTTTCTACTTCTTCAGACTTTTCTTGAAGCCATTTTTCTTTAGCTTTTTGCATTTCTTGTTTATATTTTTAAAACTGACTTATTGCTCTCATCCTGCTTCATTCTATTACGTATGTGCCTTCTCCTCCTATCCATCAGCTCCAAAATTTCTTCTGTGATCCAAGTTTTCGAGCAGTTTCATTACCTACAACCTAATGTTTCTTTACCAGCTTTCATTATTTCTCTCTTCATTGCATTCCATTCGTCCTCAGTTGAGCTCCTTTCAAAGATACTTCTTAGACAAACATCATCCATTTATGTAAATTTTTCTCTCATGTTAGATTGTTTCAATTCATTCACTTCCAGTCTTCTCTGCTTGTATTACTTCTTTATTCTCTTGGATTTCAGCCTGCACTTCATAACTAGCAGAGTCTGTGTCTGCTCCAGCATGTGGTTTGCAGTCTAGAACTTGAATCTTCTCTGTTTGACCTTGGTAAATCCCCTAAACGTATCCATTTGCATGTCGTTCGTGGATGATTCTTAAATGGAGTTTTCGTCACAACTAGTTTTTATCTTTCACAAAACTATAAAAATCTGTTTTCTCACTCATTTCTTTCTCCTGAAACAAAACTTAGTACAGATTCCACTGTTTTCTTTGTCTCACTACCACATTCCAATCATTCACCATTATTAGATTTTCCTCCCTCTTCACATGGTGGATTAATTCTTCAATTTCAGCATATGTTTTCTATATTTATTCATCGTCTTCTTGTGACGTTGGCATATACACTTTTACTAACATAGCTGGGGTTGGCTTAGTTTCTAACTTCAATAAAAATAATCCTGTCTCTAAACAGATCATAATAACTCACCCGATTTCCTACTCTCTTGTTCGTTAGACAGGGTGTCCAGAAAAGGACTCCCTGATTTCAAAATTAAATATCTCGATAACAAAGATCGATAGAGGAATGCAGTAAACGGTATGTTTATTGTGACAGCTGTAAGAAGTGTATACAGCAGTGTGAAATAATAGTTACAAAAGCTGCTAACAGATGGCGCTGTAATCACCATACGTAATGCCTAAATAGTGATCCGAAGCTCAGAGTAGTGCCAATGGTGAACATTTTGAAAACATTGTGATGTGATTGTTTGCAAAGATTGTTTTCATACGATATGTATGCTGATATGAGCTGTACAGCGTACAGCGCCATCTGTTAGCAGCTTTTGTAACTATTATTTCACACTGCTGTATACACTTCTTACAGCTGTCACAATAAACATACCGTTTACTGCATTCGTCTATCGATCTTTGTTTTCGAGATGTTTAATTTTGAAATCAGGGAGTCCTTTTCTGGACACCCTGTAAATCCTACGTTACTAACTCCACTAACAGTTTATGCGTAAATTATTGTGTGTTACCCAGACCAAAAATCCTGTGCAGCCTTCCACTCAATCGCATTAAGCTCAACGACATTTAACTTGAGGCGATCCAGCTCTCTTTGTAATTTTCTAATCTATCTGCCCTATTCAGACTTCTAACATTCCACGCTCCGACTCATAGAATATTTCTGTCAATTTTGATGACTCCTGCCTGAGAATTTCCCACCATGAGATCAGATTGGGAAACTATTTTACCTCCAGAATATTTTAACCAGGAAGAAGCCATCATGATATATGTAATCTGAGATGTTTACAGTGCCTCGGACTACCCTTTGGGTCTTTGATACAATGGATTCCCTTTGCCTCCTGCTTATGCATGCTGTTAGTAGATTCAGATTCATCCGTCATTAGGGGCCGTTTCAACCCCAAGGGCAAGAGGGTGTCCTGGAACACTACGTGCAGTTTCGTTAAAAGTCCGATAATTAGATACTGGGTGATGCACGGGCTGACGGCCGAACAGATAAAATATCTAAGTCTCTTGTTTTGGCCTCTCTGTGGTAAGTAACTGCAATTAAGAATTTTGAAATAAAGTTTCTATACAGACACCTCTACCATTTTATCATATGTTTTATACATTGAACACGAAGATTTCTATCAATATGTTCACTGTTGAAATATTTTAGAACAGACTGTTATTTATTTCACATACGTTGCTGGATTAGCAATATTTTATCTAAATTTTGATGTGAGCTTTCAGACTTGAATTTACGACTTTAAACTTCCAATATGAAATCAAAGGACTAAAGATAGTCAAGATATTCAATGAGTGATCCAGTAATTGTAGAGGTGTTTAGAAGTAAAGAGAATATAACTAACTCTTTCTCGCTTGATGAAGAAGGAAAAAAAAAAAGATTTCTACATTATGTACATACTACCCTTTCTTTATGGAAGTAAAAAGCCTACTATAACGCAGAGAATAGCTGCCTTAATAATAATAATAATTAGGAAATTAATGGTCAGAAAATTAAAACAATAGCAAATTATTACTTGAAAAAACAATGAAATAAAGTTATCTGGAAGTATTAATATTTCGGTGTGTAACCGTAAAGTACCTCAACGAAAATCTTCTGCATACAATTGGTTTCATAGAGCAGCGTTTGTGTGAACGATTATGATATAATAATCAATGTATATTAATTGATTCATTTTCTACTTTTAAAATTATCCAAAACGCATATTCTTTCCCCACGTAATTCGGTGTAAATTCTTTACAGAAGAATTAGTTGTAACCGATACTTTTGTTAGTGGCCTTGATAGTGTTATAACACTGCATGTAGACTAACTTACACTGTAGAACTTTAGCCAATTATCTGAAACACTAGCCGCTCGATAAAATACGTGTTCATATATGCCAGTACTTTTATGTAATGGGTACTATTATAAACAAGAGGCTGAAATTAAAGAAAACGTAATAGCAAGTGCACATTGCACCCTCATACACAGAGGGATCAGGAAGGCTGCGAAATTCATGGAACGCTGTGGAGTCGAATAATAGAAAACCGTCTGCTGGAATGGCCTCAGTCCCACGGGACTGACGTCTGCCGCCAGAGAAACATTTCTTTCTTTAGGTCGACAGCAGTACCTTCAGAAGAAAGGAGGTAACCGCAGAGTTCAATAAAGCGAGGGTAAAACAATTTACGAAAAACCATTTCCTAAGTAATAAACTGTTACAGTTTACTTTCCGTAGTATTTTTACTTTATAAAGACACATTTATCGTTCTTTGTGTCATAAGCAATATTGCTCGAAAGTAATACAATTATTTACATGGGCGATGGTAGCAAGCAAATTTTTATATACTGTAAAATAAATGTGTTTGTGATTCAATGATAAATGTATTAACTTCGAAAAAAACATGCCAGACTGAAAGATGGGCAGAAAAATGTAATTTATTTATTTATTTTTACTTATTGATTTATTAAAAAGGAAAAATTATTTTATGTTCAAATATTATATGATAACTATAAAGTAAACTTTTTTTTTTTTACTTATTGCTTTAGGCCTCGTCGACGTCGAGGTGATTAGTGGTGGGATGGGACTGGGGACATTGAACGGGAAGTAATTCGGCCATGGTCTTTTGAAGGAAACATTCCGGCATTCACCTGGAATGATTTGGGGAAACCATGGAAAACCCAAAACTGGATGCCCGGACGGGGATTCGAACCGGCGTCCTCCCGAATGCGAGGCCAGAACGTTAACCACTCACCAACCACGCTCCGTAAAGTAAACATGACAATCATTCCTTAGGATCAAAAAATTACATTGAAAGCAAGAAAAGTTATTATTGAATATAATTACAGAAAAAGAAAGTAATTAAATGAGAGAAAACTATTAGCCACTGAAAAACTAAAAAGACTAAAAAAAATAAAACAAAAAGTTATAGAAAAAATTAGATAATTAAAAAAATGGTATTAAGCTGCATGGGCCATACAGCCTACTCAATGTGATTATCATGACTCCTCCAGTGATTCAGTTTCTCCAGTACATTGTTGGTTCTAAGTACCTATACTAAGGACCGATACGACATTCAAACACTCAACAATTAAACAGCCATATCCGCGGCCGGACTCGAACCGGTGACCTTCGGCACGCGGAACTAGTACTCTAGCTAATACGCTACCCAGATCGGATTTGATAAGTTGAATTGTATGTTTTATCTTTAAAGGTAATAAGCCTCAATTTCGGATTGTGGCCCAACTATCCCAGTTATATTGGTATCTGTGTTGCGCAGATGTGTATACGTTGCAGGGGGGAAAAGAAGCTGCAAACCTTTCACGTGGTGCGGATGCATGTCATATCGGTAGCATCTATATCTTTGCTAGCATGTATCTTCATATATACCGAGCGTGGTGGTGTAACGGTTAGCGCTCTGGCCTCACATTCGGGAAGACGGCGGTTCGAATACCCGTCCGGGTATCCAGATTTGGGTTTTCCATGGTTTCCCAAATCACTCCAGGCAAATAGCGGGATGCTTCCTTCAAAAGGCCATGGCCGAATTCCTTCCCATTCCTTGTCCCCCATCCTTTCCCGTCTCTAAAGACCTCGCTGTTAGAGAGACGTTAACCAGATAAAAAAAAATCTTCATTTAAAACAATATCTGAAACCTGCTCCTCACTATCCAGCACTTAAACATCCCTTCCATTGCTTTTTGCAACAATTACTTACAGTCGAGTCAATTTTTCAGTTCTGGTTCTTGGCTAGCATTCATCTCTCATTAACCCTTCCTACCCACCGTCCGACTTTGCCCCATGTTTTGCATACGCATTTCTCTGGTTTCTCTATTCTTCACCTCTGTTCTTTCCTCGTTGCCAATCGTTTAGTTCCATACCAGTCAATTCATCTTAGAGTGTTATTCAGGAGTCGACATGATACCTTCCATTGGCTACTGAATGTTTCTCTTTAAATGGTAATTCTTACCTTTTTTGCAGGATGAACTGAGCATAACATCGGTGCTAGTACTTCATAAACATTAAAACTCTACACTCGTTATTGGTCTTTTTTGCTCTATTTTGTGTTGTAATCATGGTGTTATGGACAGAAGGCTGTTCGGAAATAATAAGCGCCACTCCAACAACGGAGAGCAAAGCAAACAATACCTCATTGTCAATATGGTTAGTAATAATCGGTAAAAGCCGAAAACGTAAATTAAATGCTGTGGAATTAATCTGAAAATTATAATAATTAAATTTAATAGGGATTAAAGTGAGCCGCAAGTGGTGACAGAGTGTCACAATTCGCCTCCTCTAAACCTAATAAATTGCTATTGTTTTATCATTTCTCATACCATTGTATCATACACTATACATCGAATGCACAGAACATTTAAGGTAATTAAATCTAACAACAAGCTCAGTGATGATCTGAACATTTAAGCACCGGTAATTTATTAATAAGTAATAGTAGAGTATGTGGAATTATTCAGCAGGAAGCGTGGGAGAGTAGCTCAGTAACTTAGATCCTTTCAATGGGCTGCGCAATTTACCTCTTTCTTTACTATTCACATTATGTAATCCGATACCACTGTCTGGAAAAAATATCGCCGGGTTTATGGTGATATCAGACACACGTATCATTCTAGCGTAGTTAACTTACACGTAGGAAACTTTTTATAGAATTGTAGGATGAGTTAATGTTGATTCACACTACAGGTCAAGGTACAGTCAGGTCAGATCAGCTCACGATCCAGGACTTGGTCAGTGGCATTCACACCCATAATCAGCTCAGTTAATTATTGTTTATAAGAAATAATAAATAATTTCTTCTTTATAAATTATTTTACTGTTGTTTAAACCCTATAGTTTTTACGTTCACTTTAAAAAACTAGTTGATCCCCTTTAACAAACAAAACAAAATTAATCGAATTCTTAAACTATTTGACGTTACTCATATGAAATAATTAACTTTTTACGAGAACTATACTTGCTGCTCATAATTGCGCAATTTTATTATTTCTATTTGTTTACCGTGTAGGAGTTTTTTTGCGATTTCTATCCTCAGTGTAGTTTTGTGACACCGCGCGTGGTGGGTGAGCGGTTAACGCTCTGGCCTCGCATTAGGGAGGACGCCGGTTCGAATTCCCGTCCGTGAATACAGATTTGAGTTTTACATGATTTCCGCAAATCACTCCAGGCGAATGCCGGGATGCTTCCATCAAAAGGCCATGGCCAAATTCATTTCCGTTCCTTGTCCCCAGTCCCATCCCGCTTTTAATTACCTCGACGTCGACGAGGCGTAAGGCCATAAGCAAAAAAAAAAAAAGAAGTAAATCACACACTATACTGATACCATGAACAAGGTTTATGAACGTTCGTCGTCAACGTTGATTTGACCTGACTGTTGAATGTTCACACTACCGGTTTTATTAGCTCTAGCCAGTCTTGTCCAGCCATGACCTAACCTAGCAATGAGGATGATCTCATTGAATTACGTGCACAGTGAATTTGATTGTTCCCCTACCCAGGCTTCATCTACCCTGACTTGGTCTCTAGTGTGAACGATCCTTTAAGGGTCTTCCAAGATCCTAGTGAGAGCAGAATGCGAACCTGTGACTTTCTTGTGCCCCTAAATTGCTCACACTAGCACGGCAACAGTAGATCGCTTAGTAGTACTTAGTAAATCAAGTATGAGGATGCAATTATGGCTTTGATCTTATTGTTATGAAGTAAGAGAGTAATTAATTTGGAACCAGTGGCGAGAATTGTGGTTTTCTCCCTGACGTGTTCCACTCAAATCAACGCGAAGTGCCGCGCCCAGTAAACGCCGCGACCCTTTCGAAATGAAATATCCCGTCAGCCTTCCCACAGTCGTCAGAATTGGCAGCCGCTGCCGATTGTTAGCAGCGAACGTTTCAGAGGCCAATCACACCCCGCCATCAGCGCGGGCAGCCAATCAGAGCAGCCGACGCAGCATTGTGCTGCAGATTAGCGCCCGGGGAATACCCCGCATTCACGACGCTTTTGTTCCCGCCTCGATCCCTAATTACGAGGAATTTATTGATCGCCAGGTGGCACGTAATTGCTTCCGGTCTGAGAGTCGGCTATACGAGTTTTAGTGTAGTCGCAAACTGGTCCACCACGTGACTGTGTTCCTGGTGTGAACATTTTATCGTCGTCATAGACTATACTCTGAAGATGTTATTTATAGAAACTCATCAAATATCATCTCGCATTTCGTTACGTGTTTGTTGAAAAGGTCAATTTACTTCTCTGGTTTTGCCATTCTTAAATCTGTGACAATGATTCTTAGCATTTATCTATTATTTTAATAGCCAATAAAGGAAAAAAAATATTCGGAAGCAATATAACCTACAAAATAACGTAAGAATGCATGTGTAATTTACATGTAATTTTTGTTTTCTACTTTTATGCATGAGTTGAGCCTAGAATATACCAATTTTTATGGTTTGTCTAATTTCTCCCTGTCACATATATGATTTTCCTCAACAGCTCGCTGAACTACGAAATTTTCGATGGCACAGAAACAAAATATTAAACAGAGAATGCGTACATTATATCAAGTCAATTATATTACGAAGCCAGTTAACTCGTACCCTCCATTTATCTCTGCTTTTCAACATAATTACTTATTTCACATACTACTTTAAATTATTATTGATTGAAAAACAAAAACAAATGAATGTTATAATTTTTAAATTGTATTCCGCCTTTGCTTTAATCCATACGCGCTATATTCCTCGTAACCAACCGTTTTTTTATTTTTTATTTTTACTTTTCCCCGAAAACTTTGACATTTATATGCAAATGTTCTGATTCTCATCGTCTGAAATCACTGTTCGGAATGTGTTTTGGTTGAAGGACCTGCAATTTTTTAATGGCAATATAATTTCTGGATTCTAGTTTCCTGTTATAAATTCCCTCTCCTTCCTCTTAGCCATCCTGTATTTTAAAATACAGTTGAATATTTCCTTAGTGAAACTATATCAGTTCATTCTGTTTAAGCGTACATAGAATTTTATTCTTCTTTTCCTTATTGTGTCTGAAATTTTCTCTATATTCGTGTGCAATTATTTGTATTTCCTCTGTGTCTAACTGTTATCTCTGTGTTTTTGTTGTTATAAAATTTTACTAATATTTTTGTTTTTTCTTCTTCATTTCTTCCTGCCTGTTTAATATCAGGCATTACTCTCCCAAATACTTAAGTTTAACAGCTCATCCGAAAATTCTCCGCTGTATATCTACCAATATGTTTCTGATGTACCGATGCATGGTGTATTTAATTTTCTTATGCGATTGAAGCCGAAATTACTTGAAAAGTTTTTCTAATTCCTTTATCATCTATTTCGTCTTTGGAAATTAATGTTTAATCATAGGCAAAAGTAACACATTTTCACGATACATGAAGACGTTTTTCCCGACGTAAAGCGTGCATTTCACTCTCGGCCATCTTTGAAAAATTCCACTTATAGACAATTCTTCACCAATACTATTTTTCTGTATTAAAATACTTTAATTGTATGTGTAGTTCCGCGTTTGTTTGATTTTCTAGTTCACTCAGATTTGTCGAATAGATAACAATCGACGCTATTAGCATAATTTAGCATTTTTTGTCCCCCAAGCAATCTTACTAACTTCTACATTGTCAGGAGTTAAATTAATAATTTAAATTTCAAGGACCCTTGATTAGTTACGACGTGATTTCTTTCGTTGGTGTCGAAGCTTACATCTTGGCTTTTAACCTTTCTTTCTTAGCGGCAAACGTTTCTCAAAATAAACGCCATCAACGAGTTAAATTAGCGCTTACAATCAATTGTGATTCCAGCCAGCGGGGCTTCACGTTCTCTGCCAGAAACTGCACGAACTCCGCGCGCTTGACTCCTGGAGAGTTCTCAGGCCGGGAAATTGGCTTCTTAATTTCCTGAGAATATTTCCAACTTGACTTGCTTTAGACACTCTAATCTGTTAGCAATTTCCTGCACCAAAGAGGCTAACAAAGTGTTGCTTCGTACCTCGTGATTACAAGCACTTCAAACATTCTACACCACCTCTGAAACAATTCACACTGACTAAATTTTTTCATTCGTAAAAAATAACAAAAAATTAAAAGAATGGAGGAAGACCTGTACATAAATACATTTACATTTATTGTTCACCATTAAAACGATTCAATCGTTCTTAACTATACAAAATTCTTTAAGGAAAATCAAAATTCACTCTGCTTTTAATGCTTTAATTATCTGCTTTTTACATACATTACTGAAAATAACTAACTGACGTATGCCAATTATATTCCCATCACTTTATTATTATTGGAAGTATGTTCTTCAATAATATAGAGAAAGACGACACTGATTTGTTGGTTACCGTGATTAATTTATCTGGATTTTGGTAATACTTGGTAGCGAATATTCGTAAACGACAAAAAGATTTAAATTAGAACAAAAATAGGTGAAAACATTTTATAAAGAAATAAAAAATGAACTAATGTAGGGGAGAGCCGGGCAAAGTAGCCATGGCAGGCAAAGTGGCCATGAGGATTTTTGTGGCCAAGGGATGTTGCCATCACGCGGGAAAAATCATAACTAGAGCAACTTAATGCCTTCAGTTACCTTGAGAAGCTCAACCCTGTTAGCGTATCATCTCTCGAAGTTATTAGAATATTTGTGATTTTGGATGAGCAGAATGTTTGGTGAGTGATCAGTTTATGAATTTATTACTAATAAATCACATGAACAAATTTCTTTTCCAAGAGTGATTTTTTGGCTGATTTGATGATCATGATAGTTTCTTTGTATTGTTAAGGTAGAATGACGTTTCAATAAGGGTGTCAAACTAGGCAAAGTGGCGACCCCCTGGTGGTTGTTGCCTCTGTCTGCTGCGCATGGATTCTGTTTGTTCCTTGCAGATTAATAACATAGTACTTTGGTTTATTATCATGTGAAGCTGAAGTGAGTATATTAATAACAGTATAAATCGAAAGTAATTAAATAATTTCTATTTTGTGGTGATATTTCAACGACCGGAAACTTCTGTTTCTGTGAGCGCAAAGAAGCAACAATAGCAGGAAAAAGCAAATGCAAATGCCAAAACAAAGGTTCTTTGCAGATTTTCACGTCAAGTTCATACAAAAATGTACTTAAAGCTCCAAAAGTAAACAAAAAGAGGAAAAAGAAGAAAAACCAATGGTAGTGTCAATGTCGGAATTAACTTTATCATTATTATTGAAATTATTGGGAATTTTAGGTGAATATTCACCCTCTCAGACATTAAGTTATACATCGAGACAACTTTGTAGGCACGTGTTGCAGTGTCGGCAGAGCTTGTTTGTTCATCAAACTGCTGATACGCTTAGTACGAAATGCCGATCACTGACGTCAATAGAGGGCTTCCTCAGAGCTTCACGAGCGATACTCGCTCTGAGTATAGCGACAGTCACGGGTTAATTAACATCTTAAGCCGCTCTCACCAGTTAGCTTAGCCTGCCAGTATGTCTTCACCAGCCAGAGACTGATAGATTTTATCCAACTTATCACTATGTTAACTTGCCAGAATCGACGCTAGCTCGGAACTCGTCCTTGCAGCAATCACGTATTGTCTGTAATTATGCAATTGTTAGTGATATATTAAACAAGATTTTACCGGTTAAATATTTTCGTTCCATTGCTAGAGTTAGTGATCATTCCCGCTTGCACCTGCTATTATCTTGCAAACTGCTAATTATTATAATCACCGGCTCCGTACCGGAAATACGGATGGTGTCAGCCTGACTCAATAGTAACAGTAGATAGCCCTCAATACAAGAAGAACGAAGAAGCATCAAGAGGATAGGTTAGATTAGATCGTCGAAGAAGACAGAAGACGAAGACAATAGTTAGAAATCCTTCAGGTCAGTCAACTAAAAGCCCACAATCATAGCCAATCAGCAATCAAACCATTCGGTCCTTTACAAGTGGTGTCAGAAGTGGGATATGAACCCAGGACTCCGTAACACCGTAATCTGAAAAGTGGATGGCAAGAAGCAAGATAGCAGGAATGTAGCGAACTGGTATGGCGGCGAGCTGGTGAGGTAATAAGCGGTCAACAGTTGCAAGTCGCAGTAAAAACTAGAACGACTTGGAGAAACAGTAAAAAAAAAAAATTGGTTCTACAGAGATGACGGAAGATTCAAGCAGACGGCTTCCAGAAACCACAGCGTGCGAGTACATAAGTTCGCTGACCAAGCGGTGTCCGGTGGCTCGCGACGTCATCAGAGCACAGCTGGTTCCAGTGCATCACGATTCACGATCAGCGGGAGCAGATTCCAGTCTCCGTAACAGCGAATTGGTGAGTTTTGCAGTCACGCAGCGCATGGCAATAAATGTATAATTTAAAATGTGTTTTAAAGCCGAAAATTATTTGAGCAAAAATTCGCGACTAAATTACGTAAAAACTTGAAAATTAATTATGCGCGGATATGTAGTTATTTTTCTCAGACCATGTTTTTTTTTCAAGCTTGATAGCTTTGTGTTAAAAATTTCAGTACTTCTGATTTATTTCAAAGTCAGTAATCGGGAAATTAAAATCATTGTGTGTTCAGTGAATGGAACAGAAAGTACGTTTCACATAATAAAAATTGTGCAAATTTTTAACTATAAAAGAGTTAACAAAATAAATTGGGCGGATAGGAAAATTAAAAAGGTATTATACATTTCTACTTGTTCAAGTTTAAAAATTATAAAATTAGTATTTGCAAACATTAAATAATTCGTGCGGGAGTTAGTCATCCAAAAATCAATTAATGTGTCGTGATAAATTTGTGATTGCCAAATATGATTTAACGTGAAGTTTCGAAACAGATTAAGGGAACCTAAGATGTTTAAAACAATGTGCTGTTAATGGTAAATACGTGTGCAATAGAATAAGATCTCTAAGTGGTTTAAAATGTTCAGTGCTAAAATAAATGTTCCAATGACGATGGCTGCGAGTATTGGTTTAACTAAAATATTAATGGCGCAAAAGATGAATAAGCGTAAAGGCAAAAAATAAGCATAAATCATAAACATATAAGAAAATATGGAGTAGTGTTGAAGTTCTGTGTTAATTTTATAGCACATCGCAGAGTAGCGATATTTGCAAAAATGGTTTCAAAAGATCCTTAAGTATTACCAACGTTAATATCCAACGGGGAGTTAGCAGTTTGTCACAACTATTATTATAGTTAATAAACTCATTCCGAGGATATTTCAATGGAGAGTAATGTTTTGTTAAAATATCGAGCAAGTTAATGATTTATCAAGAACGTGTAGGGTTCAAGAAAGCAGTTTTTTTTTTATATATGAGCGCTTGCTTTACGGTTCATAGACAAAAAACGTGCCCAGGCTCAAGGGTTGGCCACCCTCAAACCGCAATACGGGTATACCTGTCTCTTTGTTAATTCAAAACCTTGCGAGATATGTTTAAAAAATAATCAAGCACCGAGCAGTGAATAGTGTGGCAGTTAGACGCGATACGAACTAATAAGGTTCATAGTCTTTGTCTGTCAGGAGCTGTATCGGTAAGTAGAACCTCAAAGGAAATTCTCCGCGTAAATAACGTTGTGTGTGTTGTTTTATAAGCTGATGAGGTAAGAATCAGGCTTAAAGAAGAAGCACTATGTAGAAAGTTTAAGTATAAAAGCACGGTGAAAAGCGTCGTAAGATATGTACCAATGGAAACTTGAAAATTTTGTAAGGAATAAGCATAAATGAAAAGTAGAAGGAAAGTGATTAAAACCACATTATTTTACGCTAGCACAAAACAGTATTCATTCGTTGAATTGAGAATGGTGGAAATGATCCCTTAAGAATTACGATATCAATTAAATAACGAAATAACAGTTTCAAGTAAGCACAATAGAATTAAAATCGCACGTAAATAGAACATCTAATTGGTTGGAAGCCTGTCTAGCAATAAAAGTATGGAACACTAGAATAAATAGCAACCTAAATAAACGATAAAAATACAAAAAAAAAATAAAAAAATAGAAAAATGTTTAAGTCAAAAATAATCTTGGTTACTTCTGTGTAATATACCATTTAAATAGAGTCTTAGTTTCAATAGTAAATGTGGATTAGTTAAGGGTTGTTTAAGTGTGCAATACGCTATAGTATTACAATTAGTTTTTATCGTAATCTCGTGAGTGTTGTACAATTGGGAATATTTGGTTCTACAGATTTCAGTTATTTGCGACTATAGTTTTCCTTTTCTATAATTCTTAGTTACAAATTTCTTTGCACTAGAGCGGAAATGAAAATCTATCTATCAAGTAAAAGAATCAAAAGTTCTACGGTAATAAAGCAAATAAAGATACTTTGAGTCCACTAAACAGGGGAGATTAATGTAAAATAATTTAATATGAGGTCACTGAAGATTAAATCGTTACGGTGAGGTAATAAAATACGTGCTGGAGTAAATTCACTTGGTTTGTAGGTGCTTGTAATTTAAGAAGCTGCAGCAGTGGAAAAATAATTAAATAGGAAATGGTGGTGCGTGGTGCGGAATGCGTGTCATGCAGAAATGACGGACGCAGGTTACGATGCATGTCGTGAAAAGCGATAGAAATATGCATGGGTTATCATGGGCAACGTGGAAATCGGAACGGAATGTGACAACCTATCACATAGGTTAATTCCGGGAGGATATTTTATGGAGTTAAATGTAAAATGGATGGCTGAAATGGTTTTACGGTAGGAAGACGACGGGTACTGTTACCTGATCCTAGTCAGATAAAAACCTATAGCCTTAGTAATTAATCTCCGGGAATACGTAAGTAAATGGATAATAGTTTAATGGTTGGTGTTAAAAACCACACATGAAATGCACCGGGTTATAGCTGGATCGTAGGCCATGCTATGGTATATTTTATGCACCCTTGTAACTGGTCAGAAGAACCAGGGTAATTTGATTAAGCACCAGGTATAAGGTAAAATGAACGGTAAGATGTACTGTAATTGTAAGTGAATCGGCACATGACTTCGATAAGGTGGAATAAGTGAAATTGGACGTAGACGGTGGTAAGTGATCGCATAAATTAAATATATATATATAAAAAACTGAAATATCTCATGCTTCCCTAGCGCAAAATTTGTAAAGATTGGAGTAATTAATTGGTTTCTTCTTCTTCCTCAGTATTACTAATTACCTTCAGTAATTATTTTTTACAATCTTTCAATCTGTTGGAAACGCACACGAGTCTCAATCAAAATAAAGTCGTAGGAATTAAACATTACTATAAGCAAGCAGTTCCTTCGTATAAGGTTTAGGGTGGAAAAATAATAAGGAACGGTAGTTAATAATTTTAATAATTTGGATAGCTAGCAGTAGTTGAAAAGCTTTAGTATACTTTTTTTTTAAATCTTAATGCAATGTATTTCATGTAGTACGAAATTCGTTATAAGATATTGGTACTTGTAACTAATCATCATTATTTATATCAATTAATGTTTTGTGTTCTGCATTAATCACTGAAAGATAATTTCAAATTGTCTAATTAATGTACTTGGTTCCATAAACTCAATATAACTATGGTTTTTTGCTTCTCATTAAATTCAAGCTAACAACGAATTTTTCCTTTTGACTTGGAAGTAACAGTTCTGAAATAAATTCTAAATTTAATGGAATTACCATAATATAACTGTATAGTCAGATCTTTGAGTTTCAAGGTATGATCTCATTTGCCATTATAACGATGAGTGACTTCAGAATTCACCTTAACCACATGTTTGAATGTTTTGAGAACTCTTTTCTTGCTGTAGAAATGTTATTTACAGAGCGGGTCACCAGTTAGCGTCCTCTACGCGTGAAACGCTGAGTGAGGTGCTATCTGAACCAGGGATCGCATATCACGAGACAACATAGCTTCGCGGCTCCACTAAGTGAAAAGGACAGTTCAATTGAGTACAACACATCTTATTTTTATACAACTATCCATTCAAGAGCTAATACTCATCAAATCTATGTTTTAAACTTGTGTAGTTTTTTAAAGTGGTATGCATATAGTATTTCAGCTTTACGATTTGAAGCCAGTTTAAAAAGGATTCTTTAAGTATAAATATGACACATCATAATTGTTACAAATACCAAACTAAGAACAAATGAACTATGGAATGCCTTGCAATTAACATAATGACTAAGAACAATTGACTTTAAAATATTGTCATTCAGATATATATTTACATTTGACCTTGCTTTTATCGATGAAATCAGACAATAATGAAGACAGTAATTATACATTAAACATTCAGTACACGTTCACTCAAAATTTAATTATTAAATAACTGTGCATGATGATTAATATGTGAACATAAGTGGTGCAAAATGAAGCACAAGAGAAGTTTTAAGTTTTCTTGAATGTGTTATGTTGCAGTAGAAAAATCATATGAGCACAGTGATGCTCGAGCAAATAAATGAATCATAAATGTATAATCTAGAAGACAGATAAGTAAGTTCACGTAATTTTCAAGGTCATATCACTCCTTTCAGCTTTCATGGTAATCAGGTTTAGCGTTGAGTTATGTATTTGTGTAATATTTTAATGTGCATTCATTATTAGTATGTGATGTTTGAGTTCATAACTTGTCAATTGATTTTTAGATTTTGATGCTTTCCATCATTAGTGATAGATTTTAATCTTGATCAGGACTGTACAATGATAAAAAGATGTTTCAGTGCATTTTACATGTTTTAGATTTAATTACATGAATTTTCTGTACATTAACCTGCAAGGATGAGATCCGAGAAGCGTAATTTGAGTGGTAGTTGTCTTGACTTCATACTTCTATCCCAGGGGGGGTTGTTGACATGACATTCCAGGAGAAATGTCGCTTTGAAAACCCGGGGGAGTGTCAATGTCGGAATTAACTTTATGATTATTATTGAAATTATTGGGAATTTTAGGTGAATATTCACCCTCTCAGACATTAAGTTATACATCGAGACAACTTTGTAGGCACGTGTTGCAGTGTCGGCAGAGCTTGTTTGTTCATCAAACTGCTGATACGCTTAGTACGAAATGCCGATCACTGACGTCAATAGAGGTCTTCCTCAGAGCTTCACGAGCGATACTCGCTCTGAGTATAGCGACAGTCATGGGTTAACTAACATCTTAAGCCGCTCTCACCAGTTAGCTTAGCCTGCCAGTATGTAATTACCAGCCAGAGACTGATAGATTTTATCCAACTTATCACTATGTTAACTTGGCCAGAATCGACGCTAGCTTGGAACTCGTCCTTGCAGCAATCACGTATTGTCTGTAATTATGCAATTGTTAGTGATATATTAAACAAGATTTTACCGGTTAAATATTTTCGTTCCATTGCTAGAGTTAGTGATCATTCCCGCTTGCACCTGCTATTATCTTGCAAACTGTTAATTATTATAATCACCGGCTCCGTACCGGAAATACGGATGGTGTCAACCTGACTCAATAGTTACAGTAGATAGCTCTCAATACAAGAAGAACGAAGAAGCATCAAGAGGATAGGTTAGATTAGATCGTCGAAGAAGACAGAAGACGAAGACAATAGTTAGAAATCCTTCAGGTCAGTCAACTAAAAGCCCACAATCATAGCCAATCAGCAATCAAACCATTCGGTCCCTTACAGTAGATAGAAAACCACCAACCGCAGAAAATTTAACCCAAAAAGGGTTATTTGATGATGAATATGATCAAGAATACACACAGTGCCCGTACTCAACGAAAGTATTTCAACTCAACATTACAAGAACGATGGATCGTGTGTCAAATGTTTTACTTTTGGGCTAACGAACTCTGTGATGGAGTAGAACGAAACAGCTATTCCTTCGTTTCCGAAAATTGCAATTAAAGTGCCTTTTGCCCGTTATAATTTCTATTATTTACAAGCTACATTACCTTTTATAAAATAAAGTACACTGTTTGGCAAATTTAGAGCGTTTTGAATAACTCATTTTTAATTTTAAAGCTAAGTGGCCACTTAGGGAAGTTTTTGAAAAATTGGTTATTTTAGGTACTAAACTTAATGCAAAGGTAACTAAAAAATTCTAATATGTACAAGGATAGCTGAACTTTGTAACCCCTGATTTTGATGCCTTTAGGTATATTGTAAGTTACCTTAAAACATCGTCAAATCTTATCGTGAACAGTTTTGCCGCCTTCCTCTACATGATAATACTTCACACGAATAACATGTGATATATATTAACGTTGGTAATATGATATATACTTTCCACAGTAGTTACAAAAAAATATATAATAGTCCCTTTAAATTAGGAGTAATATATGGTTCTCATTTTTATCATAGGCCGACTTTTACCTCGCCAAGAAACCAATATTACAGATATTATTCTAACCAAATAATCTGCTGACTATAATATTACTCCCGTGTTCTTCATCTCAAATAAGTGGGTGAAGGAAATGAATAAATGAAACTATTGACTTCATTTCCCTGAAACGATGATGTGTAACTGCATAATGTGATGAAACACCTAATAATTTTTTTCTTTTTCATTTTTTTTTTTTTTTTAAACTTTTGACTTTACACGTATTCGACGTCGAGGTCATCAGAGGCGGGATGGGGCTGGGGACAAGGAACAGAAGGTATTCGGCCATGGCCTTTTGAAGGAAGCATTCTCGCAATTCTCCTGAAGTGATTTGGGGAAACCATGGAAAACCCAATTCTGGATGCCCGAACGGGGATTCGAACCGTTCATTCTTTTGTTTGGCTTACGAATTTTATGTTTAACAATTTGCTGTTTAATTAATTTTGAAGAGAAGTGTTGTAAATTATTGTGTTGAGTATGTAGAAAACGATGTGTGTATTTGAGTATCTTTGAAGAGTAAACTGTGGGTGAGAGTATGTTTGGAAGGACATTCCGCGAAGAGAGGAGGCATGTGAGGTGAGCCCCGCTTGTTTTGGGAGTCCGCAAAGTGAACTGCGGCGAACGAGAGAGAAATGTGGTAGATCTACTGGGTGGTGCATCGCCATGTTTGGAAGAGAACATTACTGTATAGTTAATAAAGAACAACAAGAAGGCCTAATATGTATGTAACGCTTTGTATGACAGTTTTAATTTAAGAAGTATGTGGTGGAAGAGAATTTTGACGGATGATATACACGCAAAACAGAATCAAAGTATTTTTTCTGTGTCTGTTGGATTGTAAAGTGAATGTACGACTACGTGAACTGCTGTGAATAAACATGAAATAGGAGAGTAAATGATGTAACTCGAAACAGATCAGGTAAGTTAACCACTTTGTTTACAACATAAAAGAAGAGATAAATAGCAGAAGCAGCAAGATAATTTTCTTGGTTTATGAGGAGAGTTGTACTACCTGAGGCATACCCAGAAACCAAATGGTTAGTTCCTAGTAATAAATAATGTCAGTTGTTTTGAGATTATCTATAAAAGCTCGTTGAAAAATATGGTTTAATTTTACACATGTTTCTGCTTTCGTTACTGAGAAATCTGTGTTTTACTATCTGAGTATGTAATAAACTTGGTCTTTTAGACATGCATCTTCATTCAGTGGAGACCTATTCAATTAGAATCACTATGACTATGACTAGCGCGTAAATGCACCCATAGTACATGTTCTAATCAAAAAACACTTCAAACTTGTCGGAATTGGCGATTCATATTCTCATATTTGTGTTGCACGCTCTCTGTTCCCTTTCTTTTTTATGCCAACCTAGACACGTCAGTTATTTGCTCGAAACGGACATAAAGCTGTACTCCCATGAATAATTCAGGTGTTTTATGCGAGGTGTTAAAATTGAAATCAGTTTGTGATATTGTGTTTAGTGACAAAAAAGTATATTTCGCGTGTCATGAAACGTGAATGAAAGAAAAAAAGAAAGAATGAGAGAAACTGTTATTTATTCAGATTTTGATGTCGTAGCTATCTCGATTCTGTCAGCTGCATGTTATAAGAGAGATATTTCTTTTTGAATTTCGACGTAGTAATTTGCTTACAGGCAATGAAAAGCGAAAAAATCTATGTATTTCAGTTTTAATGAACATATGCTCCTACAACGTCCGACAATGACTAAGATTTTTTTTTAAAAATATTACACACTAAGAGACACGAACAGTGAGTGCACTTGATTATTGAGGATTGCAATTCTATCGATGCTCCAATCTAGTTTTGAACGACGTGTCACATATCACTTATTGTGAAGGTCATTTCAACCACGGAAGAAACAAGAAACCATTTCCTTATTGATGGATTAATCGCTAGTAGTACTTGACGAAGTTAAAACATGCTTTAATAATGAGATCCTGTAATTGGTAACTAAAACCAAGAACATAATTTTTAAATAATCAGGAATTGTTTCGCAAAAGTTAGGTATCTTAGATACTGACGTCCCGCTGAGTAAAAATAAAAAAATAAAACCATTCGGGGAATGCCGTGGTCAGCATGTTAGTACAACAAATCAAAAGCGTTTCAACGAAACAAACATGTTTTCACATTAACTGATATTTCGATTAATTAATAAGTTTCACGTGAATTCTGGAAATTAATAATATCGAAATACACTGAAAATTGATTTACGCTATATCAATTCAACTGCATTGTATTATGCTTCTGAATATACAGGCCTACTAATAATCAAAAATAAATTAATTGTTTACATTTATTTAACGAAGAATCAACTGTAAGCATTAGAATAGTCAAATTGACTAATGACCGTATGTTTATCGAATAGTACCTCTGAACTATTCAATTGATAACTTCTGAGATAGGAGACCTCTCCCTGATCAAGAATTTTTGAGAATGTTCTATTTGGTAGCCCCAATGTTGGGCGTCATTTTTCAGGTTTATTAAGAAGTTGTAAATTTATGTTAACCTTACTACTGACACAATCAAACGAGGGACGACCAGAATCTTGACTTTGATTAAATAAACTTGGGTATAGTATTCGGTATATTACATTGCATGATTGCGTGAGCAATAGAGGTCTAAATTGCGTCGAGCCGCTGTCCAACTCAATATTAAATTCGAGTATTTGTAATGCCCTGGTGACAGGGATTCTTATCGGCTGCGCAATCCACCCCTCTCCTACCCTAGCCCGGTAATCCTACAACGGTTCTGGAGATCTACAATTTAAGGTGGAATCCGAACCAAACAAGCGTTCTGGAGTACTTCACATTACACAGAAAGCTGTGACAGAGCTGAAGGTCGTGTTAAGGGGCTATGAAAATTCTCGCCGAGAAGGAGTCTTTTCGAACCCCAGTCAGACACCTTAAACAGTGAACCACCACGCCACTTTCCACCTCAAATGAACACACCGTGCACTACACTGAAGCTGTGGCTGCGGACCTCGCGAGTTCAAGTTGGTTGTATCATTGCCTCCTGCCTTGATCCAAATAGAGAGTAACAACCGCGTATAGCCTCTGCCTACCGAGAGGGGCGGTGTAACGGTTAGCGTTCTCGCCTCGCATTCGGGAGGACGGCGGTTCGAATCCCCGTCCGGGCATCCAGATTTGGGTTTTCCATGGTTTCCCCAAATCACTCCAGGCAAATGCCGGGATGCTTCCTTCAAAAGGCCATGGCCGAATTCCTTCCCATTCCTTGCCCCCATCTTTGCCCCCCAACCTTTCCCGTCTCTAAAGACCTCGATGTTAAAAAGAGACGTAAAGCGGTTACAAAAAAAAAAAAAAAAAAAAAAAAAAAAAGCCTCTGACTGTGGCGTCAAGACTGGAATCTCTACTCTAGGGACAATAACGTGATCCTCACACTACAACAAGACCAATGCGAGACGATATATATTACTCACGAGCGTTGCCAATCAACAAGTCCCCTCCAATCAATACTCCGTCGCTCTTTCTCTCGATGATCCGGCCCGCGCCGTCCTATTCGCTTGCTTTAATTATAATCTCCTCAGTCAGGACAATTACTCAAAAAGGTTTCCATTTAGGACAAATATAAGTTGTTGCCAGTTTCACTGATCATTCCACAGTTTCATTTAGGGCTTTATTTCAGCGTTTTGGTCCATATTGGACCCTTTTAGAGTGTGGCATAATTGTTGTAGAAGCACGAGGGGAAAAAAGTTACACCATCGGTGTTTAGTGGCGTCGGGTGAGGTAGCGTCATATTGAGATGTTATAAGTAGGGGTAGCCGGGAGAAGGGGGCAGTCCATCGCCGAACGACAGTGGGAACATATGTTTCGGCCCACGGGAAAAGAAAAGCTGTGCAAGAATCTTTCAACTGGAGTGAACCATTATTAGTTTTTTGTGGTTTGGTACTTGAATTCTGATCAACGTTTATGTGGAGTAAGTTATTTACAAAGTGTTGGTTAAGAGTCGTAAGTCCCTTAGAAGGTTTCGTAAGGGCTCAGAATAATTGTCTGCAGACGCACAGATTAAATTCAGTGTTTGGTTTTAAAAGGGCGGCGACTGTTTAAAGTGTTGTGAACGGCCGTACAAACTCCAGAACTAGAGAAGATTCAGCCAAACGATTGTAGTATTAAACTTGTGTATCCTTCACGATCAGAGAAATAGATTTGCGCGGAGAAGTTTTGTTTCAGTTTGAGTTGATATGTCAAGTCGTGCAATAGGCTGACATAGTGTCGAGAATATATGTAGGTGATCGACAAGGAAGGTAGAAATAAATTTGAAGGGAACAATGATTGGAAAACGCTTCCGTAACTTAAAAGTAAGAACTTTTCGGACCTTACTGTTGAAATTTTAAATGATAAGAAGTTTCAAATGTGGTGTTAATTTATGAAGTTTGTTGCAGCGGTAATCTTCTGAGAATTTATCTTTAAATTTACATATCGGTCGGTGGCTTGATTGAAGAAAAAGATAATTTAAGATAAAGTCTTAATCTATTATAAACCATTTGTTGTTTTTTGTCGTTATTAAAGGAAACATTTTTAAGTTCTCTCTGAAGATTAGGTAACATCGCCGCCGTCGATAGAATTTAAGGTTAGCTGCTTTCTCGAAGACACCACAGTCTACAGGCGTTTGAAAGCGTCTGTAAGTTTTGGGAGAGTGGACTGTTGCAGTCCTTTAATAGTATTAATCTTATAAGCTGCAGCAATATTTTTAAGGTATTGAAATGTGATCTAGACGATTGGAGTGCCATTTCCTAGGCATTACGCAGCGAACAAGAGTTCCCAGCTATAAGACACTTGGTAACAGTATTTTCTGCAAACCGACTTACACCGAACTGGGAAAACACGTCCCTGCTCTGATGCTGTTTAAACCTCTTACTCTGCTCTTTTCAGGCGGTTAAATTACAACCATGTTATATTAAATAGCGAATCAGCGCGTTGTTTCCCCACCCCGTCTTCTGCCAAGCAGTGCACTTGAATGTGGTCGCGGAACAGTCAGTTTCAGCCGACACGAAGGTGTAACAGCTACCTTTATGAATATTAATAGATAGAGCCTAGTTTTATTCCTCCATAATATCTGTCAGCTTAGGAAACCTATCACATGTACCTTAAAATTTTATTAAGTAATTATTAAACGGTTTTAGAGCTATTATCCCGTGAACTGCATTTCCGCAGTATTTACGACTGCCGTGTGACATGTGTAACAGTTGATTTGATTTAATTGAAACGGACATAGCCTTTCCTTCGTTATTTCGTTTCTTGTACTAGTTCCTGTTCGCTTTGCTAGCACTAAGAAATAGTGTAAGTAATCTTTCAACCACAAGGCCATAAATTCTGGGTGAAACAAACTTTCACGTGCGCTGGTCGAACGAACTCACAAGTTGTTGTGTACTGTCACAAGCCGCTCGGGTCGCGTCATAGTTTGGTTCGATCTTATCAAAACTCTTATTCATACTAGATGCATACAGACACATGATTTATTGCCTGCCAATCTAAACTCTCGGAGAACGATTTCCTGTCTTCTATGTCTGTGTCAGAAAAACATTTAAGCTTCCTCACAACGAGTAAACGCCACCTCCTACTGTTTCAATTGTCTCTCTGAAATTTTCACATGCACAGCACGTCACTGCATCTGTAGGAACCAAGACACCACTAAATATATAAGCGTAACTCTAAGTAAAATAATAATAATAATAATAATAATAATAATAATAATAATAAAATCAATCTGCGCTAACATTGGCAACAAAGACCCCGTGTTATCTTACATATCTATACGTTACATTATAGTCTGGTTAGAAAGAAAACACATATAGTATTCTAACTAGATAAACTTTATCTTTCTAAACATCTTGTAATGTTTTTGCCATAATTAGTTAATTAAGAAAGAAAGTTTTCGATTGTTCTGAATGCGCCCGTGTAAGCTTATTACTAATGGATAATTGTCTTTCACATACAAATAGCACACGTCAGAGCAGCAAACAATGTCCTGTCGTGAAGACAAGTAATATTTTTGATCGCTTATAAGACTTAAAAATCTTTTTTTTTTTAATGTAGTCAGGTTGTGTAGTACGCTGTTTTTGTTGTTCTGCCTACAACTTTCACCATTTATCTGCGCCGTAATAGATATTTAAAAAAAAATTTAAGTATTTACGCGAGCAGGCAGATATGGTTTCTAAAAAATTAAAAGAAGAAAAGGGAGCATGCCTTGACGCTAAAGAAATCAATCTAATGGAAAGATTTACACATAAGCGTCTCCAAGTCGCCAGCCTGGTTAGCTAAGATAAATGAATTACGAACTCGATCAGAGTCAAAAGGCAAATACTTGAGGTAGACAGAAGTACACAAACATGTCGTTCACAGCTCACGAAAGGTTTTATTACACTTCACACACATTAACCAAAAGTTAGCCACCAGACATTATAGTTTCATCACCGAAGATAGCATGTTTCGTACATAAAAGGTGGAAAATAGGTGAGTAATAGCCCCACTAAAGTTCACTAAAACAGCTTAAGCCGTGCAGTTCTGTCTCTCATTCCCACCGACTTCACAAGATCTGTCGACCAAATGCCATATTTTCTCACAACAGCAAACGAACTATGTCCACAGTTACACACATGACAAGTTCATTCTACAAACACTGATTGACTCAGCTGCCCGACGGTTATATCGCGATGATACCGGATTGCAATAAACATGTTTATATTCTAACGCTCCGAACATATTAGCGTATACGCTCCTACTTTATTCTTGCGCACGAATTCTTAACTGAACTCCAGAGATATTCTTAACAATTTCTGCGATCTCACGCACCTACCAGCCCTCAAATAGACATATTTCTTACAGTGTCTTTACAATCTGCTTCGGAAGTTCCGTAGGTGTTTAAAAACTTTGTGCGAAATATTGCGTTGTTAAATTGCTGCCCGAGATGATGTGCGGAGAGCTGTTAGGTTTATGGCAGCCAGGACACCAGTAGATCAACCGCAAGTCGCAAAGAGAAGTCTGCCGTAGCGGTCCAAGTTAAAGAAGTGCTCTGACTGGGATTCAATGACTCGGAAGTAAAGAAACCGCGCCTGAAATTCGTCGCCTCGCGAGCAAAAAGACTTTCATGAATTCGACTCCTCACAATATAGCCTCCCCACATAAAATCCAATATCTCATGAATATCTTAAATTAAGCGGCATTAAAACTTTGTACGTTACGCACAATTGTTTTATGAAAGCCTTTAATAAGGTAGAAGAAATGGGCTTTAAAGGTCCCGAAAGTTTCCTTTTGTCGTTTTGCTCGAACAAACTTCTTATTGAATTTAAATTCTGGCTGGGAGGCGAGATTGCACAGACCCGTAAGAACTGCACATGATAATGGATAACTGGTACAGAGGATTTAAGGCCTCCGTTATCAAATGGAAAATCTTAACGAAATCAATTACTCTAGATCCTGTTCAGTTCTAGTATCTGTAAGACTCACAACTTGGAAATGAGATTTTCATAAGATAGATAGGGAAAATATACGTAAAATGTATTAATGAATACCTTTCTAAGAATATTAATAATTTAGAAAAATCATTTGTACCAGGGAATATAAGCAAGCTATAAAACATTATTCTTACAAGTAATTCCAATTTGATTTAATTTTACCATTAATCTATATACATATCTCTTCCAACAATTATATGATTCGAGAATTATTAATGAGATTATAGCTCACTAAATAACAGATTTAAATACTGATAGTTTTGGTTCTTACTGCAACGATTGCCACATTTGTGAGGCAAGTGCATGGAACATTAAAACCAGAAACTTAAACACAGTGTTCTATATACCCTTCATTAACATCTTTTTTAGCTTATTATCCAAGTGTGGTTCTAGAATTTATCATTGCGATTAATCCGTCTAAGTAATATTCCGAACACACAAGATTCCAGGGGAAATAATGTAATTAGTAGTCCTACATGCCCCCACACTCTATGAATTGGTCAAAGGTTGACATCAATCAGTATTTATGTGCAGCCACGTTAATGAATGTTTTCACACTGACAAGGTCACTTGTGATGATTTTACGTAAGACCTTTTATGTGGTGAAGGGATAGTTGCTTATTGATGTAATATGTAAATATTTTGCCACGTTGTTTGATAATGACCTAATTTGTGTATTACACATTGGCTAGGAGGTACTGAAAAACTCCTGCTTCGATTAGTATGAGTGATGAGGCAATTTACCATAGAGGTTGGAGAACTTGTCACACATATGGGATCACATACAGGAATTGGAGTGGCCTTTTGATTATTCAAGTTGTGATTCTTTAAACGCGCTTCACCCGGTTTCACGTGGAGTACCCGAAAGATGATTTTCAAACAACAACTTATTTATAACTTACGAGGTGAACCAAGCGGAACCAATCTTCTTAATTCGGGATCGTAATTAGTTGGAAATGGCTGAAATTATCTGCAAAAATAAAGAAAAGTCTTATAATTGAATTTGCTGGATAAACTCAATGACAAACAAAATTTAATTTTTTCCGTCTTGTTTTTTATTTAAGCCGATTAAAGGCGTATAATTAACAATTGGTTAAGTATGCAGATTCTAATTTTCAATACCTTACTGAAGACGTTTGTCCATTTGTTAAAATACAGCCCGATATTTCGTTTAATAACATGTACTGCCCTTGATCACATTTCGTTTAGTCTTACTGTTCCGTTAGTCGTATTTTCGGAACAAATCACACAAAGCACACACACTTCTTTCTGGTTTTCCGCAATAACTGAACCATCTATTATGCTATTAAAGCGTGGGAAGATGTTGGTGGAAGAATGAAGAGAGGTGAATGGATGGCAAAGGTGACCATGACCACAAGTTGGCACACGATTTCAGGCACAAGGGTGTGGGAAGATTTTCTTTCATAGCTAAGGGGATCATGGATTGGAATAAATTACCAGAAACGCTGAAAGGATTGAAAGTTGAAATTTATAGTTAGGCAAAATTATGAGGGTACAGTACAGGAGAAAGTGGGTGTGTAAATAAATTGTCAGACCAACGTGCGCTCCATCACAATTAAATTAAATAAACTGTCCACTCCTACTGCTGTCCGACAGAACACAGATATTCTCGAACAAATTATTTCTATGACAGGGCTGCCAATTTTTGAACATACAATAAACATACGTATTTTTTATAATAAAGATAACTTTATATCTTTACATGTAACACATAGATAAAACCATACAGTTAATATATTAATTTCAACAATACTGCTTTGCAAGCTGAAGGTCACTTACATTACTTGTCCCACTATAAACAAGACGTTCGTTTTTTTTATGGCTTTACGCTTCGTCGATTTCGAGGTCATTAGAGGCGGGATGTGACTGGGTAAAAAGAATGGAAAGGAATTTGGCCATGGCGTTTTTGAAGGAAGTATTCCGGCATTCGTCTGGAGTGATTTGGGGAATTCATGGAAAACCTAATTCTGGATGCCCGGACGGGAATTCGGACCAACGTCCTCCCGAATGCGACGCCAGAGGGTTAACCGCACCGCTCATCCACCACACTCACCAGTGTAACTGGATCGGTAAGCAACAAAGGCACTACGTTCGACTTACGTACAAAGTCCATAGGTCTCCTATTTACTGTTTTAAGGCGGTTTTCCTCAACACACCTAGGCCAACGCTGAGAGATTTTAGAAACAAAAATACATATATCATAGAAAACACAAGATACATTAATTGCAGAGAGATGGTCTCGCTTACGCTCTCTTCATTGCTCCAGGAACTGACAATCCCTGATTCTAACCACCCAATGGAAGTATCGGACAAATTCTTAATTACAAGTCATGATAAGAATCAAAGATTTGCATGAACCAACAGAGTCCATTCGCAAATAATAACAATAAAAGGATATTCGTAATTTTTAAAAAAATAGAGTAAAAATATTGAAATGGAACCATGATTACTGGACCAGTAGATCTGTGAGTGTTAGCATCTAAAATATTTATCAGTATATAGTTTTAAAGTATGAACCATTGTAGTTTCGTTCGATCAAAATGACATTGCTTTTGATACTGTAACGTGACGCGCTGTCGCCACGTTCCAATGTGCATTTTTATTATATAAATAATAATATAAGAGTAATTTACATAAATCCTGGGCGACCACCTAGGTAGATTTTTGTTGTAATTTCCTAAAGTACGCAAGATTCCAAGTAAGGACTGTAATGCAATGGTGAACTTTCAGTGTATCTTGTTAAAGCGAATATTAAAGAATTATTGAGCTGTGTAGGCTTGAAGCTAATCGTGGTCTTCCCGAACCGTTTTGCCGGACGACACACACTGTTCCCTGGGGGTGGGCGGTCAACAAGGTCACTCACCTGGCGGGAAATGCCTGCCGCCCGAACACAGAGTCGTCCCTGAACGCAGCCGAATATGGTGACCTCTGTTAGTTACGCGGGGCAAATGAGATATCGGGGATATCACGTGACATTAGGTGCCAACCTGAAGATCCAATCCAAATGAGCATATAACTTAAAATACTGGGAATTTTCTGTTGAATGTGATCTTCGAGACTGCAAGGAGGTGGAGCCAGAAGTTTTCCTCGTGGACCAAAGACCGAGGAGCTGGACATTCTACATGCGATTCTAGGCTAGTCTAGTCTGAGGTGGACTTGGAAGGTTGGCTTCTCTCGCCATCTGCTGCAGTTCGACTCCTGGTGTGGTAAAAACTCTGACGCTACCGGCTTGATGGAGTGTCTTCCTCACGGCGACACTGCCAGGAATGCGATGATGCGCATTAACAGACAGGACGTGTCTAGCCGCCGTGTGAGATAATCTCGCATACCGTGGGTCATCTCCGATCACCGCAGACATCAGACGCAGAAATACAATGGTAACTTATTACGACCAATCCATCTTATTGTGGATGCCGTGAAACTGAATCCTTAAGCAACTTTGAGAGGATAGATCCATGTTCTCACTTTGTAATTGTAAAAACCCCTGAGCTAGAGGCATAATTTCCCAGAACTAGTCATTTTCGAATGATATATTGTTCATTCGTGGCGCCCATGATTTTCTTTTAACTGTAAAGTCACAGTTTATGATACCTTTGTCTGAGGCCATCATAACTTGTATTTTTCATTGTTTCCAAATGTCATTATTTCTTGCATTTTAATTCTGAGATGGATTTAAAAGTAAATATACAATTGTTTGCTTGCTCATGACGGCTAATTGTACCTCTGAGCGTTGCTTTTATGATTTTACCAATTTATGTTAATGTTAACGGTAAATTCGCTCAGACTTGTAATCGCCAATGACAAGAAAATAAATGTCATATTGTGACGATTTTCCTAAATTCCAACTAACATCGAGATTCTTGCAAAATAAATAAATTTTCACTCCTGCATAAAAATTAAAATTAAAAATCCCCTTTTATTAATCATAAAGGTACGAAAGATAATTGTAACGTAGTTTACCCACTAAGGCCCCCACTACAATACGCACGTTGAAAACTGCGTTAGGCTATTCAAGTAAGTTAAAAACTGTACGAAGAACAAGGTCAGTTGTCGCAGACATTTTGGTGTTCCAGGTGCACCACATTTCTCTGGAATTTATCCCTCCAGTTGATAAGAGGTTCGGCGTGCTCCCGACGGGCAGGTGTTGGGCTAACAGCGGCGCTCTGCGCTAATGGTTCCCCGGCAGACTCCGAGGGACCATTTGTGCCGTGGGGCGGCTCAGTGCCACTGACCAAACACGGGGACCGGAAATTATCCACTCTGGTGGCTGGGCTGCTCCCCGCAGGCGCCTCTCCATTAGCAGCTCCGTCGCGGCCAATTTCGTTATCTTTGGGGGCCACTCCGCACGGTGGCGACGGAATCGGCATGCCACCGGAAATTTGACACGAATCTGATGCAGCCATCTCGTACCTGCTGCTCGAGAATATGTCCTGTCTAATAACCGATAGGTATTTCTCTTTACTTCAGTCATAAACTGTTCAAACAGCACAAAGAAGAAATTAATTACTAAATTTACGCTAACATTAGGTAGCTCTCTTCCAATTTCAGTCCTTATTGAGAGTTAAGGCGGGTCCACACTATTCTTCCTGGCATGGCCTTGTGGCAAACACAGCTGGTAAAGCCACTAAACTCCACTAACAATTCACTACTCCATATGGGAATCGGCGTTTAGCAAGAAAATGTTTACGGCGAGGATTTGCTTGTTGTGTCGCCGCAGCAGTAATAATCGAAAAAGAATCGAGTAATGAATCACGGAAGCGACAGTTTTCTATAAGCCGCACTCTCCGAGAGCCAGATATGGATGCAGTGTTGAATGATTTGTTACTTGACGATGAAGACGAGCTAGATTTCAAGTACAGAAGAAGAGGTCGTCTCCGGATTTGTTTTTTCGATTGTCGAGTAGTGTTTTTGAGTCTCTTCTCAATTCGACAGAGTCGAATATCAGCAAGAATGACACACCATTTAGAAGAGCCATTCCAGCTATTAAATGTTTAGCGGTTACACTGCGGTTTTTAGCAACAGGGCACTCCTGTTGTTCTTTAATGTATGATTTCGAAGCAATCAATTTCTAAATACATTCTAAATGTTTGTGCTGCTCTAGTCGACATTTTTCAGGAATGGACAAGGTAAAGATTAAAACCTCCGTTACTTGAATAAGATATTTATTGGTCAATGTAGATTCCTTATTTTTCTATTAACATGTTTTGGAGACAGATGGCGACACATACATTCGCATTATTCCTTTTTTAGTCTACTGTATGTACTCTGGGTCTCACTAATTTGAGTAGTATACAGGTCCCTGTTCCCCTCCCTCTCCTCTTCTTAGATTCACACATGTTGCCTGTGTAAACAGGGACCACTGACCATAGTTGGCCCCTATAGAGAGGAAAAAACTGTAAATTATTTGAAAGTAAAAGGCTTTTGTGTATTTGAAGGAACTGGTTGTCATTTCAGTTGTTCATTAAACAAGCAAACGACAGCAATTTTAAGAAGTATGAAAATCTTTCTATTAGTGATCACGAAAAGAAAAATAACTGTTCAAGTAATACGAAGCAGTTCAATGTTGCACTTGTCACCATTTGGAGAGCATTATTAGATCTAAGCATGATTTAGGCTGTCATTATTAGGACCAGCTTATTAGTTTAATGAGTATTTCGTGTGGCGCAGAAACTATGTGTGCAATAATTATTGTGAATGTTGACTTCAATATTTTATTAGATATCTTTTTACTATCAGCTACAAAGACATCTGCATCCATATCAGTTCAGCCTCCTAGTTAGCTCTAGACCACCATGCAGACGCTAGTCACTTTCGTAATACTACGCAATAAAACACAAATTATCTTCCTAATTGATATTTATCCCTTAATTTAAGAAGAACCCCACACTTTTGGAGTAAATCACAATATTCCATATCTACGGGGATCAATCCATTATTTTATTGTTTTGTTAAGAAATAGTTGTCATACTAGTAAATTATTTAAATAGAATGATACATTAAATTGGATCTAAATAAGATAAACAGTGATAATCAGTAAAGCACATCAATCATTTGTAATTATTACTGAGACAATCATTTGGAAATTAATTTATAACATAGCACTTGAGAATCTTACTAATATTAATTAAGCAGTGTGTTAGTGTGTTCTAGTGCTAAAATTCAGCCTCTTGTAAACCCTTCGTTGATCACACATGCTGAACACAGAGCAAGTAGCCGCAAACACCTCTATGTCTATGATGCAGGTACCGCTGGCTAGTCTGTAAATCACGAAAATTAGATTATCTGCACACGTTACGCGTAAATTTGGTTGTAGAAAATTGGTTGGAAGCAATTGACAATGGAGAGGACGTAACGACAGTGTTCTTAGACTTTAAGCGAGTATTTGGAACTGTTAACAGGTAATTACAGTTAAAAAAATATGTATAATGTAACTGGTAAGGTTTATACCTGATAAGAAAATTATTTAACAAACAGATATCAAAGAGTCAAGTTCAATGAGGTTCTGTCTGAAGAAAGAGAGGTGAAAAATGGAAGTAAACTGGTTCCCTTAATATTTATATGGTATATAAATGATCTGCCGGAAGTACTAAGGAATTTAAAATTCACATGTTTGCAGATGATGCACTGATATATTGTCATGGATAAAATCTATAAAAAATGATAAAGGTGATAAATGATGAGTTTAAATTAGTTAATGGATGACTAAATAAAAATTTGTTAAGTCCGAATGTGGCTAAAGCAATATATGTGGTAACGGCGAAATTTTTTTTAGGAAACAAGCAGAAGCAATGCATTCTGTCATAATGATTGGAACTAAAATTAATGGGGTACAAAGATAGAAATATCCTGCCGTAGTTTTTAGAATACGTATATAATAAATAAAAAAGTAGCAAAAAGGTAAATTTAAAATACAAATTAAGGAAAATATTATCTGAATCAGGTAGAGAGCTATTGTTTAAAGCAATTATGCTGCCTCACGTAAGATATTGTTCCACATTATTAATCATGGCGTTCAAAATACTTTTAATAGGGGAATGATGGCTGCACTAAATAAAAGACGAACTGAAAATGTAAGTATAAAAGAATAACGTTGGACATAATTAAAAGACAAATCATTTGACTTGTAATAACAGGAGTAAACCACAAAAATAGTGTTACACAAAGGTTTAACGATGTACAACAAATTACCAGAAGAAATAAAAAGGTACAGAACTGTTGGAAATTTCAGAGAAAATCTGGATAAATGGCTAGAGGAGAGAGAATGCAATTTTTTTTTTTTTTAGGTATTCAGTGATTTTTTTTCTTTTTTTTTTTTTTAATATGGTGTACGGATTGTGGTGTATTTATGTCAGACACGTGCTATTTGAAAATAAATAAATGATTCAAGGGTGAGGAAGTTGAGACGTCGACATTTTTTAGAATTTATATACGTCATAAGTTTGATTTAGCTACTTTTTCTAGAATGAAGGGGAGCAATAGTTGTCAAGATGCAAAATGTTTTCTCGAGTATCGCCTACCCTCCCCCTCCCCTTTTCCCTTTAACTTGTCACGCAAGGGTCAACTGTAATGAAGTTACAGAAAATAACCTATCTAACTGCAAGTAGTTGACTGAGGTCATGTAATGTGGACCCCGGGTAAAGCTTCAAACATCCTGATTTATTACCGCTGGGTTTAAGGCCGGTTCCCACTATAGATCAAGTGAGGTCAGCGCAAACATCAAAATCGCTATACACGTAATCCTATGAACGAATTCTCACTGCACGTTCAGTTTAGGTCCACCTGATGATCGAGCCGCCACCGGTCAACAACTGCCAAGACCTGAGCGCTCCTGACCTGAGCTGAGCTGACCGCTGGTGTGAACGTGCAACAGTCTGGTCAGGCCAGATCAACATGAACTACCAGCGTCTCATAGCTTATTCGCG
The DNA here is from genome assembly GCA_031002005.1 of Vandiemenella viatica. Classification (NCBI taxonomy): domain Eukaryota; kingdom Metazoa; phylum Arthropoda; class Insecta; order Orthoptera; family Morabidae; genus Vandiemenella; species Vandiemenella viatica. The sequence continues at coordinate 182,868,536 of JARYHS010012519.1, forward strand.
GTTTGAGTGAATTGTATGATTTTATTCATAAAAATATTGCAATTTGTGACCCGAAACTATAATATGTATAGAAACGATAAAACACTCTATTATATAAGCAAATAAACATTATAAAATTACACAAGTAGAATCATCATAGAAAAGAAAATTATTTTATATATATATATATATATATATATATATATACATATATATATATTTTCTGTCGTCAGTCTTTAGACTGGTTTGATGCAATCCTCCTTCCCTTCCTATCCTGTGCTAACCTCTTCATTTCTACATACCCCTTAAAACCCACGTCCTCAATTATCAGCTTCATATATTCTAATCTCTGTCTACCTCTACAGTTCTTACCTTCGACTGTTCACTCCACTAACAAATTAACCAATCCTGCATGTCTCAAAATATGACCTACCAGCCTGTCTCTTCTTCCTGTAAGCTTGTTCCATAAACTTCTTTTCTCACCCATCATTTCCAAAACTCGTTCATTTCTTACTTTGTCTGTCCACCTAATTTTCAGCATTCTTCTGTAGCACCACATTTCAAATTCTTCAAGTTTCTTTCTTTCCGGTATTCCTAAAGTCCATGTTTCGTTACCGTAAAGTGCTGTGCTCCACACATAGAGTTTTAAAAAGTTCTTTCTAATTCCTAGATCAATATTTGAAACTAAAAGGTTTCTCTTTTTCATGAAGGCTCTTTTTGCTCGTGCTATTCTGCTTTTAAAATCATTCCTGCTTCGGCCATCGGTTGTAATTTTGCTTCCCAACTAACAGAACTCACTCACTTCTCCTATTGCATCCGATCCTATTTTTATATTTAATCTGCTAGTATTGGTATCATTTCTGCTACATTTCATCACTTTTGTCTTACTTTGATTTATATTCAGTCCAAAATCTTCCTTCAGTATTTTGTTCATGCCATTCAGTAACTTCTCAATATCTTCAGCCCTCTCTGCTAACAAGACAAAGTCATCAGCAAATCGTAGCATACTGATTTTTTCTCCCTGAAAACTTATGCCACATGGAAATTTTTCTTTGACTTTCTTCATTGCTTCTTCTACATACAAGTTGAATATTAACGGGGATAGACTACAACCTTGTCTCACACCCTTTTTATATTATTAACGTGAAAACATTAAAAATTCATTTCATTGTCCTGTTTTGTTTGTTGTAGTATAATCAACAATTTCCTAAGCTGAATGCAAAAACTGTTATGATTAAACAATAATAAAACATTTTGGAGGGTCAAATTCTTTATTTCTTAATATATATATATATATGATTTGACCCGACCGCAAGTGTGAGTGTTACTGGCAAATTCTTGGTTCCTGAATTGTTCTGACGTGACAACACCTTGATCTCTAGTGTGAGCTGGCCTTTACACTTTAACAGAATTAAGCAAGATATTGCCGCAGCCACCGAAAGTTTTTACTGAATTGTATCATACAGTCGGGGCGGATAAATAAAATAGAGTATAAGGTGTCTCTCATACTCATTTCTCGAACCCATCTTTTTCGCATTCATGGGTTCTGAGTTATGACGCCAGCAACATCGGGAATGAGTATATTTAGACGGTAAACTGACTAAGACTATTGTAGTTGGCATAACGCAAGGTAGCAAATGTTGAACCTGCTTTCCTCGTTTTGACCGTTTTCATATTCATGCGAAACGGACACGTGTATTACTGGTTCCTGACATGGAATATACGGTCTCATGAGTTCGGTTTATTGCAACAGTCGACTGATCTTTGATATGAGGTCATCATTGGTGATGTTATGGTAAGTGTAGTGTATTATCACACAGAAGTAATGTCATGGTAAGTGTATGATGACAGGGTAATAGAAAGCTAAGTCATCTGTGTGTCACTATTATTTATGAAGTGTTTTTATTATTCTGTTTTCTTGCATTTTATATATTTTCTCAGTATTTCTGCATTTCTGTATTTCTGCATTAAGTTTCCATCTTCCTTTAACTTTTTTATATTTTGTTACTATCGGTGCATTCTTCTGAGCGATAGATGGTTACTATTGCCAGCGTTTAGGAGCTGCAAACAGAATATTTTGTAGAGTCGGAGGAAACATATTGCTCCGTCAGTAAGTAAGCAAAGCAGTCGGCTAGCGTTGAGTCCTGGAGCGTACGACTGCGCAAATAAATACACAGAAAACTTGAAATGTTAAATTAAAAATGCTGTTTGTGAAGCCAAAACTAATTTTAATTTCTTATTAGAAACAGTCTCGTTGAAAGTTTTTACATTAACACATGGTAACCAGCGGAAATGTTTTTCATTGTAGAGTTGGAACCACTAGGCACTCCACAGAAGAAAGAGGTATCACAGTATTCAATTTCGTAGAACTATCACAGTAATCTTCACTATATCTATAAAACGAAACCCGGATAAATTTGTCTAATAAAAAGTCGGAAACTACTGAGCAGAATTCGATGGGGTTTTCACCGTTTTAGAATCTGAATTCAGTTGTTTGGCATGTCTTATGTTTCAACGTTAAATAACGCAGGAGTATTAAATGAAATTCTGACCGTATGACGAAAAATCCCAAAGGATTAGATACTTCACACTAAACACACAACTACCATGTCTCTGACCGTAGCCTTTAATGAAAGCAATAAGATAACTTTACAGGAATAACTATTTTGCGAAATAAATAAAACTTGAAGTATTCTTTCCTTTAGCTCGGAATATTTAATTTTTAAACGCCATAGATAGCGGTAACTTGAAGCATTCTTTCCTTTAATTCGGAATATTCAATTTATAAACTATATAGACACCCTTAAAAACAACAGAGTTTTTCCTTACCCACGATCTTTGGCAGTACAGCTACAATGTCTCTGGCCTTCAGCATTAGTCTTATGTTCACAATAAAAACATTTATTTTCGATAATATTATTCTGGATTCACTTTTGATATTTATATAAAAGTCTGAATCTATGGAGTTAAAGTATCTGGCGTTTAGAGCAAAACGTATATCCATTCACTTCGCAATTGAATCAAATGTGAGTTTCTAACGTATTCTAGCGTTGTTTAGTTGTGTAGTATTGCAGTTTCGCAACCAATTTAATGAAGCTTTTTACACATGAAACTTTTTGGACGAATGAAAATAGTGTACGTGCAAATAAACCTCAAACCTCCCATTTCTTGTTAGGGAGCGGTTGAATCTAGGTTTAATTTAATTCCGAAAAAAAATCGCACGAATTTTATGAAACTTTGCACAAATGTTTCTCATTGCGCGAATAAAAATAGCGTACGGGCAAATCTACGCCAACTATACCGGGCAACGCCGGGAACTCCTCTAGTATACGATAAACAAATAAAATTGAAATAACGTAATTTAAACCAAATATAATAAATACAATAAAAATTACGAAAAATTAAAACCATCAGTAGCTGCTGCAACAATATGTCCATCTGATTCACCTTACTCTGATTTTAACCAACAAACAATCACATATCCGGATCGAAACACTTTGGAGAACAATCTTGAGCACAGAAGACAGGAATTTATCCGGTGCCCACTTTTAATGCTAGAGCATACGAAAAATTTGTAATTTGCAATTTTTCACTCAGTTAAAGAAGTATATAACAAATTGTAGTATGATCGAAATGTGACAGTTAATAAATTAAAGATAGCTGTTAATAGATTAATCGTTATTACGTGTCTGATAAATTAAGAAGATGAAAACAAAAATTTGATTAAATCAAGAGGCGAAATTTCGCGGTATGTCACAGGCGATGCAGACAGTAGCTCTAAATGGGCCAACAGTAACTTTTTTCCGCGTGTGACTATCTGAAAATACTTTCATTTCAGTTTTGCTTTTATTTGCTACCTGAAATTTGTTCCACACAATTGTTGGAAATTAGCATAATTCTGTTTTCGGATTTTGTTTTCACTTGATCCGATACATCATCAATTATAATGCTCCTAGCTATTATTCTTCAATAATTGTCCTTCATATCAAGAGCCTAATACTACTCACATTGTTTTCAAACGAATTTTCTTTTGGGACACGAATTCTTGCAGTGAGGTCTAAAAAAAATTCTGGTTAGTTGTTTCAAAATCAATTTCAAATTTCTATAAAATTTTGTGTTATTGAACGGGGACTACTTAAAGCTCACAATCTATTATCATTTTTTCTTTTTAAGCTTTAAAGGTAATAGGTTTGCAGGTTCTATAGAAATTACTACTGAAGTTTATTTTCAGGTTTTTAATAACAAACATATTCGACAAGATGATATTCTCTGCATATAATTCTGGTGCACACAAGGTTTATTTCCGTGAATTCCTGAGCTCCCGATAGACAATTGTTCTTTGCGCTCCAGGGAAACGCAATTAAAGTTGGCCCCAGCTCCAGGCCCCGGCGGGGCTTATATCTGTAATAGAATCTTTTTGTCGTCTAAGCCATTGTTTAGCTTCGGCCAGCGTTAACTGATACGAAATTGTAGAGGGCTTCTAGCTCGTTGATGGAAAACTTTGCGAGAAAATCCTTCTCGTAGGATGCATAAAGTAAGAATCAACCCATATGACACACGATTTTGCTAGTAGCGTTTATGATTTTGGAATCATTCCAATTGTTATATACTTGCTCCGTGACCCAGCGAAAGTGGATACCATCCCGAAGAAAAATGTTTCCACGTAAACGTGAACTACAGAAAAACATGCCACGATGTATTTCGTAATGCAGAAATTTTTTAAAATAATAGCAAAAAATCTGGAAATAAGTTATTACAGCGTAGTACTGAACATATCTAACCCGTTGATGGAAAACTTTACGAGAAAATCCCTCTCGTAGGATGCATAAAGTAACAATTTTATTAGTAGCGTTTATGATTTTGAAATCATTCCAATTGTCATTTACTTGCTCTGTGAATCAGCGAAAATGGATACCACTCAGAAGAAAAATGTTACCACGCAAACGTGAAACTACAGAAAAACCATGCCACGCTGTATTTCATAATGCGGAAAAATTATAAAATAATAGTAAAAAATCTGGAAATAAGTTATTACAATCTTCAATTTAAATCCGAGGGGACTGAAGGAAATGTGAAGCTGTACCACATTCAATCTATCCAAGCTCTCTTAATGGGAGTGATTTTTTCTTTCCGGCATGCATTTCTTACACCACTTTTATTTGCTGTACGCATTTCAAAGCTAGTAAAAAGCCTATAACTGCCAAGGTATTATCTTGTGGTGATGCCATGGTTATACTGAAATACTGGACTCTGTGCGGTATGCCGTATCACGTGTTGGTTTGGTCGGTGCTCCGGATTACCTGAACAGGTAAACCTATCAGTTACGCTCTGCCGTGTTTGGCCGCCTTTAAGAGGTAAAGCAAAAATTAAAACCGGTTACAGGATCGGTCTTCAGAGTAACTAGACTGAATGAGGATTATTTATTTATTTCATAATCCAGAAATACATTCGGCATTTTATTCAAAAGACATTAATCTGCGAATAATAATTTTGTTGTTGGCCATGTTGCACAGCTGTTGAATAAATGTTTTTGGATTAATCACCGTCTTCTTACAACTGTTTTAATTAAAGTTCTTTCACCAGACGCGTTTCGCCCATGGAATGGGGCATCACCAGTGGGAAAATTGTGGTGGCTATCACATTCCAGTCCAGGACAGCACTTCCTTCCAGAGAAATGCGAAAAGTGCCCGCTCCGTGGGCGAAATTTGTCTGTGAAAGAGCTTGAATAAAAACAGTTGTAAGTAGACGGTGTTTAAAACAAAAACATTAATCTGTGAAACTATGCAAAAGTGTTGAAAACAACAACAAAGACGAGAAACACAACGAAGACCACGATAACCACGACAACAACAGCAGTAACTAGACTTAGCCTTCATGACGAGGTTTAAGTTTATATTTTACACACAAACACTTCGGGGGGGAACTGTACCATCAAAGGTGTGTCCAAAGCGTCTTTATAATTGGACGATTTTCTTGATGCCCAGTTGACAAGAAGTGCGTAAAGATTATTGTCTTATCTTGACTTCTATAGACTATCAGACATAACAATCAAATTACTGCTCTGTGTTTTGAGTGTGGATATTTCTTGATATTTGGTCGCACTATTAGCACTGTGGAAATGTTCGTAATTGACTTAGTAGCAATGGAAACAATATTGGATCACTTACTTTTATTGGCCGCAGATGAAACGATATAAAAGAATGTCCGTACTGTCTGCTTTGATCACTTCGTTGATATATGTATATAGCTCCAAACTACAGAGATTTGTTCTTCCGAACTCAATGTATTTTGTGACAGAATGTGCTCCTTGGAATATGGATACGAGAAGGGACTGAAACGAACGAGAAAAGGCAGAAACGTTATTCACTATGATTTCGTTTACATTCTATATAACAAAAAATAAATAAAAACGTAGCAATTAACACGTTTTTAGAAATTTATTGTAACTAGAAGAACCGTGAGAAAAATTCGAAAGCAAACTACGCTGAATGGCGAATCGGAATATGATTAAGCTGAACAAAACACACAGTATATCCATATATATGTGATAAGTCGTGATTCAATCTATCGGTTTTGCTATTACTGCCGTGCGAAAATTTAGGGAGTAAAATTTTTACATGGAAATTGTACAGTAAAATCCAAATGTTTCATTAAGGCAAAAATATATCCGAAAAGCTCCTCACTGTAAATATCACACACAGATTACAATATCTCTATGATAAGTAGTGCTTCTACCTAGCGATAGCGAGATCAGTTCTTATCAACACCAGCGAAACCCTGCGTCTTGGTTCTTCACTGTCTCATACTCATGTTAAACTTTTGCCCTTTCTGAGTTGAATTCTGATAAATTCATTTCTTCATTTATGATATTTGCAAAGCAGAGAATGGTACCTTAACTATCGATTTTTACTTGCTATGAAGGAAGATAAATGGCTTGTTAAAAAAAAAAAAAACTTTTCGGAAATAATAATATTTCTTCCCCTTTAACAGCCGAATCCCAATAAATTACACTAGCATGAGAGATTTTATAGCCAAGACACGAGACTTCACTACCGTCGATAAGAACTGATCACGAATCAATAGATAGCAGCAATAAATATCACAGGGATATCGATAATCTGTGTGTGATATTTACAGTAAGGAGCTCTTCCGGTGTTACCAAAACGTGATCTTAATCTTTAAAATGATACCTCATTTATCGACTTCGGTTAGGTATGAACGAAGATAAATGCCTCCTCACATTTTAGAAATACTACATATAATTTAGTAACTAATAAGAGAAATTGCACTTGTTTCAAGCAATGAAAATCAAGAGTTATGTTGGGATGCAAAGTGGCTATTCATATAACGACTAGATGGTAATATTATTGATTTTATGAATGAGATTAATAGCTGTTCCACATACCCGAGACTGTGTATAAATCAAAAGGATCATATCTAAAGTAATGTACCATCACACATATTATTTCTAAAAGGTGATTTTTTTGTGACGTGGCATCTTCCTTTCGTAATACCTAAACAAAATCGATAAGATTAAGTTTACCGCTTTGTTAACATCATTAATTAATAATGAAATTTTGCAACATTATACCCGTTTATGGCAAAATTATGAACAATCAAGGAGACGGGAATGCGATGGCTCAAAGTCTAGCGACTAGACTTTAATTTAATTTAATTGCAATGGAGCACACGCTCCGGTGGCAATTTCCCTACACACCCAATTTCCCCCTATCCTGCATCCACCTACATTTGCCCTCTACAAATTTTAACTTTAATTTCTTTTATCGTTTTCGGTAAGATATTTATCATTCCAATCCCTGACACCCTTACCTAATAAAGAAAATCTTCCCACACCCTTGTGCCTGAAAACGAGTGCCAGCTTGTGGTCATGGTCATCTTTTCCCTTCCATGCACTACTTTTCATACCTACTGCAATATCTTTCCATGCCTTTGCTTGAGTCGAAGAAGAGTGATTTAATTACAACTAGATACCAGCACCACATATCGAAATTTTCGCACAGGCCATTATCGCATTACCACTACATGTTTCAGTTGAACAATAAACAATTGCTGCTACAAAATGAGAGAGATCAGAGCATCCAGCTAGGCTTCGCGAACGTCCATAAGGGTTGATCGCATTTCCGCTAGAAAGCAGCAAGACATATCATAAAGATACTGATAAACTATGTGCGTTTTATAGAGTAGTATTTCGGATGTCTTTGTTTATATTCAGGAAACCTTTAATCATTTCTAACTGTTTCGTAAGACGTAAGTGTTGGCGAAATTTTCACATTGGCCACCTAAAATGGCCATGGCCGAATTCCTTCCCAATCCTTTCCCCCTATCCTTTCCCGTTTATAAAGACCTCGCTGTTAAGAGACGTTAAGCAGTAAAAAAAAGAAAAAACTAGTACGATTTTATTTATGCACCAAACAGGGTTGTTTGTATCCATGGCAGTGTAGTAGCACGTGTGTAGAAGTACTAGGCGTCTCAAGAAGTGGCGCGCAGTCAGTAGGCCGAGTGTCTGAGTAATGACAGGCGGGCGGCGGCAGGGCTGCCACAACACAACCGTCACGCCGGCCGCCATGAATAATGCAGAGCGCGCCACTGGCTGCCCTCTCGCGGGAGTAATTCCGCGAGAACAACTTCACCGCGACGCGCGCTGTCTTGTTATTCATGCGCCGGCGTCACATTCCGAGCAGCGGAGTGGCTGCATACCACCAACCGCCCCTACAAATCTCTCCACTTCGATCGCTCCTTGGACAGGTGCTACACTTGACGCCCTACTGTCGATCCCTGTAATTACACATCAATGCTATTATTACAAATGCGAAATTTATTCTGTCTCTCTGTCTGTTTGTTACAATTTCACGACAAAAGGGCTAAACCGATCTTGATGAAATTTAACAATAAAATATTTTGTATCATTAGAAAGGACATAAGATACTATTTTCAGGATAAATAATATATATTGTCACGAAATTTTTAAAAATAACCTAAATGTGACAGACAGACGGATAGCTTGTGTGAGTCTCTGTAATGTTATATCGGTCACTGAGACTTTGTTTACGATCAATAAAGCTCAGGAACAGATTACTGGAAGTAGCAGCTGTAGGCTTTGAATAGTAGTGTTTTTCCGATGGGCAGTTATATGAAGCTATCTCACGGATTTCCAACCCCCAAAGGCCATATATCTTAGCCAAGGAGAGCAAAATTAAAATGTTATCTTTAAAACGGTGTTGACATCAGATGACCCCAGAAAGTGACATAATTATAACCAGAAACAAAAATCTGCCGGAGTAATTGTGGTATGTAGTCTCCCATTGTTAATCCCCTCCCACTTAGTGTGTTGCTATTTTTAAACATGTTGCTAATTGGTTCTCTTCATCATACAGGTTCAGTGGTCGAATGGTTTGGTGATGACTTTCCCGTAATATTATCCCGATTCCGTGATTTTTGGTACATCTTTAATTTAAGTTACAGCTTTCCGTATTTAATTCTACCAATAAAATTCTAAGACCACGGGTACAAAGTCGTGGATGACATCTATATCATGTATAAACATTAGATGATGTCAAGTTCGATTCCGCTTGTGACGTTGGTAATTTTCAGATATTCGAAATTTTAAACTATAATTTTAACTCAATGCCTAATGCAAGAAATAAATCTCAAAGTTGTTAATGCTGTCGTATGTGCAGCAACAAGTAATAATCAACTTAAGATATTCAGTGACTACAGAGTAAATCGTGTGACAGGTAACGCTTAAGAATGTTCTGTTATTAAACTTATAACTTAAAAAGTAGTCAAAAGTAGTTTTTGAAAGATATTACAGAGTTTGGTAAGCAATTATTGTCGAACATAATAAGCGTGTACAAACTGTGTATATTCAAAAAGAAGCAGATTACATGTTACTTTATCAATAAATATTATATTTTATTTAAGTTGAAATTATTAATTGTTTGGTTTCTAATTTAAATTTATTTTTATAATATCTGGACGTTGTCGATATTTTTCCTCAATTGCTGATAATATTGATAAATAAATAACGCCAAAGCAATTGAATGATTGTGCATTTATTAACAACAACAAACCACAAATACTAACATTCCAAAAGAACTATCACATACAGAAATAACTAACAGGAGGAAAACATAATAAACAAATACTCAAACCTGACACTATACATAGTACTGAAAATAAAATTAAGGAAACACATCGACACAGACAAAACAATATTCAACTAGGACACTAAAAATCATAAAAAAATCGAAGGAAAAATATTAAAATGTGAAAAAAACGCCCCAAACAAATGGAAGACTGACTAAATAACAAAACAGCATCACATAGCGACACAAAGTTGAAAGTAAGCAAAACGGACCAGCCATTCGTAATAAATATACAGTAGAGTGCCGTGTTGTGTGGAAAATGTATTACTACTAACAAACCAAGCAAAAATCACTGCTGCTGAAAGTATAACATAAATAAATGCAATAGACCTAAACATGTAAGTAGATTATAATTTAGATTGATTCCATAGTACAAAACGCAACAAAATAAATAAATTGTAACATTTGCACGTAATTACCAGGAGAACCCGCTGAAGATCCTTCTTAAAAAGAAGTGAAACACATTCGGGAGGTCAATAAATGCATATACAATCAATTGCTTTGGCGTTATGACAGTACACTGATTGGCGCGGGTGACCTTATCGATGAAACTTCATCATTTCTTGCAAGTTACCCTGAATCTGAAATGAGGAAGGTTAAAAAATACACACTGATTTTTTTCCTGCTTTCTGTCGTATAATTATAGAGCAATAAACGACGCAGTATGAAGAGATGTGAATGTTTATAATTACAAAGAGATTAACTAAGGTAGATGTGTACATGCTTGAATGATATATTATTGATACGGTAGATAATTACAACTCTACTGGCTTCTTATTTGATTTTTAGTCTGATTCATAAGATTTGGACCTTAGTTGAGAGAAATTACATCGTTTCCAGAAGTCATTCAACTCGAATGCCGAAGTTGTTCTTTAATAGTACCTTCGATAATTTATTTTCACTTAGTTACGAATAAATATACTAGCTCGAAGTTTAATATTTTCTTAGTAGAGATGGCTGTGGTTTCAAAACACCAAGAGAGAAAAATAAAACATTTCCAGGAATTTCCGTTTCGCTCGGCGGAGATCTGTCTAGAATGTAAAGAAATAAAATAAGCAGGCGCTCTTCAAAAGGAACTCTTATGTAGAAACTAAGGCTTTCAATTTTATCTACTATCACCTGCGACTATCTTGTGCTATCTATACAACACAATTTACATTTTTTTTTTAATTCAATGTAGGGAAGACATATTTATCACTGGTATACAAAATAATTAAGTATTAATCATATATATTATTACTAAATTGTGTTTTTTGTAGCACTCTATCTTTCCCCATTTTTAACTAATCTAAATCGTTAAATGAAGTATCGTTTTAAAGAGTAAGTTCTCCGTTTACGTAAAATCGATATTCAACCCGTGAATGTAAATATTATGAACAACAAAGGCCATGAGTATGCTATGGTTGAGGATAAGGAGTGATAGATGGCAACATATCGACATTTTTTGCAAGGATCATGATCACTTTACCGCAAGATATTTCTGTTGGCAAATAAACAATTATTTATTTATTTATGGTATTAGTCAAAGGCTAATACCGTATAGCCAATAACATCATACAATACATTAGACTGATTTTAAATTACACTTTTAGTACGCATAACGTACAGGTAAAATATCTTTACAACTTTCTTGCTCGGAACTGAGAGAGATTGCATCAGAGAAGTTATGTCAGGTATACTCAGACCAATTATAGCTGTTGTTTTCTCGCTGATTGATGTTGCTTGCAGCTCAGCATCAAGTGAGAAATACCCTCCACAGCATAGCACGATGGGTACCGGCGAATTCACCAACTGCATGACGCATTGTTTGTCACGTAACAAAGTATGTCCTGTCCTAAGTCCGTTCATTAAAGTAATTTATTTCCTGTTCAGATCTAGTGAGAGTACCATTGGCTGCCTACGATGTTCTTGCAGATGGCTCTATACCAATGTCTGTTTCCTTAGCAGTCGGAAACCATCTGTTCTTCTATTCAGTATTAATAATGTTGGTGACCGTGGCGTTGAAGTCTGGGCAGGACACGATTTTTTTTTTCTGTTTCTGCAGGAATAAGTTGAGGACGTGCTATTATGTCTACAGCCTCATTTCACATCACTCCGATAAACAACAGTTACCGCATAATGAGATAGTTCACAGCCAAGCTGCTATGTTTCGTTGGCTCCGATAAGGAGTGATCGCATTAGCGCTAGATAGAAACACTACATATCACAGATATAGATAACTGTTTTGAATGGGCCGGTTCTCCTTTCGTCCTACTAAAACCACCAACCTCGCCAATCATCACGTATCATTCGCGAAACTTTTCCACGTGCCACCTAGGTAACCTAATTTTTAATTCCGAGCTGCTGTTTTTATAACATATGAAAATTTTCGATATTTCTTTACAACACTAAGCCAAATAGTTTTTTTCGGAAAAATAGGCATAATTCTTGAGAAAGAATGTCGGACTCTTGTTAAACCGTGGGACATTGTGAGCATTTTGTGAGGATTCGATTCATTGTCTGACAGCAACGGTGGTCTGCAGAACCCGGACAGCTGTCTGGTTTTGCCGTTTGTCTCGGAGTTGTGCGGCAGGACAGGCTCTAAGGTGAGTTGCTCGTGAGAGCCAGACCATGACTCAGGAACACCATTAGCACTCGGCAGCCAATTACTCAACAACCGGGGCCTCGACAAGTGTTCAAGGAGAGCCTCCCGTCTATTCAGGCCTTGTAATTCACTGCAGTACGGCCAGAGGGACGGCAGAGGTAGTGAAGCCCACCTTCCACTGTAAAGCAGATGTTACAACGTCCGTATCACGACGAACTGCTGATTTTGGTGAAGAACAGGGCGTTTCACAGGTATCGCATTCTTTTTCACTGATAGTCAGAGTGGCCTGGTAGTTCAGTGGTTAAGGCGCTTGGTTTCTAACATTTGGCGTCTCGATACGGGATTAAAAAAATTAGTTTGATCATATGAGCTAGGCCAAGTTGTTCCGTTAACTGAATTACTCATGAACCTGTAGATCTAACAACTACAGAAATGGAATGCGAGACAAATCGAAAATTTGTCGAAAATTTGTCGCAAGTCCACGCGAATTTATTTTTCATAGCTTATTTACTGACAAATGCTATAAAACTCCATCTAGTTCTTTAGATAATAACATTAACTTGTTTGGCTTTTTCATCACCCCCTGAATTTAAAGTTGTTCATGGCTTTTCCCAATAATTCTTTATTAATTCGTTATACTTCACGGCGATTTGCAACATTTAAACCCTCTAGTTTTTGTGGCTTCCCCATGTATTCGTGGGTCTTCGTATATCCTACAGGAAAGAAACGTAATTCATTGGGCAAGGAATACGTAGAGACGAATGCTCAAAATCTTTAAATGAGTCGTGACAGTAACTGCCTGCGTTTGAAGGCGACCCATTTTTTTCGAATTCCTGTCTCTGCAGTTTATCGTGCACTTGAATACAAAAATTCTATACTACAACATTTCCTCTTTCACTCTCCAAATATTTCCTGGTTTCTGTTGACGAGGTGTCTGGTAGTTGGTAGTTTCCTCTCTTGAAACTTACCGTCTACCCAAAGCATTCAGCTAACATCAAGAGCATTGGACCTAGCTCACAATCAAAGTTCAAACGGCGAAAAATAAGGGGATTTTTTTAAGTAACAAAATCACGTTTTTTACTTTTGAATAAAATCTTTTTTAAGTGTACAGCATTTCACTCCCGGAGACCAGGAAAGTTACGATTCCATTAATGACACAGTTTCAAATGCTAACATCTTCCACCTCGATCACTGGCATTGTACTATTTAGTTACTTCGAGTATTGTTATAAATCTATCGATCATGTAATCTCTGTTATCTATGATAAGTTTACTTTTTGTTACTGAAATGTTTAATTTCTACACCTACATCTACACTCTGCAATTCACAAATATTTTGGGTGGTAGAGGGAGTATCAATCCTAATTCTGTGCATTCCAATCTCCAACAGTACGAGAAAGAAAGAAAACATAAAAGGATCAGTACGGCATCTTATTTCTCTAATCTTTCCCTCCTGTCATTGGGACCTAAACAGATTGGCGGAAGAAGTATTACATTGCACTCGTAAATTAAAGAATTTCTCATATTCTCCAATAAAAACAAACGAAAACGACGTTGTCTGTCTGCAAAACAATTCTAGCCCACTCTATGTATTTATGATGCATGGTTCTCTTTGCTAAGAAATGTGTAAACACGTATCGTATCTCTTAAGGAGGACCGAGCGTGGTGGGTGAGTGGTTAACGCTCTGACCTCGCAATGGCGAAGACGCTGGTTCCAATCCCTGCCCGGGTATCTAGATTTGGATTTTCCATGGTTTCCCCAAATCACACCAGACGAATGCGGGGATGCTTCCTTCGAAAGGCCATGGCCGAATTCCTTCGCGTTCCTTGTCCCCAATTCCATCACACTTCTAATGACCTCGACGTCGACGAGGCTAAAGCCATTAGTAAAAAAAAAAAAAATTAAGGAGGCCGGAGTATGACAGCTGAAAGCTCTGTAATCTAAACAAAAACGCAAAGTTAAAGTGAAAATAATGGCAGTAATTTTTTATATATATATAATATATTCGTCAACAAAGTAAAAAGTGAATTGGTGAAATAGTGACTACTGACGTGGTTCTATGGAGTCCGATAGATATCAGAAGAGTATAGTTAAGTTCCTCTTAACCAGCAGGTAGTGTTATAGTAGTTTTACTGTAGCTTCAAGAGCTGTTGAATGTTACAGTTGTACAATGCAAACACAACACTCTCCCCATGCCACAACGCTCGCAAGTTACAGGATAGCAGGGACTAGTGAAGAAGAAAATTTCGATGAATGAAACATACAGGTACGTTCTCTGTACACAGGAAGTAGTAAGAAATAAAGTGACGTTTCATAGCAAACGTTGCCTGGTAATACAACTCCATTGGCTGTTTCCTACGCTTTCAGTTCTACAGGGCACGCATTTCCGCATCTGGGTCACCACTTCGTAAACTGGGTCTGCAAACGCCGCGCTCGCTGTGTACATAATTACAGAAGCGGCCCCTAAATATTTCCCTAGCGAGCAGAGCTGCGCATTTAGGCCACTGTGTGTTGGTGGCGCTGGCTGTTAGGCGGTTACAGAATGCTGAAGTACCAGACGCTCACAACCGCTCATTTCTACGTAAAGCCGCCACTGACCTCATCTCTAAGTCCCCAGGCACCTTTACTGGCCGCCATCTTCCAACTTTAAAAATAATTTCGTATTGGTGCCTCTTTATCTGTAAGGAATCAACAGTCTGTCCAAACCAAGTGTAGAACAAAAATCATCGTGATGGGCAAAGATATGAAATAAAAGTGTTATCTGTTGTTCCGACGATGCGTTCGTGTATAATATTGTAGAAAAACCGCTCCAACTGAATCGAACCCAAAAATCAAATTGAAACTGCCGTGGATAGTGAGACATATGGTAGATCAAATGAATTAAATAACTAACAAAATATTGATATCAAAGTAAAATCCTTTGACGTAATATTTATAAACAAATTATATTTAAACTGCCTGCGAGAGAAACGAAGTATATTGTGGTGCTGTTGTCACAAGGACCAAATAAGTTACATTTACACACACTATCTGTATACATGTTCACGCTTCACCCAAAAACTAATAGACACATTAAACAAAACTGCATAAAATAGTGATAGTATATATCACTGGTTTTAGGATTTCCCGATTGTACAATAGACAAATCAATCCGTAACAGTAAATTTTGTCTCTCTGTCGCCGCAACATACAAACATTTAAAAAATGGATTTTAACGAAGCTGCATACAGTGACAGCTTAAGTAACAGGTTAGAATATAGGAAACCTTTCATCCTTATTAGTAACAAGCTTGTCTATGTTACACAAGCCAAAACAGAAAATTTTAAATTTTTTGTCTCTGTCGGCGTAACACGCAAAATTAATGAATGGATTCTAACTAAACTACAAATAGTAATTGCCTATGTAGCTGGGTAACTAACAAGATAGTTTTTATCCAGATTAGTGGGACAGTCAAGAGAAAACAGTAAATTTGGTAATTTTTTTCTATCTTTGTGCGCATTTGAACATATTGATAGTACTATCAGTTATATATGATACTTTTTATTTAGATCAGTAATATAATTCTCTATTATACAAAGGTAAAAAACCCTAAATTTTGGCTTCTTTTTGTAAGCGCGCTTCCTACTAATGATTGGATTTCAGTGTAACTGAATCTGGTCTTAGCTTGTTAGTAACATGTTTCGTCAATGATACAGAGAAAAAAAATGCAAAGTTTGGAATTTTTATACGTGTGTGCACGGATCAAGCAATAACCAACCATTTCAATGAAACTACATAGTTGCCCTAATAACGCCATGTTTCGATGTGATAACGTCACGCTCTGAAATTATATAAGGGGCACTTAATTCAATAGTTTAGTGATAGAGTCTGACAGAGTAGAGATTGATAACATATAAAGCAATATGTTCGTACATACGCTGGGCCCGTGTGCTTACATAGAAACTACGTGAACAATACTCAAGTGTTAAATTTGTGCGTCATAAATGCATTTAAGTCAAGATGCTGAATGCAACATGTAACTAAAATCGTTTCATTATTCATGTTGTTATATTGACACACACATTTACTGCACATTTATGCAGGAAAAAAGAAACAAACTAAGAAACTTGTATGGTGCCAGCATCATTCATAGCAACCGGTTTTAAAATTCTTTCATTTTTTTGGGGTAAGTTTATCCGTTATCCACTGCATTATTAATAATTCAGTGCGAAAATAGAGCTGAACAAACAAGTAGTGTTAAAATCTAAATTTAATCGTTAAACATAATTCAAACCAAATACCATTTTGAAATTTACCATTAATTTACTCATAACGAAATGGAACACACAGCTATATGATTTGTTTACATTTCAAAATGATGTTTCATTCCGGTATTTCACTTTATCCGTTGTACAAATACAGTGATTTGAGAAATTCTTTCCTTCCTTCTTAAATATTCGAACTGTAATATTAAGAAAGGTTCTGAGAGGGGCAGACTTTTGGGTTCCCCTCGTGTCGCTGCAACACTGCTAAACATTTACCTTGTCATCACACAGCTTGTACACATTTTCTGCCCCCGACTGCGATTGGCCGCTCATTATCGGTTTGCACGGTTGGCCGCACTGCCGCCGCCGCGGCCGCAGGTCAACAGGGACACAATTTTAGTAGTGGTGCCAACTATGCTCTGTAGACCACAGACCTAGTAGAGCTGTGTAATTTATCGATGATTTAATTATCGTCTACACCAACGGTTCTAGACCTTTTTTTCACAACGGGCTGATTTATACTGTCCTCAAATTACTTCATTTTGTCTCTGATATTCTAAATCAGAAAGATCATAGTACTTAAATAAAAATGTACCTCTACTGAAAATAATATTAACTCTGGGAAATAAATTACGAATTCCTATAGTAAAGGTAAAAATTTAAATAAAAATGGAGATAAGTTCTAGAATATCATTCGGTACTTACGTAGTATGAAAGCCGCTCAACTGTTTGAAATAATAATAATTTTAAAAAAAATGTAAACGCATATATGGAATGTTGGGAGTGAGCCTCTCACGAATTACGAAAATTATTAGCATTTCCACATCAACTGGGATAACAGCATACGAACACACGCCAGCTGAATGCTCAATTTTGTTTTTAATTAAACGTAATTAATAACTTATAATAACCTAAAAATGAGAGGTATTGTTGATAATTGTATTAATGATAATCACTGTCCCAAACGAAATATCGCTTTATTTATTTAGCACAGTTCCTTGAAATTAACTTTTAAAACTCGCGCTGCATTTCAACAGGCTCCTAATACACTTCACATCATATTACAGCTATCATCTAATGAAGCTCAAACCCATGCCATGCGATATTTACTGACCTGGCACCGAACATGCATGCTGGCCAGTTCAAAGATTCATACAATGCTAGCTGACAATATTTAATTTACGCTACCGAAAGACTATACAAATCACAGCTTGTGGAACCCTACAAAATACAAATCAATTCATAAATATTAATACAACTGCTCATAACACTCATAATCAATCGAAGAAAAAATGAAATATTAATTTAAAAAATACAAAAATGATACTAATAGTAAACAAGGTAAAGGTAGTGGGTTTCCACAGCTTTCAAGCCGTATTCTTGTGGGATTCTAATAATAACAATAATAATAAATAATTGGAAGGCTATAAGACCAAGAGTACTGTAGTGACCCTGTCAGCTAATCGACAAGAGCGGACAGGGTAAACTTCCACTGGAGCTGTGGATAGGGGTCGAGGATAGAAGTCGACCATGGTTCTGCTGTGATTATTCGTCATAGGTCCCTATTGCAACACCTGACAGGATATTCGGCTCAGTACCTGCAGATACTAATATAGGAATGGCTGAGAAGGCTAGGATAAATTACTACAAACAGCAATTACATATTTATACATTTATTTACATGAGCATTTACTGATACCGTACTTGAATATGTATAATGTTTATTCGGCTTGATGATAAATGGTCAAGTATTTAACTTCCATGTTAGAGACATGGCAAAGAACAAGGGCGAACATGTAATTTATGGGCACCTCGCAGCCCAAACTGACTGGAGTGTTGGTAACATCTGTGCAATACTATGCCCACATGAGGATGACCAAGAGATTGACCATCAGACTGTCCACATCCCGCTATCACAGTAGACCCCGCCTTTGTGTTGGACGTGTGGCATTATCTTCTCGGCTGCGTCGATGTTGGTGCGTTGAATTTTTTTTTAACTGCTTATCGTCTCTTAACAGCGAGGTCTTTAGAGACGGGAAAGGATGGGGGCAAGGAATGGGAAGGAATTCGGCCATGGCCTTTTGAAGGAAGCATCCCGGCATTTACCTGGAGTGATTCGTGAAACCATGGAAAACATAAATCTGGATGCCCGGACGGGGATTCGAACCGCCGTCCTCCCGAATGCGAGGCCAGAACGCTATCCGTTACACCACCACTCTCGGTCGTGCGATGAAACAGCCAGGCAGACAGACCCCGCTGTTGCTGGCCCCGGGGTTTAAATAGATTCTTTCCCTCCCTATTACTACTGTGTGGAGTGGGCAATAGTCCTCCCTAACCTGCCGTGTGAAGTCATTTTACCAGCTTTCAGCAATCACTTTCGCTTGGCATCTGGTGACTGGCTGATCAGCGTGGTACTTCTCCAGGTCATAGCACTCTACTATCACTTAACTATTTCATGCTCGCCTGCCAAGGATACTGATTTGAGAAAAACTAGCTTTTTAGGAAAGTGATCGACCACAGTCGCTACAGTACTCGTACATTCAAAGCAAAGCAAAGCTCATAAAAATTTCTAGTTACACTGGGAATTCAAACCAAAACCATGCGTTTTCAAGCTGAGCACAATAACCACTGAGTTACAAACCACCGAGTTTTGATATGTTGTCACCAGAACATCGGAAATCGTTTTATAGGCTCTTTGTTGCAATGCATCATCCTTTTTTTAAGTGTTATCTTGCGAGTATTAATCCAAAATTGAACTGAATTTAAATATTTTAATTTATCAGCACAAATAATAAAGTTCACTTATGCTCTCTGTTGGCAGTACAAGTTTTCTTTGAAATCGGGTTCCTCATTCGAAGACAGACGTATCCCACTCGGATAAATAGAAATTGTATTATTCAGACACATTCGTTTTTATTAAAGATCTATCCTTTATCATTCCTTACTGTGCACCTAAATCACTGTTTCCACGAATTCTCTAATTGCGCGAAGTAGTATCTGCTATTACGTAATTTCGAGAACTCGACAAAAATAATTTGAGATTAAATAAAGTTTATTGAAATTTATATGTACCGCCGAACAAGAAACTGAACCTGAATATATATATCAGCAATTGAGCTAACAGAATTTGATTTTGATCTTTCTACGAGCAGGATGCGTCTGCCATTCTCCACAAAATCCATTTGCTATCTTAGGTGGAAGTTAAAACATATCCTAACCCTCCTATAAATTGTTAGAACAGCGAATGTAACCCACCACTTGAAAAAATGCTCATAGGTATCAAAATTCGAAACTTCCAAAACATGTATATGTGGAACACACTATACATTTTGCACTTATAATGTGGCAGTATGAGGTTAGTGGAAGATATCACACATTTCCTAAAAGAAGTATTGATTTAGCGTAAAAAAATACTGTGAAACGCAATTTACTTTGCGGCAGTGTTGCTTAAGGTCAGTTTCCTCGTAGTTACTAAGTTGATTTCTTGCAAATGCAGAACAACAATACAACTATTCATTCATGGGTGAAAAATGATTCACCATCCCACCTCCAGAATTTCAACATGGTAAAAAAAAGATTATTATTCACGTCTCTAATTGTTCTTCATCTCTAATCAAGGCATTATCAGCAACGAATAGTTTACACTAAGTTTGATAATTGTACAACTCTGCTTTATCCAAAAAGCGTGATCCCATTAGAGAAATTTAGATAAGTATTGCCAGCTACATGTACTTTTTTTTTACTTAGGGCTTTACGCCTCGTCGACGTCAACGTCGAGGTCATTAGAGACGGGATGGGACTGGGGTCAAGGAACGGGAAGGATTTCGGTCATGACATTTTTAGAGGAAGCATCCCAGCATTCGCCTGGAGTAATTTGGGAAAACCATGGAAAACCCAAATTTGGATCCCCGGACGGGAATTCGAACCGGCATCCTCCCGAATGCGAGGCCAGAGAGCTAACCGCTCACCCACTACGTTCGGTAGCTACATATAGTTCAGGCACTATACTATATCTAAATACAGGGTGTTTCAAAAAGGACTTTACAACTTTGAAAATTCATATAAATTTTATGAAACAAGGTACAGAGCTGGTTTTGGTGTTGTTTTAAAGGAAAACACTTCAAGTTTTGACTCGCGTAGTCCGCTAGTGCCTAATTGCGCCGCACAAGTGCTAGCGGCAGTTATGTTAAAGATGGCTGCCTTCACCCGAGCGTGCTAGCTGTGTATTTTGGTTTGAAGAATCGAAGTCTGCGACAACAGTTCAGCGTAATTTTCGCACCAAGTACGCTAAATATCCTCCTAGTAGGCCTACAATTTATGAGTGGCATAGATGTTTTGTAGAAACAGGGTGCTCAGTAAAACATAAAAAATCCTCAAGTCGTCCAAGCACATCTGACGAGGCCGTTGAGCAAGTAAGAAAAAGTTTTGTCAACAGCCCTACGAAAACGACCCGGCGTGCATCTCGTGAGCTGCAAGTCCCACATACGACGGTTTGGCGTGTGTTGAGAAAACGTTTGCATTTGAAATCATACCGATATTCGCTTTTACAAGCAATTAAAGACACTGTTAATATTGCACGTAGGAACTTCTGTGTGGATATGTTAAATCGAGTGGATAATGATGAACATTTCTGGGACAACATAATCTTTTCTGACGAGTCAACTTTTCACTTAAGTGGCAAGTTTAACACACATAACTGTAGGATTTGGGGCAGTGAAAATCCACATGAAACATTGCAACTTGTTCGTGATAGCCCTAAAGTGAACGTTTTTTGTGCGTTGAGCAAGAGGAAAATGTACGGCCCCTTTTTTTCCAAGAGAGAGCCATCAACAGGATAGTGCATCTTGATATGTTGTAACAATTTTTGATACCACAGATCGATGAGGATGACCGAGAACGAAATGTTTTCTTTATGTAAGATGGCGCACCACCACACTATCTGACTGACGTCCGGGATTTTCTCAATGACTGCTTTCCAGGTCAATGGATTGGCCGTGATGCGGCAATTGCATGGACCCCTTTTCCCCAGACCTGACACCACTAGATTTTTTCTTCTGGGGTTTCATAAAAGATATGGTGTACGTACCTCCTTTACCGGCCACTCTACCTGAAATTAGAGCAAGAATTTACGCTGCTGCTGAGCAAGTTACACCTGAAATGCTAGTGCGAGTCTGGGAAGAAATCGACTACCAATGGGATGTCTGCAGAATAACCAACGGAAGCCACATAGAACATCTTTAGTTTATGGTATAAAAATTTGAAGTGCTTTCCTTTAAAACAACACCAAAATCAGCTCTGTACCTTGTTTCATAAAATTTATATAAATTTTCAAAGTTGTAAAGTTCTTTTTGAAACACCATATATAACGAAATGATTTTAGGAATAGCCATCTCAGATTTTAAATTTGCGAAAAAAACAAATACACGTAGCAGAATCACGGAAATAAAAAGAAGGTAAATATGAGTACTGGAACTTGCATATGGCAGTATAACACATTTGTTACTAAATGAAACCAATATCAACAGCAAGAACGGCAGTTGTAGCCTAGAGACTTCCTTTGTAAGTAGGAACTTTGAAGTGTCAAGCACGGACCCAAGTCTGAGAAAGGTATATCTGATATTGTACGAATATAAAACAGTGCTCTGTGAAACTGACAAGCTCAAATATCTGAAATGTTCTACTATAGAAGGACGGTTAATTTCAGCGCAACACAAAAACAGGACTGTAAACAGTGTATTACTGTTGGTTGACAATGGAAGAGCTTTCGATGACTGAGATTAAAAGTGATGCTACAGCCGAAAGTGGGTCCTCTCTTACTACACAATTCGATATTTATTTTACTAAATTTTAAGTATTTGCCCGAAGATATTGATACTGTTATTTGACATCAATAAAGAATCCTTCGTCCGTCTCGTTTTCTGGTGCCTGGGAGTTACTAAAAATATTTATAGTTTCTGGATTCATCACTGTAAAAAGTAACAGCGAAGATTTAGATTTAACGTTAATCTGATCACAGGTAATTAAGAACGTTATCCGGTGGAGCATTGGGTGCCGAACAGGATCAACAAATCAATCAATGCCAGTCGCAGCTTATAATTCATATCCTTCTGAATTAATTGTCCATTATCCGTGATTACAGAGGGTGGTTCTGACACCAATTCGAGATACGAATCTAATTTACACGAGGCAGCATACGTATTTCATAGGGAGAGGGACAGCCGTATGTTTGATAATCATAATCAACCTCTGTGGTTCTGTTGTGAAACAATTAATCGCGAGAACGAAGCGAGTGTTCTCAGAGTGAAACTGTGCTCGTCATGCCCATAAATACGTATCAGAATTAATTTTTTTCCCATTTCACTCTGTAAAAAATTTCACCCATTTATCGTTTTTTAGATATAAACAAAGAAGATTTTTCTGGATGGAGGAATTTATTTTTATATATTTTATTTCTTGGAACTCAATCTGCTTCTTTTGCAAAAACAGAATATACGCTGATGATTAATCTAAGAATTGAGTGCTAACAATAAAAGTGATATCGTCACCTCTTTTAATGTAGCAGTGAATATTGAGGGACTATTGTGATTTACTATTAATATAATGGACAAGTCTTGGCTTTGTCAACCACACGAAATGAACAGCTAATTTTAATGTTAAATTTTGTTTCGCCGAGCGTGATTGGAGAGCTGTAGCATTGTGGTCTTGCATACATGTTGAAGTGGGTTTCGATTTAGGTTTTGCATGGTTTCTCCGCATCACTCCAGACGAATGGCGGGATGGTTCCTTTAAAAACCCTTGCCGAATTCTTTCCCGTTCCTTTCCGGCCACTAATGATCTAGACGTCGATGATGCTTAAAACCAGAAGCAAAAAGAGAGAAAAAAATTATTTCAAGATTCCAATGTTATTATCCCATTACTAACGAAAACTTCCATGCATCTATACTGCAATTATAATAAGGTATCATCTGTTCAGTCTTGTGTTAAGTAATAACAATGTAATGACAAAAATATATGCGTAATTATCATACGTTCGATTTTATTTTTGAGTTGATCTCAACGTTTTTTTACTAATTAAAAAAAAACCGAATCTAAAATATTTGTGAATGAAATAATACTGTTTGACTTTCTTATTATGTACGACACATAAGTATAAAAATGTTTAAGATATGGCATTTATGAACGCATTAATCTGAAATAAAATATCAAAATATATGTTTTTCTAACAGAAAAAATTCTAAAGCCCTTTGAAATCAAGATTTTAAAACAAATGATACTTCAGGTGAAAATGTTTTATTTCAAAATAAGTGCATGTCGAGGCAGGATTAACAACAGATTCGACAAAGTTTCACTGTTATAACTTATGGCATATTTTAATTCTTCGGAAACACTACTTGTTACTCTTAACAGCGAGGTCTTTAGAGAGGGGAAAGGATGGGGGGCAAGGAATGGCAAGGAATTCGGTCATGGCCTTTTGAAGAAAGCATCCCGGCATTTGCCTGGAGTGATTTGGGAAACCATGAGAAACCCAAATCCGGATGCCCGGACGGGGATTCGACCACCGTCCTCCCGAATTCGAGGCCAGAACGCTAACCGTTACACCACCATCCTCGGTCACATTAACTACTGAGCCACCTGAGCACTTATCAGACAAAAGCAACTAAAATGAAATATATCTAGTTGTGAAAACATAAAATATTTGAAACAATATGCACCACATATTTGATAACTTTAGCTAATAAATCATCATAGTTGCAGTGTTTTATAATAGCCGAAGTTATAATCTTTATATATACAGATGAATGTATGTTTGTTTGTTTGTTCTTCATACAAATCCACAGTTTTCATCCGATCACGATGAAACTTTGCACACTTATCCTTTGAAACAAGGAGAAAAATACTGTCTAAATTTGGTTGAAAAATTATCTGTATAAATAACACATGTTGTCTCATAACTTCGAAATACGGCGATAGCCGTGCCCTTTTGATGTGGTCGTCTCCGTACCGTGCTTTTGCGTAGTGGACTGACAGCTTAGTGGTTAAAGCGCTTGCTTACGAATGTCGTGGTCTCCGGTTCAAATCTCCGTGGAGGCTAAGATTTTTCAAAATTGTTTTTTATTGTAAGAGTCAGGCCTGGGCCGTAGGTTATTCGGATTGAATGTTAAACTGTAGATATTAGAAAGTTAGAGGTGCAATGCCAGGCATATGGTAGGTAGTGCTGCAATGTTGTAGGTCTACACTTTTTTACGTTATAATGATCCCTCAGTTGTTGTTCGCAGTCAGTGTGTGAGTGTGAACTACAGTAATATTATTATAAATACGGAAGTAAGTCTCCGTCTTTTTGTTACGTTTTGACGACTAAATGGATATATCGTTGTGATGCAATTTTATAAAGAAATCTGTATGAAGGGCACAGGATATTTTTTTCAGTATGATTAACAGATGTAGTCACGAAATTTTGAAATCTTATCGAATGGTGACAGAAATATGTTGGAAATTGACTCTCTTCAAGAGACAGGTTCGACGGTACAGTGATATAGTGATAGATTTCCTGTCATATTATTCCTACTCGATATTGTTTGGGACCAATCCTTCGTTAGCAACTATATATATTTAACTCTGGCAAAAAAAAAAAATCTGAATCCACGCGTACGAAGTCGCGGGTACGGGCTAGTTAAATCATAAATTTTTTAAAATACCAAATGACTTGGAAATACAGCTCTGCAAATGAGAGTAAAAATCACTCTAAAATTCGGTAAATAACCGGAAGTAATAGCCGAATTCTGGAGAATAGATAGGTAGCTGTAATAATCAATTCACGCAGGTAAAAACGAGTTAGTTATGTTTTCAGTTTATATCAATTTTTTAAGCCTTGTTGGTCCTTCATTACCACGTTTTCCTCCTTTGTCACAGCTTAATCCCGGTAATGCAGCCTCTGAAAGGGACGAGCAGCTAGTCTTGAAATTTGAACTCACAAGGTGGCCCTGCCGTGCTTCATACGCACAAAGTAACCTTTGACAGAGGTGAAAGTCAGGTTAAGGGCGTGCTGAAACGGCGGTAGGGTCTTGTTTCGCACAGAAGTTCCGATCCGTAGGCAGCCAAAGACATACACAAAATGTTTTGGAGGGTAAGTAAAATTTTACGCGAAATTAAAGTCATTCCGGTTAAATAGTTTTTAAAATTGTACTAGATTACAGGTAAGAAAGATTTAGTCTTAAGAGCAGTTTTTAAGTTAATTCTCGTGTGCCACAGCACGAAGTGTCATAAAAAAATATTTCGGATTTAAAGTTGAATCTTAAGCTTTTAATCTGAGAAAATTTCATTAAAATCTGTTTAAGAGATTTTGTGAGATATACTGACACCATCCCGTTATAGTATTACATAAGGACAGGTTTAGATTAACTTTATACGTGGGACACGGACTGAAATTTCCGTCTAGCCATCCTGATTTCGGTTTTCCATGGTTTCACAAAATTTTTCCAGACGAATGCTAGGCGTCAAAAGCCTACGTCAAAATGTCTTCCCATACCTCGTCCCTTTTTCTCCCGTCTCTGATGACCTCGACTTCGACGAAGTGAAAACCCCCCAAAAAAAACGAAGGCATAAACGCCTCAAAAAATAAATAAACATGCAATCTTTTTTATTCAGTCCGTTTAAACTGATTTACGCATCATAATTCATTCCTGAAGATGCAGCAAATGCTACTTAAAAACTTATGACGATAATTGAGTCAAGCTGCATTACATGACAGCAGCAAGAACACCGCGCTCGCTCGTCCAAAAGGCGAGAAAGATCATTTATGACCGAATATTCTGGAAACTTAATGTAATGCCACCTATTTACAATATAAAGTTTTAAAGAAAAATTGCAGAAGCTTCTCCAATAATGGTTTCTAGTCGTTTATATACCAATATTGCAGCTAAAATAAAAACATTTTTTGTATACGTGTTTCGATCATCTACAAAATACAAAATAAAAACTTCAGCTGTTGACACTGTTGATTCTCTGAAGTATCTGGGGGTGATAGTACAAAGCAACATGAAATGGGACATGCACATAACTTCCGTCGTAGGCAAAGCTAATTCTAAATTGCGATTCATAGGTCGTATTTTGAGGAATTGTAATGCTCAAACAAAGGAGATAGCGTATAAAACACTAGTGCGTCCGCATCTGGATTATTGTTGTGGGGTTTGGGATCCGTATCGCAAGGTTCTGATTGACTCAGTTGAGAGGGTGCAGAGGAGAGCCGCTCGATTCGTGACTGGTTGCTACAGCCCTTATAAAAGCGTCACAGAATTGATGCATAGATTGGGCTGGCATAGTTTAGAAGACAGACGACGTAGTTTGCTTTCGAATTTATTGGAGAATATGCGAAAATCTTTAACTCACGAGTGCAATGAAATACTTCTTCCGCCAACCTATTTAAGTCGTAATGACCGGAGGGATAAGATTCGACAAATAAGATGCCATACTAATGCTTTTCTGTATTCCTTCTTTCCTCGCACTATTCGGGATCGGAATGCTCTTTTTTAGGATTGGTGATTAGTACCCTCTGCCACCCTCAATGTTTGTGATTTGCAGAGTATGGATTTAGATGTAGATGTACAGTGCCAGCTTTTACTTTCTGAATACGTTTCGTTCGGGACTGGTTTCTCCTCAGTCTTTTATTTCACTAACTTTATATGTTCCACACACCATCAGTAGATATTGTTTCATAATACAAAATGTTTCATTTTTTGCAAACACGCTGTTATTTTCCACCCTCCATTTTAAGGACACAAATCGAAACGGCCTAGATGGCATAGTTCCCTACCGAAATATATTAAGGAAATAAAAAATTGCTCCAAAGATGACGGAATAGATCGAAACGCGTGTACCAAAAAAGTTTTAATTTTAGCTGTAGGAAACTGATAAAAAACTACTAGAAACTCGTTATTATTAAAGCAGCTAAGGAAAACGGCCTAATATCAACATGTTAACTTCTTCACTTCCTTAGTATTAGGTTTTAAAACATTCCAAAACAGCATATGCCAATCAAAACTGCGTAAAATGAGATAAAACATTTAAATAAATTATTAGTAGTATTTGTTTTGAATCTGAATTCAACTTACCACAAGGTAATAATAATGAAAATGGCAAAAACTTAAAATTATGCTGTATTTACATTCTGTTAATTATAACATGATTCATTTTAAAACAAAAAAGTAATAATTAAAATGTACGTCGTCATTACAAATGTTAATTAAAATGATGATAACCATTATATATTGCAGATTAGATCCGTCGTCCTCAGTAAGTAAATTCATATTACAGTCATAATAAACATATACATTGCAATCGTAATTGTCTCAGTATAGATAAACGTAGGAAATATCACTTCAAGTTTTTATATAAAAAATATTTAACGGATATTTGATTATTGTAGGCCATTTCTTCTAGAGTTTCTTGTTAAATTAATAATTATTCTTTAATAAGTACTCCAATACAACTGTCGTTGCTTATTATTTATTTGGCGGACGCGTTTCACCTCTCGTCGAGGAATCTTCAGCGTACAATATTTTCTGTAATATGTGATATTTTAACATAATGTGTTTTTTTTTACATATAAAAATTTTTTCTTATATATAGGAGGCATAAAAATGACTTATATTTACATATCAGTTTTGAATTATCAAGCAGAACGTCTTATTTACATAGGTGTAATAAGGTGGGATTCATTTTATCACTTACATTTTACATTTCTTTTTTAAGGTGTAGTTGTTGGCGCACACAAAAACTGAAGTTTGACAATGTCGTGCACCAAAACTGTGCTTCAAAGTGAATTCATAAGATGTCAATTTTGTACAAACTGTGTAAATATGTACAATAGTGTAAACAGCATGCTGGTTGAGGTCACAGGCGACCAACAACCACACCTTAAAACAAAAATATAAAATGTAAGTGATAATATGAATCCTACCTTATTACACCTATGTAAACAAGACGTTCTGCTTGATAATTAAAAATGATATGTAAATATAAATCATTTTTATGCTTCCTATATATAATAAAATGTATTTACATGTAAAAAAAAAACATTACGTTAAAATATCAAATATTACACAAAATATTGTACACACTTTGACAGTAAATTCGGCCGCCGCTGAAAAATTCTATCACTCTTATTTTGCTCAATCTGACATCAATGTCGTTTTAACAAACAGTAACGCAATACTGGCTTGCCAGTATTGCTTTACTGTTTCCTGGAATGACATTGATGTCAGATTGTGCAAAATAAGAGTGCTAGAAGTTTTCAGCGGCGGCCAAATTTACTGTCAAAGTGTGTACCTCGACGATAGGTGAAACGCATCCGGCAAATAAATAATATTCAACAACAGTTGTATTGGCGTAATTATTACAGAATAATTATTTATTTAACCAATGTTTAAACAGGGAATGATTTAAAAATATAGGAGAAATCACGTTTTTATTTAAAAAAATATTTCCACTAGTTGTTTAGAGAGAGAAAGAATTTTTTATATATATATATAGAGAGAGAGAGAGAGAAAGAGAGAGATCATTCAGGTTTTATAAATGTATATATATTTGCAGCAGCTGTTTATAGAGGGTAAGATGTATTTAGACAGAAGTAATATGATCGATTTGGCGGAATATTTGATACATCGATTTTGGATCCCATTGGTTCACATTGACTGAGCACTAGTGTACCACTGAGAGAACAGTTTTCGTAACACCGCCGACTGCAATTATTTTCCACAGCCATTAAAAGGGAGTGGCAGCAACATTAGCCACCAATATTGGGTTTGCGACCGCCCTCACTTCTGTAAAATAAAAAATCATTACCATTTATACGAGTCTTGTGGCACGCATGTGGCTGCATTCCCAGGAGTCCCAGCTGCCCGTATGTGTATGTGTGTGTTTGTAGCGGTTCACTTAAAGGGCGATAAATCAGGGTGTGTGTCGGCAGTTCCCTCTGCCTGTGGCTTCGGCAACTAACCGGGACGTGACTCGAACGCGTGATGCGATTCCACCGAATGGGCAACACTTTCGCCGCGTAAATAAATCAGAGTCCCGCGATTCCATTTGGCAGACGTCGAAATGACACCCGAGTGATCCAGCGGTTTATACGCTTTCGTCTGCAGCACCCATTTCGTTTTATACAAATCTAACTCTGCTCATAACGTAAAAATATTTAAAATTCTTCTTTTTTTTCTCTGAAAAGCTTATTAATCGGTAACTCGTCTATTTTGGTTTGAATTGCCTTCTTTTTTTAGGTTTTGTAGACTTACGTACTTTGGATGAAACTATATTTTCTGCTTCTACCCTGACGGTAAGCAAAACAGTTTTACGACTGTTAGTAGAATCCTTCAATGGGTCGATTTTGTTGTAATTCCTGTCGTCATATATACGTTGGTTTGAAAACTTACACTCAGTGGTACACTATACTTTTCGTATTTAAATGTTCGGTAAGTTACAAAAATTGTGAGTTATATAAGTTAGATGTCATAATAGAAACTGTTTCAAGAGAATTTTTTTTTTAAATGTATTTATCTGTACAATACGATAAAACCGTTCCTTTATTTATTATATATATATATATATATATATATATATATATATATATATATATATATACATGCATCTGCATTTTGCAGTAATACCCTATAAATAATTATTGCTAACATTCCTTAAACACAACTATTCAGAAATTATCTTTCTCATTTAACCAGAATTTCAGATTCTCTTCTTTTTTATATAAGACCATTTTCATAAATTTTAATGGCCATTTAAACATGCAGTCATGTTTAATATTAAAATTTCTTACTGACTTTATAAAGTTACAATATTATTTGGCACATAGGATATTGAAAATTGTTGGTAGCATATGTTTATACGTTTTGAAAGAAGAATGCAGCAGGTGAAATAATAGTATATTTGATTTCTTGGCAGAAAGGTAATGATCATTTTCTTCCTCGGCATTGTTGCTTTGAAATCATTGAAATCATACCAAAAGCATTTTTCACATCATGTAATATAAGAGAGGTGTCATCCTTCAGCTCACATATCGTATGTTTTCCAATGTTCGACAACCCCTGTCCGTTATTAAGGGAGGTCTGCATGGTTTTGGTTTAATTGTGGCTGTTCCTTTGCGTTTCCATTTCACAATAATGTCACCAAAAGTCGACTTGGACAGCTTTAGAAGGATTTAAATGTCCCTTATGGATTTTTCAGTCAGGTGACTTTCAATTACTGGCCCACATTCTAAGTCACTGAGTCCTGACTGACTCATTCCGCTGTTACTCCTGACAATACGCCACGCCCCTTTTTTACTGGTGAGTTTGCTTGTCGTGACATCTAGCGTTCAATTCCGCATTACATATGGGCGTCCCGATACTTTTGATCAGATAGTGTATCTGGATAAAAGACCGAAATCCCTAACAGACATTAGTTGAATTTTGTTTGTTGATTCCATTTATCTTCGTTTTTGGACGCTAATGTTGTTTGCTGAAGGAGAATAGGCGAAAGACAATTTTCATTCCTGGATAAATGTGTCGTTTCCTAATTTAAGCACCTGTTCAGTCCATCGCCACAGTTGGTGAGTTCCGCGGACGGTTGTAAAAATCTTATCAGAAGAGACAAGTTTTTGTGTGTCCTACTTACGTGAAGATTAAACGCAGCTGCGGCACTGCCGGTTGTGGTGAGGTGGTCTTAGGTGGCAATCTGTAGGCGATAGCGATTCCACACACGGAGCGTAATATCCTGGCGCGGACGTAATATAACACCCCGCTCTAATGCGGGGCTTACCTCCCTGGGCAGAGCTTGCCGCTATCTCGCGCCACGTCGCGCACTATCAGCTGCTACGCACAGCAGCTTCTAAAAACTAAATAACTCCGTCCACTGTGGCTTCGTACGCATTTCGCTGCAACTCTTATTTCCGCCGTAGCTTTTCCTAAAATTCAAAATTTTGCGCTACACCATAGCTATATCCTATTTCAAGCTCCGTGACAGCCCGTTAAACTTTTAAAAAATTAAGAAATATGCCTTTCGTTCATTTGGGCCATACAACAAGTGTCTTGAATGGTTCTGTTAAGACGTGTTTAAACTTGCTTATTCTAACGTTGATTTATCAAGGTAGGATCAGCATCTGATGAACTTTACTGTACTAATATTCCTCCAGCAACAGCCCGAGCCTGTTGTAACAGCCCTCATACCTGAATTTTGAATAGTATGAAGTATTTGTAGTGGGCTAAAGTTTTCTTGAATATGATCTGGTATGTTTGTTTTGTAAATCTGTGTATATAGACTTTGTTTTATGAAAGAAAATTATTTAAAGTCCATTTAATATTTTTAAGAATTGAGTGGTGCAAGAGAATTTCTTAAATGTTTGTAATTCCATGTATTAATGCAAGTTATGATGTCTACAGGACAATTTTCTACAGTTTGAGATGATTTCTGCAAATAATTTTGTATTTAAGTATCTCTAATTACCATTTCTGATCATTTTGTAATGTTGTTAAGTAATTTTGTATTAATTCCGATTGTTTTTAATATGTTTGATTTTTTGAGTGATTGTTAATGATCGAGAAATATCGGGCGGATGCCTTTGAAGAATTCTCGTAATTTAGATAGAGACTATATAAACAGATCAGCTGGACAGAGCAGTTAGTTAGTTGACATCATTCAGTGTTACAGAGGGTTTCATTCATTCATCCAGTTAGTTTTCCAAGTTGAGTTCACAGAGATTATCTTTGCGACTGTTCAGAAGTGCATCTCTGTATTGTATCTATGCATTTGAATATCGCTTACTTTGTTTCGAAAACAATAAACAGCTCTTCAACATAACCTTTTTGGTGGACTTTTTAATTAATCAATATATAAATTAAACCACCGAAGAACCTTAATACTGTGATCAACCTAACCTGACAACAGAGCATTTGAAATTAAATTACGATTACATGGATTCACTTCAAAAATGTCTAATTCCTTTCTGAGCTAGACTCTATACCAAATAACTGTCAA
The DNA here is from genome assembly GCA_031002005.1 of Vandiemenella viatica. Taxonomy (NCBI): domain Eukaryota; kingdom Metazoa; phylum Arthropoda; class Insecta; order Orthoptera; family Morabidae; genus Vandiemenella; species Vandiemenella viatica. The sequence continues at coordinate 182,901,526 of JARYHS010012519.1, forward strand.
ATTCCGACTTTTAAAACTTAATATTTCTCGTTGCTTTTGTGTTCGTCGTGTATTATGTAAACCTGTCGGGTAGACTGACTCCAAAAACTGTCGAGGCTACTAGAGCTCATTATTATTTTTAGTCTGATTAAGGTCTTACCATTCCATTCTACCACCCCACCGTATGCTTCAGTCGCTACCATCACTAAAAGAGGGGCAGTAGTGGTGATCCTCTTCACTGACCAAGCGTAGTGGGTGAGCGGTAACGCTTTAGCCTCGAATTTTGAAGGGCGTGGGTTCGAATCCGCGTCCAACCAAACAGATTTCGGTATTCCAAATGATTGCCGGGATGGTTCCTTCAAATAGATCATGGCCGAATTTCTTCCCGCTCCTTGCCTCCAGCCCTTTTTCGCCTTTAGGGACCTCGATGAGACGTAAAGCAATATTAAGAGAAATTTTCATCTTTTAGCCTTGCCAGAATGGATTCGCTCATGACGACTGATAATTTATCGCCGTGGTCACTTACACCTCCATCATACATCAATACAGCACTACGCGCAAGGGCGTATCCAGGATCAGAGCTAGAGAGGAGCAAGATTTGAGCTGGTGGGGGGGGGGCAACTCTTATTGGTTTAGAGGAAGTGTGGTGGGGCACTGAAACATGACGATTTCTTACAAAATGAAAGTCAAACCTATTGAGGAAACTATTTTTATTATTGATTAATATAGTAATCCAACCACTTAATCTAAGGACCTACTATATAGTAAATTAAGATAGTAACTCAGTTATAGTTTATGTAAACATTAATCGTCTCGGATTCTTAGAATTTTTAAAAATATCTTTGTTTCTCAATATCTCATGGTGTTCTTTCACGAAATTTCGATGCAGCAGCCTCCCACCCCAGCCCCTCGCTGGATACGCCCTTGCCTACGCGTCTTTCTTACTTTCTAGAAATTCACAAGGGGTTTTGCACACCATCTTCCGTAACCATCGCATACATGGTTTGCTAAAATTCAAGTTACTGCTTCCCTTACTTGCCACTGTTTTGCCTCACCCAAACAGCTGGTATATCAGGCACTAAATAAATTTCCCTGAAAACAATAGAGTTGTATAAACTTCAGAGATAAGGCTATAATTTCTAATTTTCAATGTCACATCAGATGTAAGGGATACACATTGGTTCCAGCGAATTCTCGAATCGTCTGGAAGATATAAATATATAATATATTACTGACCATGTGAGAGGGGAGGCATTCTAATGCTTTTATCTCAAATAAATCTTCAGATTTATAGCACCGAATTTTTTCCTCGTATTGAGAACAGCACAAGAAGCAATCCAAACGTTTCGCTTCGTAAAAATATTCGGTGGAAAATCTGTGACAATTTCTGTGATTATAAACTATGTGGGTACTTCCACTAAGTAAACAATTAAAAAAAATTATACTTAGCAGTGGGTATTGGTCGTTGGGAAGTTGTATAGGAAATTCATTAAATACATACATGTTCGTGGAATAGATTTGCCTATACCATAATTTTCTTACGGAAATTATCGTTATTGAACTGTAGGCAACACCTCTGTGATTAAAAACCATGTGGATACTGCCAGGAAGTAAACATTTAAAAAAAAAGTATAAAAAGTATAACGTTAACAGTGCTTATCAATCATTCTGACGCTGTATAGAAAATTCATTAAACGTATAGATTTTCGTGGTGCTGCTTCGTTTAAAGCATTATTTTCTTACGGAAATTATGATTATCGAACTGTAAATATAAAAACTTAGTTATCGGGATGTTGAAAAAGTAGGTTTTCTTTGTATCTGTGACTACAACGCTATTCGATGGTGGATTCGTTCAGCAATTTAAATTTCAAACAAGTTAATTTCAAACTTGCGACGGAAATACACGTTCAGACCGCCATGTAAATACAGGGATACACAGAGAACCATGTTTTTTTTTTGTTGTTTTCAGGTAGCGGCGTTATGACACACAGAAGCACTGTTGTTTTGGAACTATTTTCATGGTATCTGTGTCGCATCGGATGTCAGTTGATTGCGGAGGCGCCCGATTGCGATCAAAGGTAGTGCAAACAAGGTTTCGCGTAATGCCGACCGGGCTGTGTAAACGGCTGTGCTACATCGGTTCCAATTAACGACATGTAGAGGCGACAAAGCGAGGAACACAAAAAACTACAACACTCGCTTCAAAAGCTTCAATACGACCACTGTCATCTGTACGGTTTTACCTGGCGGCAAATTGAGATCCGCTACGGCAGAAATACTCCTACAAAGTAAAGAAACAAACAGTCCAAAACGTTTAAAATTTGCCAACCTCTAAATCCCCATTTCTCTTTTCCTTTAACGTTTTACCCTTTCACTTCTAATTCACTCATTTGAATGCCTTCTCTTATTCACTACGAAAGGTAACCGAATACGAGTTACACTTTGAATTTACCATCTGAAGAAACAAACACCGAGGTTGGAAACGCTGAACGATGAGTGGCAACAGGTACTGTCTTAGTCTTTCACTAACAAGATGCAAATGTTATTTTTTATTAGATATGGATAACTGGGAAAGCATCCAGGACTTGTTAAAAGCTTACAATCTGTAATGCTGCATTATAATCTGACAAATTATTAAAAATAAAGTATTTGCTATAACGGTACTTGTCAAAAGACGAGTGTTCAATTGAGTGTGACATTGGGGTCAAACGTTGCTATTGGCGTTGTTAGGAAGGACGTTGTGTTACACGTGACTCGCTTGCAGGCAAGCTAAGTTGTTACATATTAGAAATGTTTAAAAGATTTTAATTGACATTTTGTAGTGGCATGTTGAGAAGTCTCCTAAAACAAAATAACACAACGCAAAGAATTTTGTTTCAGAGGAATACCAACCCTATCACACATATGGATTTAAAAAAATCGTAAAAAATACATCAATTACTTATACGAGTATTGGGAATTTAAATTTTGAATGCTCATTAATGCTCACATTTTGTAAGCGACTATGGCATAACGGTCGTCCTTCCTCACTTTGAAAGAATCAACATGGCAGGAACCCTCTCAGCATTCTTGTCTATGTAAGACTATGATCCATGGTTTAGTGAATTCCTGCCGTTGACTTGTGTACTCACCGTTAGAAAATGATTAAGGAAAGAATATTTCATATCACTGTTATGGTCTATATTTGGGCAATCACTCAATGAGATTTTCTATTGCGAAGCGTCATTGGCTTTACATGAACCAATCTCAGTAGTTGCAGATTTAATGACAAGGAGAAAATAAGTATCTCCTGCCATAAAACATAAAGTGTACGTCTTTGGAGAAGAGAGGACTCGCAGACTTGAAAAGAAAAGCAAATCGGTGATAAAGAATTTAAAGTCTATGAGACGCGATCAGTGAACAATGACGCACTGCCGTAATTGGTTATGGTTGCATTGTGCAAACTGAATCTCGTTTCTGTCTAATCTTGCAACACAAGCCATGAATGAAGTTACAACAATTTTCATCACAACGTTGCACCATGCCTCTAGTTGCGTTGGGGCGGTCGGAAACAAATAGATTCGAACATCAGATATAGGTGCGACATCTAGATACATGAATTAGTTCGTCTCCACTTCGCAGATGTCACCAAAATCAAAATAGTAAAGCAATTAAAGAATACAAATTTTCTTAAAATCATAGCAAATCATTTTAAAATGAAATTAGGAAAAATTTACAAGCATTTAAGCAACAAACTGACAAAATTAAACAGTTTCAAATAGGTAGAATCGCATTCAAAACATTACGGCTTACTCAGTATTCGTCATTACCGGCTTTTAATTAATATTTCAGATTCTGTATTACCTTTAATAAAATTACAATTAGTTTAAACAATTTTCAACCATCAAGACACAACACATTAATCGGAAACATTACAAATTTACTGTTAACCCCTGCGTATCTTCCTCACACACAAACGTAACTAATATAGGATTGAAATCAATAGAAATGTGGTTCTGAGACCTGTTACACAAGATATTAATGAAAGTTCGTTGACCCTATTTTTTTATTATAAACCAACTGATCTGTAACGAGAACTTAATTCATAATTACAACAATTGATTTCAATTCTTCATAATTTTGTATGAAATATATTCGGACCGAGCGTGGCGGGTCAGCGGTAATGCTCTGGCCTCGCATTCGGCAGGACGCCGGTTCGTTGTTTTTTTTTTTTTTTTTGTAACTGCTTTACGTCTCTTTTTAACATCGAGGTCTTTAGAGACGGGAAAGGATGGGAAGGGGCAAGGATGAGGGCAAGGAATGGGAAGGAATTCGGCCATGACCTTTTGAAGGAAGCATCCCGGCATTTGCCTGGAGTGATTTGGGGAAACCATGGAAAACCCAAATCTGGATGCCCGGACGGGGATTCGAACCGCCGTCCTCCCGAATGCGAGGCGAGAACGCTAACCGTTACACCGCCCTGCTCGGTACGCCGGTTCGAATCACCGTTTGGGCATCCAGATATGGGATTTTCATAGTTTCCCCAAATCACTCCAGGCGAATTCCTTCAAAAAGGCCATGGCCAAATTCCTTCCCGTTCCTTGTCCCTAGTCCTTTCCCGCCTCTAATGACCTTGCCATCGACGAGACGTAAAGCCATAAGCAAAAAAAAAACCTATATTTGAAGCGATAATTTTTCACTGAACTATCTTAATTGAAGATATTAATTTTATATGGGGTAATACGACTGCATCGATCGTTTAAGAAATCCGAAATTCGGCGTTTGTTAGAAAGTTGGTTCAGCTAAGACAACTTTCAATACCCTGCACCTGCATCTACACTCTCAAGTTCATAAAACTAATGTTGCTTCGTGATAAAAGTATTCTCCCCTCACTGCAGTTTACTCCCAAACGCCTTGATGGCAGAAAGAAAAGATAAATACGTCAGTGGAGAATTTCATCTCCTTCATCTTCTGTTGTTGAAGCTCGATAAGCTGTTGGGAGACGTAAGTAGCTGAAAAAGGATTTACGCATTGTAGCAACTAAATTCAAGCAGAAATCGTGTTGACTTTTTGCCAGATAATGGCAGCTGAATTAATCTGTGGAATCTCGCAAATTCTGCGCTACTTTGGTGTAAGGACTGTGGCTAGCGGTCACCGAATATACGGATGTCTATTTGCTTTATCAACACAATTAAACAATAGCTTGTGATAAAGGGAACTATACAACACAACGGTATTCTTGATGAGGACGTATAAGAAATTCATTGTACAACAATTAATGCATTTAGAAACAGAATCTGGCGAAGGTAAATAATTCTTTTATATTCTTTAGAAGTTGACGAACCTTGCGCTGTTAATAAAGGATGCAGGGTGTTATCTAATTCCCCACCCACTTGTTTCATTCTTGTTCTCGCCATTCGCGTTGCTATCTACGCGGAAGTACAATCGCTACTTCAATTGATCTACGTTTGTATCCTCCTATATTTACAGCCTGCAATTCACTACAAACGACTTCTGTGGCGTTGTCATTTCCACGTAAACAAGAAACAGCGCCGTAGGTGGCAACGAATGGTACTAACAGATGAAGTTTAAAAATTTTGAACCTTCCGTTATCCAGTGATGTGTGGCATATTTTTGTATCTTTAATAGTTTGTGAGAAATATAAATGCAAAATCTGATTCTTTTTGAATAAACCTGTATACGTTTTGTGAGACGGAATTGTACCTAAATCAATGATATTACTTAATTGTACATTAAAAACACTGTAAAAGCCATCATAGAAGCCGCCTGACAGAAAATAAAATAATTGTTCCCTTACTTCAAGATGGTCTTCCTAATATTTTTCCAATAGTTCCAAGCACGCTAGTCAATCATACTCTTATGCATGTACCTCCGGTAAGACTAAATGAACTCAGTCTTAAGTTTGAGAATACAACATGGTAGATGAGGTGAAAATAAATTTTTTATAGGTAAAACTATCGTTTCAAACTTCAAACTATTTGTTAAGTATCAAATTTCGTTTTGAAACATGTTATGTAGAATAGATTCAATATACGAAAAACATTTTATGGGACCACACGTTTTCGCAGGCATTATTTAATGTATTGTCGTAATAATGATGGTTACCAATTCGTAACTGTCTAGATTTTGCTCATGTTTTTCTCACCACACATTTAAAAAAAATAATCACAGGCAATCGGAACAAAACTAGCTTATATCTAGTAAAAGTGTTTAAAATAGTAAAAAGAAATTCCGTAACCCCCTAATCCAATCAGAAACGATGCTTTACGTCGAAACTTAATTAAAATTATTATGGAAAAAGATTAAATTATTGTGGGAAAACTGATAATTTTCTATCACACGTAAAGCTGTAATGAATTTATATTATCGTTGGATATTTTCTATTGTATCGTATCAATTTTTACAACATTTCAGCTATAGTCTCATATTCGTGACAAATTAACTTGTTCAAAATTATTTTATGAGATCAAGTTTAATCATTAAGACTACATAAAATAATAACAACCAATAATATAATTGACGAAAGTACTGAAGGTATAGGAAAATTTTTACTGAAATCATATTTAAAAAAATGGCACGACTTGAAGTGAATACGTGACATTCAAGTAAGCCAACTTCAAATTTAATACCTTTGGCCGATTACAAAATTAGCATCCACACGGGTGAGAAACTGAATGTATCTAACAATTTATATGATTAGTTTTCGTAACTTTATGATGGACCGGAAATGCAGTGATATGGATAAAGTGATGCAGTGGGGTTGGGTGTAGATCTCGAGGCGGTCGCCGTATCCGAGGCCTCATATGACATGGGGGGACCCACGGGGATATATATCCGCCTGCACTGAAAGCATCATAAATAAAATTTCCACGCTCCGTCGGAAGAACGTAAACCTTACTCTTTCCATTAACTTTCGCGAATTACGTACTCTTGGACGGAGTCGCAGAAGGAGCATAGTCGTACATTTTTTTCCGTAACATATATATGTCCGGAGGGATATGCAGTCCCCGGTGGGACAAGCACAAAATCAACCGTAAAAATAAGATGACTTGGAAATAAAGAAGGCTACGATGTTCGCTTCCCTGAAGCTAACGAACGATTAACTACCATCGCGAAATATTTTACCACAAAACTCATTGGTTAAAATAACGGAACGTTTAATTTAAACTAAAATTTGCATTTTACCCAAGGCAAAATCCTCCAGTAATTGAATCTTACTGCGTTTCCTCATCAGTGTTTTAATTAATTACTTCATTTGGATGCTAAAACTCTCAATTAAAATAATAATTAAAAAGAGAAATGCAGCAAAATATTAAAGTAATTATTTTTCACACATGTAATTTACTCGAACGTACCCTTTGACATTTTCCCTGTGTACGTTCTGAAGTAATTGTTAACAATTTTTACGCAAATTTTAGCAACGTTTCTCCCTCCTCTTGTTTAGGGAGCAATTGTGACTAAATACATTCAAGAGTAAGTTAGCACAAACCAAAGTAAACTTAAAGTGTTATGTAGAGCTAACGTGTGTCGATCTAAAATAAAAGAATGAGGTCCTTTTCAAGTGAAGTTTCAGTCAAATTAAGTAATTTTTTTAACCTCTAAAAAGATTTTATACATCGTATCATGTATACTAACAAAACGCTATTCTTGGTTACTGTACAGTCAAGTCCGTCATTCTGTGACGTCACGCATTAACAACGGCCAGAGATATTACTACACAGTAGAGTTTACGAGCTTTATTTAATAACATTTCTCTTTGCTTATGTATCCGCTGGGTGCAAATGACCTCGCTGTCGACGCGCCCTAAAGCAACAACAACATTAAGTATCCGCCAAGAAATGTAGCGCCAGAACACTGAAGGAAAAGTGTTTATTTAGCTTAAATTAGCATTTTAATTCTTGAAATATATTCTACTCGGGTATTCAGCCTACAAAAATTCTATTCAGTTAAGCATACGGGAAGACTTGCATTGCCAGATCATGGAACAAAATTATGTATTGCGTGTCAAGTAATATATTATTTTCAGTTGCTTTTTATTCATTTATATTCGTTCGATATATATATTTACGTTCTACTCCTTGCCCTTAAACGTTAATTTTCGAAAAGCAGTGTGAGGGAAAATTTTAATTGGATTTAAATTTAACCTCGACCAGATTGACAACAGCCATTTGTAGTTACAATAGAGAACATGAGAATATTAAGGTTTTTTTAATATAAAAAATAGTAATAATTAACATTGTTTTCATGAGCGTTTGTTACAGAAAAAATTAGTTCATACAAATTAAAGTAATTCCACGTTTATTGTGGTCTCTGCAGCTTGTATCAGGATTAAAACTAATACCACGCGGCTTAATGTAATTTGATAAGATTTGTTTTGCTTCATTTTCACCGACACAATGTTACTGACGTTGTTATTGCAGATGCCTGTAAGCAATACTAACAGTATTGAAATGTAAGCTACAATCTAAATATGTGCGACATTACAAAATCATGTTTATGAGCAATATAATTGCATTTATTTAAGTAGATTAGAAGAAATGATTTAGCTGAAAACTCCGTTCAACCCGTCATTTAGGACATGTTTAGAAGTTAGTTAAGAGTTGAAAGATGCTAGAATACTATCACTCAGGAACTAAAATCTGACAGTTGTTAAACCGAAGGCAAAAATATAACATTAATACTTATTCATTTCATATGAACTGGAATTTTTCCGTAGTTATACGAATTTCATTTGCAGTTATGAAAGAAGGACAAATAAAGTGTTAATAATTAACCTTAATTTCAATAATCGGATTAATGGAAAAAATATACAAAAAATAAAATTGAAATTTAAGTGGTTGACATATGAGTTGGTTAAAACAAAATTAGAAATTCATCGATCCCGATTTGATCAGCATTGCACAGCGGAAACATAAATTAATTGAAGTAACTAACATTATCACTTCTGTACACGTGTATTAAGAATCTCTTATCGACTGCTATGTCATAAAGCTTTCAATGGACCCCATCTCATTATAAGCATTTTAAAATGCTGATATAAATCAACCATCAGAAACAAATTATTACAAGTCATTAAGTTTTCAAGATACACTATGTTGGCCAGGGATTGATTGCTTTGATTCGATTCTAACTCTTTGAAATAATCCATTGACTTCTAAGTCTGAACCTTTATCATCTTCAAAATTCTTCTACCTTAATCTTTGCCTTATTCTGTAGATATTCTCTTCAGTTATTTCCTCCACTCAAAAAATAATCCAATGCAGGATGTTCTAGAAAATGAACCACCAATTTGTTTTATGAGAAATCATCCCACGCTGTTCTTTCTTCATTCATGATCTACAGAATATATTCATTCCAGACTTCATCTGTTTATATCATTTTTTATGGACAATTAGCTGAAACCTTCTACTATTTTTAGAACCTTACTGCATTCGTAATCTGGACATTTCTCTTGTTGCATCTTATATGAATTCATTTTATAATTCTTGATTGCGTGGAATCTGTAATATGTATATTTCACCAACCACGAAAAGTATATTCTTGATAACAAATAAATCTCAAATCTATAGGCAATGTAGAAAAAATAAGTTGCTAATACTTATGACATTGTTTAGTAACCAAATTTTTACTTCTCATTTGCTTCGAAGAACCGAGTTTTATAGTTATTCTTGTTTACTATTTTATTATTATTCTCTACGAATACATTCTGACTATTAGGCAATGTTCTCGGTGGATGGCCCTCACAAATAATACAGAATGCAACTAAACTTATTAGTTCATTATTAACTGGCTGTTACCATCCGGTCGCCAGTTGATTATTTTTCTGCTTTCACCGAAGAATGATAAACACAACCTCTGAATTGAATTAATAGTTTAATGAAGTAACAAGACGCCCGAATATACTTTTCATCACTTTTTATCTTGACGAAATCTTCGTAACAAACACTCGAGGATAATGCAAGACTCGTCCAAAGATACTAAAGCACATAGAAAAACAATTCCAGCGATTACAGTTCAACGAAGAAAACTGCTTGACGACTCACAACGACAAAAAACTTCTGACTACGACTTTAAAAATGTTCGGAAATACTGGCGACGATCCTTGGCGTGAGGTTAAATAGGTGCCAGATAAACACAGAGAAAACTAATAAAGGTGCCGCTAGACGGTTATTGAGCACTGACAATTAATAAGGCACCAAAAATCATACTAAAATCATATCCTCTTCAGACCCGAGATATCATATATGATATCTCCAGGAATTATTTTTTTCTTGGGCCACTGCACAGCTGAACCTTTTCTGACCTATCGTATCATCTACAATATACATCGCGCTTCTCACAGCTCATATGTTCGATCTTCTGCTTTTGGCAGCCCTGATTGGAAACTTGGGATCCTGCAGCTATACAACATGGCTCGTCGAAATAAAGGTAAAGACATATATTTTTTCTATGAAATAAAGTAACATGAAGCAGTAAAGTTGTGTGTATAATTTTCCTGCTTGACTCTAGAGGTATCATATTTATACCACCTATAAATAATTATTTAATGTTTCAAAAAAAATGTGGTCATTCATTGTTAACTAGCATTAACAAAAAGTAAATAACACAATAATAGTTCTCTTGCACTTTAATTATGAGCTCGGGACTGAAGAGGTTATAATCACTCACAATCATTACGAAAAACATTGAAATTTAAAATTTTTTACAGGCATTTTAGTATGAAATGGGTGACATAGACTACTGCAATTAGCTGAAAATCATCCTCAGAACACCGTGGCTTATATCAACATTTATAACTGCAAGATTTCAATTAATATTTCAAACATAGTACTGTTTTTGATCGTATTAGATATAATTTACACAGTCTCCTTCCAAAATAACAATATTCATACAGATGGAAAAATATACGAGTTCAAAATTTGTCAACGTTTATCGCTCTATCCTTAAAATTCATAAAAGGCTGGATCTTAGGGCTATTACAAGCTGATAATGTACTTTTTAATATTTCTGTTTCGCAGTTCCAGCTTTAAATCTAATACAAAAAAACATAAAATTTCTTGATCGTATGCACTGAACACGCGTTAACTTATAATGTTTTGGACAGACAAATGATTACTTCTATCCATTCATTAATCTTCACAATAACGTTTATGCAGATTTAATTTCATAATTGTATTTTGATTTACTGTTTTATAAACATAAGGATAATTTGTAACAAGCACGGCGTGAACACACATTTTTTTAAAGTCATTAATTTAACAGCTAAAAAATTTATAATCTCAGTGTTTTGCTTCCGTACCACTGCTATTGGTAGTAGTGGACAACATTGTACAGTTTACTCCAAACTAGTGTTGTCTAATCAAATGACAGAGATACTGGAATGTAGTGAAAGTTTAGACAAACTGAAGCTCGGAGACAGTTTGCGGTGTCAGATAGCTTGCAGGCTCGCGCGGTATGTCCCCGCGGCATAGCTTGCTGTCGGCGCGGTATGTCCGGTGCCAGTACGCGTCCTTGTGGTATGCCGTGACATGCATCGGACACCGACCACCCTACACGATTACCATAGTTCACAGACCGAGTGGTGAGGCGTAAACAGAGACTTTGCGTGCGTTGTCGTCTAACATCAACCATCACATAACTGCTGTCCACATAGCTTAAATAACCAAACACCTCGCTTATTAATACTAACAAAAGGCTAAGTTTGCTCACTGCGTCATCGCGTTCGTAACATTGACGTGACGGTCTCTGCCACTCCGTGCCGAACTAATAAAAGCAGAGATGTTTCTGCAAAATCATTGTTGTGAGGATTATTAAATGACAATTCAATTTAGTTAATCAACTGCGAGGAAATAATTTGTTAGAACACTGAAAAAAGCATATATTTCGTTTATTAACATATTAATTATTAGATGCTTTTTATTTATTTAAATTCAGTTGATGTAGATGTTTTCTTATACTCTCTGTCCAGATATATCGCTCTTACAGTATACTAAGAAGTATGTACCACACTACATCATTTTTAAGCTTACGAGCGTTGTTTAGTAGCAATTGTTTTAAGTCAAGCAACTGCATTCAACACGTAGTTTTTTGACAACTTAGACAGCTAAGAAATTCTGTATATAGCCTTAATCAAAGAAAATGTAGTTTTAATGTGTATCTTTATTTTAGCTTAAATTTTAAGTTAAAAAATTATTAATCCAGCACAGTGTTTTATAGAAGATAAGGTTGAAAATTTTCGATTAAAAAACTTAGTCCACAACCCGAAGGTTGGTTGGATCCTCACGAAGGAGGAAAACTAAGCCATTGTGTCAGAGGTAGGATGGCGAGCTCCCTTCCTCTGGGACCTACAGTTTAACGTGGAATCCGAACCACGGAACGACCTGTCGTAGCTCATATGATCAAACACAACTATAAAAAATTCCTGCACCTACCAGGATTTGAACATGGGACCGGAGCAGCGAACTTTTGACAGCAAATACCTCAACCACTGAGCTACCAGACCATTCAGTTTTCCATTAACAGGCAGATAAAAATTGAGGTATCTGGAATGCTCTGAATACTCTTAAACAGAAATGTAAACTTCAAATGTTACTAAAAAATTCACCCCAATCAACAATATAACGTATCGTTATTGTAGTACCTAGCGAAAACTAAATAATCGAATCATCGGTTATAATCATAATAATTTACCGTTTATAAGATACGTACTGATTTTACTCTCTTTCATTCGTTGCTATATACAATTTTTTTTTACCTTCGATGAACTTATAGTGTTTAACAATACGCACCGAAATTAATGTTTAGGATGTACTGAAGAGTACCCACTGTCGGTGGAGTCTTGGTTTCCAGTGTTTCTTGTTTTTTGGCAGCAGCTGGCCAGCAAACAATTACACCGGCTCCTGCGCCGCCACTGCAAGTCACCCCGAGGATCCGGCCGACTGCTCAGGCAGGATTTACGGCTGCTGGACCGTAATCCCCTGAAACATGTCCCGTATAAATCGTGGGATGGCCGCCAAGGCAGAAGCCGCCGGAATACGGGCGAGCACCTCCCGCTGTCCGTCAGACTTCTACTAGGCGGCCACCTCGGTGGTTTGGTACGGACAGGTTAACCCATGTCCAATGTCTCAACAACGGTGGTGTCCAGTCGTGATTACTCATTCCGCAAGTTAATTTCCGATGCACTTCCTTGTTATTATTATTATTATTACTCCACAATTCACTAAAAGTGTGCGGCGGAGAGTGCATTGCACCTATCCAAAATGGTGATAGTTTGGAAGGGATATGGCAGGAGGCACCCATGGGCTATTGTGAGGAACCATCCCAGCATTCGCCTGGAGTGATCCGTGAAAACCATGAAAAACCCAGACCAGGATGGCCGGAATGCTTTATCGAAAGCTACACCTGTCGGATTTTAAGTTTACTCGCCCGGTAAATCCTTTCTATTCCATTCCCTAAACGTTCATGGGAAAAATGAGTACAGAAATGAATCGGTTCTGGCCATGATTCCTCTTATTTTATTTTCGCGGTCATTCCGAGATATGAATGTTGCTGGTAGCAATATATTGCTGTCTGTGATTCCGAAATACATCAGTCGTGATTTTTTCAATTAGCTTCCTTCGGTGTTCCAGGTCTTCCCAATCTAACTCCTTCAATATCGCACTTACACTTTCCCTCCAACTATATATACCTGTCACGAATCGGGCGGCTCTTCTTTGGAACTTCTCTAATGCCTCCATTAACCCCTTATGATGGGGACCCCATACAGAGCAACAATATTCTAAGTGAGTTGTATACAATCGATTTAACTTCCGGAGTGCATTGATTTAAATTACATTCTCGATATCCTCATTCCACGACAAATTATTACGAATTGTTACCCCTAGGTATTTAGCGGAATCTACCAGTCTAAGGACAATACCATTAATTGTATATTCAGAGCTAAATGGTTTCACCGTTTTACTTATACGCATGACTTGGCACTTTTTAGCGTTTAACTCCAACTGCCAATCTTTACACCACGCAATTATTTTCATAATATCGTCTTGTAACAAAGCGCAGTCGTCCTGGGTTTTGATTTCACGATAAATAATAGCATCATCGGCAAATAATCGTTTCATCCCCCCCTATTATGTCGCATAAATCATTAATGTATATGAGAAACAACAGAGGCCCTATCACGCTTCCCTGACCCCGGAACTCACTTTGGTATGTGATGAACGCTCGCCGTCGAGAACTACACACTGTGTCTGCCCTACAGAAAGTCTGCAACCCAGTCGCATATTTGTCTAGATATGCCGTTACCACGAAGTTTCCTAAGTAACCTAGTGCGAGCCATCAGCCATTCATATACCATGAGCCTTCAGCCATCCACTGTATAATTTCGTAAGGCCACTCGTCCAATCACCTCGATAGCTATTGGCTAGAGAGCGGTGTCAAGTGTCAGCCTTCGCTCGCAAAACAGCGACCAGAGATAACATTAGAAGAAATTCGTTGTTATGTCCACAATTTAATAGCAACTGCTACTAAATTAATTACCATAATACATACATTAAGATTACATTTCGTAGCATTCCATAGTTTAAAAAATATCTATAAACTTTACGTCTAAAAAAACGTGGATCTGCTTCTGAGTTACATGATGCTAGTAAAAGCAATTTAAAAAAAAAACTTAAAAAAATTTAATTTACTCATGGTCTCTGCTGTAACCACGAATGACAATTGTCATTCCCGCTTGAAAAAATTTCAATCTAATTAAAATTTTCTCTAATATTGTTGCATGACCAAAGTTAATGCATTACTGTTAATTTTTTTTTTAGAGATTTTACTGACCACTTTCGTTAATGGCTTTTGTTCATGTTCGCTGTACGTGAGTTATTAGGTTATTTTAAGTGTACATCAGACCAAATACGTATGCTACCGAATGGAGTATTATGGAAGTTCATTTCTTCTGAATTACTCAACTGTTTAATAATATGGAGTGTGTATTAAGTTCTCTGACCTTTACAGATACTATGACCAATGATTACATTATGAGTGATTCCCCAGTCTCAATAAAAAAAACAACGTGATGCTTTCGAAGTAAACAGGATTTTTTTTTTTTTTTAATTTGGCAAAGTGAACTTTAAGGGTCAAATACAATTAAGTTTCTACTTAAGCAATTATACGGTTGTGCTATCGTTCTTGTTCGTGTTTAATACCTAACTCTATTAATGCTTCTGAGTTCTTCAAGCTCAACAGATTTTATTCAACCTGAAACCTGTCATAATCATTCATTCTAGAAACTGGAACTGTTCTTGACCCGTGACGATAAGCCAAAAACGGTCACGGTCTTACACTAGTCTACTATAATTTCGTAAGCTCACTCACTCATTCGATTATTATCCTCGATAGCTATAGGCTGGAGAGCGGTGACGTCACACTCCAGCCGTTGATCGCATAATAACAGTGATCATCTTATCAGCGGAAAAAACGTGGAACTGCTCTTCAATAACATGTCGCTGATGAAAGTAACATGAAAATCTCTAAAAAAAAAAAACTTAAATTACTCATAGCTTTTGTTGTGAGAATGAATGCCAATTGTCATTCCGGTCGAGGCTAAATTTCAATTTAATCAAAACTTCCGATAATATTGCAGCTCGACACCGGCAGTACTCATATCAGTTATAAAGCGGTTTATAATAAGTCGCGTTCCCAAGGTGAGGCAGTGTGCACGGATCAAGGGAGGGCTATTTTTCGGCGAGCGGAAGCAGCGAGTCCGTTCGTCAAGCCACCCGCTGCGCTGTTGACAATAACAGCAGGGACAGCCAACCTACGAACAATAGTGACCAGCCACTCGGATATTCCTTTATTCTGTTCCATGGAATGCTGCTCCGAGGCGTGAGCGGAGGCGAACGACTCATAGACTGTGTGTGGAAGTGAGTGGACGCTGTGGCCGGTCTACCGCCATCCTCTGAGTGTCTGAGGTGCGCATCCCGTCGCCAGCAATGTCGACAGCAGTGGACACGGTAAAGTGATTCTAAAAATGCAACAGGTTGCAACATATCATGGCCCGAAAAATACCCCTGATTAGCTAGAGACTTGTTGTAAAGAGCCAACTGAGCTAGCCATCTGATAAAACTATTCACATGTAAAATTTGATGTCTTTTGATTTGTTGAATAAATTCGTGTCTTTTGTGACCCACCTTTCATGTTCTTGTAACGCCTGAAACATGTCATATTAATATGTTGATCAAAGAGTTTTAATTGCTGACGCCATACAGTGTGTCTGACAAGTTATGAAGTAGAGTCACCACCAAAGAGGTTATTACAGGTTTCAGGTAATAAATTAGGCTACTCAAAATTACATAGAACACACACAACAAAATTGATTTAGCATAAACAAACCACGTCCTTTCTTTAGTTTAAAATAGGTTAAGCGTCTAAGACAAGGACACAAGTCGCAACTGGGATACTATTACTCCAAAAGGTTTTTTTTTTTCAAGTGGCCGCAGATATTAAACATTTATTTTTGGTATGGCATGTGGCTTCTCTTGGGACAAACAGCCAACTCAATTGTTTTTTCAGTTCATCCAGTGCTTGCAGTTTCTCTATTGTATGTTTTCATTTTCTAGTAATTATAGACACTACATTTATAGTAACAACCATGCCCTTGGCCGGACTAAACCGGTGACCATCGGTACTCTAGCCCCTACGCAACCGAGGCCGGCGATATTAAGCATTGTTGTACCACACTTAAGACAAAAGCTTCTCCTAGAAATTCGACAGCTTAATAATGTAATGACCAGAACAGCACTATTTAATATACAGCAAGCAAAAATCACTAAATTATTTTAATATTATCTTTCATAACATTGGAAGAATTATTAATAAAGAACGAACAGTAAATATCAGGAAAAGTGAGATCACTAAAAGTTTTACTGTCATCGTCTACATTCGAAGTCTCCTGTAGTAATTAACTTAGAACATGTTACGGCGTTTGATATTATGGTGTCTTAATTCTGTTTGAGATGTTTGTATTTTGAGAATTATAATTTTTACGTAAATCCTTCTTGATATCCTACGCAAAACTTAAAATATTTTACTTACTTGTTTCTGCGATAACTCTCCCTCAACCAAAATAGTTCCATTCTATATTTGGTTGAGTATAATATCATACCGGCCAAAAGTAACATACAACCATTGAATCTTTTCTAAGACGAACTGTGATCATAGTTTATATCTACATCTAAACTCATACTCTGCAATTCACAAATATTTTAGTTAACAGAGGGTGCTTTGTATCAAAACTAACTCTGGGTATTCCAATCTCGAATAGCCCGAGGAAAGAAAGAATACATATAAGCATCAATACGACATCTTATTTCTCTAATCTCATCTCTCCTGTCAAGGAAGTGTAATAGGACCACTTCTATTCTTAATTTTTATAAACGATCTCGGAGACAAAGGAAAAGCCTTTTTAGATTGTTTGCTGATGATGCGGTTATTTATAGGGAAGTAAGAACTTTGGCCGATTGCTTAGAAATTCAGCGCGATCTGGATGTTATTTTGGCTTGGTGCGCTGAGTGGCAACTTACTCTAAACTGTAAAAAGTGCAAGACAATGAGCATAACTAACAAAAAGAATCCGATTGTTCAGAAATACGAGTTAAACAATACAGTTATTGATATGGTCGATTCTATTAAATATTTGGGAGTAACAGTACAAAGGAACATGAAATGGGACATACACATTAATTCTTTAGTAGGTAGAGCAAATTCTAGGCTGCGATTCATAGGTAGAATCTTGAAAAATTGTAATGAACAAACAAAGGAGATAGCGTACAAATCCCTTGTGCGTCCACATTTGGATTATTGTTGTGCCATTTGGGACCCGTTTCGTAAGGGATTTATCATAAGTATAGAGAAAGTACAGAGAAGAGCCGCTCGATTCGTGACCGCTTGCTACAGTCCTTATGAAAGCGTCACAGAACTGATTAGTAGATTAGGTTGGGAGTCTCTGGTAGATAGACGGCACACGTTTCGTTTAAACTTATTGGAAAACATGCGTACTCCAACTCTCACTCATGAGTGTAGTGAAATACTTCTTCCACCAACCTATTTGAGTCGGAAGGACAGGAAAGATAAAATTAGAGAAATAAGGTGCCGGACTGATTCTTATATGAATTCTTTTTTCCCTCGTACCATTAGGGATTGGAATGCACAGCAAAGAGATTAGCTTTGGTGCTGAGCACCCTCTGCCACCCACAATTTTGTGAATTGCAGAGTATATATGTAGATGTAGATGACCTAAATAAGTTGGTGGATGAAATATTTCATTGCCCTCGAAAATCATTGAAGAATTTCGCATATTCGCCAACAAATTCAGACGAAACCGACGCCGTCTGTCTTCCAAAGAATCCCAGCCCAATCTATGTGTCAATTCTGTGACGCTTTCGTAAGAGCTGTAGCCAGCAGTCACAAATCGAACGGCTCTTCTTACGCGTCAATAAATCCCTTGCGATTAGGATCCCAAATTCCTTCACAGTAATCCAAATGTGGATTCCCGAGAGTCTTATAAGCTATTCCCTTTGTATGTCCGTTGCAATTCTTCAAAATATCACATATGAATCTTAACCTAGAATTAGCTTTTTCACAACTATTACGTGAAAATATCTCACAGAATCAACAGTACAAACAACTGAGCTGTTAACTTTGCACTCAATAGCAAATGGATTCTTTTTTGTTACATATGCGCATTGCTCTGAACTTTTTGCAGTGTAGTGTAAGTAACCATTTATGACACCATTCTGATATAATGTCCTGATAGCGCTGAATTTCTAAGCAATCGTCAGAGAACCTTAATTCCGTACAGCTAACTGTATAATCAGTAAACAATCGCAACCTGCTATTAACATTGTCATTGCGATTGTTTGAAAAATTAAGAAAAAAGGTGGTCCTATTGCACTGCCTTGAAGTACGGCCGAAGTAACATCTATCTTAGAAGAGGCTTCCCCTTCAACAACGACATACTATGTGCGACCAGATATAAAATCTCACATCCATTCACAAATCTGATCTGATATACCGTACGCACGAATTTCCGCTAAAAGATGATTGTGTGGTACGGAGTCAATAACTTTCTGAAAATCTGAGAAAATTACATCAACTTGTGAACCTGCATCACTAACTTTCTTTACGTCATGAGAAAAAAGGTCCAATTGTGTTTTAAACGATGTTCTTGTGAAATCGGTGTTGGTTTGTTATAAGTAACTCGTTTTCATACCTAGAGTGGTGGTGTAACGGATGGCGTTCTGGCCTCGCATTCGGGAGGACGGTGGTTCGAATCCCCGATCGGGCATCAAGATTTGGGTTTTCCATTGTTTCCCAAATCACTCCAGGCAAATGCTGGGATGCTTCCTTAAAAAGGCCATGGCCGAATTCCTTCCCATTCCTTGCCTCTATCCTTTCCCGTCTCTAAAGACCTCGCTGTTGAGAGAAGTAAAGCAGTTTAAAAAAAATGGTTTTCATCTAGAAACTTCACAGTGTTACGGCATATAACATGCTCCAGAATTCTACTCCTAACAGGTACTAACGATTGATAATTCCTTAGATCCCTCCGATTTCTTTTCTTGAAAATAGGAATTACCTGGGCACCGAGCGTGGTGGTGTAACGGATAGCGTTCTGGCCTCGCATTCGGGAGGACGGCGGTTTGAATCCCCGTCCGGGCATCCAGATTTGGGTTTTCCATGGTTTCCCCAAATCACTCCAGGCGAATGCCGGGATGCTTCCTTCAAAAAGGCCATGGCCGAATTCCTTCCCATTCCTTGCCCCCATCCTTTCCCGTCTCTAAAGACCACGTTGTTAAAAAGGGACGTTAAACTGTTAAAAAAAAAAAAAAAATTACCTGGGCAATTTTCCATTCAGAAGGGACTTTTTCTCTTCTAAAGATAAACTCGATAACTTAAGAAAAACTCGATGCGGCAGTTAAACTATGCAACCTAACAGTAAAACAGTCACAGTTAGTATAGTCTACTATGGTTTACTACGTGTCAATGTAGGTGTTTGATTTTCTGCCGTCGGCGGTATTCACAATAACTTCTATCCAATGCGGCACATCAACTGCATAATTCCTTCCATCCTACGGGTGAAGCAGTTCCAATTGCTATGCTTCTTTTCATCAGAAATGTATTTACAGCGAAAAGCCATTACACTGGGAATGAAAACCCGGTTAAACAGAACTGCCGTATATTGATTAGCGCAGAATACGCGCTCTAAAATGCGAACGTTGTTAAATTTAAAGTGATTCAGTCAGTCGCATATTTGGTCTAGGTCCGAGACGTATTGCCATAGAAAACCATTTGCCTTCATGTTCATCAAGCAACATTGATAAATGTCATTGGTCGTTACCAAAATTCCAGTTTTTTAATCGCGTAGTTAAATAAAATTATGTTCTAACTGCATAGAGAGTATTTAACAATCATTGACTCGTCTCCTGGAATGATAAGACCACGATTTATCATTGGCATAGTTTTTTTCGCGTTCGCTAGTGAATCTCAAGTTCACAAATGAACTTTGCTGATTGTAAAGTATACGCTTAATCTGCGTGTAATATACATTCATCTATTATGACAACGTGATTTTAACAGTAGATGAATTATAGAGTCATATCGCCCGACTGCGTTGGCAGAAAAATCTTACCACTGGTTCCATTCATAACAGTTATTTTAGTCATACCCCCAAGCGTCGACAGTCTACAGCACAGGTTCTCAACCTTTTTTGGCCTACCTCCCTACAACTCTCTTTGAAAAAGAATTGCTCACTTCCCACTTTCGGAAGAAAATAATACTCACCCACCACCCCCATTTCCGAAAAATATGCACTCCCCTTCTTGTACTAAATAATGCAACCCATAATGCTCCAACATTTTTGGCTTGTAGCCTACTTTTTGAAACAGTGGTTGTATTAGGTGAAGTATACAATATCATATACAGGAAAATAAGGAAAGATTTCTAAAATTATTTTTAAAAGATAATTAAATATCTTGGTGTAATTTTCACAGTTTGATTAAGAAA
Organism: Vandiemenella viatica; assembly: GCA_031002005.1. Lineage (NCBI taxonomy): Eukaryota > Metazoa > Arthropoda > Insecta > Orthoptera > Morabidae > Vandiemenella > Vandiemenella viatica. The sequence goes on from JARYHS010012519.1 coordinate 182,922,555, forward strand.
AATATCCTAAGAAGCTACTATATTATTAATTAGAGGCCCGAGCTCGGTGTAATTATTCTAATTTTTCGATATTTGTTGGCTTATTTTGTCATCAGCAATTTTAAATCGCCGCATTTTACTATTTCTTTTCTTTGCTAATAGATTGCTGATAAAGCTGAATCCTCTTTAGGCTACATATGATAGTGGGAATGCAATTAAAACTTCGTTGATGCAGCCCTTAAATCCGGTTATGATACTGGAAAGCAGGGGCAGCGTTGGTCCTCAACGCTTCCTAAATTTGCCTCGGACCAGAAACACACCCTACGATGTCTCCGACCTCTGATCTTCATTGTTACTGTGCTGACGCAGCACAAAGACAATTGACTCATGCGCAGTTGCTCCATGTGCAGTCTCAACCTCGAATGATTTAAATCCTGGTAATCCCTGTTTATGGTAGCTTTTAAGCAGGAAAACACGGTCAATTGTGTTGAGAAAACATTAAGCTTCATTCTGATGAAAAAAAATTAATCAGAGATTCGTTTAATTTGTAAAAAAAATGAAAATAGTTTTTAATAAAAATTTGCTAAAATATCTGTAGCTGATATACTTGCGACAAGGTTTTTCTAGGTAGCCCGATTGCGGTGTATGGCTATATAACTAATATTCTAATTCAAATTGAATTTCTGTAAAATAACAGTTGAATGTATAAATCATGCAGTTGGATCACCTAACAACAGATAATACAGTTACCTGTTTTTTCTAAACGTTCTTGGATTGAGAAATTCCCCAGGTGCATCCAACATATTTTGCATTCACAACATATTTTTAGAATATGTGATTATTGCAGGCCATTTCTTCCACAGTTGCTTGTTAAACTAATTATTATTTAGTAATTACGCCAATACAACTGTTGTTGTATATTCTTTATTTTTCGGACGCGTTTCGCCTCTCGTCGAGGTATCTTCAGTGTACAATGTACAATTTTTAGAAGACTGCCAAAAGTTACAGAGATAAAAAAAAAATTAAATTCGAGAACTTTGATTCGATTTTATTTAAGTGACTTACATATTTATTATGTTGTTGTGTTTTGAATGCAGGCTCAGAAGAAAATTGTTCAGACTTGAAAAACATTTTATTTTGTAGTTCCAGCTGTTTTCGTTAGCCCCTTTAGTAAAATTTCTGTATCCATCCTCCTGCACTTAAGTTGACTCGGAAAATGCACAGGAAGTGATCAAATTTTGGTCTAGCACTATTCGATACTTGTTTTTGTGTAACTGTGTATGCTTCTGACAAGAAATAAATAAATAAAGCAAGACTGTTGGGTAACTGTTTAAGATACTAATCTTACTCTCTAGTTCAAAGGCAGAGTAAAACTATTTTCCGGACTTTAACCTACTTATATGGCTTTTAATTTAATTTAGACATACTAAAAAGAAAGGCTTATACATAGCGGATACTATAAACAGCTTTAGTCACGTAACACAGATCATACAATTTCGTTCTTAGAAGAATGGCTCTTGTTGCCTGATGTGAATATCGAGAATACAAAGTGACAAGTCGTCGAGACGGGGACATAGCTTGACAGTTTTGTTGGTGTTTGTGGCCGTCACTTCTTCGTGACGAAGGTTGTGTTGCTTAGGCTGTCAGCTTACCTTGCGCACTGTGCTAGGCGGGAGCCGGCTCAAGGTTTATCTTCGCTGTCCAGTCTGCAGACCGGATTTAGCTCTGCTACGATGGGCAGCCTACAGATAAGGCGCGGCTAGCAAGGCAGCAAGAAAGATACCACTATAACGGCGGAAGGTTACTAGTGTTAAAGATGCGAGGTACATTTTACATCACCTTGAGAAACAGTTTCACTCAAATGAGAAAGAAGGTGCACCCATTTGCGTTACGTATTCCAATCCAGTGTTTGCTTATTTGCTACTACTTAAGGCATTTTCGGTGTTTTACTTCTGAGGTGTAATAACGAAGTCCTTCTCGCAGTTAATCTGTTCCTTTTGAATTGATATTATCTCTGTATTTCTCCTGAAGTTATTATAATATTAAATCAGTTAGGTGTTGTCAGTACGAGTACTTTGAAAATGAAATATTTCGGTATTAGTCATCTGCTACACTGTTTATATAGTTTCCATTTTTATGGATCATGTGTGAATATGATGTAAGCGAAAACTTAAAACGATTCCCCATTAATCCACGCAATAGGTACACCTTGCGACTTATTCCTAAAAGTCTTACTGGAGTAACCTAAGCAAGTTACGTGTGCGTAACCATTCATAGGCACTACGGCTTAAACAAAAGCATGCCTCTTTTAAATAATGGGTTATATTGGGACTGTACGAAAATTAAGCACGTCTAAGGAAAACTTTACTAGCTAATAACGGGATCTTCTACTTTAATGACCTGATTTTGGAGAAATCTGTTTCAAGAGAAATAAATAACGCGGAACGACTATGTGAATAAAACGGAATGGAGTAGAATGACTCGGGCGTTAAATAAACTTTACCACACAATGACACTGGAACTGAGGAGCTTACATGCATTTGACTGAATCACTGGATAATATTTAAAAGAGAAAACAAATCAAGGTTTGAAAACAGTTCGGAGTTACTGTCTCTATTAGAAATTAAGCGCTGCTAATAACTTTGCAAGAAAGGTTCTAATTACAGAGAAAAGTGCTTAGTATCTGAAAACATTCCCTACTTTTCACCTAAATGTTACATCTTCAAGAACCGATAATATAATCTTAAAACAGATAGTTTCACTTTAAATTTTTGTTTTATAATTGGACAGTTACAAATATGGACTAAAGGTATTAGAAAATGCCGCCAAACATTCAAAAAGAAGAATGTGCCTGAATTTTAAAAACATCTCCTCAGGTATTTGCAAAATCTTAGCAAAAACTCAAAATCTTAAGAGATTAAATAGTAGCCTCAATGCGTATTAACCAAAAAATAGTTCATTTATCTAGGACCTTGAAAGAGAAATCATTGTTTACAGACTTGCCTAAGTTTTACTTCAAACGTATATTTGATTATTTTTCAGGGTTCCGCATACCAGAATGAAAATGTATTCATTTATTTATGAGTCTGTCTGTTCAACGCAGTGTGTATTTTGCGTTGTGAATTAATGAAAGATGAAGACAGCCTTTTCTTCCTAAAGACTTCAAGGGGGGCTCCAAGTTTAACATCCACATCTGACGAACAAATCAACACCAAGAGTGTCGCATGTCCTTGCGCCATACGAGATGCGGAGAGGTTTGGAATTTAACTCAGACTTCGGTGCACAATCTGGTGATTATGAAATATGCTGCACTCCCTTCATCTACTATCCGGGCCAATTCCTGATTATGAAAATTTCTTCCACCACCATGGCTCGAATCAGCTAATTCCATGAGGGGTAGGCTTACAAATAGTAGTCTATATAAATAAATGAAAAGAACCAGCTGAAAATTTTGAAAATTTGCAAGAAAATATTTTGTGAGAGTTATTTATCACGAGATTACTGAAATTCTATCTCATAATATACGAGAATTTTTGTCAGAAATAAATATCTCCTAATGAATTAAATTTGTTATAGTGACTTACCGAGCCTAGGGGTGGAGTGATGACGCTCTAACCTCACATTAGGGATGGCGCGGGATCGAATCACCGTACGACCATTGGAATTCGGGTTTTCCATGATTTCCCCAAATCACTCCCGGAGGGTGCAGGAATTCTTTTAAGAGGCCTTGACCAAATTCTTCCTTTCCCGCCGCTAATAACCTCAACGTCGACGAAGCGTGAAGCTATGAGCAAATAAAAAATTACACATTTAATTATTTTGCGAAAACTGTAAATTGCAGAACGATAGGTTTCCTACGTACTTTGTGTAAGTACGTATATCAAGTCAATAGTTTCTGAAATGAAAGTTATTTTTTTTTTTTTTTTTTTTTTTTTTACTTATGGCTTTTCGCCTCGTCGACATCGAGGTCATTAGAGGCTGGTGGGGCTGGGGACAAGGAACGGGAAGGAATTCGGCCATAGCCTTTTGAAGGAAGCATCCCGGAATTCACCTGGAGTGTTCTGGGGAAACCATGGAAAACCAAATCTGGATGCCCTGATGAGGATTCAAACCGGCGTTCTCCAGAGTGCGAGGCTGGAACGTTAACAGCTCCCGCGCCACCCTCCGTTAATAAAAGGATGTTAACTAGATTTTGTAAATGGGATTTTTCTTCGATAAACTTTTTGTAATAGAAAGAAAAATCCAAACAATATCAGATTCAGTGGATAGCTAGCTTTCATTTATTACCTACAAAGATTTGCTTAAGAAAAGTTTATTTTTAGTTCCACAACAAACCCCAATAAAATTTCAAGTGGCGTATATAATGTTCAGCAAGGTAAATCTGATTCAGTATCGTACGTAAAGTGACATCCGCAGCGAGCGGGACGGAAGGTCTGGAGACAGGATTCGGAGAGCCTCCTCGACCTGATGAATGGATGTGGGGCTGATTAATAGCAGGTCCGCTAGGCGTGGGAGCCCGCCACCTGCGGTAGACAACACCCAGCACGCGAGACAGGGCAGCACAATGGCCATCGCTAACGCGCACTCGCCTCATTCATTAATCCCAAACACTTAATCAAGGTGAGCTCGCAACGGCTCAGAATTTTTTAAAAAGTCCACGCTTTTCTAACGAGAAAGTCAGGAAGTGCTGTGCGTATAGTTCGTAGAATAGAAGGAAACCAATTAGTTCATCACTGCAACTGTCTGACAGCATATTATAAAATATATCTAAAAACAACTCCGGTACATTAACTCGAATCTTCCAATGGTGCTTTTTGATGTCGCCTCATCGTATGATATGCTTCTGCACCAAGCGTCGTGGCTGAGTGGTTACGCTCGGGCCTCGCATTCGGGAGGACGCGGCTTCGAATCACCGTCCAGCCATTCAGAGTTGAGTTTTTCATGGTTTCTCCAGATTACTCCAAGCGAAAGCTGGGTTGGATCCTTCAAAATGTCACTGCTGAATTCCTTCCCGTTCCCTGCTCCCAGTCGTTTCCCAACATCGACGAGGCGTAAACCCAGAAGCGAAGCAGATATGATTTTTCAGTTACTAGTTACAGTTGTAAGGCGTTATTAACAAGCAAGGAGCCGTAAAAAGTCTTTTTTCTATACAAGTCATCTGCAGCAAATATGTATGAACAAATTTTATACTTACAACCATGCTTTTTTTGCATTATTACTCTCATGCTGTTGAGCTCTTAAGTTAGTATAAATTTGCCACAGAGAAAAAAGGATTGTTCCATAAACTAGTTGGTCCCACAAGTTAAAATTATAAGCCCATGTAAAACCGAAGTATTAAACTGGTGTTTTCACATGCCGCGATGTTTTACCGACTACGGACTGTTCACAATGCGCAGCGCTGTTCTGTTCTGCCGTACCATATCTCACTGCCTCCAAATTCCATTAATTACGTATGGTGTTTTTTTTCTATAAAATCCTAACTCCCCTTTTCCCTTCCACGGTGAGATTTGGTAAGATCTGGTGGGAATCTCCCCCCCCCCCCTCAAATCTCCCGGCTCGCGAACTCATAATTTTTTGAGACCTTTTTTTTCCCTCCAGTTTTCAAGCTCCCATCCTCCCCCCCCCCCCCTCCTAATGTTGGGATCGACGTCGTTTGTAGACTTTTATCTTTTAGCTGTTCCTCAAGGCATTAAACACATGACGTGAGATTTCAGTGGACCCTCCTCCCCCCTGGTGAAGTTTGGTAAGATTTCGCCGGAACCCCCCCCCCCCCATCCTATTGTTTCGTCTCACGTAGTTAATGGACGCCCCGTAACCAACATGCTCTTCCTCGCTCGGTCTGTGTATGCCTAGCCACATACTCTCCAGCCCATCTTAGGTTGACCCACTGGCGGACGTAACCTCTACATAAGAAAATGCACAGCTGATTGAAACACTCGAGAAACGAGCCTAATTCCGCTTTAAGTTGGATTAACCGCTGTCTCAGCGGAAAAAAAATCAGCTGTCCACCGGACTCATTGCCTCCAACACACACATTTAACCAGTCATCTGTTCCAATAGTTCGAAAATTGATTTTTAATTAGAATGTATATAAGGGTTTAGTCTCCTTACAGCTTCTGGAATACAATCTTGTTTTTGTGTAACTTTTCATGTTGCTGACAGCAAATGTTTATCTTCACCTACGTCACTAAGTCTTTATTTAAGACATGGGATAGATAATAAATTAGGTTACAGCAATATGTAGTTAAACAGAAAGTAGATAGAAACACGTGGTCTATTTTTTAACTGCAAGTACTTTCTTTTAAGGTTTTACGCCTCTTCGACGTCGAGGTCATTAGACGCGAGAGAAAATCAGAGCAAGGAATGGGATGAAATTCGGCCATGGCGTTTTGAAAGAACTATCCCGGCATTCGCTTGCAGTGGTTTCGGGAAAGCTTGGAAAATTTAATTTTGGATGTCAGGACGTTGAATGTCTAAACAATTATCAAAAATATTTACTTTTCAATTAAAATTGCATCTTCAGCAAAAAAATCTTGAGCGGCTATTAGCATTGTCACCAATAGAACATGTAGTTTTGCTATACACCCCTTGGAGATACAATTCAGAATCCATATAAATAGTCGCTTCTACCAATACACTTTGATTTTAATAATTTTGGGAACGTATTTTATGATACACGTAATAACCAAAAAATTTCTATGTAAGTCTCTTATTTGTTGTATGTGAAGTCATTGAATTCAATTTAGTTAGGAATCTAACAATACATTGCTACCTGAAACTCGATCTGGACCTGACGTTACAGTGGCAGTGGATGAGACCTAATGATATGTTTCATTGGGCAGCGACCAGGAATGGCAACAGGTTGCAATCGTTATCGAATAGCCTCTTGTGGAACGGGCAATGTAGATAGCAGACATAAAGGCCGCATCTCTGCAAGTGGTGTCCGCCAGGGGATATACTGTTAATCATGTTGCATCTGTCATTGATTTTTCGCTTAAGACTTTGCGAAAGAAATATATGGGAAACGAAGTCTTATCATGGTGAAATATGAATAGCAAATGAACTACAAGACATTGTTTGATTTTAGTTTAGATCCCCTTTTGCTAATAATAGGCTCCTCATTCGTCAAACAATATCGAAGTAGTTTTAAAAATAGAAAAAAAATAACTCTAAGTGAACTGCTTAATTTTTAAATTGTTTCATACAAACGAGAAATATAAATATGTGTGGTAGTGACATCAGTGTATGAAATTTTTTGAACAGGAAACTACGGGCTAAGTATAAATTGTAACAAAACTTGTAGTTTCAAATGTTTTATTGTTCGTGTCACATGGATGTTAAGATTTGTTGCTGAAACTGTCACTACTGTACTAATTCATGAAATTTATCCCATGAACCAAACGGTAACTTCGAGGAACATCGTGCACTATGTGCTAGACCAGTAAACCTTAACCGTAAATAACGACATAAATGTGATGAGCTCCGCTGAAATAACTGATGGGCATCTTTCACTTTGGGTGAAAAGTGTAACACCGAGAATGGTGGTGTAACGGTTAGCGTTCTGGCCTCGCATTCGGGAGGACGCCGGTTCCAATCCCCGTCCGGTAATCCAGATTTGGGTTTTCATGGTTTCCCAAATCACTCCAGGCAAATGCCGGAATTCTTCCTTTAAAAGGCCATGACCGAATTCCTTCCCATTCCTTGCCCCCCATCCTTTCCCGTCTCTAAAGACATCGCTGTAACGAGACATTAAGCAGTAAAAAAACAATGTAACACTACATCATCGCCTAAATCCGTTTGAAAAAAACATTTTTACAACAGACTGCTGAGAATAGTTGATATTTTTTCATTCGGTTTGCCGATGCACACTCGAAAACAGTTCTAACTTGTTACTGCTTATCTAAGCAAAGGAGGCTAAGAATCAAATCTGTTAGTGCAAAGACAAAATGTAACAGATTTCTGGAATCATAGAAAGAGAGTGGCCGAGGAAAAGAATTGTTTTTTTACTAAGACTGATGTGAAACGTCAGCTACGAGAAAGCGATTATCATCCTAAAACTTTCTTACGTCATGTAGAACTACCAATGCATTTTCCTCAATGTGTTCAAAGAAATACTTGGAACACTAAAGCATTTAAATAAAACATTACTCTCTGGAAAGGAAAGTTATTCTTTGTTCCTGTTCCTTTAAGGTTACCATAAAAAATCTGGATTTAGATCATTGCTGTTCAGAAAAATTGTGTACTGAAAATGTGTTGTAAAATATACAAGGTGATGTAGTTGTTTAAATAATTGGTCTATATTTTAGTCGATGATTTAATTTTAATACTATTGTGAAATTAAATCAAGAGAAATGATACTACGTTTCGTCTTGCCCAAGTTCTTGATTCACTTCATGTTATTGTCTCCCAATAAGTGTATCAAAGAGGGATTGAGGATCTTGTGCTATTATGGATACGATGGCTCCATAGTCTCATTTTCAGTGCACACTATTTGCAGAAATTAATGAATGTTCATTATTTTCGTGAACTAATATATTTTCCATTGAAAGGAGATAAGAGTTAATAATATTCTCTGTGAAAACAAAATGAAAGCGAGGATGGCCAATATAATGAAGGCATATCAGAAATCACCTGAAATAATTTATGGAATAGTGAACAAGTAAATCTCGAATGGAGTATCCAAGATTTTATTTTCAACCTTACTTTCGGCTGATTTTGAATTTTTTTATATATAATAGTATAAATAATGATTAATTAGCTAGTGAAATATTGCTAAAATAAAACTTTTTCTTAAAGCTCTACATGGTCATTTATGAACTTATAAGATCAAAAGTCTCAGTATTGAGATATATGTAAATTAACTAACGACGAAAGCAAAAAACCAAATGGTTTACGATGTGTAACTATTCAGGCAAAAACTGAGCACCCAAGCAGTGACGCAGCAGAGAAAAAACAAGATGATTTTATATACCCAAGCAGTTAGTCTCCTCGCTATAATAGAACAATCCTATTTTAGTATTGCAAAGTTTGAAAGTCCTGGATTCTATGCAATACTGTAACTCATTTACCATAACAGACGATTATGATGAAGGTTATGAACAATGTATTAATTATTTATCATAACCGAAACATTTATATCAGTACTAAGACAACAAGACATAGCCAGTACGTCCTATAAATAAAGTAAAGCAAATGAATCTGATACAGATGACCCAAAATCATACGAAATATTGGTGTAATCACGATAAAAATAGTTCTATTAACGAGTTAAAGCAGTTTTGGCACAAAATGTAATAAAATGGTAACACTTAATAATAGGAATGGTTTTATTCAACTATCAGAGGCGAATTGAAGAGGAAAATGCTTTGTTTAAACTAATGCTACTCACTTTTAACAAGTAAGGGCTATCGAATGATAACATTAGTTGGCATTCAGAAGTAAAAAAAAAAAAAAAAAAAAATCAGGCAATAAATTTTTTTTAAATCTTCTTGTTATTTATATAAATTTAGTTACAGATTAAATTTGCAACTCATAGAAAATACCGAAAATTTTATAAATTTTAGGTAACAGAATTTTTAGAGTTATGAATCAAGTACAATAGTTTTCACCTAAATACGCGCTAACGCAACTAACAAGGGTGCCAATATCTTGGGTAAACCCGCTGGTTGGTGAGTGGAGTTTTCGTCATGCCACCCTTCCCCAAACGAGCCGAACGATGTCTTCTAAGTGGACTAGGCCATTACTGGCTCTCAAGACAAGACTCATAGGCTTGGCGTCTTAATAGACTGAGTGGTTCATCACTTCGCCTCTATAAGATTGGTAAACAAACACTCAGAGTGTAAAGGACGTATTAAGCCTTATTATTTACATTATGCACTACGTAAAAAAATGATAAAAGTGCTTCATTCAGTACTGAGACAGTGCTATGTCTGTGACTGATGCCTATAAACAACTAGAGTTTAAATAATAATGTACAAATTTCGTGAAAAAATTGTTTTATGTACTAGAAAATGTTTTAACTCAGATGTTTTTAGAATTCATATTTGTTTCACTTCCTCATATTTTACCGGTGTTTTAAATAAAATTCCGCAATTTTAAGTTATTTCATTACTGCAGATGACTTTACTGAATTTAAATCTTTAGTAGACGCGTTTAGATTATTGTTGTTTACAAAAGTATGTCCAATACGTTTACTATATGGATGTATTATATCACACTTCATTTCACACACTTTTCTGTATGTGTTTTTTAAGTAAGGAAGGTAAAATAATTACTATTAATAGCTGCACTGAACTATAAGTAACTATAAATGCTTATTAAATTTTACTTTCTCTTATCAGTTACGGTACCAAAGAGTTATATATCCAATCTCATATTAATAAAACTTTTTGTGCTTATAATTTAGTAAACAGTTTTGTCTAAATAAATAGTATTTCATTTTAGTTATAAAATATAATATCTAAATGAAAAGAAAACTTAAGTAAAAGTACTTAAAATGTGTATACAAGAATTTGGCTATGTCTATAATTCATAACAATGTTTCATCGTCTGAATGATGTGAATCAAATATTTATATTCTTTATATTCGATTCCAAAACTGTATTATGGTAGTAAACAGACAAATATTAAATATTTTTGTGTAGTGCCTTCTTTAGATTGTTTCTACTTTTTCTTTCTTCGACTTCCTAGATACTAAAACTTCAATCCCTTTAACACGTAAGAATGCAGATCACAGAAATATTTTCTGAATGCCACATCGGAGTTTGATGGGAAATTATTCGGTGTTATGGTGTAGGCTCCTAGTATGTTCTTGAAGAAGAAATCAACTCTGCATAGTGCTCAAATTTTCATTTGAGTTTCGTGTATAGTCATTTTTTACCTCAATTCTACAGTTTTCATTTCCGAAGAGGCATGCTAGGCAATTTCAAATCCTCAACCTCGTTGTTTTTTTTCCCTTCTTTCAATCCAATATTCCCCCATCATTTTACTGTCTTTCTCACCTCAGACCACATCCGGTCGGCTTACTTGTCTTATCTGCCTTCGAACCCTTTTACACTCAATACCTGCTTTTTAAAAATCTCTCTCCTAATATATTATTTCTTCCTAAATATTTCTTGACCTCTTGAATCCAACTTGATATTTTTCTCCCAAAGGTAATTAAATACATTTTTCGTTGATGTAATACCATTCATTCTATAGATAAGTCCAAAAAACAACAATCTCAATTTTCTTATCGATTCTGTTATGTTTTTAAGTTTTGGTATATTTCTTTTTAACTTCTTAATTCCCATTATTCTGTTGTTTTCATTGTACCCAAGTTTTTTCCTCGTGAAACTTCTTTCTAGTAATTCCAATTTATCTATAGTTCAATACTAAACGTTCACTCGTATAAAGATATGACTGAGCTGTAGTACTTTATTTTTAAATTTTTAGATATACATTTATGCTATAAAGTTTTTATTATATATCGTGCAATTTTCTGCCAAACGTTTAGCTAAGATGGTTGAACATCTCGTATATCTAAATTTGCCTCACGGTAAAAAAAAAGTTTGTGAATGTTCCTACACACAGGACGTAGAGGGAAATCCAAGAGTTAAAATCGGTACCAAGTTAGGTCCTCAGCACTTGCTGTAGAGAACAGTTTATCTAGTGTGGTCCCTTGGTGACGTTATTAAATGCTCGTGTCGTGCTTTAACCGTCGTCTGCAGACTAGTTCAGATGGAGTTCTCAGCTTGAACACATGTTGGAGCTTTGAACTTGGGTCGCCACATCCGCTTCGGCAGTCTCCTTTGTGGGCGCTGATATTAATTACATCGGTGGCGATTGATCGTGGCGCGGTGATGGCAGCTTCTACACACGTCACAGGTGAGCCATATGGGAAGTAATATCCCACAGCAGTGGTGCGACCTACGTTTAGAGGCGTGGGAGAACATAGAACATAGCAGTTGGCGTAACAAACGATTAATGATGTACTTATGCTACATCGTGAATTTGTAAGACTCCTTATTTTCACGATGGATAAAATAAGTGCAAGTTGGTAATACTTTTAATGCAATATAAATAGTAATGATTATTAGTATAAAATTCAGACGACGAAGTATTCTATGGAATACTGAGAGAAATACAGATCGACAACTCCGACGAATAAAGAGATGAATAGATTCATGAATGATGGATGTTTTAACGTTGTGAGACATTGAACTAAATATGAAGGAGACTATAAAATACCTCAAATAACTATTTGTCTATAGTAAAAGGTAAATAATGTTGTGAGAACGGCAACGCTATGTTTATATTGTAAAGTAAGTTAAATCAAAGTTTATCAGTTTTGCAAAAAAGATTGTACAGTGGAAGAATAAATACGCCGTTTATTGTCAGATGCGGATTAAATCAAAATTGAGAGATAAAGAATGTAGACTACTAAATCTTGGAAGGACTAGTACTGTATTTCAGATTGTATGAAGCCTCATCTAAAACCTGTAACTTACTACAGTTATGGATGTAACATGATACTCTTCTGGTCAAGAAGAAGTTACGGGTAAGGTAAAGACATCAGTTATATTCTTCATATATTCTATACATCTCAAAAATTAATAACAATCCTATGGTTCAGTAAAATAATAATTTCTACGTGAGGCCTTCTTTATTGGTGTAAGAGTTTAAATCTGAGAATTCTTTTACTTCTATAATGGCTTAACAAATCAAACTGCATGAAGCAATGAAGGATCCTAGAAACGTAGCGTTCCAGCAGAACTTAATGCAAGAAAATCCAGATTTCAAGGTAAAGTCAAATACCTATAAATGTTGTATTATTGTTGCAAATCAACCCATAAAACTGTCAGTTCGTAAACACATTCAACCATCAGATAGATTTATCACTTATTGTAATACAGCTTGAGTAAAAAAATTAATCATTAGAATTGTTACAATTTTTTTAATGTATAATAATTCGGGTCTAATCCCAATTAAACACCTAGAATCCGCGTTATTTATGTGTTCATATTTTTCTTGTAAATTATATTTAGTTATTAACTTGGTTATGTTAATAAATACTGTTAAATGCTAAGTTCCCCGTTAATGTTAGCCAATCGTGGCAATATGGATTTTCAGGAATACTGTTTGTTCACTATAATATTTGTGTAAATTATTATGCAGAGTAATCAATCCATGGTAAGTTCAAATTATGTACCCTACCAGAGTAAGACCTTCAACAATTGAAAGTATCTTTTCAGGTATCTATTGACACAGAAAAAATATTTTCTGGTACATATTTTACCTTCTAGTACTTTTATTGTTGACTTAACACCTTTTTTATCTGGAATATGTATGTTTTTTGCCATATAGTGCAGCTAATATAAAAATTTGTTTAGGTATGTATGTTTCGATTTTTTAAATCATCTAAAACAAATTATGCACATATTTTTGGAATTCCATAAATATTCTGCTTGAAGATCTCTCGGCCGGATTAATTGATCATGGACGAATTTTCGATGGCGTAACGTGCCATCATCTTCAGATTGCCGTCGCAAATTCGTTCTTCCACGATCAATTGATCCGGGCGCATGACCGAGAGATCTTCAAGCATCAGATTCGCCGGAAAAACCTACGATTACACATAAATATTTTATAAAAGGTAATTTATGGCTATTTCCATATTACTTGTATCAATTTTTTTTCTTAATACATTCTAGAAAGATATGCCACTTTTGGTCCAAGAAACTTTGAAACAGAACTTTCGACTGCATCAGGGATACAACCCTGGTTTTTCTAGCTATAGCCAGCCAACTTACTGACTAAGTCACGCGGCCGCCTTAATACACTATCAGGGTTAAACATAAATAGCTAACAGATGTTTTGTTATCATTAAATCAGCCGTATGTCAGAAAATTCTTATTATCATAAGTATTTGCAAAAGTACTTTCAGTTTCACGGCAATCCATAGTAGTATCTCAAGAATATAACTATTTTCCTGTGCAAAATACAGTGATGAATCTTGTAGCAATAAATTAACGCACGAAAAACAATTTTTAAGCAGCCAAAGGGGTGGTGTAAAACAAACGTTCAAACAATTTAGTACTTTTTTGTTCGTTGGCAACGCTGTTATTTTTCTTTTATTAAAAACTTGCCTTTATTTCGTATTTTTCTCACTGCTGCTTGCGGAACTGTTTAAATTTCTGTTGAATCGAGGTCCAACAAGTAATACTTTGCAGCTTATAAATCAATGTTAAAGTTTTATTAAAGAGAATTTCATGGTGACCGAATAAACCGACAATCCATTACCTCGAACACTGTTTAAATGCTAATTTTATAGAAAACGCCAATGTCGCCAAAAATAACAACACGGTAATCAACGAATCCACATGTGTTTAAAACGAAATTAACAAGTGCTGAAACTATTAGCCGCGCATCGTAAACGGACTGTAATACAGGTTAGATATAAGTGATTAGATTAGCTGCAGTAATTGCCGTGTAGAGTTTTTACTAGGTCGTATAGTATATTATGATGACATTAAAAAATAAGCATTAAAAGTTCACATTTTGAAAATTTTCAATTTTTTTTAACAGCTCATATTGAGTGTTTTAATTCTGTGGTAAAAGTAAATGAGTGAGAAAATCTGGCGTAGTAGGAAGAATATTTCTTTCCAAGAATAGTTGGTTTGATTGTTCATTAAACTATCTGAATAAAACAAAGGAAGATCTGGAATAAGTACACAAAATGAGCTGATGTTGAATTTCATCACTCAAGTTATACCAGTTGTCAGGACTAGTTAGTTCCTTTATTTTAGTTTCTAGGTATATCTATGATGTGTGTTGTATGTATTTTTTATGTTTTAAATTTTCCAAATTTTAAGTTTATACATTTTGTTTTAAATCTTCTATTTATAATCTTTCTTTTCCTCATCAAAACATTTAAGATTCCAGAAATAATCTGTGTATTACCTTTTCAATCCATTAAAATATTCGTTCAAGAACTTACACAACATATAATCGTTGAAGATATCACAGATCACTCTTAATTGGAATATTGTGGGATTTAAACTTGAAACTTCGCTAGACTAGTATTTTTGGTTATTCAGTGTACTTTTATGATATAATAGCAAATCCACAAATCATTTGCTATTGCGGGACTTGTGTACACCTGTAGAATAAACCAACACATTTGAAATTTTTTATTTAATTAAAATTAGATATTTACCTACACATTATTACCTATTTTTATGCTTTGAAACACATAAATTTTAATTACTGTTTCATTCAAGTTCATTGCAATGGTGTAGGATATACAGAGTTTTTGGTTTTTCCATTCTGCAATTATACAAAAAAATCCCTTGGTCTTCCCACACGGGACTGCGCTACCTATAATTGTCCATGAAGATAATTTTTACTTTTTTCAGTATCCAATAATTTTATTGAAAAATGTTCTGAAGAAAGATCGTTTTGTAATTTAATACTCGTTTGTCGTCAACCAAAATTATTAAGGTGTCTCCGATAATTTGATGCTTTTAAAAATGCATTTAGTTCATCGTTTGAAATTGAACGTGAAATCACCTGCTAATAATATTACAATACCACTGAATCGCTGTACATTTCCACGTAAATCCTGCAATGTGCGATGCAATGCTTCCAAAGATTTTTTTATGCTCAATTGTGCCTTCATCCAGTATTATTATATAGCATCGCTGGAGTACTTTACTCATTCCCGAAGTTTTTGAAAAGTTGCCGGTTGGTACCTGACGGTTTTGTAACTCAATGCAATTAAAATGATGGATTTTCTGTTCGGCAACCATCCAATAAAGAGTCGTCGCATTTCCAGATGATGCGATTGCCACTGCGATAATATATTGCATGTATGATTGCCATTCTGTGCCGTCAGGCTTACGCATTCTTCTTGTGAGTGATGGCTTCTTTCTTCGTGTCAGATAGAGGATTTCAATAGCTTTAAACCTTTTGCTGACGTCACGGACCATTTTACAAAAAAATCGCCCGTAAATCTGTCAAGAGGTTTTTAGTCTGTAGAGAATACACATTGAAACATTGCCTATTATGTATATATAGTTTGCATTATTTGTGAGTTAATTACAGTCATAGGAAAGTTTAAAGACATTTTGGAATGGGTAGTGTCATTAAGAGTGAAATACATGGAATAATCTGTAGAAGAAGGAAGAAGTTTGCTAGAAAGGATGTAGTAGCAGGATTTTAATCTGAAATTTGTTATGCGTGAGGTGTTAAAAGAAGAGATTAAACGCTTTATTGCGACTGTAGAATACATGTTAAAGTCTGAGAGATTCAGCAAGATTTTTCCTACGTTAACTGAAAGGGAAGTTACAGCTAGCCGAGAGGCTGCACCATTGTTTCTTTCTCACGCTTTCGGACTAACCGTCAATCACAGGAGGGATATTAATAGACCCTGGACAGACAGTAGATCAGTTCACGATCGAATTTCATTAGCGGAAGCTCACGCCAGTTTGCGTGACCAAGATATGGCAGTACAGCGTTAGACAAGGATTAAGTGTTTTAAAATCAGTGCCAGAATATTGAACAAAAAACTGCGTCAGTTTAACTAGAACATTCGCAAGTTTTCGGGACTAGTCCTTCATTTTATGATTTTCCTCTTTCGGTAACTTTGTTTGCTGCGAATGGGTTCAACCTGAGAAATGACTGTTGTATGCCTGACTGCTTATTCTACAGTCTAAGTATTTTCTGAAGTGCCCATTGTAACACCTGGTGCATGCAGTTAATTCATTTAGGTAGTTTTGGAAGTGTTTGCTAAAAATAAAATTTAATGAAATTGGAAAATTTTAGCATTCATAAATGCTCAGTTTTTCAGATAATGTTCCTATCACAAGCGGTGGCGACTGTTTTTAACGAATCTGTAATGTATAAGTAGGTACCAACTATTTCACGAATACAGCAAATATTAAATACTTTTAATCACTTCCAATAGGCTGTTCATAAACAATGATTCAAGACAGCTTGAAAACATATCCTCCAACTTAACTACCACAGCACATTTTACTTATTCCACATTGTAACAGTACGACTATTGCTTTTCAATCTTCTATCTTCATTACAGCTACTGAATTTACCCATCTTCATTGTTTCATATCCAGTGAAACTTTGGAAAAGCATCTTAGAAATGAGTTAATATTTACGTTTCGTCTCTACTTGACTTTGAAAATGCGAAACAGCATAGCATATGTGTAACACACAAAACAAAAATTACTCTTTTAAGGTGTCTTTCGGTATGAAGACAAGCTCATCTCATCCGTTTCTTACGTTGTAATATGTGGCAGATTTATGCTCATAAGAGAAACAACAATTTTAGCAATGTGGAAACTGTCCATGTAAATTAATCACAGGTTACTGACAAGAAAAAATTAATGCCAACTCTTTTTCTACCTTAGAACTTTGGGTCAGACGAAGTTTTAATTGAGTTTTATGCTTCTAGGGATTGGTAGTGATGTACTTCACCTTCTAGCTAATCGTAATGACGGTAAATGCCTTACATAAATTATTAATTTATTCGCGCAGCATGTCAAAGACGTAACAGAATAGCAGTACAAGCTACTTACTTTGTAATTCCCGGTGAGAATTTAAAAAAATCTAAGATTGTAGCAGAGAGAAAATAAAAGAGTCACGAATAAGAAAAACAATTTAGGAAGCTTGATCTCGCTAGAGCATCTCTTACAGATATTGTATGACCATTCCCTTAACGTAACGGTACAAGAACAATGCAAACCATTAACAACTATATGTCAATAAGATTAAGAATGTCTGAGTTTTTCATTTATTAAAACATAGGGCGAAAAACAGTTTTTTATTTCGGCATATAGGCAAACGGCCATTACTGCTGCAAATGCGAGAAAATTCATTCGCTTCTTCACATTTTTGTAAGTTGTCTTAATACATATTCGCTATAATTATGCATCATTTAAACTGAACATCGAATTATTAGTCGTTATATCTCCGTATGTTGTAAGTAGCCTATATTTTCTGTGGCGGCTAACGTGTGAAGATAAGTAAACATAGAAAGTCTGTATGATCCAATTAGTTATCTTTTCCGAAGAACTATTTAAAATATGTGATTTAAAAAAAATAACAAACTAACAGCGATAGATATTAACACTTGGCTACATGATATTTTATTATAGTCTATAGCAGCACTAGGCACTTATTGTTTGTCTCTATTTATAGGCTACAAAAATGTTGTACCATTTGTTTAAAACTGAAATTTTTTCATTGGCATAAGGGAGGTTATTTGTAATACTAATGAAGCTAAACTTATTTTTTTTTTTGCTTATGGCTATACGCCTCGTCGACGTCGAGGTCATTAGAGGAAGGAAGGACTGAGGGCAAGGAATGGGAAGGAATTTGGCCTTGGCGTTTTGAAGCAAGCCTGAAGTGATTTTGGAAAACCATGAATCTCCCAAATCTGGATGGCCGGCCGGGGAATCGAATTCACATCCTCCCAAATGCGAGGCCAGCGCCTTACCGCTCGAAGCGCGAAATAAAACTATATCACAAACTGATAATCGAAAGTGAGATTAGCGCTAAGGTTTTAAATTCCCTAGAAACAAAGGAAAATATGTGCAAAAGAGATGATATTGGTGGTGGTAGTATTACACTTCAACAACATCCAGAGTTCTTGTGCGTCAGACTATCCCTGGAAAATTCAAGTACTGTTCTAATTTCTTCTCATTATATATTCCACTCTCGTGCCTTATTATTCCCCCTGTCACGAGCTTGCTACCTGCGTTAATATTCTCGTGCGAAATAGATACCTGTGAATGACATTTCTCGTAACACTGTTTCCATTTTTCTCTGCTGAGTTTCGGAACTGGTACATAAGATAAAAACAGTTAAGCCTGGTTATCAACCCGAAGGTTTGTTGGACCCTCTCGAAAGAGGTATACTTAGCCTGGTATTATAGATAGGGTGGCCAGTTCATATCATCTTTAACTAATTTAAACCCAGTATTCTTTCCGGGTAAAGGGGACTTATAGTTTAACTTTGAATCCAAACTGTGGAAGCCTACTGGCGTACTTCACATTACAAAGCAAGCTGTGCCATAGCTGAAGGTCTGGTTAAGGGCCTATGAAAAACCCTACCAAGACAGGGATTTGAACTGGAGACCTTTCGAACTTTATTCAGACTCCTTAACCACAGAGTTAAAGCGTAAGTGCGTTGCTGAAGGAGTTAGGTTGGGAAGACCTGGAACACCGAAGGCGTTGCTCTAGACGGCAGCTAATTAAAAGCTCACGACTGACATATTTCAGAATGACAGCAAACAAATATTGCTACCAGCAACATTCGTATTTGAAATGACCGTGAAAATAAGATAAGAGGGATCAGGGCCAGAACCGATTGTTTTCTATATTAATTTTTTCCACGAGCGATTAGGGAATGGAATAGAAAGGATTTACCGGGAGAGTAAACTTAAAATCCGACAGGAGTAGCTTTCGTTAAAGCTCTCCGGCCATCCTGATCTGGGTTTTCCATGGTTTTCCCAGATCACTCCACGCGAATGCTCGGATGGTTCCTCATAATAGCTCATGGACGCCTGCTGCCATATCCCGTATATCCCTTCCAAACCATTACCTTTCCGGATAGATGTAATGCACCCTCCGCCACACACTTGTAGTGAAACGCGGAGTAATAATAATAGTAGTTACCAGACCACTCACGCAATATCAGTCCATCGAAAAAAAAAAAAAAAAAAAAAAATCTGGATTGATGGGAAGTATGAGCTACTACAGCAAGTGTTAAGGGAGCGTTCATAAACTACGTAGCTCGATTTTGAACTCATGTGAAATCCCCCTCGCCACCCCTAAGTAGCCCGATGTCGCTTTTGCCTCTACAACCTCCGCCTCCCCTTCCCCCAGCGTGGCACGTATCTTTTTTCCTTGTAGATTCCAGAAGACATGTTTTCTCTTGTCGACTACCGAAAATTACATTCGGAGATAATTAATTGATGGAAATAAATATTCACATGCTGCTGTGTGCTTTGTAACTTATTTTAAGTGTGACAAATAATATGAGCGAAATGCTACGTGGCTTTGCTCGGAAGCACCCCCTCTCCTCACGTAGCTTTCTTCTTAACCCTTCCCCTCTAGACTGAGACTTAGTTTATGGACGCTCCCAAACTTGTAAATGCTCTAACCAAATGGTCAATGAAACAACAAAAATGTTTATAACGTAACTTTTTATTTTAGGTATAAAAAACGTTTGCTGAGTACTTGAATGCTAAACATTTTATTCAGGTACACTGTAGAAACATATACTGAATGTTTAACTAACACAACACATGACCTGGCTGTTTTGCAGTGATATCATTGTGTTTCCGTGGATAGTACAGATCAATCGGAGGCAGTCTAGTTCACGTTGCTCCTTAGTCCGGTCCGCTGGGTCCAACCAAGTTTTTGGCCTCGATGGCTCCCTTTCGCTAGGTGTTCTTTTTCAATCTGCACAACTGACACCTCCCCGCTTTCTTATCGTTAACTTTGATTGTATCAGTTTTTAGTTTTTTTCTGTTATTGCTCCGGAAATGGTTTTAATTTTTCCGTGGCAGTGTATTTCGTATGAAATGATGTTTTTTGCTCATTTCACGAGATAAATGATCATTGTTCGCTCTATAATGTCACGCAGCGACCACTGAATAGCTATTTCCTTACCCCACCAATCGCGTCCTTTCCCTGCTTCGTGTGGGAGACGGGAGAAATGACGATTAATATATTTGTCTTTTCCAGGCATTCTCTATATAATGCTATTCACCCCATTGTTCACTGCTTAGTGGTCCTCAAAAACAGTCATTTCAAACTAGACAGTTTGAAAAACTACTGTAATACCTGTTTAATTAATCTATATCTATAAAACGAAAACAGAATGTATTGGTTGTGGAAAAACTCAAGAACTACTGCGCAGATTTCGATGGGGTTTTCCATTAATTAAAGATGAGAATCTCAACAGAATTCTTTGGTACGTCTTATGCTTCAGCGTAATATATGCCGGTGCAGTAAATGAAAATACTATCACATTTAACGTTTCCTTCCTTACATTTTGGTTTTTATTCTTTAAGCCAAATAGTTCGCCGTATGGAATATGAAGAGGAAGCTACGTACAATGGAAAATACGTAAATTAATTTTAATAATATAATCAAAAATCTTTCGATATCTTGTTTGCAGTCCGCACAGCTACGATCTCTGATGTTTGGAAGTGAATTTAAATTTGCTGTTAATAGAAAGTAATACGTAAGTGATGGATTTGAATACGGAAGTTAACTGTTTAAAAGCTTTAGTGGTTGCATTTCCGGAATTTTTGTAATTTATTGTAAACGATTCTATTTTTACCACATTTATCAAAAAAAAAAAAAATCATTGCTTCTATTGTTGCACGAATCATTGTAGTTACTTTGATGAAACTTGGTACACATGTTCCTGATAGGAGGGCTAAAACATTTCAAGAATAAATCAAACCCCACCCATAATCTGCTACAGCGGGGATCAGCCATTTAAATCGCTGTACGTGTAGAAAAGGGAGCGAATGATATGAACTTAGATTCACAAGTGCAGAAAACTTACCTCAGTTATGAACTTTAATATATACTGTGTGGGCAAATCAGCCTAGATCATACGTGGCAACGCCGGGAACTCTGCTAGTATGCATAATAAAATGAAAGTTCTATCCGGAAACGACCATGTAATCCTAATTGATTACTTAAATAATCCTTATCACTTACTGTGTTCGCCTGTGGGTAAGCATCAGGACTTCGTATAAATTAATTATTTCGATCGCCACTATTGGATGGGCAACTTAATTTATTTTATTACTACCACAGTACAGATAACACGCATCAATTAAACATCAAGCGTAAATTATAAAGTTTGTTATAGTCTAAATAGAGTAGTGTTCCGAACGGTCGCAGGTTCTTTTCAAGTGATAAATAAAAGTTAAAGTGATTTTTGTCAGTTAGTTCGCTAAAAGTCTACCACAACAACCACTACATTGCCCGTATTGTTCTACAAATTGAGTCAGGGTTGTGCGAATTATTGTCCGAATACGACTTCCTTTCTTCGTTGACCGGCGCGGAATCCCAAGTATAACTGTATTGATGGAACCGCCAAATTGTCCATCACACTTCTTTCCACAGATACACCAACATTAACAACTTACCCTAGACTGCTACGGTCTGAGGTCAACCACGTACTGTTCGCTTCGATCTATCGAATCCTCGTTTTGCTTGTGGTCGATACTCCGATAGCTTAAATCTCTGTGATATCAACATGCAATCCAAAACAGAAGAGGAGTATTTGCCATACTGTAATGCGTCTAGTTATGTCACTCTGTGACGCCAGTCAGTGTCTAACTTAAAACACGTATCCAGACCAAAATTCCTGTTCGAGATTTAACGCGATAAGCCTTGAAACCAGCTACAACAGCAGAAAATTAAGTTTCTCTCTCATGGACAATCGACGAGGAATCCACCGTGCGACAGGCAAAATTCGACAGTGTCAGTGTTAATTAGGGAAAGCTCAGGACACGGTACACGCCACAAAATTTTACGAGTTCGCCGGCGATTTCCGTACGACTGTGTACGCCAAACACGTCCCCTAGCAGGTAATGAGAGCTCCGGGTAATGGAAACTAAACGCCGTCGGGGGTACTATTTGCATACAAATATTCCCTGACGAACAGTAAAAGGACTGGAAAGTGTGTTTATGGTATCCATGGAAACGATTTGGTCAAAGTGACGCTACCAGATGACAAGCTTATTATTAAAAAATTCTCTCTATTCTCTTTTTTCCTGCAGAAAAGTAGCTTTCACATCAGTCTACGCGTATATCACAATATAAAGAAGGAACAAGGAATGATGCAGTCACAAATTTCTAAAGATACGTTGTCGAATTGGAGGACTGGGTGGAACTGACAGAAAAGTCAGGAGGAAGGAAAATATTTCAAAATCCTCCACTTATCGGAGAGAGTGATGACGGGGTGTACCAGAGAAGTAAGATAGCCTAACTGGGCTACAAAACTTCGGTGAGATCAATGATTGAAAATGGTAGTGTAGCATGGGAACTAATTTTGGATATCAAATACAGGAGCCCGTTGGGTTGTAAGGATGGGCTGCTAGATTTGTCTCTGGAAACACATTCAGTAACTGATATGTCAAGGAGCGTCAATTAGTGGAAGAGGAGGGTGAAGAGAGTCGTGGGAGTGTACAGGCTTATATTGAAGCTGAGGACTATAAAGAATACCGTAAGAATTAATAGTAGTGGACGGAAGGGAACAGATGACCATGAACACATGGTGGGGGATTTAGGGACTGAAATAAATTACCAAAGTAAATGATGAACAATTCACAAAAATCGCAGAAATAATTTAAAATGTAAATTCGTTGAGGGCAAAAATAGGCGGGTACAAGAAATGGTAAAAATAGTTGTGTAGGGATTTTGACATCGGAGAGTGCGCTCCATTGCAATTAAATTAAATTAACTATGGATTAGTGAAGAAGGAGTTACCGGTGATTTTAATATAGTGGTGATATGAAGCATAAGAACATTATGGTAGTTATGATGCGATTATTAATAATTATGTTGAATACTACAATTTAATTTATAATTTACTGTCCTCGTTCCAAATAATGTTAGAGTTTCAGAGAGTAATAATTTTGTACCAGCACATGAACAAAATGTTCTTGGAATAAGTAATCTGGATGAGGGTGTCAAATGTTTCAAACAACAGACAACAGCTATTAATCCTACGTATTCAATATGCAAAACCGTTAGTGATTTTTTGTCATTCGAAGGAACTATCGTGTCATTCGCGCGAATCTACTTAGTGAAAGTAAGGAAAACCGAAACCTGGATGTTTCGGATCGGATATAAAACCGCGTTCTCCCGAACAAACCTTAAATATTCAACCGACAGGCTTGGTTGCAAAAATGCCTAAAACCCGCAATCACAATATTCTGTAGCGATAGTGGAAACGGGATTGTCGCATTTGCTACATTCTAATGTAGTTGGCTGAAATTATTGTTATTATGTTCCTACAATTATTCAAACAAGTGATTCTTTTTTTTTTTTTTTTTTTTTTTTTTTTTTGCTGTGTAGCGTACTCCATGGTAGTGTCTTATAATGAAGATCTGCACTATATGATCAGAATCATCCCGACACCCTTATATAATGCAGAATTGAACTCTAGATGTCGTGACGTCAGTATAAAAATAGGCGGCGAGTGTTGTGTTGTCAATAGATCAACAATAACAGCAGAATGGGTCTGCCAGGAGATTACAGTGACTT
The DNA here is from genome assembly GCA_031002005.1 of Vandiemenella viatica. NCBI lineage: Eukaryota > Metazoa > Arthropoda > Insecta > Orthoptera > Morabidae > Vandiemenella > Vandiemenella viatica. Next base: position 182,946,830 of record JARYHS010012519.1, read on the forward strand.
CGAACTTATTGGATGTCTCCTGATTGACAAATCCATCAGGGACATTCATGACGTGATTATGAAGTTTAAACGCGAAGGAGCAGCCACAACTACACCAATATCGGGCAGATCTCATTTAATGAAGGACAACAACCGTCGAGATTTGAGGAGGGTGGTTGTAAGAAATGGCAAAGAAATCAGCAGAAGGAATCGCTCAAGAGAGCTATGAATAGTCCATTCAACGTATAGATTGTGCGTTAATAGTTGGAAGGAATGTGGTTCAAAAATCGAACTGCTGCTCCTAAGCCAAACGTTTCTAAAGTCAATGATAAGCGACACTAAAGGGCGTGTACAGAGCTACGCCAACCGACATAGGATGACTGGAAACGGGTAATTTGGAGCGACGAATCACTCTGTGCCCTGAGCCAATCTTATGTATTCGTTTGGATTTGGCGAATGCCTGGAGAACATTATGCCTAAGGTGATGTTTGGAGGAGGTGGTATTATGGTCCAGCGGCGTTTTTCGTGGTTAGGGCGTGGTACGCTAATTGCACTTAAAAATAATAATAAAAAAACTCTTAATACGGTAGGTTGTGAACCCATTTTAAGGCGGTAGGTACAGTTATCAGGTTTCAAAAAAAAAAAAAAAATTCTTTCGATTCACATAAATAGTTTTAGTTTTGACTTCATGTGGGTAAAACAATTATTTAAATATCTTTGACAGTGTGGGAATTATACATGATTAAGCGAAGCCCTGCACGATTGACAATCACTTAAATCTTACTGCACTTGAAAGTAAAACAAATCTTTAACTTTAATATCTCAAAACAGCAATTCATCAATTAATTTTAAAGATAACTTTTTTCCACATGCATAGATCTTTTTCAAATTTGCGGTACAAGTTCTACATACTAATTACTACAGTCCCTACCATTACTGTTTATGCATCTTTTCACAAATGGAAAATATGCATATATGTTTAAAAAATTTAATTTTTTAAATAACAACAAGTTAAATGTGTTATGTTATTGGTATAACTAATTGCAAAGACATTAGTTTACAAGATTAAAAAAAGATTTCTTCAAAATTTCAAATATTATGCTTTCTATCATTAAAGACCATAATGATGACATATTTGGATGGTACATTAACGTATTGTTAAATAATATTTTTATTTTAAGAATCAATTTTTATATATAACTATAACAGTTCTATGGAGCTACGAAATTTATACCCTCAAATTTAAATAGATTTGGAGAAAATGAAATTTCAATTAATACAAATATTTGTATGTGTTAGCTGTACCTACCCCCTTAAACCACTGTATGCAATGAACGGTAAAGGACCATTTCGGAGAGGACGATGTTTCTATCCACATGACAATGCACCCAGTCTACATGCGTGAGTCAATGGTTTGTGGACAATAACATCTCTAAAATCGATTGGCCTGCACAAAATCCAGACCTGAAGCCAACGTAAATTAGAATGCCGACTTCACTCCAGACCTCCACTACCTCCTCTGGTTGCAGCTCTTGAGGAAGAATGGACTGCCATTTCTTCCCAGCAAAGTCTAAGCCGTCTTAAAGTCAAAGGGCGGCCTTACCCATATCTAAGTACAACGGGTAAAGTCTAACTGCAGTTTTAGAGAGACGTCTGGATACTTTCGATCAGATAGTGTATATATTGTCATATCCTAGGACTGAGTCTGATTTCGTTGACACCGTGGTGTCACGGTATATTTCCGGCAGCATGTCAAAAATGTGAGTTGTAGTTTTTCCATGACATTAGCATTTTAAAAAACAGCCGCGAGCTCGGAGACGTCCATTTCATTATGAGCCCGCGAGATTATAGCGCAGCCCTCGCTAATAACACGCAGAATTAGACATTCCCGTGGTACACGCAACACGAGCGCGGAATTAAACTGAATTCTGCCTGCAAAGAAACCACAGTGACAACATGGCCGTGCCGTAGAAGCGATTCCCACGTTTGGACATTTAAACTCAGATGTTCTCCGGTTGTCGGTCGGGTCACCTCGTCTTTAATGACCCTCTTTGATTTCACTAATTACAATCCTGGGATTTCCCCCTCAGATATTTTAATTGGCGTTGCAACGAGAACATTAGTTGTGTTTAACTGATGAAAGGTAGTTTCACCTGATGAAATATCCTCTCGATGTAGAGGCAAACGTATTGGTCAAGATGATTTAAGCCCTTTAACGCCGATGAGAATAATTGTAGGCACAGTAGGTCATGTTATTAAAAGACATTTCTGTAAGCGACGTTCGCGCTGAATATGTGGATGCCTTAATAATTGAAGTGAAGGTACTATATACTGGTGCTTTACACCAGATAAAACGCTTTGCTATCAAATGTACTGATTTATCGAGCCAAACACATTTCTTTTAAGGTAATTATTATTGCCTAGAATCGAAGCCTGTCAAAAAAATCTGTTTGGATGCATTATTCTGGCATTTAATTTTCTCGCAGTTGCTTAATTAAGTTATACTTTTATTAACAAACGCTCAGAAATTCTATATTATTATAATGTGGTATACATTCGTTTGGTGGCATTTAAATATCATTAAGTCCCTTTTAAAGTTAATATGTTGAGTCAAAAGAAATACCCTCTTTCCTCTGTGTCTTGCGTCACGACGGTATCGTATTGAAGCATCGTTACTGTACTTATGAGTAGTATCGGGAGAAAAAAGTATCGCACTCACAAAAGTATTGAAAAATACAATATATACACCTTGAATTAAGTTAAAAATGCCGAAAAGTGATACTATCCGCAACAGGAGCACTGCAAAAATGACACAAAAATTATAGGCATAGGGATCATATCATTCTAAACAGGTTCAATTTGTTATAGTGATTGTGGTTAGGTTGAAATTCGGTCTGGACCAAGAGTAAAAAAATTACGTGAAATTCGTTTTGCGGCATCCATCTCGGAAACGGCGCATTTGTTTACAACGGAAGTAATCGATTGTCTCTGACTGCTTGTATCGATTCTAAGATGGCGAGCCTTGGTGTACTGCAGTCCCAATAAATATTTTGTATCTGTTAGTATCAAGTGACGTTTTACAACGGAATGAAACTCAAACGGCAAGAAAAGATTACAACAAAGGATTAAACCAACATTTCAAGAGATTACCATTGATTTCGCAGTACCGGCGGCATCTACTAGCTGCGCTGCAATGTCATATTTCAGCATTTTTAATTTAATTCGAAAAAGGAGAGTGCAAAACGTGAAGAGCACATTATAAGGAAGCAGTTAATCCAAATTTCAACAGGTCATACCAGTTTTGGGGTGGTGGAGAAGATGCACTCCCACCTGAAATTAAAATAAACAACCTACTTTATGCAATTTGTAGTGGGTGCCTTGGCGGGCAAACTACGTTATCTTTCATACCTTTATGATTAATAAAGGGGATTTTTAATTTATATGAAGGACTGAAAATTTATTAATTTTGCAAGAATCTCGATGTTAGTTGGAATATAGGAAAATTGTCACAATATGACATTTATTTCTTATCATTGGCGATTAAAAAAAGTCTGAGCGAATTTACCGTTAACATAAACACAAATTGGTAAAATCATAAAAGAAACGCTCAGAGGTACAATTAGCTGTCATGAGCAAGCAAACAATTGTGTATGTATCTTTAAACCCATATCAGAATTAATATGTAAGAAACAATGATATTTGAAAACAATTAAAAATACAAGTTATGACAACCTCAGACAAAGGTATCATAATACTATGACTTTACAGTTAAAGAAAATCGTGGGCGACACGAATGAACAATATCATTCGAAAATAACTAGTTCTGGCAAATTACGCAGCTAGCTCAGGGATTTTTTCAATTACAAAGTCAGAACATAGATCTATCCTCTCAAAGTCGCTTAAGGGTTCAGTTTCACGGAATGCACATCGGATGGTTTGGTCGTAATAAGTTACCATTATAGGTCTGCGTACATGCACAACCGGTCTGGTAATGCACATCATCGCATTACTAGCGGTGTCGCCGTGTTAAGCCTGCTCCAGCAAGCCGGCAGCGTGAGTTTTCCGACACCAAGAGTCGGGCAGCAGCAGTTGGCGAGAGGAGCCAACTTTTCGAGTCCACCACAGACTAGACTCGCATAGCATAGAAGGGAGAATGAAGCTCGTTGCTCTTCTCTCTGCGGGAAAACTTCTGACTCCACCCCTTGCAGTCTCGAAGATCACATTTAACAGAAAATTCCCAGGATTTTAAGCTATATGCTCATTTGGATTGGATCTTCAGGTTGGCACCTAATGTCACGTGATATCCCCGATATCTTATTTGCTCCGCGCATCTCACAGAGGTCGGATATATTCGGCTGCGTTCGGGGACGACTCTGTGTTCGGGCGGCAGGCATTTCGCGCCAGGTGAGTGACCTTGTTGACCGCCCATCCCCAGGGAGCAGAATGTGTGGTCCAGCAAAACCCTATATCCGCGGCTTCCTGTCGCCATGGTTCGGGAAGACCACGATTAGCTTCAAGCCTACACAGCTCAATAAATCTTTAATATTCGCTTTAACAAGATACACTGAATGTTCACCATTTCATTACAGTCCTCACTTGGAATCTTGCGTACTTTAGGAAATAACAAAAAATCTATTTAGGTGGTCGCCCAAGATTTATGTAAATTATTCTAACGTTATGATTTATATAATAAAACATGTACATTAGAGCGTGGCGACAGCGCGTCACGTTACAAACTTAACATTAATTTCAGTCGTAGTATAGGCTGCATAGATCATGATCGTTGTGGAATTACTATCATTCAAACGAAGTAATAATTTCAGTAACAGACCGCTCTGAAAACAATGTAAATTACTCACGGCCTCTGCTGTAACATGAAATGGCAGTTGCAATTTTGACCCATGCTAAATAAAAATCTAATGAAAATATCCCCGAACATTTCAGATCGAAAATTAAAACTTTTATTTTACATATCTAATATAAACTAATTTAACGAAATCTTCTGCATCAAACGAGTATGAAATAAATATACGGAACTAATAATTAATTTGTTTATTTAAACAAAGTACATATTTTCCTTTTAGGGTTCTGACAATTCCTTTCCTGGTGGATGGTTAGGTAAATAGAACTGTTATTAAATAACGCGTATAAACTCGAGCAACATCTCTGGTCGTTGTTGTTTGGGCAGCGAAGGTACGGAGTGTGACGTCACAACGTAACAAACATGGCTACATCGTGACGAAGATTGCATTTTATTTGTAAAGATGTCACATCACACAACATATTCGGTTTCGTTGTAGGGCTCACATTAACCTATGATGTCACTCGTCTCCAGCGTCCTGACCAACTCCGAATCAAGAAGTTAAAATGCAAAGATTGGTGTATGGAGATCAACACTTGACCTGTTGTCAACTTTTCTAGCATCGATGCATGTTACAATAAAAACGGTATCGATCACATTTTCGCAATACAGACTTGCTATCAATGTAGGCGATGCACAGGGAAGGTGCAGAAAACGATTTGCGCCTCCCGTAGATACAAAAACTGGAAATTGTAGGTGTTTCAAACTTCTTACTCAAACATCGGACATGACAGCATAGCTAACAGCAAATATGTAAGTTTTAAATGTAAGTGTGGTGTGGGAGACAACGAAATGGCTTACAATCTAACCAAGAAAGTCATTACTGATCTTGAGATATACCGGCGTCAGGTTGTTTATGGTAATTCAAATATGAATTAAATCAATATGGGTAGTTCAGAATCACGCACCGAATACACTCTATACAAGAAATGGGTGTATCAAGGAATTTTTATATCGTTAATGTTCTCTCAGTTTGCTGCGGCACCATGATGGTGTCTGGCACTGACACGGAGAAAGTTGGTTCTAGCCCTGTTGGTGAAAGAAATTTTCGTCATTATGATTTGGTCGGCAAGGTAGAAGAGGTGGTAGTACACAGTTCCTAACCATCACATAGAGAGGTCTGGTGGCTTAGTGGTCAAGGCATCTGACTGGAGATCGAACGGTCCCCTGTTCGAATCCCAATCTCCGCAGGAATTTTCATAGACTCTTAATCCGACCTTCACCTCTGGCACATGCCACTGTGTAACGTGAAGTACGCTAGAATGCTTCCGTGGTTCTGATTCCACGATAAACTGTAGGTCCCCAGAACCCGGCAGGATTTCCATGTTAAGTTAAGGTGGCTACGGTAGGGGATGAATGCTCAGCCAATAGAAACCCTGTCATCAGGTCATTACGACCACATGCTATTTTTATTATATTATCACCAGATTCAACACACAGTTCTAGGTTAAATCCCAAATTTCTCTGCAGTACGTACGAGTGAAGGCATACGACACCTTTGGTAACGATTCGTCCTTCGGATGGGGACATTAAGTCTGGCGGCTACTTGGTACCTTTCGGAGGAGTGGGCCTGAATGGACAAGTGTTGGATTTTACAGTCACCCTTCTTTATCTTTCATTTCGTACAACACAAACAAATCATTGTACTATACACACACCATCACAATCATAGATGCCTGTAATAATACATACGAACACACACTGGGAAAGGCAACCTTGAAATAACCCCAGTTCATCTCCCCAAGGAGTTCCCATGGAGAGGTGCTTCTTCCATGACAACTACCAACGCCCGTAATCGCATAAGCATGCAAGTAACAACATCGAAACAGCATGCAGCTTCGTTGGTGGGCTTGAACCAAACGAATTCCAATCTGAAATTTGAACGAATCGCTAACTTCTGTAGGCGTCCTTCTATATTTGATTGATCGGCCATTTTCAATCTCTCTCGTCAATGGAAAACGAGCGATGTTTTCGCGCGTTATATTTTCATACTAGGTTTCCAAGCGGAGCCTGCCTTGTCGAGCTACGTCAAGGCAAATTCCTGTGGCAGGCCACGTTGGGCCGCCACCCTTGACAACAGGTATTTACTGATAGTGCAAGGCACAAACGTTACCACGTAGCCACACAACAATATTCGTTCTGTAAACAGTCCATCTGAAACACCTACTTCTATATTACGCTAATTTTCGTTTTAAACTCTTTGTATGAGATATATCATTCACCACAACCCCCTACCTACGCACTACAACTTCCGTACCTAAAAATTAAAACTTTAACCGTATGCCTTATAAAATTACTTTTTTTTTCATTGTGCAGTCTTAACTTCAACACACTTCTGTCTGCTAATATCGATTCATGCACCATCGCCAATATCCACTATAAATCTTACATACACCTATTTCACTGTTCATCCACCTCCTGTCTTTCAATGATTTATTTTTTGTTTGCAGTGTCCTTAATTATGTGTTGCTTGTGAGTGGTTAGTGTTTTTTTTTTTATCAGTCTTAAGAGGGATGAAAGTGTAGAGCGGGTGCAGTTTTGTAAACTAAATTTAAACATAATTTTCACTTATTTTAAAGCATATGTGTCTTGTCATAAAATATTTAAAATAAGTTTTTAAAATTCAATTCGAATTTCTCGGTAAGAAAACATTAAGGGGATGTAAAGAAGGAAAGGGAAAATGTGTGACACAATTTTTCCGTATGTTTTAAAGTATACGTGAGCAAAGTTCCATGGATATCGTATAGAAACTGTGGGTATGTAATAAAAACATTGGCAAAAATTTAGGCAGTAAGGTAAAAGGACGAATGTAGTTGGGTTTTGTAAACCAAATGTAGACAATCTTTTTTTTCCATATTTTAATGTATTAGTGTATAAAGTTCCATCGATATCGTATAAAAACTGTGTGTATGTAATAAAAACATTGGTAAAAAATTTAGGGGGTAGGGTAAAAGGGTGAAAATAGTTAGGTTTTGTAAACCAAATGTAAACAATCGTCTTTCCATATTTTAATGTATACGTGTATAAAGTTCCATCGAAATCTGATAAAAACTGAAGGGTTTCTATAAAGATCATTGGAAATTACGAAGGCAGGTAAAAAATGGAAAGGGGTTGGGCTTTGGCAAACAAAATGTAGACAGTATTTTTCTGTTTGTTTTAATGTATACGTGTACAAAATTCCTTCAAAATCGGGTAGAAACTGTAGCTTTGTATAAAGAACATTGACATTAATGAAGGGGATAAAAATGGGGAAGTGTTCGGTTTTTTTTTTTTTTTTTTTTTTTTTTTTTTTTTTTTTTTTTTTTTTTTTTTTTTTTTGTCAGAAACCTTTACAGACGCGCACTCAACAACTCACCAAAGTTTCATCACAATCGGATGAATGGTTAGGAACAGATAGAGGACAAACAAATGTTCATTTTCATATATATATGACGGTCACTCTAATACTAATTCATTTAAGTGTCGTTTATCCGATCCCTTTCAGAAACACAGTACTGTCAGTCTCGCGGAAATTGCAGTTTTTGAAAGCCTTTACCCTGACATTCTGTACACCTAAGAGCAGGGCTTTCTGCCCGCATGGCTGCAGTTTCTACCTCCGAATCACCTCCCTTTTCAGCATAATGCCCGAGAATACGCGCTAGCATGGAAGCCGCCCTAAATGTGGTTTTACGTACGATAACATATGGAGTGCGTCACCTCTACCTGAGCCGGCGCGGCGTTATGACTGCGCTAGTGCTGCTTTATTGCCCGGATTTACAGCAGCCACCGCGGCCCGAGCACGTCGTAAACCGCCGACAGGGGTCTCTGCCGCCGCATACATTAACGGCGAACTTACTAATGCCCAACTGTCTGCTGCAACTTGACACGAGGGACAAACTGACTGAGGACAATGTCACCTCCGATACTACCAAGTTAAAGCCTCTCATTCCCTTCACTGTTACCCGTTTGATCGTAAAACGACACGTTCGTTAAGGCAAGGACCAAAGTTTGTGACCCGAAGTAGACATTGCATGTAAAAACGCTCAAAATTTCTTTGAAATGTAGTCAAAATGTGTTCCAAACACGTGGGTAGGACATGAGTACAGATGTTCGGTCCAGCGACCAGGTTGAGGTGATATGCGGTAACTGGGAGGAACCCTCAAGCCGCCACCCTGACCACACCATCCACCTGACTACGTCACTGCGCCCCCGCCGCGGAATTAGGCTCTTCAAAATCACCCGCCATTACAGCAGGGACGGTGAGGCAAGGCAAATTTGGCCACCCCTTATGGGTGCCCACGGGGAACGACGCGGATGTAGCGCCCGCCAAGAACCAGGCCCAAGACCTTTCCAAAACTTCGCCGTATAGCACAAGCCTCTCTGTGGTTCCTATGGACAACACCTGGACCCCCGTAGGGAAGGTGGAACCCGCAGAAGTACCTCTTCGCTTGATCCACCACGCCAGCTGATCGAACGTATCGTCACTGAATACGCAGCTTCCGACACTAGGGCGCGCTCCTAGTGCGCTAGCCCCCGCACCCGCCCGGCACTCGTGTCCAGTGTGAGATTAGGTTCCCACGCACTCATCCAAGATCCACAGATCACCGTCGTAGCGCACAATCCCGCTGCAGAGGCCCGAAGATCCCCACAGCGCTCACAGGGCAAAACCCATGCTTATTTTTCGCTGTTATATGTAGCTTTATCTATAGTCTCAAATAAGTTATTTTTGGGATCATTCAGGGGGGGAACACTTTAGGGAAAACCCAGCTTTGACCATTATATACATATATAACAGCCTTTAGGGAAACCTTTGAGTATTCTTATTTACGCCAGGTGGCGATCATCATCGCGAACAACTGCGATAGTAGCTGGACGATGTTCCTCAGCTGATTGTCTCGTGGTTGCATCTCTCTGAAGTCGTGGTTGCAGTATCGGTGCTTCGGGTGACCCTCTGCTCCGGTCGTCGAATGTGTTGGTGGCCTCCAGCTTGATTGTGATTGCTGTCGACCTGTAGGCCCACTGACTTGGTGATATTTACAAGTCTCTGTTTTGTTACCTCATCTTGCTGTTCGGCTGCGGCTGGGTTGGAGCTGTCTGCTTGCGGCGGCCTGTAGTCTCCTTTTGATGGGGCATCCCCCATAGTAGGCGGCGTGGTCAGCGCCGCAGTTCGCACACGTCGGCGTGTCTTCACGCGGGCGTGCGCAGACCAGGACGCTGTGGCTTTCCCCGCAGCGGACACACCGCACTAGATTGCGGCAGTCGACTGCTCGGTGCTGGAAATCCTGGCATCGAAAGCATTGTTGGATGATTGGCTTCCTCCTGTTCTCGGAGCTCCGAACGTGACGACCCTTAACTTCGTGGATTATAGTGACGGGCTTGGCTGTTGGAGACCTGACTTAACAGCTGGCCGGGGCCGTGGACTTGGTTGATCAGGGCTCGCTCCTGTCTGGTGCTGATGGTGAGGATGAACTGCTGCCTTGGAGTGTTCCCTCATCCATATAGGTGGGGTTATTTGGAACGGCTTCTTCTTGTTGAATACCCGTTGCTGAATGCCAAGTGTTCTCTTGGAAGTCCTTACTGTATCTTATGTTCCTAGTTTCTAGGAACTTCTTGATATCTTCGAGGTCTTCTTGGCTCACACAGGTGACCAGCAGCTGGTTTGGCAATGAGCATGTATGCGGCCATATGGACTCGTCCTGATTGGCTTCTCTTGATGGAGGACGATGTTGGTGATGTCTGTTGCTTTCCTAATGCTCGACGTCCTCGAGATTTGACGTCAACGAGGCCTCTTTCTCCATACCAGTCCACACTTATAAAGTGGACCTACTATGACAGCATTAGAGACAGCTCCCACCAGCAGGGATGCTACCCCTGAGCCCCAAGCGCCACGCACAGAGTGACGAGCCATTCCGACGCGGCACCCAGTGTCGTGATACTGACCCCTTCATACGACTCCGAGGATTATGCTGTACTGGCAGCAGAGGTGCACTAAGTCTCTGGGGTGCTTGGTCTTCGTTCACCAGGACACCCCTAACACTGGAGCAGTCAGGCCAAGCTTGTTCATCGACTTGAGATGCCCGAGCAGCCTGCCAGCTAATCGAGATTGAATATCCTTCAGACATCTAATGTTAGAGGCGTAAGGTGTCTTATCGGTTGGCAGATTTATTGTTGAATGTAAATCAATGATTTTTTTTCTCAGTACGTAACGTATCATAATAGCGCAAAATAAATTTCATTGCTAAATTACGGTTTTCTTGCGGGAGGTTTTTTTTTATTTTTTTATGCTCTTAATTTCAAGCTGAACTGTTTAGTTTATTAAATATGTTCCAAGAGGATACGCCACTAGTATGTTCATGCCAGTTGAATTGCTTAGCGCAGGTACAACTGACCAAAGTTCAAACATAAAGCTTGGCTCACTGAGCATCCTGATTAAGGGCGTAAAATAGAAAGCATTTCATATAAAGAAGGAGCAAAGGTAGATGGCAAAATTCATTTTCACGATTGAAGTGAAATGCTTTCAAAGAAATTCTTTCACTACACATCCAGCTATCCTGAGGTTCCCCCCCTAAAAAAGGTGATATGTCGAAATCTCTATTTGATCGGCGGTAGAGACTAGAATCTTCCTTAGAAGATGAATGGCTCTCCATGTCCCCTTAGTCCACAGCAAAACGAGTGTCGCCGAAGAAATTCTTTGATGAGGTTTGGGTTAGGACTGTTGATAATATATCGATATATCGAAATATCAATATTATTTTTTTTTAAAATATAGATATTTATGGGTGAAATTTTTTAGGACGATATATCGATATTTCGATACTGAAATCTTGATATCGACTTCGATATTTTTTAAAATCAGTTTTCAATTTTCGTTTGCTCAGATATAATTAATTTAAAAGTTTTAGGTACCACGTCTACTCAGATGATGACAACAGTGTAGGCAAGGCATCGCTCACCAAGCACGAATCGAAAGCTAGCCCATTGTTTGAAATAGCGTGTGGATTGTCCAGGGTATCCAACTGGAAATTAGTGAGTTAACAGGAATAGTGGGAAGTGTAAATAATAATTTGTTGCTAATTCGAGAGCAAGAGAAAAACTCAGAATAAGCTATCAACATACAAATCTAAATGAAATACCACAAAGAAATCATATGAAAAAAAGTTATGTAATTTGGACTTGATAGCTAAACATCTACCTAAATAAATTCCTCAACGGTATTACTTATCAATCTTAAAAATACAAAAAATAGGATTTGCCTCGAACCTCCTACGAGTTTTATAACTTTTATTAATTTTTATAAAACTTATGAGACGAATAACGGTAAATTTTTTTAAAAAAATCAACAATCATCATCACCAACAGAAACCATTAGAAAGTGAAAACCTGATTAAGAATAAAATCATACGTCTATTTATCAGTGGACTGCCTTATTTTTGCAAGGTTTGATTTTATGAAATTACATTTATAAAAGTATAGATATATCGACACATTTTTCCGATATATCGACAGCCGATATTGATACTTTTTAAAATATCGATATATCGAAGATCCGATATTTTTTAGAAACATCAACAGCCCTAGTTTGGGTGGCAGGAGTTTCTTGGCACAAACAGTAATCTCTGATCTGTGTAGTCCATGTAGGAGCAAAGAAAGCATACATATACGTACTTACGCAGTGTGACACCTTATTTTCCTGATCCTATGTAACATATTTGCAAAGTTTCATGCACTTTTACAATGTTTCAAAACATTTTAATGCTTACACAAAAGAATACAGCCTTTAAATGAAGAACTGGTATGGTTGAGAAACATCATTTATTTATTTCCAATGAAAGAAGTTGAAGGACTCGAAGATCAATAAAACTCATCAATAAAACTTTACTACGACTTTATCATTCAAAACCATGGAAATTATTAAATTTATAACAATATAGCACAATACATTCGTAAATATAGATATATACAAACCCGTTAATAACTTGACTGCGAGAAGCAACTTAATTTCGTTGAAAACGATTAACACAAAAACTACTGGTTGGAATTTCACGCGTTTTTCGACAATGTACAAAAATATAGTTCAGGTAATAAAATAGAATACATTTAATTTTTCATAAAGCTGAAAAACCATAACAAAAATGTCAGGAAGTTATTTTCCGTCAATGGTACAACGCTATTATCCCTATTATTAAGGATCTACGACCAACATACATAAACAAAGGAGATAGTTTAATTCATTCTAATGTGACGCCGGGAACCAGACAAATCGAGGATAAACGTGTACGCAAGTATTTATACTTTTTTCGTTTTTCACGATTTATGCCAGAACTGCTGCTAGATTTCGAAGGGGATTTCAGTCGATGTCCAGCCTATGGCGCAATAGCAGTATTTTCCTCCACTCAAATTACCAAGGTGAAGTTACCTTACGCCTCAACTGGCTGACGTAAGTGAAATAAGAAAATACTATTACCACCGAATGACCGCTTTGAGTAGTCTGGTTTTAAATTTTTTGAGTTCCTCAAACGAAAAAAACAAAATGACTGAAATTGTTTTAGTTTTCAGCAATAAAATAATTGCAGTTAATTTTTCTCAATTTATTTCATTCCTTATAAAAATCACAACCGTAAATACAAATGTTCCTGCCAAGAACCCACACAATCGGTTATTAGGGAATGATTTTATTTTTAAAGTTCCTGTTACTTTATCACGTTTAATAATTTTTTAAAGTATTTGCTGACTGTCCATAAACACATTTCTTTCTAATGCTGGTCACACAGTATCTTGTTAACTAGGCTACCAGAAAAATAATGCTTCTACTTACTTAAAGGCACCGCTGAATCAGACTATTCTCGATATAACAAATTATCGGCGATGATTAAACAAACTCCGGTTCCAATAATCATTCTGACATCAACAACAATAATCTCTCTAGCCCACCTCCCGGGTGTCCGTCACAATGGATTTAACAAACGATCTAAAAGTACTATAGCTGTAAAAGTAACGAGAAATTCTGTACCCATATGTATTCGTTACTAAAGCAATCAGTACCCGTTACTTTCGAATCGTTACACGTTACTTTTGATGCAATCGAACACTAGCATATTACTTTTGATACAATACAAACTAGCATGAACCATCGCATTCTCATCGAGCCGGGTCGCATACGGGACGACTTCGTTCGTACTTCGATAAAGTTTAAGTAAATTGTTTATTTAGTAAAATAAGTTTAGGTAAATTGTTCGTTTGGATAAAACTTAGTCAAGTAATTAGTATATGGAAATTACGGAAAACCTCCGAATGCACACTTGATTTACTGTAATGAATATTATATACGGAATAATAATCTAATTTCAAAACAAAGACCTGTTTGCATACAAAGACCTGAGCTTTTACCTGACTGTGACATATTTAGTGACAATAACTAATGTTGGCTATTTTTTAAAGTAGCCTACTTAAAAACCCTGCATAGAAGCCTCATATGATAATGGGACATGTATTTCACCATCTCATGAAAGTATTTCGTTTTTAAATAGGAGGTGTCAGCATTGTCTTTCTTTATTCTTTTCATTTATATTTGTAAATTCTTCTTCCTTTTTGTGATAGATTTGTTAAGATGAATGTGGACATACCATCAAATCGGGCCTGCAGGCAGAGTGCTACTGATTCCCGCTTTAATTGTTTCAGTTTAAAAATATCAATATTCAAAACTTTTAAATCAATAACAAAGGTACAGGACAAACATGCGATTTGATTTGTAACTGTTGTTGCGTTGCGGTTACAACAAACACTCAACATCATTGATAACATGGATTCTGCTGTAATAATACAATAATACAATAACACCAGACAAAAGAAATAAAGTCATTGTACTTCGTACTTTGTTCTTGGAATTCTGGAAATGCAAGAAAGGGCTGCTAGATTTGTTTCTGGACATTATCGCAGAACGCAATCAGTTACAGGTATGATAAAAGAGCTGGAATGGGATTCATTTGAAGACATGAGGAGGGTGAAGAGGGTCATGGGAGTGTCCAAGGCATATATTGATGATGAGATATGGAAAGATAATGGTGTAAGGATTAAAATTAATGCTTGGAAGGGAAAAAATGACCGTGACCACACGCCGGCACTCGACTTCAGACACAAAGGTGTATGAAGATCCTCTTTTTTCGGTAAGGGTGTCGGGGATTGTAATAAGTTACCAAGAGAAAATATTAATAATTTACCAATAACTTCGAAAAAATTTAAAGTTAAAATTTATAAAGGGCAAATGTAGAGTAGGTGGATGCAGGAAAGGGGGGAAGATGTTTGTGTAATGAAATTGCCACCGGAGCGTGCGCTCCATTGCAATTTATTTAAAAATTATCAGTACATAACAAGTGCAAAGATGTATATCACAAACTTTTAGACAATTCTTTTATATTGTAAATTACACTATAAAATAAAATAGAAGGTATCAAGTTTTAAAATAAACAAATTTCTTAAATGTTTGAAATCAATAAACCTCACTAATGAACGATCAATGAAAAAACAATAACTATCTCAAATTATCCATACAAATTTTCTAATTACAAATTATGCACTGTTAATTTTAATGTTAAACAAAATACAGACTACAAAATTAGTCTTTACGTTGTCAATATTAGTTACCTGCGGGAGTTCGAGAGTGTTCGTATCTATACGACAAATGCGAGTAACGAAACATACGAGTAACGAAATGAATTTGTGAGTAACGATTCGGTACTTCCAGTCAGGTGACGAACCCGTTACTCAGTAACGAATACACCGTTATTTTTACAGCTCTAAATCGTATGCTCTCCAAACACCAAATAATGAAAGAGCTCCATTTGCGTGAACTCGGCAAGTTCTTCTGGCGTCGCGCCTTTATTTTCAGCCTCTTGTGCAGTAATTCACACCATACGCCAAAACTCGTTAATATGGTCTTGACTTGACTAGTAAAGCGCTAGTAACGTCACAGTCCATGGCCCGAGCTGGAAACTGCGACAGAGCGTGGGGGGTGAGCAGTTTACGCTCTGGCCTCGCATTCGGGAGGACACTGGTTCAAACCCCCGTCCAAGCATCCAGAATTGGGTTATACATGGTTTCCCCAAATCACTCCCGGCGAATGCCGGGATGCTTCATTCCTTCCCAGTCCCATTCCGCCTCGACGTAGACAAGGCATAAAGAAAGGTAAACAGGGGTATGTTGTAAGAGCTGGGAAATTAAAATAAACCTGTGCTCGTAGGCCGGAGGTTTTATCTAGACTGTTGGGTGACTCAACTTCGTGTCGTTTCGACTTTTTTTGTTTTTCTACTTCTGGGAAGAACTACATTTTTTTTTCTATCGTTGTTGGATGGCGTTATTCGAGGTGTGGCTATAAAATAAAGAGACCGGTGCATCTACAGGAGTATTAAGGCTAACGACTGACAGCTTAGTACTGTGAAGATTCTCTTTCGAATGCAGCACCTCCAGTGCCTTTAAACAAATCAGTCTGGCCGTGGTCTTCATTTGTATAAGAGCGTTGTTTTGCCGGGTAAATGGTAATAGAGCAACGAATTGTCGTACAATTTCGCATAATACTTGGGGAAAGCGCTACTGCAAATTATCTGTTATTACAGGAAGTGTATGCCAGTGAATTTTTATAACGAGCGCGAGTTTTTGAGTGGTTTAGCTACTTCCAAGTTGACCGAGAAAAAGTTGAAGAAGATTCTCGCCCCGGTCATCCTTCCACGTCAGAAACTGATTAAAATATTTAAAAAGTAGATCTGACCGTCAGTTAACTAACCTTGATGTTCTCCGTGAAAATATATATATAAAAAACGAACCAATTGTGAAAGAACAAGTCATAGGCAACCCATCAAGACCCGGCTCATTCTGCATTGTCTGTGAAGACGTTTCTAGTGAAGTACAACATCGCAGTATCAGACCATCCACCTTACTCACGTCACCTACCATCACGTGACTTTTATGTGTTTTCCAAGGTCAAATCTGTAATAAAGGAAAAGCTTTCAGTCCGTTGAAGCTGTAATGATAAAAGCGGCATGCGTCATGAAGAAGACTTCCAGCACTGTTTCAAACAATGGAAAATTCCTATGGGACCGTTGTATGAAAAGATGAGGGGTGTGTATAAATTCAAAACATTTTTAACATATTTTTTTTTTTTGGTAGTCTCGTTATTTGATAGCCACACCACTTATACCCGTAGACCGCTGCCCGATGCGCGTCCAGAGAGTTCGGTCCTCGCGACCCATCACGTGATTGTTGACCTGATGGCGCGTGGCGCAGCTTGGTGGGGGGCAACACGCGACCTGATTAAGGATTGCAATCCCGCAGTGTTTTCAATCCCGCGGGATCCGCGCGGGATTTCCGCCAATCCCGCGGGATTGGTACGGGATTGGCGCAAACAGTTTTTTAACGCTTATATTAGAAACATAGTTACTTAAAACGTTATTAAATTAAATAATAATTATATTAATTAATAAATTTTAATGTTAAATGATAAAAATTAACAATATTTTAATTGGCAAAATGATATTAAAACTTTTTAACATGTCTTAAGTACATTTCGAGGTTAAACATTTTTGTTGTTGAATCTAAATCAATTTTTAAATAAATAATAAAAAATGGAAAATATTCAGTGTTAGGTCATATTATGTGCCTTACAATACATCACATGAATTTTAAAACATGGTTTGCTTGGTGGCCAAGTTACCAGAGTTTTTAAAAAAAATTCTAAATAAACGTTCCATAATACCGAGAGAAAGCATTCCATTTTACAAAGTGAAGTGAATATACTCTGTAAAGTGTAGACTTGGCTCAGACAAGATCTCATAACTTTTTGTCACTGCACAAGCACGAGACTTGGCTTTTTTTACAAAAATTGTTTTTGTGGGATTCATTATTGTATCTCCTGATTCCTTGATTGATCTTACAGTTGATTCAATGTTATTAAAGAAAACTACTCACCAACACTTAAACTGTCAAGTATTTCAGTTTTACATATGTGGGGTAACGACGTTTTCAGAGTGGAAATTATTACTTTTTAGTAAGAAAGGAGACTTTCTCGGCGAATGATTGCAGTGAAGTTTTCATAGGTTGTAACTCCGGATTTCATTGTAAAAACACGAGATTTCACACGTGAGGGAGACAGCGGAGGCAGCGGTCGAAGTATGGTGTTCCTACAATACAATTCGACGATACACCCGTGAAAACTTAATTATAACTTTTTTTGCCTTTAGTCGAAATAATAACAAGGTGAAGAGGTATTAATCTATAGCCTGAGCGGCACATGTAAACAGGCGGCTTTCGTCAAAGAAACGCATTGAGGCAGCGGCCAAAACAGCAATAAGTCAAAGGATATACCATTGCCTTTTGATAGCTGCTAAATAAATAGGTATGCGATTAAAATTACGATAACATTAGTTTCCTATCAACGAATAATCAAATTTTCAGCCGCAAAAAAGGAAATTGTATCAATAACTTTATCTGCAAACACAGGAAATGGGAAAAATGAAAACGTAAATAAAAAGCTGTAACTTTGTAGTTCAGATAACGTTAGCAACACATAAAAAGTAATTATATAATTACAAAATCGTACTAAATACGTAACATAACTCAAATTACAGAAATGTGTACTCGAAAATGAACACGTAAAAGTGTATCTATTTACTTACAAATGACGAAGGTTGACAAAAACAAACGATTGTTCACACGAGCCAAATGCCAACTGGAAGGGTATAGGTAAACAGTGCAATACATCCGATAGAGACCGAGTGGGGCAGCGAGTCACGCACTGACACGCGTTTTATCCGCATTTTGCGGATTGTGGATCCGCTTAATGTTGTGCGGGATCCGCCAGACCGTCTAATGATGCGGGATCCCGCGGGATTGCGGGATCCCACTTTGCTGGATTGCAATCCCTAGACCTGATCCGTCTGCACTACAGACAACGTCGTGTAGCTTTATCCCGTTGTCTTCACTTATATTCTCTGGACGTTTGGCGATCTCAAACACATCCTTCACCCTCCTTGGTCACCACTGATCTTCGTGCAATATCAGTCTCGTTAAGTTAATGATAAGACTGGTCGCGGCTGCATGCCGTGCGATGGCCGAATTCTCCGGGATATTAAATCTGTAATTTAGAATTTTCTCTCGCAGCCTGTCCTCTATAGTGCGCCTTATCTCTCCTACGTACATCCGGCAACAGTTGCGCGGAATAACATAGACCCAGGCGACCTGTAGTGGAGGCAGATAAACCGGTCCGCAAATCAGCACAATTTATTCTTGCAATCGAAATTTTTCAGATACTTACCACCTGAATCATGTTATTTACGATGCGCGTCCAGAAAGTAAGTTCCGTTTGGTAATAAAATGAAATTGTACACAGATACAGAAGAAATTTTTATTGCACAAAATTCTACTACTCTTAAACTACTTTTCCACATAACTGCCGAAATTTTGCAGGCATTTGTCATAGCGTGGCACCAGGTTTTGTATATCTTCTTCATAGAAATCTGCCGCCCGTGTCTTCAACCAGTTTCTTTCAGCTCGTCGTCATTGGTGAAGTGATGACCGCCAAGGAAAGACTTGAGATGTAAGAACAGATGAAAGTCTTGCCAGTTATTCTGTAACCAAAGGTGGACGCCCACTTCGTTCTTCATCGTGCACATCACTACGCCCGCCATTGAACTGTCGGACCCATCTTCTCACCATCGAATCACTCATCGCATTTGGTCCGTAAACATCGCAAATTTGCAGATAAATTTCACTTGGTTTCACTTTCCTCGCATTCAGAAACCGAATCACAGACCTGATTTCACAGGCGGTGGAATTTTCAATCAACGCCGACATTTCAAACAAGCACAACAAAGCGTACGTAACTGACAGCGATCTCCAAATGGTGCACGTTCTTCCCCTTGATACACATCGTCTACAGCGCATGTGCGGAATTGCAATCGCAGCGCTGCAGCGGAGATAAATTGAAACGGAACTTACTTTCTGGACGCGCCTCGTATATCAAAATAAAATTAATCGAAACTGTAAACAGTAGGAATTCAACTGTGTCATCCTTCATGGTTTGGATTCCACAGTGGACTGTCAGTTTCCCGATACCTCGTAAGAGTACCGGGTTGGTTGACATTGGTGGATTTGGCAGCTGTGGCAAAAGTCTGTCACTAGTTCATTACGATAAAAAGAAAATGTAATTATATAACTACAGTTATACTAACCTGTCAGCCCTCTTCCGTGGCAGTATAGACCAAGCCTTTTGTTAGAAACATGCTGAGTGCTTTCTATTGATGCTTTTACATGGTGCTGGATGGAGTTCATTTTTATTATGATTACAAACCATTATCATCGATCGTATAACTCAATTCTGACAGTCATGACCACATTTGATTTCTTACTGAATTTGCGAAATTTTGAGGATATATTGACTGGAAATAAGAAAGTCAATTTGACAGCGCGGGTAACTTTTTGTAAAATAAAAATCACAGTTCATGACGTTGCGGAAATTGAGACACTTGTACCTTTCATACGTTTTACAGCAGAGGAAAAAAAACAGTTAGGGCTTCACAATAAAAATTTAATGAATAAAAATTCAGATATCATTTGGCCTTACGCGTGCCGTATCATCAAAGAGCATTTTAATTGTTATCTACACAGCCCGAAGTTTCCAATCAACCAAATGGAAAGTCGGAGGTGGAATTAAAAACGTTCAGCCTAATAACGAGCAACTGTAGAATACTTCATAATGCCCTGAAGAACTTTGTCATGAAAAAAATATGTGGATGCATAAACAACATTGTGATCAGCGGCACAAAAAGCAGTTTTTTTATTAACTTTGGTATGTTATTAATAACTAAACTACAAATATCTTCCAGTAGTTCGATTTATGCTACCTTTTTTCTCTAAGACTTACGGTATTATCAAGGCATATCCTACAACCGTTCAGTCGGCACCTCTTCTGGTTGTCCATTTTAATCTCACTGAGATAAGATTTCAGTGATTTGTGGTGCTTGTTCAATGCTTATAAAACGCGACTGCTTACGCACCGTAATAAATTTATTGACATGTTAGTAGACGAAAATTCAATTCTGTTAGGGATGTGTCACCGGACTTCGTAAGTAAGGGGATTTCAAGGCTTTTATTGCCATGATCCATTAGTGTCGGCGATTTCGGACACAAACACTCCTCCAACTTTCACTTCCAAGTAGCACATTACTGGCCTCTAGTCCAACAGGTATAAATGCTGAAGAAGTGCCGGTCTACAAATACAGAAAAACTTAATGTATTTTGTTTTTAGAAAATTTGATGAACATTTTGGAGAGGAACTGTTTTGTGACATTTATATTTTCGCCAAGAAATCGTCAAGAATGAAAGGTGCTATAACAACCCTAGTCCCCAGTTTTCTACTAATTGTAGTACTATGAATTAAGTACATTTGCGTCTAAGAGAGAAAAGTCGTGATTAGTTGTAAATTTATATATTTTTCCTTGAATGTGTAGTGTGTGTAGTTAATATGAACTATAATCTGATGAAAAGCAGTAAAATATCTGAAATGTTAAATAAAAACTGTAATTAAGAATTTTGGTAGGTCATAACGCGTTGAACGAAATGTTGAATGTTTTGAATGATTAATTTGGTCAGTTTAAATGCTTGTAAATATTTTCCATTTTCATTTGAAAATGTTTTGTTTATGATTCCAAGTAATTTTTGTAAGTTCTAATTGTTTGTAATAATTCTATTGTTGGAACGATTATCAGCTCTCCAGAAGTATCGGTCAGCGCTTCTGATGTTTTCCCGAAGTTTCTAGGACACATCTTTAAGCTCCCGAGATGGCGCAAAGACAAGCGTTCTCGGAATGGAGCTAACACGGCGCTGTGTAATTTATTTGTTAGTAGTCTACTTTAAGTGTTTTATATCTGATTTTATGAGTGTTTCTACTAAATAAAAGTCAAGTAAACTGTATTCCGACGCTGTTGTTATTTTATTCGTTACCTGTCATTGAAAACCATAAGGAATCCAGCTACAAACTATATTGAAAGCTTAAAATTATCTTGAGAGCCAACAAATTACCCGAAAATCTTTGTATATCTATTTCAAAG
Source organism: Vandiemenella viatica (assembly GCA_031002005.1). NCBI lineage: Eukaryota > Metazoa > Arthropoda > Insecta > Orthoptera > Morabidae > Vandiemenella > Vandiemenella viatica. The sequence continues at coordinate 182,968,745 of JARYHS010012519.1, forward strand.
TATCAAAATTCCGGTAGGTTTAAGATGGTTTCCGAGACATTACTAAGTAATTAAATGCAACGTTCTACAATGACATATAGCGAGTGGTTTAAGAGCATTCTCTACATCCGAAAAACATTGAATTAAATTGTGATGCAGGTTATGGTCCGGTGGCAATTTCCCTACTCATCTAGTTACACTTTTCTTAGTATTTTATCATTATTATCTTATATATTTTCAGTGTTATAATCCTCCCCCGTCTACTTTTGCGATTTACAAAAATTAATTTTAAATTCCTCCAGAGTTTTTGGCAAGCCACTCATCACCTTCCTTGGTAACCTATTATAATCCTTTACATCCTTACACATAGAAAAAAAATTTCCCACTTCCTTCGGCATTAAATCAAGGGCCAGCTTGTACCCATAGTCAACTTTTCCCTTCCATGAACCATTCTTAACTCCGCGACCAACATTCTTCTAATCGACATCGACAGTAGAAAGAACTCTCTCAGGGAATGAGTACCATGCAGAAAAAACAGTGAGATGGAAGAATAAATATTTAAAAATACTATTATATGAACAAAATGTTTTAATTTACTTTTGGGTGTATAATAAACTACGACTTTAGTTTTAGCCCTTAAGCACTGTACATAGTTAGTTATAATTTCGGAGAGAGCAAAAACATTCAACTAAATACTGGCTAATGGATTGAGATGCCTTCTGTCATTGTTTGAGTACGGCTCATTAACGGGAAACCCACCGCGAGGAAGATTGTAGAAGCCACTCTCGGCTTTCAGTGATTGAAAAAAAAAAAAAAAAAAAAAAAAAAAATGAGGAAAATAATCTGAGGCAGGACTTTCTTGCGACCGCCATTAGTGTAATGGTTCGACTGCGCGCTGGGTCAGAGGTAGGTGGCCGCAGGTGGAATCGGAGGAATGAAAGATTCGTCGACCCAGATTGCGAGAACAGCCGCAGGTGCCCAAGCGAGGCGCGTCGATCGAGATATCGATCCGGTGGGGACCGAGACTCGCTCTCGGCGCTGTTGGCAGAGCCTATCTGCCGTCAACATCAAAGGAAAACAAAGCACACGGCGGGAGGCATCTTTCACTGCACCCAGACGACTTAACAGCCGCTCCGTAATCAGTCTTAGTACTTCCAGTACGTTCTAAGTTTCAGAGCAGACTTATTGACAGTTCTTCCACCAAACATTCTCCCAGCTGATGGAGATCTTTCTGCTAATTACGCTCTCCTTGGGAGCGATTTTAGATGTCTTAAAATCTGTTTGATGTTGCATTACAAAAGCAGCAAAAATCACATTCGGAGGGGAAAAAGACGTCTATTTCGTTTCAATTTAACAGATAAGTGTGTGAAGCCTATATTATAAGATTGCCTATGAACATCAAAATAAGCAGATTATAAATATTATGATGTTCTCTGCAACGATCTAGAATACAGAATAATGATCAGACAAATCTCTATCTCCCATAAAAAAAAGGTTTTACGTCCTGTCCATGCTGTTAAGAAGAGTTGACCCACAAAAAGAAGTGATTTACGTGAGCTATCTACCATATATCCGTAGTTAGGGTGGTAAAAGCTCAATTCCGGGATTTCAACACGAGGCCAACCTTCCCGTATCCAGCAATGGCTTCAGCCAGCGCTGTTCAATTACCATATTCGGAAATTTCATGAACACAATCAGTGGTATCGTTTTTCGTAGTTTTCCGAAATCACTCCAGTCGAATTCCAGGATGGTTGCCTGAAAAGACAATGAGCGAATTCTATCGATCGTCATTCCTAAAAAAAAAGGGGTGTCACGTATAAATTGCTTAAGTTATTTAAGGTTTCGCGATGATGCTGTTCCTGAGCAACTCTGGCAATGTCCGCTAATCGTGTAAGTTTTTCTCCAGCGGGTGTAATTTGCACCATTTCGGAAACATGATTAATTTAATCGCAAAGTATAGGAATCATACAGTATTTGCCTAGATGATTACTCAGAGTGAACAAAGTAATTAAATTATTTTTGATTGAAAACAAGTGGATCATGTAGCTTGGTCGTCAGAGTATCTGTCTACGATGTGGACGGCCTGGGTTCGATAACCGATGAAGCGGAGGATTCATTTACGAAGCTGAACATCCAATACGCTCCCCTCCCCCATCATCCCCTCTTACTACAGGGCGTTCGCCGGGAAACGCTACCCTCCCAGTCTGTTGCCGTCGGCAACTTGCTGGGACAGTGGAGCCAGCAACTCCCGCCACACGGCGCCGTGAATTACCGCACTGTTTAACACCTCCGCTGCCCCAACAGTGTTGTGAATAAACGTTTCTTTGCGGTTTGGCTGGTTTGGGGCTTCATACTCTTACTAATCTGTACCGTGTTTGAGTGTGAGTAAAATTATGGTACGTTACAGTTTGCAACAAAGAATATTTCTCTACGATACATATGTGAAGAAGAAGTCGTTTAAAAAGTATCGCAGTAAATTTCGTAGCGAATATCCTGGAGCTTTACTGCCAGCTAAATCAACAATTCTGCGTCTGGGTAAAAGAGTAAGAGAAAAGGGTTCATTTTTTAACAAAAAGAGACTGTCGGTCAACCGTATTCTCACAGAGGAGAAAATTGACGATATCGCTTTTCGACTAGAACAGTCACCCAAAAAATCATTAAGTCAGTTAGGGTCAGCAGGCAGGCGTATCTAAGACGTCAGCTTGGAAAGTAACAAAGCTAGTTCACTTAAAGCCGTACAAAACAATTGTGGTGCATAAAATTACAGAAATAGACCAGGGGCCTAGGATTAGATTTTGCAACTGGTACCTGCAGGGTGTCCACGATGGCACTGTTGATCCGCAACTGACGTCACATTTAAATGCTTAGCACATACAAGTTTATGAAGCGTAATTATTATGAAATAGTCCGCGGCCGACGGTCGAACAATGCCGGAAGCTGACCGCTCGCTCGCCGGGAGCAGTTTCTTCCTTGCAGCGCTAACAGTGGGTAGCGTTTCCCGGCGAACGCCCTGTATATCCGCGTGATGTCGAACGTAATGCTGAGGAGGAAACTTCTCGGAAAACTGAAAATGGCTGTAGCATGGCGCCAACCACGCCACCTTATCTCCGTAAGGTCAGGAAATCTAGCGCAGATCTATACCACCCGAATTCACACTTGGCTCTGTATGAAAATGATAGGAAAAACTTCGCTAGCTTAAATCAAAGTTGTGAATTGGTGCCCCGATGGACGGAACACAAAATGCGAAAAATCAATACCAAGATTTCAACCTAAGTTACGTACTGGACAGATCTATATATTGACACAGGTAGACCCCAAGCAGGGACATAGACAGTTTTGTCTTCAGATTGATAGAGCATGTACTTTACATTTCTTTTTACGTAATGCTTGATCGTTCAATTAATCGTAAAACGAGCTGTTTACTTGTTCCATCTCATACCTTAGTTTGTTTCATTATTGTTAAAGGAGGAATGTATTACTACAAATAGCTGCAGCAACAATTATTTCCACTTAAGAGGCTAATAGATTCTAAGAACCAATAGTAATAGTGTAAACTGATTTATTAATTAGTATTATTACACATATAAGGGATATTTTTACTAATCTTACAGTGATGGGAATGTACAATCCAGAACGATTGCTTAATATGTCTAATGTCTCGTAATAAATAAAAGAATTCATAATTATGTAGTATTTAATTTCTTTCACTTTAAAATAACTGCACCTATGTTGCTTTAATTTTCTTTTATGTTTTTTTTTTTTTTTTTAAAAAAAAAAAAAGGTAGATCATCAAAAGCGCCAAGGATCACAGCATGTTTAGATCCAGGAGTTCTCTATACTAACTAAAGCTTGGCAAAAGTAATCCAGCAACTAAAAAAAACTGTAGAGCAAAATCACTTTCATTTTTACGTCCTCGCATTGTGGTGGGACATCGCAGAGCCTAGAATTTGAGATAAGCTTTGATGAGTTATTGTATTAAATTGGAATGTTGATTAATTTTCACCGAAGCAATTGATTAATTAACCGTGTGGGCTGGCAAGACAAATTCCGCAAAGAAAACAAATACGGTAGCTCATTTGTCGCGAATAGTCTTGAATAACAGGGCTTAACATTAATTACTCAATCCAATTAGTGACTGATCAAATTTGGATAATTAACAAATAAAGAGGACATAGCTCACTGTGTTTCAATAACTTTCTAAAGGATCTCGGCTAGCGCATTTACGGAATTAAATCAGCGTACTGTAAAAGCAAAATTTTAACTAATCAACCAATCTTAAGCAGCTTATTAGTGCTAAGAAGTTATAATGCGACAAGTAGCCTTCAATCAAACAACTTCAACCTATAATTAGTCGACCTTATTACCAAAATTACTAAATCTTCTGGAAGCTTATAGAACTCTGTCTGGGCGGAAACATCATGGGTTTCACTGTGTCGTACAAAAAAGCGTTAATTAGAAACAGAAAGTAATTAATACGAAAAATTCAATTGTTACAACACATTGATTTGCTAATAATAGGATCATACATTATAAAATATCCGTCTAGTGTAGCTAAAATAAAAACGATGTTTTTTCATAAGTGTTTCGGTTTATTAGGTTATCATCGATGCCCTAGAAGAACTGGCATACACCTTATGAATGTTATTTAGTCACAAACTAGTCTCTGTAAGCCAAGTAAATTACTGTAAATAGAATCCGATAGAAATAATACTTCTGACTCGTAAAGATGATATAATTATAGAAATCATTTAACATACACGCAATATGACCTTTACGCTATGAAACAGCTACAACGCCGAGTCTCGATGTGGCAGCTTGCTGACTTGAAAATTTTCATTGAAACATCAGTGATATAGATTTGACGTTACGTGTTGCTAAATACGTTTCAGTGACACTGATGAGGTATCTTGAATGTTTCCTGTGTTACTCGCAAAATAAATGAACATTTCGGCATCAGAGAGCTAGTCAGGACCAAAATTCATATTTTATTCCTTTAAAACCTAACAGCCTTTCGTAATGGTTAATACACGTGTAGTTTCAGCAATAAAGTAACGCAGCACAACCGTTCAATGAGAACGACCGTAGAAAATCTGCCAGTTTCCTTTCAATCCATGAGACAAGTTTCTTTTATTGAATATCTTAATTTTTGACGTCGCTAGCCTTGTATTGCTGGGGACGTCGGTTTTAATCTTGCTCCGGCATTGGTGGTTTAAATTAAATAATATACCTGTACTGAATGGAAAAAATACACGACAGATATTCAATAACTACACGAATCACCATAAACACAAACGATGGTTACAGGGCCTATAATCCAAAAGCCCATTTTTATAAAAACAAGACATTCCATTTTAATTTTTCCGTTTTTTTTTTCAGTCATGCAAATACTTCAGTCATATTTTCGAGAGGGTCTTAACTAGCGGTTGAGTAAACTATGAGGACAGATAAGTAATCTGTGGAGTTGTTACACCCGTTCAGTGTATTTTGTAACTAATTACTCCTTTCAATCTTATTCGGTTTATCAAAATTTTCGCCCTTCACCTCACTGTCTCCTCCCAGTTCCAACCTATCTCATAACACTATTTCTGCACTTCCCAGAAGCTCTCGACTCCACTTTTTTCTGTTTGTGGATTTACGCCTCGTCAACATCGAGGTCATTAGCGACGGGAAGGACTGGGCGCAAGGAACAGGAAGGAATTCAGCAATTGCCGTTTGAAGGCATTCGCCTGGAATAGTTTCGGGGATCCATTAACAACTTCACGTGAGATAATTATAACTTACAAGTCACTTAGTATACTCAGAATGCGTTTCGCGTGTGTCTGAAGTTGAAAATTATTCAATCTCCATTATTTACTCGCGTTGTGGGCCTACCCACAGCAGTGAAACAACAAGTACTTTTCAATTCATGTATTTTTATTGCATAACCTAAGATTACTTTCGTTCCAATGAATTGGCAACGTCAGTTCACAATACTACTGCGTTTAACCAATATAATTTGTGTTTCTTTATTTATTTATTGCAGTACGGCTTATTGACGTCGGAGAGAGGAATACTTGCAGCGACTTTTAAGGTATTCTGCCACGGCACTTAATAAAGGAATCATTGACCTGGAGTGATTTTCGGACATCTTTGAAAACCTGTATCTGCCTTGTCGGTCCGGGGATCGAATCAGTTTCCTAAAAATTGACAAATTCTAACGTCACTGCTCACCAGTGCAGCTCAATTGGCCAGCAACATGTCGGTAGAATGTTGTCACCTAGTGTCTCGTCAGTGATAATTTATTTCTGATTGAAAACATCATGCTCAAACATAGTAAAGAACACCAGTTTCTATCGTTCGAAACCAACTACTCAGCCTTCATAATTTTAGATATTCGTTCCAATAGTCTCTTATCATTCAATACAATTGTATTCCTCTTTATTTTTTCAAATATCTACGTTTGTAATCACTTATAATTAACAGTACATGGTAGTACCATGAAGAGCTTCTGCAATAGCCAGTACAACCGATACACATTAATCCTTCCCTCTGTTATATATAAATTGTACTAACAATTATAATATCTTTAAGTGACTCATAAATAGATCACAGAACTCAGAATGCAGAACAAAATATTTCATATTTCAGTAAAATGTGACAGTATTATTTCTTCTACCTCTTGCCAGAAATAAAATAAAAAAAAAACTTTCAGCTTGCTATCCATTAGCTTCACGGTTTGTATTATTCACCTATCAACACCTAGCGGTTACAATTGGAGATGTTTACTCCTCCGTCACAAACAGTGTGCCAATTCTACCGATTTATCCATAGATCTGACGATTTTTATATAAAGTTTGGATTTTCGGATTTTATTAAAATATCTACAGAATCTTGCTACTTTTTTGTTGTTTTTCCATTATATTGGTGTTTTGTTAAACTTCTGGCGTATATTGTTAATGTATTACAGAATTTTCAATAATTGTGAATCGTTTTCTTGCAACCGCTCGTGTGAACCAACGATTGAAACAGAGTTCATATTTTGTTTGATTATAGATTTTAAAAGACCTTAATACAGAATTATCAGCGCACTCTTTATGATCGGTGACATGCTCGTTGGCACCGCTTACAAAGCTGTGCCTTCCGAGAAGGCTTAACCAATATCCGAGATTCCAAATAAAAAATAAAATAAAATAAAAGAGCAGTCACAGTAGCAGCAGTGATGTAAGTGACGATGTATAAAACAAGATCAGAGATTTTTCTTACTTTCAATGTGGAATATTATTTTGTATTTCGAATTTTAAAGACGTGGAAATAAAAGGTATTCTTAATTTTGACTCTCTCTTCAATAATTATTGTTTCCGTCTTTCAGTTAGTGAGTCTCAGGATTTTTGTACCCAAACTACGGAAATTTTAGCCGCCATCTACGGATATTCAAAGCCAAGTCCCTGGCAGCACTGGCACTCATAACGTTGGGGAGATGTACTGTTCTACTCTCCCGCTGTCTTCCTCACTGTGACGGTATTCGTAAGTTTTGTTGTAAAGTGGATGACTATCATATTGTGTGTGTTCAGAGCAGAGTGTTCTTTGTGTATGAGAGATGAAAGAAGGGAGAGGGAGAAATCCGATACCGGCGCATTCAGGCCTACTTCTCAGAAATATACTTCAGGGGGCCGCCAAACTTAACGTCCCCAACGGACGGACGAATTGCCATCAACAGTGTCGCATGCCCTCACTCTAGGGTTGCCAGATGGCCGGGAAATCCGGGAATGTCCCGGAACTTTGTGTCTGGTCCTGTGTTCAGGAATTAAGCGTTACTGTCCCGGAATTCCCGTATACCAGTTTTTCTGTGAAACTTAAGATACCAAGGTGGCCATGCCACGCTCGCAGCGGGAGGTAGAGGAGCGCTCTACCTTACCGACGGCCAGAGACAGTATATATAGACTGTTCAACTATGACGTAGTGATTTTGAACCAAATTTGAATTAATAATCATATATATAATGTTATGTAGCATAGTTTTTACCTAAAATACAACCTTTTTTAATTAATTTGAATATTTGTACCTCCTTAAACATACCACTAAAATACCTTTTTAACCCATAAATGTCCTTAACCCCAGAAATGTTACGGAAATTATAATTCTGTACATGGCAGCCCTACCTCACTCCATACACACTGCGGACAGATCTGAGATTTAGTCCGAGACTTTGGTGTACTATCTGGTGATTGCCACTATCTTTCCTACCCTGCCGGCTCAATCCTGGTGGTGACAATTTCTTCCACCACCAGTATACTGGAGCCAGTTAACCCCGTGTCAGCGCCGGACACTATCACGGTGCCGCAACCAACTGAGTCTATTTTTTTGTTTTAATCTGCTTTACGTCTCTCTAACAGCGAGGTCTTTTAGAGACGGGAAAGGACGGGGGGCATGGAATGGGAAGGAATTCGGCCTAAGCATCCCGGAATTTGCCAGGAGTGATTTGGGAAACTATGGAAAACCCAAATCTGGATGCCCGGACGGGGATTCGAACCACCGTCCTCCCGAATGCGAGGTCAGAACGCTAACCGTTACACCACCACGCTCGGTCCCAAACTGAGCCAACGGGACATGCATCTAAATCATTGTTACTCAATTTTAATGAATCTGTACACATTCCAGGAACCGTTTGCATCTCTACTGTCCGACAGGAACGTTTTGAAAGAAGTGCTGGAGCCTCCAATGTTGTTTGCATACTAAACAACTGTTACATATCACAAAAACATTACAATAGGAACTGAAATTTAAAAAAATTTGTAACCTGTATATGAGAGACGTTGTTAATGAATCTGATAATTTTTTTGAACAAGAAGTGAATTAAAACGCTAGTTCCCAACGCAAGGCTTAAGCTTTCGATTTGTGTAATTTGAGGATATTAAACATTAATACCGACGCCGGTAATAGTCTGGAGATTTATTGTGAGCTCTGTTCGTTTTCCAGTTGTATTAACCGAACTACCAATCTGAATATAGATACGGGAAACAGTTTTGCGTCTGCCACTTTATTATGCAACTTAAATAATTCTCATAAAATATCTCGTTCCTTTCACATATTTTCAAAGGATAATTATCTGGTATAAAAATTTCCTCTTCCATTAAACAGTAATAACTGATGTGTGAGTGGAGACTTCCCCGGCGTATCGATGCAACAAAATCTTCTCGGGTGTCCAGCCGGATGGTGGTGTAAAAACACGACGTTTCGACAGCTGACTCTGCTGTCTTCATCAGGTATCTTGTAGTTGTTCTCAGACAGTCGGCTGAGAACAACTACAAGATACCTGATGAAGACAGCAGAGTCAGCTGTCTAAACGTCGTGTTTTTACACCACCATCCGGCTGGAAACCCGAGAAGATTTTTTTGCAGTAATAACTGATGCTTAATTTTCTGCTGACTTCTAAATCCGGTACTCCACTTTTATTCAAAAATAATTGTTGTTCCTAAGATTTCACAATGATGACCCGTCAGTAAGAAAGAGTACAGCATGTGATGGGTAAATACAAGGCAGTGGATGTCAAAAGTTTCAGCTCTTTCAACTCTTTTAATTCTCACCACGTTCTTCTCTCTAACACGACATAGACCTCCCCGTAAGAAAGGATCTCCTTATCATTCAGTCTGTCCGTCCGTTTAAACTTCTCCGTTCTTCTGTATAAACATAGTCAGAATTTAGTCCATTTTATCAGTTTCAAATCGCCAACGTACGCTACCGGTCGGTTTCAGACCGTGTTATACGGGACATTTGGTGTTCATTTTAGATTAGCACAACCACAGAATAATCCCACAGTGGTGTACATTGTCAAGGCGCTTGGCTTAATACTAGACCCTGCTCATTTCGAACTGCCAGCTTAAGGCCATGTCCCTCCAGGCCCTGCTCCTCACATCGCCTCCCCACCCCCCCCTTTTCTCGTTCCTACCTCTACGAGCGGACCGCTGTATGCAAGCTCATGAGTGGCAAATTTCCCCTTCGCATGTAGGGTTATGTGCAGTGGAGTGGAAATAAAGCAGACGGACATTGATCCGTCGTGTTATGAATACCGATAATAACCGAGCTATCTGATTATGTGACTGCGATTTCACTTTTTTTTTTAACAAACGTCAAACATTTTTTTAACATTTACCCTTACTGTATTTTGCCATCCTATGCTACCAACGTCTTTGATGCAAATATGCATCTATTACCAAATAAAGAAAAGTATTGGTTGTGCCAAAGGAGACACCCAGTGGCACTCTTGAAATTTACAAATCCGTCCTCATACTCTCTCGCTGTCCGTTTCTTGTCACACTTACACATCACATCTGGCAATAATCATTGCTCAATCCCTTCTTCTTATGAAAATCTCGCATGTGTCCGAGTGAAGGTGACTACCTTGTAGTTATCTACCACTCCATGACAACCTCTGGGAAGATCAATTGACGTCGTTTCCCGTTCCTTTCCCCAGTGTGGTAGGTCGTAAGTTGTGCTACAAGTGTGTACGTCTGTGACAGTGTGTGTGTCCAACGCAGAGTGCGGTTTATGAGAGATGAAAGAAATGAGAGGATGAAATCCGTTGCGGGTCCATTCAGGACTACCTTTCCGAAAGACTCCGAGGGGCCGCCAGGAATAATTTGAAATTCCCATTCGACGGACGAATCACCATCAACTGCGTTGTATGCCCTCAATCCATACGCACTGCGAAGAGGTTTGGGATTTACCCAGGACTTTGATGATCTGATGATTAGGAATTATGCACCAGCGCCTATCCTATCATGTCTACCACGCCTACCAAGATCTGATTAAGAAATTTCTTTCTCACCAAGAATCGAACCAGGTTACTGCGTGCAAGCCTAGGACAGCGTCCCGGTGCCGTCGCTAACTAAGACAACGGAACAGGCTTCAGCCTGATTGCAGATCTTAGTTACTTGAAAGACTACGCTCCCTTGTTGGTGACGTCACAATGCCATTGTTTCAAATGTACTCTGCCCAACTGTGTTGCTAGCAGCAACTAACGTTGCTCTCTCATCAGACCCTATATATCCTTTAGTCCCAAGTTTCCTGATTAATAGTATTTCTCCCTCAGCAAATCCATTTTTTCATGCGTCCTACACCAAAGGCGCGGAATTTTGCTCAATTATTCCTCGTGATTATTCACCTTTGCTTCCCCTCGCATGTTGTAATACTAACCGAAATGCATATTTAAGCAATTTGTGAGGCAACATCTGATTTATGAAATTTTATTTCCCAGCAATTAAGAAAGAAACAACTGATACTTTAAAAAGTGAAGTTGTATTACAATATTTTAAAATTTAGCACTATTTTACAAATGAGAATATTCTGAATTGAAAATATACATGCATAAACAAACGCAGATGGTTACGGGAGCTCTGGGTACGTACTCTGAAAACAGTGAATTAATGTTACGACCAAGGAGCTGAGTTAGGAATCATTGAGGGACGGAGATGGGTGAACAGAATACTGGGAGATGAATTAGGAGTTTTATGTGTAACGGGAGATAACCAAGATCGAAATTTCAGACTAAAGAATGCCCGAAGATTTTCATTCGCAGTTAATGGATTCAGAGACGAGAATAAGTTCCCCAAGTCTCGTGTTCATGTAGTGACAAAATATTATGAGATCTTCTTCTGATCCAAGTCAACACTTTACAGTGTGTATTCACTTCACTTTGTGAAACAGAGTGGTTTATCTCGGTGTCATGGATAGTTTATTTGGGATAAAAAAATCTGATGACTTGGCCATTATGTAAGTAATAATTTTTACTGAAACTGAGTGCATGATAAATACTTGTAAAATTCGAAAAAGAGTGAGGGAAATCTTGGCTTTTACGTATTTATATCAAACACATTTAAGGTATTTATATAGGTTAACTAAAACATGGCGTGAATAATGGCCAAGTCATCAGATATTTTTAAATCCTAAATAAACGATCTATGACACCGAGAGAAACGATTCTGTTTCTCAAAGTGAACTGAATACACACTGTAAAGTGTAGGCTTGACTCAGAAGAAGATCTCATAACTTTTTGTCAGAACACATGAACACGAGACTTTTCCTATGTTTACAAGAATTATTTTTTGTGGGATCTCATACCGCTTTGTAAGTTTATCGCTTATTATGAATCGCCGCTCAAATGTAATGATTCCATTTGTAAATCAGTGAATAAGAAAATTTAAGACATCAATATACGTTACCAACAATGACCCACTCTTTGAAAACAAGGAGTGTGCGCCGTAGCCGAGCAATTGCCGTTAGTTTCACTACCGCCAAAAACAAAATTACTAGTAGCTTCCAAACTTAGAATACGAAAAAAAGTAAAATTGAAGGCTTTGTTTCAAATTGCTTACCTCTATGTAGTACAGAAATATCAGGTTTATAGCTTCATCCGCAGCAAAGCAATTAAGACGCAAATATGTGCCAGAATTTTTCATATTTGGGATTGTAATTAAATACGTTGAAAAACTCCAATCTTAGATTTTTCTTATGATTTCGGGCTGAAACCAAATATGTGTGCCAAATTGCTTGTTTCTAGGATTACTGGAAGTCGGAGTGTCCCGTCAAAATAATTTTTTTAATTTCAGTGACTTCCAAAGTAATAAAAGTAAAGAAGCAAAATTTAACACATTAGTTAAACATAGTAAGCCTACTCCGCAATGAAAAACTAAGGTATACAAGTTAATAGTGTAGAAAGCGATTTCACGTTAGGGGTAGGTAAGGGGTAGGTATATGGAAATTTACAAGTTTCAGTCTTTCCTTATAACATGAGGGTAAAATTTTATCTGTGGACCAAATTTCAGCTTTCTACGGCTACGGGAAGTGCCTTATAGTTTTGATGATCATCAGTCAGTTAGTGAGTGACAAAATCGCTGAAGTTTGCATCCGACTAACAACAGAACTAAGAACAGTAACAAAATAAAATTTAGTACATTTGCTAAGATTTCTGATATCTATGCATAACAGAAATTTGAGACATGTAGCCATGAAAACGACCGAAGAAATTGAGGTTCAAAAATGGTCCGAATCGCTTCGAAAAAAGGGTAGGCAGTGCCGCCGTTGACTCGACTTGGCGCATTTTAGAGACTTGTAGCACAATTTACCTGTGTCTCAAACAATGGAAGAAACGGAAGCAAATACGACCATGATGCAACACTAGGCGTGTAGAATGAATATCACACCTGCATAATACGCATAGTAATTAAAAAGAATAGTTCCTTGTGATTGCTGGCTTTGTTCACAGAATACTTTAGACTCGTGGCATCGCTTTTCAATAACACTAATGCAACTGGAATGGTTAAATGACTAAATTTTCTTTTAAACCATGTTTCGTTTCTTCCAGACTTGGTGCCAGCAAGCGGTAGAGCACAATTCGTACTTGCCCTGACATCTGCCAGCGAACGTTGAAACTAGCGGCTCAACGCAGATCTGTACATGCTCTGCCATCTGTACGCGATGATTGATTTTATAAACAGTAAACCGACGTCACGTGGTCTAAGCTGGTTGTACTGATAGGTAATAGAACAAATTCATAAGAAAGATTTTAAAATATAAATACTGTTTTACCAAAACGAAGATTTTTATATGTTTCTCTTTGGGCAATTTTTTTACACGTTTGTCATCTAAAAAGACTGAAATGTCAATAACCAGTTCCCTGTTATTTCGTAAGGATTATTGCGAATTAAACTTTTTTGCCATTCTTAGTGGCCTTCTAAGCAGATAACTCATTACTTCTAGTATCACCATTAATGAGTTCATTGTTTCATGGGTCAACACTTGACTATGAAGTAATTGTTTTATCAGAAAAAAATCGTTAAATATTGACTATCCAAAGAGTCAAGAGACAGTATTTGTGAATAAATTTGTCTTGATTCAATTTAAAAAGACTGCAGATGTAATCATAGATCCCACAGTAAAATTTTCACAATACAATGTAAAAATAGATTGTGCGGTCCCAGATGTAATGTGAAATTAGCCGAAGGATGATAAAAAGATTAACCATTATCGTATTTATTAAAAAACGCTAATAAATCCATTACTGTATTTTCTTGAGTATAAGAAGGTTTTGTAAAGTCAAAATGCCAATTTTTTAGAGTAATAATTTCAGTTAACAGCCAATAATGACAAAAAAATTATTTTGGAGAGGAATTCGCTGCCCAACTTTATATCTGATTCGAAACAGCGAAGATAGCAAAATAATTCACTACGGATTTATAGATAATATTGCAGTGTAGTAATATCATTTGAATGTACATTTAACGTCCAATAACAGTTTGACACAAACGATTAGTTCAATTTCAGAAGACAATTTGTTATAATTGAGGGCATGACAATTATTTTGATGATGCGTTTGGGAAGTGAATTCATGCAGGAATTGCTAGAGTAATTGATGAAAGTTTTTCATTTTTGGCAGTTTAGGTTTGTTTGCTTCTTCATCGTCAAACAAGTGACTTTTAAAACGTGATGGGTTGCGGAAGACATTTTTTTTTTTAATGACGTTTGGAGCCTAGCTCATTAACCGTTGTGCGTACTGAAGTAATGCCACACTCTCGCTTAAAAGCTCTGGAATACTTACTTTGATTTCAAAGATAAGCTACAAGCAACAGATTTTATAAATTATACCTTCCATGAACAACTAAATTCTGGTTAGGACTCTAAAAATGGAATAAAATACCGATTAATATACTGATCGAGTAAAAATTTAAAGTTAAAATGATTAAATTTCATAGTTAAATGCGTTGGGAAAATGCCACCGTGACAAATGGACCATCGCAATCAATTAATATTTATAAATACTTTAAACTTTTGTAAGTAATTACGCTTGCAGTGAAAAATGAAATCATTATCTAGAACCTGATATTCTTAATATTATGCTCTGATCCCACTCCAAACTGCTTTATGCTGCTGGACTTCTCTGAATCTGTTTTTTGTATGGCCATTTTTCTGCTGTAATCATTATTAATATTTTCGTAATGTATCTAGAGACTTACAATTCCGCACACTTTGTAATGTTTACAAACTTTAGTTGTAAAAATTTGTTTAAAATTTACTCCATATTAAAGAAGCCGTGAATGAATTGAGGAAATAGATATTTGTAAATATATTTTACACAGTAATATGATTTTACAAATAAGTGTGTGCTATGTGGTCTACAATTGTGTGTATATTAACACTACCTGGCCCTTTACTGTAAAATCAAATGCTACATTTGTTTCATTTCGTACCATAAGATTCTCCCAAGCAATCATATGTCCAGAGCTTTCCATTTCTCCTATACCTCGAATCAAAGCAATAAAATAAATAAATCGTGATGATTTCTTCATACACTTGAAAAAGCAGTAAACGTTCAGTACCTTATACACAAAGGAATGTGTGTGTGGTCGATGTAGGTACAATCACTTGATGTCATGTTATCTGCAACAACAGGTCTACAGTCATCTGTTGTGGATTTTCACTGAAAGTTCTTCTACTAGTTACCATTGCTTAGTAACTGACATTAGAAAAACTTTTCAACCAATAAAACAGTTTACAACTCAGTCTAAATTAATAAACCTATCGGACTCAACCGCTTCAAAGTTCTTTCAATATCTATTGTACAATATTCATTTACACGTGTAACAACATGCAAAATACAAAAGAGAACATGGTTTTACAATACATTATCTGGTACAGAAATAAAGCGTGTAAAAAGGAACTTTTTACTTTGAAACTAGTTTATGTTGTGGTTAACAGATGGCACAGCTGTGTGCTTCAGCTCTTTACTCCAAGGAAGGCAACGTAGTTGCTAAATATTCCAGTAGATGGCCACCTCGGCCTGCCTGCCGTGCAGTTGCTGCGCCCTGGATGGATGGTAATAAACGACATTACTTTAGATCACAGTATCGGAAAAGAAAAGTCGAGTTTCAAGAATTCAAAATTTAAGTGGATGAACTGTTAATCTGCTTTTGAATTACTGAATTACGAAATGTGATTGAACTCTGAAGAAGAGTTTGCAGAAAATAATCCTTCAAAAATATTATGTAAATCCTTTTTAACAAAAAAAGTTAAAGATAAGTGATTTTTAAATAAATAAAATTGTTCTGACATGTGAGCATATAATTTTACCGCAACACAGTTACAGTACTTTTGTTGATATTTTATTAAGATTGGAGTGACGCGTTTCGAGACCTCAGTCTCATTTTCAAACGCAAAATTAATACATTTTTAATGTGCGAAATGCTTGTATTTGTTTCTGTTGGGCATTGATAAAACTTTTGTATGGAAATAATTTTTTTTGGAGTGCTGTACTTGATCAAGAATGCAATTAAGTAGGTATGGAATAATTTTCTAATCGAAATAGAAACGTAAACTTATATGCTCACATGTCAATTGAAAACAGTTACAGACTTACATAAGTCCATTTAATATGGATAAAATAAAGAAAATTGTTCTTTTGCAAATCTTAGGACATATTACTTTTTTTCTGTCATCAGTCTTTTGACTGGTTTGATGCAATCCTCCATCCCTTCCTATCTTGTGCTAACCACTTCATCTTTACATACCCCTTACAATCCACTTCCTCAATTATCTGCTTCATATATTCTAACCACTGTCTTCCTCTACAGTTCTTACCTTCGACTGTTTCCTCCAATAACAAATCCATCATGTCTCAAAATATGACCTACCAGCCTCTCTCTTCTTTCTGTAAACTTCTTCCACAACCTTCTTTTCTCACCCTTCATTTCCAAAACTCATTTATTTCGTACTTTCTCTGTCCACTAAGTTTTCAGCATTCTTCTGAAGCACCACATTTCAGATGCTTCAATTTTCTATCTTTCTGGTATTCCTAAATTCCAAGTTTCGCTACCATAAAATGCTTGTGCTCCATACATAAGGTTTTATAAAGTTCTTTCCAAGTCCTAAATCAATATTTGAAACTAAAAGATTTATCTTTTTCATGAATGCTCTTTTTGCTAGTGCTATTCTGCTTTTAACATCATCCCTGCTTCGGCCATCGGTTGTAATTTTGCTTGCCAAGTAGCAGAATTCACTTACTTCTCCTATTGCATACGATCATATTTTTATATTTAATCTGCTGTGATTGGTATCATTTCTGCCACATTTAATTTGTTAATAAAACATAAAAAATCAATATGAAAAATTTTGTATGAAAGTTTCTAGAAGCTTTCAGTAATTTTACTATCAGCACACATTTATTATCCGATTCACGGAATTTTTCGTTGAATTATATATATAACTAGCTAGTGCCCACGACTTCGTTCGTGTTTGTAAAGAATTTAGATTGACAGCTACCTACATCTAACTACCATAGTTCACGACGAGAGACTCGATGCTGTTACCATACACAAACGCCAGTCATCTGCGCTTTATTATTCTCGTATCACAAACATCAAAATACACAGTTAAATACATTGTGCAAATCAACAACCTTAAACACACTTAGCCCAGTACTTCGCAACCCGCAATTGCATTGTGTGTTGCTTGAAACAAGTCTATTGATTGTTCAGGCAGCAAATTAAAATATACGGACACACATGTCTTTCGTCGAAATACGAAAATATTCTTAATCGACCACTTTTAACCACCATATCTCCCACACTCCTACATTTACCGAAATTCGGCCAACGTTGTGATCGATGGGTGACACTGTGCTACTACCACACACAAACATCAGTGATCTGCGCTAGATAGTTTTGGCTGTAAAGTGATACACCATGAAACATACGTCTTTGGTAGAAATATGAAAGTGGCACAAGTCGACCACTTTCAACCACCATATCCACCCACACCCTGCATAGCTACCGACATCTAACCACCATACTGCACGATACTACTACCACACACAATGGTCTATGCTATGAAGTTGTGGCAGTAAAGTTACAATATGGAGACACATGTATTTGGTCGAAATACGAAAATATCCTTGTTCGGCCACTTTCAACCACCATATCTCCCATGCTCCCACATTTACCGAAATTCGGCCAAAGTTGTGATCAATGGGTGACTCTATGCTATTGCCACGCACAAACACCAATGATCTGCGCTAGATAGGTTTGGCTGAAAATTGATACATCATTACACATACGTCTTTGATAGAAATATGAAAGTGCCCCAAGTCGAACCCTTTCAATCATCATATCTCCCACACCCCATAGCTACCGACATCTAACCACCATAGTGCATGGTGGGAGATTTGATGCTATTACCACACACAAACATCAATGGTCTATCCTATGTAGTTGTGGCAGGAAAGAGAAGTATATGGATACACAATTCTTTGTCCGAAATATGAAAAGCCTTGCATCGACTACTTTTAACCATCATATCACGCACATCCCCATAGGTATCGGCATTCGGCCAACGTTGTGCACGACTGGAAACTCCGTGCTACTTCCACAGACAAACACCAGTGATCTGTGCTATGTAGTGGTGGCCAAAAAGTGAAATATAGGGAAACACACGTCTATTTATTTACATATATAAGATTTAACTCCAGCCGCAGATTAGTTATAAAAATGAGACATATCTAATGTTTGATGGTGTGATAACTCGGTCAAAATCTATTTAGTATTCAGGTAATGCTAGATTAGTCTTTAAAAAATGTGTTACAACGTCTTGAGACATACGTTAAATTTTAACTTTGACCCGAAGCTTTCTAATTTTGTAAATGCATTAAAAATCTGTATTTTCTGCATGATGCCGCAATAAACAGAAACATTACAGATACATTTTTATGTATGTGGCATGTATTAATGCGCGTAAGGTCCATGTTTCGATTTTTGAGAAGCATATGTAATTAGGTTGAAATTTAACCTGGACTAGAATGAAAACTGACGTTTCGTATGAAAGCATCCAAATCATCCCTCCGCCCTTAGAACTTTGTTACTAAGTCATCGCTTAGATTAGTATCGATAATGACTGGTAGAAAACCAATGAAGCTTGGTGCGCATGAATCTTTTCGGACGAATAGTGTACCGGTAAATCAACATCAACCCACTCCTTTTTTGGTAGGGTGCAGCTGAATCTAGAGATTCCATTTCCTCAACAAATCTGTGAAGTAAAATCTTCAGAGTTTATAACAGTTTGAGGATAATAAATGCATAAGTAAACAGATTCTCAAAGAAAAGATTATAAACAACTCGTTCTATTCAGTACAATATACAAGTATACGAAAGAATAATTAACATTAGGAACATGCTTCAAAATTGCATGTGTATATTTTATAGCACAATAAACTGTCGAAATTTTGACCGAATATTTGCTTGTAGCAAATAACAATATGTAATAACTACCTGTCATTAACCGTCGCTGTTTATACGTTTCACAAAATATGCTGCCAGGTACCTCTAACGAGCAGAGACTTGCGGAATAAAACCTGAAATAATAAACATAGGAATTATGTAGACTTACTGTTTCCACGAGTCAATAATTCTTTCATGCAGTTCGTTGTTAATTAAACTCAAGTTTTAATTTATTTGTATCTGGCTGGATTTTGCGCAATATTTCTCTGATACGGAGTTTCGCTTTTTTTCAAACAAAAGGCATTAATCAGCGGGTCCCATTGTGTTTGAAAAACAAACAGTACAAATCCAACTAATCACGTCTCATTCGGAAGCAGAGCAGAAAAAATTTGGAGTTCTGGATAAATGTATAATGTCATGTGAATAAAGAAACAATGTCCTGAATCCCTCTTTTTTCAGTGATAGTAAATTATGCGTTAACTGCTTACTAACAATCACAAACTAGTTCATGATACATGCCGTATTTAAGAAATCTCTGATACTCTATGGAATAAACGAATTTTACTTAAACTGTCTGCTCATTGAGACTTCAATGAAAATCTGCGCAAAATATAAAGCTGGCTGCATTAATTATCGTGACAGTTGTTCACAAACCATAACGTAACCAACGTTCAACTTTTTAATCCACGCAATTTGCCGGAAATACTTAACTATTTATTTCGTTCACACGAGATTACCTTTTGTTTGTCCAGAATTGGAAAAAAATTCCTGAAAAATTTGCAGGGATGTTTTGTGCCAAATAGCCGATTATTATAATAATTAACTCATATAATTTTAATTATGAAAATTGCTTTATTTATGACAAGACGGAAGAAAGTGTTTCGTTTCGTTTCGTTTTTAGAGGCCATTAAGAGAAAGTGAAGGAAAATATAGA
Source organism: Vandiemenella viatica (assembly GCA_031002005.1). Taxonomy (NCBI): domain Eukaryota; kingdom Metazoa; phylum Arthropoda; class Insecta; order Orthoptera; family Morabidae; genus Vandiemenella; species Vandiemenella viatica. The sequence goes on from JARYHS010012519.1 coordinate 182,988,896, forward strand.
TGTTATGAGAGTACTTGCAAGCTATCAAATTCCTATTTTACAACGTGCGGAGAAATAAGTTGATGATTATTATGAAAAATAATTTAATTGCGGTGTAGCATACGTTCCGGTGGTAATACTCTGCCATACAAGTACCACTTTTTTATTTTATTTTTTATTATCTTATATAATTTGCATGTTAAATTCATCCCCCGTCTACTTTTGTGATTTACAAATTTTAATTTTTGGTAAATTATTCATCACTACACTTGGTAATATGTACCAATTCCTGACACCCTTACCTATCAAAAATAAAATTCCACACCCTTATGCATGAACTCGAATGCCAGTTTGTTGTCATTATCATCTTTCCCCTTCCATGCACTATTCTTAATTCTTTGACCCATATCCCTCCAAGGCCCATCGCTAACATATGCCCAGCACTCTCTTCACCCTCCTCCTGTCCTGCAATGACTAAATCCAGCTAGTAAGGTAATATGTGATTCGGAAAAATAGATTACGATAAAATGTTTTTTAAATCATGCTCAGATCACCGTTTAGAAGGTAATATTACAAGATAATATTCATTCAAGTAAATATATGAAAGCGAAAGGAAAAACGTAAACGTCAGTTTATTAGTAAATCAGTTGCTAGGCATTTACTATTATTGTTATTAAGAGATTTATTTTGAAACATTCACTCGAGATAGTAGTATGAGGTGCGACTGAAACCATAACTAGAAACGTCGATTTGTATTTTTACGTTAGCTAGCTTGTTTCGGTCACTGGAAGATGCGATTTGCACCTTGCAATTGGTTTCTTCTCTCACATGACTTCTCAGTTTCTCGATATCAAAACTGTGCCTACAGGAACTTATATATTCAAGAGTTTACTACCGAAATTTATTCTGTCATTATGTATTTTGCTATCAGTTAAGCAGGTAAGTGATAATGCAATACAAGTAACTTAGTACTGACTAAGATGATCGTCAGCACAACAAATATATCAAGACGGGCAGATACGTAATCAAAGCAATAGCCATTCATCACCCATTAAGCAACTCCCATCTCCACCTCACGTTGTACGATAGATATCTGCTTTCGAGTTTTTTTAATTTTATTTCAGCATTCATTGCATCAAAATGTTCTTCGTACAAACAATATATTTTTCATATCAGTAACCAAGAATCTTGGAAGAACTTATTTATTTAGTAAAGCTGCTTCTAATTAATGCTTCCTTTGTCTTTTTCGTAACTGTGAAATGTATTTTTTTTTTACTTATGGCTTTACACATCGTCGACGTCAAGATCATTAGAGGCGGGATCGAACTGGGGACAAGGAACGGGAAGGAATTCGGCCATGTTCAAGCATCCCAGCATTCGTCTGAAGTGATTTGGGGAAATCATGGAAAACCTAAATCTGGATTCCCGGACGGGAATGCGAGGCCAGAGTGTTAACCACTCACTAACCAAGATTGGTGCTACCATGTAAAAGTGACCATGTGAAAGTGATTCCGCACCTTAGAAACATTCTTGGGACTGCACGAAGACAAGACGAATGACAGTACAAAATTGTCGAAAATCCCAGCAAAAACTGCTTCTCCTTTGTTTCTCATTGGAAAAGAAAGAAAAAAAAATATAGTATAGCACTGAGGATGTGACATCTAGATCGTTAAATAAACATTAGCAGTTCCCATAATTCTTATAACCTCGAGCTCATAGATTCATGCAACGAATCTGACTCACTCATGCCTCCAGTCCACTTCGTCCGCAGAGACCTACAGAGGATTAATGTTGTGTAGCTGTCGGAGGCACTTAACTGTTCGGCCACACATGTTCTGCAGAATAGTGCCCTGTGTAGTGTATCAAATTGCCATCAGCCATCAGCTTGGAGTACACCAGAGTCTGCTCTTTTGAGGACAAACAGTTTAGTTCAAAACATCCTTCTGTTATCGGAGCCTGTGACGTATTGGCAACTCTCGTAGCTTCTAAATGGAACTTATTTTCCCTTCTCTTATAGGACATATGCTTGAACAACGACACAAATTTATCTGTATGTAAACGCGTCGAAGATACATTAGGAGAAAATATTCTTAGCAACCTAACTTGAAACACAATTTTTTTTCTATCACTGAATTTGTTTTTAAAAGTGAGTCCACTATTAATTATGAAAGAAACTTCTACACAAACCGAGGTTAACAAATGGAGGGTAGCAAGAGATTTTAATTTTTTTTCACTGCTAATCGACGTCGATGTCACCGTAGCCAGGAGAGGATGTGTATAAAGAACACGAAGATATTCACCTATGGCCTTTTCAAGGAACCATTCCGGCATTCACCTGTAGGATTTTTGAAAACCATGAAAAACCGAAATCAGGATGGGTGAACGAGAATTTGAGCCAGGTTCCTCCCAAACTGCAGGCCTGATCGTTCCCACTCAACCAACAAGCTCAATGTGAGCAAGAACAACGATTTGTAACAAATATTTTTCATTAGCATAGTTTCCGATGTTGCCTGGTATGATCTAGGTTTATTTGTCCACACAGCAAAAAAGTGAAGTTTATAACAGAGGTCAGTTTTCTGCACTGTGAATCAAATTTCATGACTAACGCCCAGATGTAGCAGAAAAGAAATGAGTTAGGATTGATTTATTCCTGCAATATTTTCGGTGACCTACCTGGAACATGAGTACCTGGTTTCATCAAGAAACATCGATTCATCCAACAACAGAAGCAATGAATTTCTTCTGGAAATGCGGAAAAAACGGAATCATTCAACCATAAATTATAAAAATACCGGAAACTCCAATACTAAAGGTCATAAAAAGTTCACTTTCATGTTCAAAACTATCAGACAAACTAACTATTACACTATTATACTTCCAAAAATCAGAGATTGTAGCTTATGGGTATACTGTTTCTTGTGGTGTACTAATTTCACCTTGAACCCATTTATTAATATCGCTTCTTAGTACGAGACTTGCTTCATAATCTACAACATTTTTGGTTAATTCATTTAGTATTTAATCAACAAATAAATTGACATATGATACTATACTTCCCTTTTCTTTTTATCCACTGGCAATTTTTCATTATTCATTTAGTAGTTTAATGAACATATAAAACAATAACAGCTGGAATCTTTCCTTTACATATTAATCTTGATTTATTATGTCGGCTACAACATTATGATCCATTCATCTCCAAGGTCAGAATCAGCACACATAAACTCCCTTGACAACGTCAGACTATAATCCAGAGATCATCATTCTCGGTGCCCAGAGAAGTATTATTTCTTTCCTACTCAGAGAAGCATAATTAGTAATCAAACAAATAGATACCCTACAAGCTTCAAGAAGCAAACAAGAACTCGGAATACTTTTTTCCGTTTTTTTTTATTAAAATTAATTTACATATTTTCCTCTTCGGATTCAAAATGACCATCTATGATGTTTAAAGACTAAAAACCAAAATTTATGGAAGAATATGGCTATATTTTTTTACGCAATATGACGTATGCAATTAGTCGTTATTTCATCTTTGGTGCTTTACATTATGCGTTCTGATTTTTACTTACTGCTCCGGCGTTATGTTACGTTGAAACATAAGACACACCAAACAATTCATTTCAGATTCTAATATCTAAAACAGTGAAAACCCCACCGAAATCTACACATAGTTTTTTAGTTTTTCTGGAACCAATATACATATTTTTCGTTTTATAAATATTTTAACCAAACAAAATAGTAGTAGAAACTGGGTTTAATGAGTAATTATAACTTTCTGTTATAGTTGGCTAATTTGGTTAAAAAAAAGAATCCGCAAGGCCCAGGAGTTTTTGTTTTTAAGAGTTGTGTTTGATGTTATTAGTCAGGCCAGGTCGTTCTGTGGTTCAGCCACCAATTTAGATCGTAGGTCCCAGAGGAAAAGAACTGGCCGCCCATCCTCCGGCACAATGGCTTAGTATGCCTCCTTCTGGAGGATCCAATCAATATCAATCTTGTGGACTAAGTTATTATTTTATCATAGTTACAGTAAATAAACAAATAACGGTCGAAGTGGTGTAAGAATTATTATAACGTATTTTATCTTACCACTTTATGGATTGCATCGCGAATGGATTATATCGTCAGACTATAAAAATTCACCTGTCAGAGATGAATTAGTGAAAATTTAGTAGGTTAGGAAGTTCCGATAAAAAATTGTAATTTTTGTAGAAAAACTTTCCTCTCCCTGCAATCGCAGCTCCTCTATGAATCAAAGAGTATTAGGGAAAAAACTGGAATTAATGTCATTGCTTTGTGTAGACTTTTCGAAACATAATGTCCATCATACACAGTATGCAATCATTCATTTAGTGGAGAAAATTCTACAGGCTTCCCAGACTTTTGGCCATTCAGAAAGCTACTTCAGCGTGTAACTATCCGGTTACAATGCTTCGACGACGATATGTTCTGAAGGTTTGGCAATATTCATTTATTTGTTCACGGCAACGCTCCATTAATAATGTGTTAACTACGAAAGAGATGAGATATTATACAAAAAGCGTTTATACTCATAAAAGAGATTGATGACACTCTATATCAGAGCTAAAAGGACCAAATAAAGGTACACAGGTAAAAAGTAGAGGTGCTCTATAATTATGGGTGGAAAAGAAACTGTTGAATATCTTAAACGTCTTGACATAAAATTTAATACTACACCCATATTGGCGGGATACATTGGGCAGTTTGAGGTGGTTTTAAAGTCCTTCACTGTTTTGAGGGAGTAATGAGGGAAGTCCCAGGTAAGCGAAGGAATTGGGTTACAAATCCGTAGCTAGACCATTGCTTGAATGTGATGGTGTGGTATGGTGCCAAAATTTTGCTTATCGGATTCAGAAGTTGGAAGACGTGCAAAGCAGAGCAGCTAGATTTGTTTATGTAATTACTGTAGAACGTAATTAGTAACTGATAAGATAAAGAATGTGGAGTCACTGGGTGTTATAAGGCTTGTATTCGTGATGATGCATGGATGGATATTGGTAGAAGAATTAAGAGTACTAGTGATCGCCCAGGGTCATAATTTGACCGTACTTCATTAAGTTATGTAGTTTCTTTCGTGAAAGAGTAATAATCATTATTTGAATGTGTTCTATTGCTTTTGCAAAGACATATTTTATACCGTATACATTGAGGTTGTTGGCTGCAAGCGTGCACCAATATGTTATTAATTTGTGTTGTTTGGCTTAATTTCCTGCAATACCTACAAAATTAAAATTATACCCTCCACACGTGACTGCATCCTAAATTTTAGCTTCTGAAATAACCATATAGCAAATGATGAAATGTATTTATGAATGTTTTTAAAGTAATTTTTTACGTTTTATTTATTGATGGTTTATTTGAATTTAGTCCATTTAAAATATTCATTTTGACTGAAGGCTGGTAAAACTGCTTTGGCTTTATGAAAACATGAATTAAATGCAGCCCTTTCAACTGAAGTGACTCCTGATTCGAAATGTTTTGCATTGTAAAACCTGTATTGTAAATTTGGAACTATAAAAATTTCTTGGAATCACATTTAATGCGCATTTAAATGTATCCATCAAAATATTTCATCATTTTGTGTGTTCACTATTTAAATGTGGTCTATTAACCTTTTGTATTTCACGCTAATAGGTATTGCTTCTTTTTTGTCTCTCTCCGATCTCTCAGTGTTCTATATTGAGGCGTCATGGATGTAGGTGCAAATATCTGATCAAAATAATAATAATAGTAATAATCCGTAATGAAATTACTGAAATTCAAAAATCAAAAGACCGTTAACTAAAGTTTAACCATTTAAATAATAAAATGACCATATAGTATCTGACAGAATCGCTGCATTCTTATTAAAAATGTTCCTTTTACAATTTCAAAGATTAATCTCTGCTTTATGCGACTCTTTTGTTTCACCAAAGATCAAAGAGAATCTCAATGCTGGGAATATACGTCAGATAGTTGGGTCCAATTCGATTTCATGCACACAAACTTTCATAAATTTATTTTTTATTTAATAATGTATTTGTAATATGTATTAACTATGCTTATTATATTTTTTTCTTTATTGTTGACCAAAGACCACAGACATTGGCAGAATCCATAAGTGTCGTTGTCATTAAAGAAACAATTGAATGTAAACAATGAATGTTTTATTTTATTTAATTTAAAGTATTTGTAACACATATTATATATAGATTTTAGCTATCTGCACTTCTTCTCCATATAAACATTAACTGTGCCAAATCTCAATCTTCTCCGTGCGTGTGATATTCTTAACAATGGCTCCGAAGTTTTCGCTTAGCGTATTAATATATAGATTGCATAGAATGGAAGAGATGACAATAACGATATGCTAGCACTTGATTTCAGGCATAAAAGCGGGAGAAAATTTTCTATTGTATGTGAGGATTCCACGAATTAGAATAAATTACAAAGAGAAGGGGTGTACTATTTACCAAAAGCACTGACCGAAATTTCGTAGATGGTAAACTTATGAAGTTAAAAAAATTAAAATCAAGAAATGGGAAACCCGGTTAAATCGAATTAAATTAACGTTTTTATGGTCAGTAAAACAGTTTATCCTATTGTAAGACTCTGTTACACCACAAAATATTAACTTATCAAAAGAGATGATATTTACTTAAATAAATTACTATTTAATCATTAAAAAGTGCTTATAGATAGTCTGTTTTAAAAAGTACTTACATTTGATGAGTATTTTGTTTTTTTGACAAATAAAGAATGCAAGACAACAATGCGAAGAGAAAAAAAAAACATGTTTCAGGTGTATGTACGCTGAATATGTTACATTAACAAACTAGTACATCAGGTTAAATAAATTCAGACGAGAAAGGTTTTTAATTGAAATTTAGCTGTACCAAATATCGGGGACATTGCTGTTATAGGCACTGTGTTCAAACAATTACCGATAATAGATACTGGATTTTATTATCAGTAATAACACCGTTAAAAACATGGAAACATTCTGTATATATATTACAGAATTATCGTTACACATTATTAAACAATATTGTAGGTAAGACATCACTTTACCTCCATTAAAAGGAATTAGAGCACAATTCATGTGCGTAAACATTAAACCAGATATTTAAAAGTTCGTTTAATCGTATGAAAAAGTGAAGGCTTTTCTATCACAAATAAATTGAAGGGCAAATAGAGGCTTATTTGTAATTAATTTATTTTTTAACTTTCTGAACATGTTTATATTCTGCTCGAGATCTGCTTCTGTATAATTAATTCACTTCTCTAGTAAAAGATAAAATACCAGCAGTTTGTAAAAGTACAAAAGATGGCTTTACAGTCCTTGAAAAACAATCGTTTACTCACAACTTTACATAGTAAACACTTCTTCGAAGTTAACGTGGTGGGTTAAAGGTTAACGTTCATTTCCAGACTTCGAAATCTTTAAAACCCTGGTTCGAATGCTATTCTTACCATCCATAATTATTCAGATATCGTTCCAGGCAAATTACTGTATAGTTTGTTCAAAGAATCCAAGATAATTTACTTAGATTTCCTTTTTGAGAATACTCTTTCACTTCTATTAACCTTTCCGTTGACTTGATGTAAATTGCCAATTAAAATAAATAGTTTGATGGGTGACACAGTGAAATGTTTTACATATGTCCAGGCTTCTAGAGTTTATACTTAACTTCTAGTCTGCTTGAATTTCGTAGTGTCAAAACAACTTTGCAAAGGTCTTCTTCAATCACAAACGGCACCAATTCTAAATCAGGTAGCAGCAATTTTACATTATTCAGCCTACTATCCTTAGTTATCTTTGAAAAATAAACGTAATTCCAGTAACCTGGGTTACGATTTATAGTAAGATGAATTATATGAGCAGAATATTAATTCGCAAAACTAACGTTAGTCAATTGATGTATTAACAAAATAGTGTATTCGTTTTATATTTTATGAGTGTTCCTATCTTTTGACGTAACAGTATCGCTCCCTTACTTGTCAGTAACGAATCAGCAGCTTTCTCATCTTTTCAAATCTTCAATTGCTTTGTTAGAAGCTCAATTTTGTTTCAGAAGTATCTATAGATCAGAACATGACAGTAAACAGAGTTACAAAAGTTATAATACATGAAAAGCATTGCGTTAAAGAAAGATAATACTTTCACTCGATATTAATAACATTCAGAAGTTAATACAGTAATTTTTATGTAAAAAAATCAACATAAAACTTATCAGAATATGTAACATTCACCTTGACAGTAAACTACTATGAGATGATCATACAAAAATAATTTGTTATACTCTTGGCTGATTCACTTGCTTGATTGGAAGGTTATTTTTTGTGAGGGTACAGATACTACTTTAAAATACTGATTCATAAGTTCTTTTCTGTTTGATTTATTTATTTATGTGGAAATTTGTTAGTGGTAAAACAAAGGTGTTGTGGGTATTAAATGTAATTAAATTTGGACAGCTTTTTTTGTTGACCTTTAAAATTCGAACTTTTACATCAAATCTATTTACAACAAATAATAATTAAATCAATTTAATTTGAGATTTAAAAATAAATTCCTGTGGTTTTACAAGCTGGTGACTTTATATTTGCTGCACACTCTACTTGTCGTGGCTGGACCCCTAGTTTAATGTGAAATCGGAAGTAGGATAGTCTTGACGAACCTTAACTGTTTAAGCACAACCGTTATAAATTGTTATCGGTGTGGGGATTTGAACCGGAGACAATGAATTTTAAGAATCGGCTCCTTAACCGCAAAACCACAGGAAGGACTAAATTCGGAACATGAGACAAACATAATTTAATTTTTTGGTGACCTTGTGTCTACAGAATACACTATCTTCCTATCCCTTAAATGCCAATTCAGCACAGTAGCATTACACAACTCAATAGTTTATCGTACCATTCAAATAACAAAAGAATTATAGCACACACCACGTTCACAAAGCAATCTCTTACAGAGAAATAGAAATTGGACATCTCAGCCAAAAACCGGGAATCCAAACGAGGGCCTTTCAATCCCCATTCATATCAAGGAGACACCAAACCACTAGCAGGAATAATTAATCAAGTTAGTAAGTTAAGTAAACAGAGCATCAAAAATCGTGTGATATTCTGCAGTTGTATACATTTAAGTATATGAGATTAACTAGTTGGTTTATTTCTGGGTTGAAATGTTACAAAAAAATTAATGAAATTCTTTTGGAATGAAAAATACAACTAACAGTTGATAAATTTTACAAAAGTTTATCATGTACCGACGATAGTTTTTATGGATGACTGAGTGGTTACTGCGAACAATGAAGATAATTTACAAAAAATAGTATACCTACCACAAAGAATTTCTTCTACATATAACTTGCAGCTATCGCACACTAAGACAAGGTAGTGGCATTTTATGGGAGAAACATAGATATATAGACGAAAAAACAGTGGAACAGGCAAATATTTGAAATATAGTCTATCTAAGATACAATATTTCATTTTTTGACGAATTTGATGTTCAACAAAAAATAGAAAAAGTTAACATGAATAATGGTATAATTAAATGAACTCTAGGATAGAAAGTGAAAAAGGGGATAATACTTTTAAAAATAATTCCATACCAGCAATCCTTTATGGAAGTGAAACAAATAGAAACAGAACATCAAGGACATGTAAGAAATCAAGGAGCAGAGGTGAAATTTCTAATACGCGCTATATAAGGCTATATAAAAGCACATGAAATGTAAATAGAGATAAGGGAGGAATTAGAAATAACAACTGTAAATGAAAAAGTAATTAAAAATGAAATAATACATTAATGGGATGAATGATAGTAGACTCCCTAAGTTACTGTGTAAATATTGATTACGTGGATAAAAAAATTGAAGGACTACCCTGGATCAGATAGAAATATCAAAAATATCTCTAAAATGTTGCGTAATATGCAATAGGCTAAAAGGCGACCATGATGACGTAAAAATTAACAGTACCTATTGAATTTTATAACTCGAACTATCCCCTTTAATAAAGCCTGAAGACTGCGCACCTTAATAGGTCGGCAAATTTGGGCGAGTCTCGATAATGCCAGAAGTGTTAGTTACACTACCTGCCACCAGAGCGCTGGTTGTCTAGTCAGAAAAATTCTTATGTGTAACTATATTGACTTTATTTTGGTTTATACTGTTAAAAGGAAATGTAAACTTCAAATACATAATTGAATTTCATTTTTATTTGCACTTACACTGTTAAAAAAAAGTGTAATTGCAGTGTCAATTAAAGATAAATTCCTTGTTGCATATCAGAGATAAAAATTATAATGCGAGCCAGAGATATTAAAGAATGTAATCTTATGGTTCAAAATAAATTTACACGCTGTCGTCTCAGTAGCAGCATTGAAACTAAGTGAAAACATATCCTAAGAATTTTTTGACAGAAGATAACAAACAGGAAAGTTTATTAAACTCCAAAGGAACTTTACACAAACGTAGATATTCACGAAATAATCAATCAAATGATAGTTATTAATTATTGAAATGACACTTGAGTTAGAAAATTTTTCATACCAACATAAATTTCCGTCAAATAAAATCAAAAAGGTTTATTTAAAAACATCATAGCCAAATACTCCGAAAATCTAATCAGAGAAAGTTTACTAACATCCCGAAAAATATCAATAAAAAAAGATAATAATAAATCGTTACTCGTTTATTCTCGGAAAAATTTCGAGAACAAATTCATACTATCACCATAGGTGATGTCCGTGATTGTTTACGGTTATTTAAACTAGCAGTAAATATTTATAGAGGCACTGCAAGATTAGATCTTATAACTATTTACATGTTTTTGCAGCAATAATAATCTATCAATTTAGCATTGTAACCAATTACAATAACTAACAGCTCGATTTTAATTCCAAACCGTTTCAAGCACATCGTCCAATCGGCAGTTATGATCGCGTCCGCTACATTTTATCTCGCTATGGGACCATTAAATTTCTCGTTTTGCCTCTCGAGCAAAGTAGTCGGGACAAGTTAGAGGGGGTCTCTATAACTGCCGAAGTTGTTGGCGCCATTACGATGGAATCTGGAAGCTTTATGGTGACCACAAACAGCTTGTCGCCCGCATTACTGACCGCTATTACTTTTATGTTCTGTGAGGACAAAGAAGTCGACAACGTAATCCTCGCCACAACTAACTTTCATACGGTTACGTCCACTCTGTTCCGCAATAACACAACTTTCTTTGACACTCTGCCTAACAGCTTCGCAACGAAACATGAAACACTTCTTTTTTTCGATTCCAGCCATTCCCACAGAAAAGCTAAAAAAGCTCTAAATTTCATGATTACAATCCGGAAGAAAATAACCTCTCTCTAACAGTTAAAAATCTTACCAATTTACTGTTTTCATTGCTACTAATATAGGGTAAATCTTTCATCAGATATCATTTTCACATGAAAAACACGAGTTCCATTTATAGAGCTACACAGAACGAACTTGAATTCTAGACTCACCCGTTACGGAAACGTATGTTGACGGTCAGTTCTTTCTCTTAACATGCTGATCTGTATTTTATCACTGATACAATATACACACAAATTCACTATCAGAAAATAATTATTATGAAATGAATTAATTCATAATCTGACAAATGATGGAATAAAAAGTCTACAGCAGACGGTTAGCGTTCATCAACGTTTACAACACAAAAATTTGAAGAAAGATAAACATACCAGTACCACTTCATAAATAAATACTATAAAAATCTCACCTTGCAGAAAATTTGTCTTATTGACGTTATAACGTTTGGTGCAATGCATTAGTGTTGAGTTTAATGGTTCATCAAAAAAATTTAATATATGGAAAAACCCGTCAAATAGATTGAGCTAAAAATTTGCATTGTGATTAAACACGTTATTCTTAACTTTGGTACATTCAGCTTTTAAACTGAATAACCTCTGCAGGGGAATAGGAGTAAAAGTTAAACATTTTGAACTGATTTGTACTCATATTTTTTGAAAACGATTAGGAGTAACATCTCAAAATATGTTACCAAAGGCCTTGCATATATCGCAAGCTACTGCGAAAAATACTAATATGTAACAAAATTAATGCGACCTGCCAAAATCAACACTGGAGGCAGCGAATAAGGATTCATTGGATTCCTTTGTTTGTGTGTGTATGTGTGTGTGTGTGTGTGTGTGTGTGTGTGTGTTATGTGGGTGTGTTGTGTGTGTGTGTGTGTACAAGATATCAAACAAGAAGAACTCCGCATATTTATACGTTGACGGAATGAATTCGGCTACAGCAGCAAAACAAAATTATTTCGAAGGAAATAGTGTATCATGGCTATTTTAATTTTTAAGTAATAATAATACATTGGCAACACAGGCAGAATTCCGGCAGATAACACAGTGACTTCTGGAAATACTGTAGAAACGTCTGTTGACAATGGGCTTCAACATAATCTTTATGCGTACAAAGAATGTCCTGTAATGTTTAGAAATAATGTGTCCGTATGGAGATGGGATTGGTGAACGGTTCACAAGAAATAGTGAAACAAGTGATGTGTCTACCAAGTAAACAACCATCAAATTCAAACCATTCGTAATAATGGATCAGTTTAAAAACTACACTGGACAGGCGATCAAATATCTGCAGGTGAAAGGTTCATTTATGGTTTGATCAAAGTCATGAACTAGGATGCCAATTCCGATTCGAGTTGCATTCGCAGTCTCAGGGACTGACATAGAAACAATTTATGATTTATATCGCCGAGATCAATTCAATTTAGGTATCAGTTACTTATCTATTAAAAATCTAAAACATGAAAACGATTCGTTTTTGCACAAGGATTTGAATGGTGCTGATCTGATAATATTAGTCTGCATACTGATGCTCAGTGCGAGTGAACATTTCTGCGTTTGATGCCTAGTGTTATAATATATACATCTTAATAGTACTAATATCTTCAATTAATAAATTAAATTGCATTTTAATAATATTTTTCAACAATAAACAATACAGGGTGAAAAATCACAATGGAGTACAGTGCAGATGTAAAACACTCAAACTTTTTTAAAATTTGTTTCCTTACATGCTTCTGTTTGTTGTTCAATTTGGGGTACTTGTTTCAAAGATACTGAAATTTAAATAGACTGAGTCCAAATTGTCACATTTACAAACACATTTACATACTTTTGGTACTTTTCTAAAAATGACGGTTTTAATCTGTTTCTTTTATTCTTTTTGGACTCTTCCCTTCTTCCGTCTTTCCATTGATTGCCATTCCCAATGCTTTTTCCGTCTCATCTCTCCTGTTATATACATACGAAATATCCTTACCATATAAGAGAACGGATGTCTGTTTCATAAAACTCTTTTCTATTTTCATTTGTTTATCTCCTTTTTTCCTCATGTGGTATATACTATAATCTATAAGCCTTCGTACGTAAAAAAAAAAAAAAAAAAAACATCGTTTCCACTTCTTTTGTTCCGGCAAATGATAGAAAGACTTCGACAAGGAGAGTATTGTCAATACGGGAAACGCTGTCAGTATTGCTGCGCGTGTAAGCTGCAGCTGGCCAGAGGAACAAGTAGAGCGAATTGTTGCGGTGGTGTGGAGATATGGACTGGCTCCTCTTCCACTGTGCGTATGTTGGCTACAGCTGGGTCTGCCCCCCACACACCTCCTGCCGCCGCAATAAGACAACTTTTTCCGAGTGAGCGCGCGGGGAACAGCCGCAATATCGCGCTAGTGTAAGGTACGAACTCACGTTCAGCAGGAGCTGATATTAAACTCGGCGCCACCGGCGGGATCCCATTGGTGTCATTCGGCTTGGGAATGCGGAAAAAAGAGCGAAGCGTATAACCTGGAAATGGGTTTCCTTTTCACTGTTTCAAAACTTGTAGTGGTGTTTTGTTCATCGCACCCCTTACAACAATTTTTTTTCTGCCTCCCTCCAGCGAAGAACTAATGTTTCCGCGCAGCGTGTACCAGGCCCATATTGCTTCGCTTCTCCTCGTTGCCTCGGCGAATACGAGGACTAACAGTCCAAGCTTCCAACGTGATACGGCTGCAGAGCATTCGGTAGTCGTATAAACCGCGAAGTAATACACTGTAAAACTCTCACTTTTTGAATCCTGAAAGCTGATAACTTAATCCTTAAAGGCTTGGAGCGTAGTTAAGGAATTTCAGGTGCTAAAAATGACGGGTGAAAGGAATGTTTTGACATTTCATTTCTTTGCAGTTGCCTAAATATATAGAATTAATGTTACGTAATGCTCATAAACTTATTGTATAAAGTTGTACATATTCCGGTTGTAGTTTACAAAGGTGGAATTAATGAACTTAGAATTAGGGAACCAGTAAAATTTAAAATAAATCAGGAATGCCACTTGATATTTGTTTTATTCCTGGTCCTGTCTTATTCAGCTTCATAAATATGGAACTAATCCTATCCGTATGAAGAAATAACGTCACCAACTCGGTGCTTATGAAAGCAGTTTAAATTATTTATAAAATTAAATTCATGGTGAATTATTCTGTAAAAAAATGTGTGAGTTGTCATGCTGGTCCTGCCTGCACAACTTTCACTAATATTGCTATTCAAAAATCATAGCTTCTATTACCCGTGTACGAATACATTCATTGTATCGCGAACTAAATTTAATCCAACAGAAATATTTACAGGTGTCTGATGTAGTGACGTCAGTATACTATAACGCTGACTTAAAATATCTTCATCGAATATAAATAAATATCTTGTAACCTTGTTGAAAAGGACGTGTTGAACAGAGTATTATGACAATTCGTTTTCATTAAATAACGCACGTAACCTTGAAAATGGTGTAATGTAGTTGTTTCTAGGCTTATTGTAAAAACAATATCGCTGTACAAAGAGTATAGGAAAAATCTATATCGAATGAATTTTAATTAAGAAAAAGCAACTAATATTTAATGTGTCGATTTCAACGTAATAGGAACCTTTCTTTCAGTGTTCTGACAATTCATTTCTGCACGTGTCCTTGACTAAAAAGAAATGTTATTAAATTACACGCATAACTTAGAACATCACCTCTGGTCGTTGTAAGTTAGGCAGCGGAGGCGAGAAGTGTGACGTCATAGCGTGACTGCCACATTGTAACCAAGATTAAAATTTTATTATTATAGAATTATAGATGGTCGGCAGCTGCGTTCAGTACACACTTCAGGCAAATTTAGTTTCTTAAAATTAAAAAAAAAAACACCGAAAGTAACTGAAAGGATTTCCCAAACTATCTGAATAAATCAAGTATATTTTCATAATAGTCTGAACTCCAATGTTTAAAAATGTCATTCCTTTTCTAGTAGGCTCAGCGAGCGACACTAAAAAAAAAAAAAAAAAAAGACACACATGCATAAACAAAATAATCCTTTTATTCGGAAGATCCATCGCAGGTTAATCACACCATTTTGGAAATTTTTCTTTCATTTGCTAACTCAACAGTTCCGTTCAAAGTACTACATACCAGTTACATAATCAATTAGAAGAAGGTCGCTACAAAATCTTCAAATTTCTCGCTTATACGAGTTGCGCAATACTCCCAGTCGTCTTCAAAAATTTAATCTTTCTTTCTGTAGCTTAATTCACACAAAGCTTAATACACTTGAACAATTTCATTACTCTGAATAAACAATTTCGCCTGCTTGATAGTTATCAATTTAATTCTTTCATAGTAGATGTCATGCAGTCTTACAATCTTCACTTTTCTTCCTTACGCCTAACTATTTTTATGGAGTGAAACGAAAAAATTAAGTCTGAAAGAACGCTTTGCTGAATCACATCTAAATTCTGATGTCGTTAAATGGCCCTAAACTACACATTGTCAGGCATAGAAGTTAACACTGGGTCTGAACCCTCGAGAATTCTGGAAGACAACAGACAAAATCAAAACCACACTCGAATGATCTTCACTTTCTCTGTTTCACTAATCTTTTAGTGACCAACACTAACTCCACAAATAAAACGGCGAACGAATTCAGCTATAAAATAAGATGATGTTCACGTCCAGAAAAAGCCGTAAATTGTTTACGAATTACGAGTGAAGAAATAGTACGGCGACGTCTTATCTCCGTGCGGCGCTGCTTCTATTAAAGTTCAGTTAACTTTCTTTTATAGTTGGAATACAGAAAAATTACTTTTTATGCTGGTGTGTGTATAATTGTTTGGTAACCGGAAAGGCACCCCTGGCAGTATTGCTCGTAAACAGCTGCTACGATATTGTTCACATATATTTCTCTTTTTTTAATGGCTTTTCGACTCGTTGATGTCGAGGTGATTAGAAGAGGGAGAGGGAAGGAATTTGGCAATGGCATTTTGAATGAACCACCTCGGCATTCGCCTGAAGTGATCTGGGGAAACCCGTGAGAATCAAACTGAGGATGACTGGACGGTGATTCGAACCTTCGTCCTCTGCAAATAAGTTGCAACAAAATTTAATGAAGATGAATCATAGCTGTTGATTACAAGATACTTCGTTTTGATAATGGTGTGATATCAGCTGAGATGGGATGAAGTTTTGCAGTAGAACTTTAATATGATTATGCCATGTACTCGTTTGCAAGTGACACCAGTGTCATGTTTCAACCACACTCTATCATTTACAAAGAATCTTATGAATTAAAAATACTGAATGTGTACCATTATATTTGAGTGTTAGACTGTATTAACAATTAGAACTTCATAACTACTTTTCAGAGTCAATAACAATTCTCACCTCCATCATATTATCGCATTTGTATACGGTATCTAAATGTCAGTGAAGAACTTTTTGACATTAGATCCTGGTGCACTTGGAATGTGATTCCTAAACTACAACACTTTGGTACGTAAGATCTTAATTACAAATTAGCGAATGTAAAATTGTTTTTAACTTGCCGCTTGCATTCGTTATATGACTTTTTTTTTTTTTTTTGCATTTACCAGGTGATCTTGTGAGGTCCCAACTCACCAGTCATTACTGAGTTATATTATTACATTATAAATTGATTGTAAATAAATTTATATTTTATTTATAGTATAGGTCTTCCAGCATAGTAGTTTGTGTAGAACGGGGTAATTATAAGTTAGTTTAGTAATTTCATGTTGCGAGAGTTGGCAGTACGGTATGGTTGTGTTGTCGCGGAAGGAACAAGCCAATATGGCGAGAGAGACTGTTTTTGGCTAGCATAGGGTGAACATGTGGAGAAACTGATTTCGGCTAGCGTGATGCAAATATGTACAGAATATTGTATCGAATTTTTGAGTGTAATAAATTGTGAATTATAGTAAAAGTGTGGCGAAAGTCATTTACATAGCATTAGAATATCCGTTGCGCAAATTGAGAGATGATTGAGGATTTAGGAATAAAAGTTACTTTATATTAATACAAACGGCGAGGTGATAGCAACTACCGTGAAAAGGCATATTAGGGCCAAGTGCCAGTAAAGCGGGCTATCAATCTTTCTTGTCGCAGTCTAAATAATGGATAAGGAGGACCTCGCAATCTGTGTACTTAACTCGTGTTAAAGTTGATATGGTGAATTAACAGCTGCAGTTGATGTTATATAAGTCAAGTTCTATATCAATTCATTTTTAAATGTATAACACTGGATGAGAGAATTTACAGCATCAACGATTTGAAATATTTAAATTTTGTCATGTTTCTGACACTGTAAATAGTGATCTGTTCATAACTTGGATTGTTCACATACGATTTTCATCAACTTATGTATTCCACGTTGCATTAGTTGTTGTCACATTTGCCACTGAGTAATTCATTCACTATTCATTCAGTAATCTGAAAGATGTGTTCGGCGAT
The DNA here is from genome assembly GCA_031002005.1 of Vandiemenella viatica. Classification (NCBI taxonomy): domain Eukaryota; kingdom Metazoa; phylum Arthropoda; class Insecta; order Orthoptera; family Morabidae; genus Vandiemenella; species Vandiemenella viatica. The sequence continues at coordinate 183,006,715 of JARYHS010012519.1, forward strand.
CGTTTAAAAAGATTTTGAGATCATTAGAAGTAGGAGAGAATTAGGAATGAGAAATGGGGAGGAATTCGGCCATGGCCTCGAAGGAACCATCGCTGTATTCAGCTGTAATGATTACAGAACACCTTAGAAAACACAAAGCTGGATGGCTGGACGGGTTGTTGAGCGATCATCCACCCAAATGCCAGCCAATTCAAATTAAATTTAGTGCCCAATTAAACAGACAAATACCGTAGTTTGTAGCACTGTCTAATGGCGGGACACGTCTTATGAGTCGTTTAGCTATCAGGAGGCCTTATCAGGGGTTTGTTTCACTGGAATGGCTTAAGTAGTCATACATCCTCACCTTGAACAACGCTGTGTGTTTTTAACTTCTTACAATAGGAAAGATGTATTAGAACTTTAGAACTCTTAAAACACACTTTTACCATACATAAGCATCTGTAAATTGTGTCGCCATAGAGCTGCACACTATACGGCTTAAAATCTTTGACAAAAAGATATTTATTCGTAAGCTACTGGAAACATAACCCCAGTGCATTCAAAACCGGAAAACTAAATTTAAGGACATAACCACGAGAACTTCTTGTTACATTTCTCATTTTGGAAAAACAAAAATTTTAATTTAATTTTGATCGTATTTGAAGTTAATACTCCTCTTGATGATTACGTGACAAATGGTAGATGTGTTAGAAAAAGAAAAATACTGAATCATGATTTTTTTTACCAGAAACCAGTGTTATGTACATCATACGGAATAAGATACGCATATACGTTTTCCAATTGTTTAGATAGAGGAATTAATTCTTAGTCTTCCAAGGGTCATTGATCGAAGCAAAAATAATAATCTTATTGACAATGCAGACTTGTTACAAACATTAGGATTAGAAAGGGTACAGAATGGTACCGATTCAAAAATTGGGAGGAGACAAGTACGAATGGGAAATATGTATGAATGTATGACATTCATCCGCATCAGAAATGTCTGGATGCAAAGAACACAGTATGTATATCAGCAGCATGGCTTTAGGAGATGATAGACGCAAAATATTTCATTACGACTGTGTCGTGCTTGGATTTACAGTTTAACGTTGAATCATACCCAAGCATATTGCATGTGGTCGATCACAACTCTTAAAAACTCCCTTGATTTTGAGAACAAGTGCTTTAAGTTATCAGGACATTCAAAGACTCAGTGACTGAAATAAACTAATAATAATAATAATAATAAAAATAAAATAATAGTAAAAATACAACCTGCAAATTACACCCCTGAATATGAAACATCAAATACTGGAAATTTCAGTTGTAATTGCTAATCATTGCAGCTGAAGTTGTATCGACTGTAATGCAAAGTAACCATTTTGGGTAAAGCTAATTCTAGCATGTTATTCTTAAGTCCGATTTCGAAATATTGCTCCGTATACACAATAGCGTTTCCCAGTTTGAATATGGTTAAAGTGTATGCTGTAAGCATATCAAGATTTTGATTTTGAAGTATGTACGGAAAATGCACAAAAAAGCTTTTCTTTTTGTGGCGGCTGGTAAAATTCTTTTGACAACAATCATTTGTTCGAGCAGATGGTCAGCCTATACTGAGGAGGAAAGAAATCAAAAACGATAAAAAGAAATAAAAAACGTTGCAATAATTAATTTATTTAAGGAAGTAGAAAAATCTGAGACTGTGTTGATAGTCACTTTATGGGTCACCACTTTTCATACATGAAAACATAATTGCAGACGAAGAGCCATGGCATAGTGGCTTCATACAGAAGTAGGCCTGGGACAGTTATTATTATTTATTATTATCATTACTCCGCGATTCACTAAAAGTGTGTGGCGGAGGGTGCATAGCACCTATCGAGAAGGGTTATGGTTTGGAAGGGTTATAAGGGATATGGCAGGAGGCGCCCATGGGCTATTGTGAGGAACCATCCCCGCATTCGCGTGGAGTGATCTGGGAAAACCATGGAAAACCCAGATCAGGATGGCTGGAGTGCTTTATCGAAAGCTACTCCTGTCGGATTTTAAGTTTACTCGCCCGGTAAATCCTTTCTATTCCATTCCCTAATCGCTCGTGGGAAAAATGAGTACAGAAATGAATCGGTTCTGGCCCTGATTTCTCTTATCTTATTTTCACGGTCATTTCGAGATATGAATGTTGCTGGTAGCAATATTTGCTGACTGTCATTCCGAAATACATCTGTCGTGAATTTTTCAATTAGCTTCCGTCGAGAGCAACGCCTTCGGTGTTCCAGGTCTTCCCAACCTAACTCCTTCAACATCGCACTTACGCTTTCCCTCCAACTATATATACCTGTCACGAATCGGGCGGCTCTTCTTTGGACCTTCTCTAAAGCCTCCATTAACCCCTTTTGATGAGGACCCCATACAGAACAACAATACTCTAAGTGAGGACGTACTAGTGACTTGTATACAATCGATTTAACTTCCTGAGTGCATTGATTTAAATTACGACTTAGAAATCGGAGTATACGATTTGCTTTCCCCATTACATTCTCAATATGCTCATTCCACGACAAATTATTACGAATTGTTACCCCTAGGTATTTAGCGGAATCTACCGTTCTAAGGACAGTGTCATTAATCGTATATTCATAGTTAAATGGTGTCACCTTTTTACTCACAACGCATGACTTGGCACTTTTTAGCGTTTAACTCCAACTGCCAATCTTTACACCACGCAATTATTTTCGTAATATCGTCTTGTAACAAAGCGCAGTCGTCCAGGGTTTTGATTTCGCGATAAATTATAGCATCATCGGCAAATAATCTTTTCATTCCCCCTATTATGTCGCATAGATCATTGATGTATATGAGAAACAACAGAGGCCCTAACACGCTTCCCTGGGGAACTCCAGACCCCACTTCAGTAAGTGATGAACGCTCACCGTCGAGAACTACACACTGTGTTCTGCCCTTCAGGAAGTCTGCAACCCAGTCGCATATTTGTCTAGATATGCCGTAACCGCGAAGTTTCCTAAGTAACCTAGTGTGAGGCACAGTGTCGAAAGCTTTTTTAAAGTCTAATAGAACCAAATCAACCTGGGATTGCTCATCTATAATTCGGCACAAGTCGTGAATTAGAAGTGCAAGTTGTGTTTCGCAGCATCGGCCTTTTCTGAATCCATGTTGATTTGGATTTAAAAGCTCACCTTCATCCAAGAACCGCATGACATTCGAATAGATGATATGTTCTAAAATCCTGCAAAATATTGAAGTTAACGAGATCGGCCTATAATTCTGAGGATCATTAACATTCCCATTTTTAAACACTGGAGTTACGATAGCGGTCTTCCATTCGGCTGGTATTTTTCCTTGATCCAGAGAGACGGTATACAATTTCATCAAATACGGTGCAATTTCCTTTGCGTATCTTGAGTAGAATCTTGTAGGAATACCGTCTGGTCCGGGAGCCTTATTGGTTTTTACATTCATAAGCAGTTTAGTTATTCCCTCGACATCAAGAACGAGATCATTCATAATTTTGTCGGTACGATTGTTAAATATCGGTATCTCCTCTGAGTTTTCTATCGTGAAAGCCTTTTTAAATATATCATTCAAAATTTCTGCTTTCTCTACGCTTGTTTCTGATAATTCACCATTTTCTTTAATCAGCGACGGCATAACCTTACGAGAGCCTCTTATTACTTTGATATACGACCAGAACTTTTTTGGATTAGTAATCAGATCTTCGGATAAATTCCTGGCTTGAATTCTTTAAAACGCATCGCGCATTGCCTTACGCACTTCCGCACGCAACTGGACTAATTTAGCACGATTAGATGAG
>JARYHS010012519.1:183011522-183044522 GCA_031002005.1 Vandiemenella viatica
TTTTTTTTGTGGGATTTCATATTTTTTTGTAAGTTTATCGCTTATTCTGAATCTCCGCTCAAATGTAATGATTCCATTTGTAAATCAGTGAATAAGAAAATTTAAGACATAAATATAATGACCCACTCTTTGAAAACAAGGAGTGTGCGCCGTAGCCGAGCTATTGCCGTTAGTTTCACTACCGCCAAAAACAAAATTACTAGTAGCTTCCAAACTAAGAATACTAACAAAGTAAAATTGAAGGGTTTGTTTCAACTTGCTTACCACTATGTAGTACAGAAATATCAGGTTTATAGCTTCATCCGCAGCAAAGCAATTAAGCCGCAAATATGTGCCAGAATTTTTAATTGTAATTACAATTAAATACGAGGAAAAACTCCAAAATTAGATTTTTCTTATGATTTCGGGCTGAAACCAAATAAGTGTAACAAATTGCTTGTTTCTAGGATTACTGGAAGTACAGTGGAATATTGATGTCGGGGTGTCCTGTCAAAATAATGTTTTTAATTTCAGTGTCTTCCAAAGTAATAAAAGGAAAGAAGTAAAATTTAACACATTAGTTAAACATAGTAAACCTACTCCGCAATGAAAAACTGAGGTATACAAAGTTAATAGTGTAGAAAGCGATTTCACGTTAGGGGTAAGTATATGGAAATTTACAAGTTTCAGACTTGTCTTATAACATGAAGGTAAAATTTTACCTGTGGACCAAATTTCAGCTTTCTACGGCTACGGGAAGTGCCTTATAGTTTTGCTGACATCGATGCATGACAGAAATTTGAGACATGTTGCATGAAGACGACAGAAGAAATTGAGGTTCAAAAATGGTCCGAATTGCTTCGAGAAAAAAGTAGGAAGTGCCGCCGTTGACTCGACTTGGCGCTTTTTAGAGACAATTTACCTGTGTCTCAAACAATGGAAAAAACGGGAGCAAATACGACCATGATGCAACACTAGGCTTGTAGAATGAATATCACACCTGCATAATACGCATAGTAATTAAAAAGAATAGTTTCCAGTGATTTCTGGTTTTGTTCACAGAATACTTTAGACTCGTGGCATCGCTTTTCAATAAAACTAATGCAACTGGAAGGGTTAAGTGACTAAATTTCCTTTTAAACAATTTTTCGTTTCATCCAGACTTGGTGCCAGCAAGCGGTAGAGCACAATTCGTACTTGCCCTGACATCTGCCAGCGAACATTGAAACTAGCGGCTCAGCGCAGATCTGTGCATGCTCTGCCATCTGTACGCGATGATTGATTTTATACACGGTAAACCGACTTCACGTGGTCTACGCTGGTTTTACTAACAGGTAATAGAACAAATTCATAAAAAAGATTTTAAAATATAAATACTGTTTGACCAAAACGAAGATTTTTATATGTTTGTCTGTCGGCAATTTTTTTACACGTTTGTCATCTAAAAAGACTGAAATGTCGACAACCAGTTCCCTGTTATTTGGTAAGGATTATTGCGAATTAAACTTTTTTGCCATTCGTAGTGGCCTTCTAAGCAGATAACTCATTACTTCTGGTATCACCAGTAATGAGTTCATTGTTTCATGGGTCAACACTTGACTATGAAGTAATTGTTTTATCAGAAAAAATCGTTAAATATTGACTATCCAAAGAGTTAAGAGACAGTATTTGTGAATAAATTTGTCTTGATTCAATTTAAAAAGACTGCAGATAAAAGCTACGTGTAATCTTAGACTCCACAGTAAAATTTTCACAATTCAATGTACAACTAGATTGTGCGGTCCGAGATGTAATGTGTAATTAGCCGAAAGATGATAAAAATATTAAGCAGTATCGTATTTATTAAGAAAGGCTAGTGAATCCAGTTCTGTCTTTTCTTGAGTACAAGTAGGTTTTGTAAAGTCAAAATGCCAATTTTTGACAGTAATAATTTCAGTTAACAGCCAATAATGACAAAAAATTTATTTCGAAGAGGAATTCGCTGCCCAACTTTATATCTGATTCGAAACAGCGAAGATAGCAAAATCGTTCACTACGGATTTATATATAATATGGATAATATCGCAGTGTAGTAATATCATTTGAATGTACATTTAACGTCCAATAACAGTTTGACACAAACAATTAGTTCAATTTCAGAAGACAATTTGTTACAAATTGAGGGCATGACAATTATTTTGATGATGCGTTTGGGAAGTGAATTCATGCAGGAATTGCTAGAGTAATTGATGAAAGTTTTTCATTAGTTTTTTGTTTGCTTCTTCATCGTCAAACAAGTGACTTTTAAAACGGGATGGGTTGCGGAAGACATTTTTTTTTTTAATGACGTTTGAAGCCTAGCACATTAAGCGTTGTGCGTACTGAAGTAATGCCACACTCTCGCTTAAAAGCTCTGGAATACTTACTTTGATTTCAAAGATAAGCTACAAGCAACAGATTTTATAAATTATATCATCCACGAACAACTAAATTCTGGTTTAGTTGTAGTTAAAGGACTCTAAAAATGGAATAAAATACCGATGAATATACTGATCGAATAAAAATTTAAAGTTAAAATTATTAAATTTGATAGTTAAATGCGTTGGGAAAATGCCACCATGACAAATGGACCATCGCAATCAATTAATAATTATAAATACTTTAAACTTTTGTAAGTAATTATGCTTGCAGTGAAAAATGAAATCATTATCTAGAACCTTATATTCTTAAGATTATGCTCTGATCCCACTCCAAACTGCTTTATGCTGCTGGACTTCTCTGAATCTGTTTTTTGTATGGCCATTTTTCTGCTCTAATCATTATTAATATTTTCGTAATGTAACTAGAGACACAATTCCGCACACTTTGTAATGTTTACAAATTTTAGTTGTAAAAATTTATTTAAAATTTACTCCATATTAAAGAAGCCGTGAATGAATTGAGGAAATAGATTTTTTTTAAATATATTTTACACAGTACTATGATTTTACAAATAAGTGTGTGCTATGTGGTCTACAATTGTGTGTATATTAACACTACCTGGCCCTTTACTGTAAAATCAAATGCTACATTTGTTTCATTTCGTACCATAAGATTCTCCCAAGCAATCATATGTCCAGAGCTTTCCATTTCTCCTATACCTCGAATCAAAGCAATAAAATAAATAAATCGTGATGATTTCTTCATACACTTGAAAAAGCAGTAAACGTTCAGTACCTTATACACAAACGAATGTGTGTGTGGTCGATGTAGGTACAATCACTTGTTGTCATGTTATCTGCAACAACATGTTCAGTAGGTCTACAGTCATCTGTTGTGGATTTTCACTGAAAGTTCTTCTACTAGTAACCATTGCCTAGTAACTGACATTAGAAAAACTTTTCAACCAATAAAACAGTTAGCAACTCAGTCTAAATTAATAAACACATCGGACTCAATCGCTTCAAAGTTCCTCCAATATCTATTGTACAATATTCATTTACACGTGTAACAACATGCAAAATACAAAAGAGAACATGGTTTTACCATACATTATCTGGTACTTTTTACTTTGAAACTAGTTTATGTTGTGGTTAACAGATGGCACAGCTGTGTGCTTCAGCTCTTTACTCCAAGGAAGGCAACGTAGTTGCTAAATATTCCAGTAGATGGCCACCTCAGCCTGGCTGCCGTGCAGTTGCTGCGCCCTGGATGGATGGTAATAAACGACAATACTTCAGATCACAGTATCGGAAAAGAAAAGTGGAGTTTCAAGAGTTCGAAATTTAAGTGGATGAACTGTTAATCTGCTTTTGAATTATTGAATTACGAAATGTGATTGAACTCTGAAGAAGAGTTTGCAGAAAATAATCCTTCAAAAATATTATGTAAATCCTTTTTAACAAAAAAAGTTAAAGATAAGTGATTTTTAAATAAATAAAATTGTTCTGTCATGTGAGCATATAATTTTACCGCAACACAGTTACTTTTGTTGATATTTTATTAAGATTGGAGTGACGCGTTTCGAGACCTCAGTCTCTTTTTCAAACGCAAAATTAATACATTTTTAATGTGCGAAATGCTTGTATTTGTTTCTGTTGGGCATTGATAAAACTTTTGTATGGAAATATTTTTTTTGGATTGCTGTACTTGATCAAGAATGCAATTAAGTAGGTATGGAATAATTTTCTAATCGAAATAGAAACGTAAAGTTATATGCTCACATGTCAATTGAAAACAGTCCATTTAATATGGATAAAATAAAGAAAATTGTTCTTTTGCAAATCTTAGGACATATTACTTTTTTTCTGTCATCAGTCTTTTGACTGGTTTGATGCAATCCTCCATTCCATCCTATCTTGTGCTAACCATTTCATCTTTACATACCCCTTACAATCCACTTCCTCAATTATCTGCTTCATATATTCTAACCACTGTCTTCCTCTACAGTCCTTACCTTCGACTGTTCCCTCTAATAACAAATCCATCATGTCTCAAAATATGACCTACCAGCCTGTCTCTTCTTTCTGTAAACTTCTTCCACAAACTTCTTTTCTCACCCATCATTTCCAAAACTCATTCATTTCGTACTTTCTCTGTCCACTTAATTTACAGCATTCTTCTGAAGCACCACATTTCAGATGCTTCAATTTTCTATCTTTCTGGTATTCCTAAATTCCAAGTTTCGCTACCATAAAATGCTTGTGCTCCATACACAGGGTTTTATAAAGTTCTTTCCAAGTCCTAAATCATTATTTGAAACTAAAAGATTTATCTTTTTCATGAATGCTCTTTTTGCTAGTGCTATTCTGCTTTTAACATCATCCCTGCTTCGGCCATCGGTTGTAATTTTGCTTGCAAAGTAGCAGAATTCACTTACTTCTCCTATTGCATGCGATCATATTTTTATATTTAATCTACTGTGATTGGTATCATTTCTGCCACATTTAATTTATTAATAAAACTAAAAAAATGAATATGAAAAATTTTGTATGAAAATTTCTAGAAGCTTTCAGTAATTTTATTATCAGCACACATTTATTATCCGATTCACGAATTTTTTCGTTGAATTATATATATAACTAGCTAGTGCCCACGACTTCGTTCGTGTTTGTAAAGAATTTAGATTGACAGCTACCTACATCTAACTACCATAGTTCACGACGAGAGATTCGATGCTGTTACCACACACAAACGCCAGTCATCTGCGCTTTATTATTCTCGTATCACAAACATCAAAATACACAGTTAAATACATTGTGCAAATCAACAACCTTAAACACACTTAGCCCAGTACTTCGCAACCTCAATTGCATTGTGTGTTGCTTGAAACAAGTCTATTGATTGTTCAGGCAGCAAAGTAAAATATACGGACACACATGTCTTTTGTCTAAATACGAAAATATTCTTAATCGACCAATTTTAACCACCATATCTGCCACACTCCTACGTTTACCGAAATTCGGCCAACGTTGTGATCGACGAGTGACTCTGTGCTACTACCACACACAAAAACTAGTGATCTGCGCTAGATAGTTTTGGCTGAAAAGTGATACACCATGACACCTACGTCTTTGGTAGAAATATGAAAGTGGCACAAGTCGACCACTTTCAACCACCATATCCACCCACACCCTGCATAGCTACCGACATCTAACCACCATACTGCACGATAGGAGACACGATACTACTACCACACACAATGGTCTATCCTATGAAGTTGTGGCAGTAAAGTGACAATATGGAGACATATGTATTTGGTCGAAATACGAAAATATCCTTGATCTGCCACTTTCAACCACCATATCTCCCATGCTCCCACATTTACCGAAATTCGGCCAAAGTTGTGATCAATGGGTGACTCTGTGCTACTGCCACGCACAAACACCAATGATCTGCGCTAGATAGGTTTGGCTGAAAATTGATACATCATTACACATACGTCTTTGATAGAAATATGAAAGTGCCGCAAGTCGAACACTTTCAACCACCATATCTCCCACACCCCATAGCTACTGACATCTAACCACCATAGTGCATGGTGGGAGATGCTATTACCACACACAAACATCAATGGTCTATCCTATGTAGTTGTGGCAGGAAAGAGAAGTATATGGATACACAATTCTTTGGCCGAAATATGAAAAGCCTTGCATCGACTACTTTTAACCATCATATCACGCACATCCCCACAGGTATCGGCATTCGGCCAACGTTGTGAATGACAGGAAACTCCATGCTACTTCCACAAACAAACACCAGTGATCTGTGCTATGTAGTGGTGGCCAAAAAGTGAAATATAGGGAAACACACGTCTATTTATTTATATATATAAGATATCTATCCAGTAAAATTAAATATTGTAGAATATAATCCGCTAAAATTATTTGGATACTGTTTTTGCAAAAACTAGAAATTTGACAATGATCACCTTCATTTTAAATTTAATATTTAGGAGACTACATATCACTGTATATTTTAGCAAAAATTTTGGAACAGTAATTTTCATTCAGTTGCTACGTCTCTGATGGATAAATGATCCACACATCAACCATTTTCCTATTAGTATTTGCAAATTAGTATTTAATATTCGTCCCTATGTGATAAGCACAATTTTTGGAGGATAATTCAAAGTTAAATTTTAAATTAACAAAAGCCTAAATTGGTAGCTTTGGGTAGGAATACCTACTTTTCCATTTAGTTGTTTTGGAATAAGCGGGCAGTTACGTACTGAGGGCGTATGAGGCATCCAGAAATTCATCGCTGTAGCAATTGCTTATAACAAAAAACGTGAAACCATGAAAATTTTTCGATAATATTTAAACGTGGAGTTGTCTGAGGAAACTCTGACTGCAAAGACGACTGTAAATGGAATAAAGTTTCCAGAGCTGGCCAATGAAGTTTACAAGAAAGAATTTGACACTTTATTTCATCAAGGTTAAAATATAACAATAATGTATGCAAAAAGAAAGGAGATCATACTAAGAAATAACAATGCAAATTTCGCTTAGTGATAATTTTTTAGCAAATAATAAATTGGATTTAAACATGAATGCCATTTTTATAAGATTGATAGCGTCGTAAAGCTGGAATATGATTATTAAATCCGTTTGTATCTAATAAATTATCATTCCTATATGGGAAACTACTTTGACTAAGTTTGTGGACTTATTCGATACGTGTTCACAAAAGAAAATGTAATTTTACAGTTCCGTAGCCGCAATGGTGTAAAACGGATTTCATATAATTTTTTCACTCCCATCCGTCGAGATGTCACTCACAGAATGTTGACTGGGCCGTGTAACAAAAATTGTTTTGTATAATATACGCCGACAAGTTTCATTATACAGGGCGTTCGCCGGGAAACGCAACCCACTGTTAGCGCTACAAGGAAGAAACTGCTCCCGGCGAGCGAGCGCTCAGTTTCCGGCATTGTTCGACCGTCGGCCGCGGACTATTTCATAATAATTACGCTTCATAAACTTCATAAACTTGTGTGCTAAGCATTTAAATGTGACGTAATTCATTAGCTTACCTTATAAAAGATGCTGGAAGTGTTTACCCTCTTGTGTAATGCACATTTCACATCTTATGAACATATTTCGAGACACACGCTGCCCTAACTGACTTAATGATTTTTTGGGTGACTGTTCTAGTCGAAAAGCGATATCGTCAATTTTCTCCTCTGTGAGAATACGGTTGACCGACAGTCTCTTTTTGTTAAAAAATGAACCCGTTTCTCTTACTTTTTTAACCAGACGCAGAATTGTTGATTTAGCTGGCAGTAAAGCGCCAGGAAATTCGCGACGAAATTTACTGTGACACTTTTTAAACGACTTCTTCTTCACATATGTATCGTAGAGAAATATTCTTTGTTGCAAACTGTAACGTACCATAATTTTACTCACACTCAAACACGGTACAGATTAATAAGAGTATGAATCCCCAAACCAGCCAAACCGCAAAGAAACGTTTATTCACAACACTGATTAATAGGAGACTGAAGTCACAAACTATCTACAATGCAAAGAAACCGTTCTTAACAATGTAAGGGTCACTGCACTGCACTGTTGGGGCAGCGGAGGTGTTAAACAGTGCGGTGATTCACGGTGCCGTGTGGCGGAAAGTGCTGGCGCGACTGACCGAGCAAGTTGCCGACGGCAACAGACTGGGAGGGTAGCGTTTTCCGGCGAACGCCCTGTATTTTCACATTGTTCTGACGCCGGCAAAGAGATTAGTAATTCCGCCACATTTCTGTAATGGTGTTTCACAGAAGAACATCTTTTATTAAGTGTAGAATAAACCTATAGATAAATCTAAACATAAATAAATCTGTGATATATGTCTGTGGATATCTTTGGTATGGTACTACACAAAATACTCCCAACGGATCTTGATGGAAATTTAACAGTTTGAAAGATTAGGATTTAACTTCAGATCTCCAGTTTCAAGATTCTACGGCAAGAAATGATCGTGGAAAGAAATGATAATGTCCACCAAGATTTTTAAAACAATTCAGAGGTTACACATCAAAGATACCAGATATTCTTATTACATTTCAGATGCCGTACATTTCAACAAATATAAACATTTACTGGTACAATTCGTGGTTTGTGTCACAAGAAAATTAGTTTTATATTTTAAAAAATATCAATTTAAACTTTGTTTTTTCTTGACGACTTTCTTTTTTCTCTTTGTATTGTGTTTATGAATATTGTTACAGTATTAAATTCTGGTAGAAAATGCTTCCCTAAAAATTATTCATATGATGAAGAGGCCAATATAAATCAAATTTATTAGGTTCGCAGATATTTAGCAAGTGATTCTGGTCCAGACTGCATGTCAATATATCCACAGTCTCCGCTAATGATAGTACTTGGAAACCCAAAGATTTACTTCACCGCACGTTCTGTTCACAATAAAATGGCGCCGCAGGTTATAACTCCCTGAAACAAATCGAAAGTAAAGAATATTTTTTTCATATCTAGCTTAGTTATGAATGTTTGATATAAAATTCTTTCATATCTAGCTTAGTTCTGAATACTTGATATAAAATTCTGAATACCTGAGATTCTACTTTATAAGTAAGGAATATATATTAATGACACATTAAGTAGCATAATGAGAAAATTTTCAACTCCAGCGGCAGATTAGTTATAAAAATGAGACATATCTAATGTTTGATGCTGTGATAACTCGGTCAAAATCTATTCAGTATTCAGGTAATGCTAGATTATTCTATAAAAAATGTGTCGCAACGTCTTGAGACATACGTTAAATTTTAACTTTGACTCGAAGCTTTCTAATTTTGTAAATGCATTCAAAATCTGTATTTTCTGCATGATGCCGCAGTAAACAGACACATTCCACAAACATTTTAATTTATATGGAATGTATTAATGCGCGTACGGTCCGTGTTTCGATTTTTGAAGAGCATATATAATTAGGTTGAAATTTAACGTTGACTAAATTGAAAACTGACGTTTTGTATCAAAGCATCCAAAGTATCCCTCCCCCCTTAGAACTTTGTTACTAAGTCATCGTTTATATTAGTATCGAAAATGACTGGTAAAAAAACAATGAAGCTTGGTACGCATGAATCTTTTCGGACGAATAAAAATAGTGTACCGGTAAATCAACATCAATCCACTCCTTTTTTGGTAGGGTGCGGCTGAATCTAGATTTTCTTTAATTCCGCAAATAGATGGCGCGAATTGTATAAAACTTGGCACAAGTTTCTCATTGCGCTAATAAAAATAGTGTATGGGATATCAACGCCAACTAGACCGAGCAACGCCGAGAATACTGCTAATAGTAAATATGCTTTCAACGGTTTTTACTTGAAAATATTAGAATGTTTCAATCAAACAAAACTGGTATAAGAAATACAAATTACTTCCTCAGAATCTAATCTTTATTATCATTTACTCGTCAAATCTGTGAAGTACAATCTTCAGAGTTTAGAACAGTTTGAGAATAATAAATGCATAAGTAAACAGATTCTCAAAGAAAAGATTATAAACAACTCGTTCTATTCAGTACAATATACAAGTATACGAAAGAATAATTAACATCTGCTTAACATTAAGAACATGCTACAAAATTGCAGGTGTATATTTTAAAGCACAATAAACTGTCGAAATTTTGACCGAATATTTGCTTGTAGCAAATAACAATATGTAATAACTACCTATCATTAATCGTCGCTGTATATACGTTTCACAAAATATGCTGCCAGGTATCTCTAACGAGCAGAGACTTGCGGAATAAAACCTGAAATAATAAACATAGGAATTATGTAGACTTACTGTTTCCACGAGTCAATATTTCTTTCATGCAGTTCGTTGTTAATTAAACTCAAGTTTTAATTTATTTGTATCTGGCTGGATTTTGCGCAATATTTCTCTGATACGGAGTTTCGCTTTTTTTCAAACAAAAGGCATTAATCAGCGGGTCCCATTGTGTTTGAAAAACAAACAGTACAAATCCAACTAATCACGTCTCATTCGGAAGCAGAGCAGAAAAAATTTGGAGTTCTGGATAAATGTATAATGTCATATGAATAAAGAAACAACGTCCCGAATCCCTCTTTTTTTCAGTGATGGTAAATTATGCTTTAACTGCTTACTAACAATCACAAACTAGTTCATGATACATGCCGTATTTAAGAAATCTCTGATACTCTATGGAATAAACGAATTTTACTTAAACTGTCTGCTCATTGAGACGTCAATGAAAATCTGCGCAAAATATAAAGCTGGCTGCATTAATTATCGTGTCAGTTGTTCACAAACCATAACGTAACCAACGTTTAACTTTTTAATCCACGCAATTTGCCGGAAATACTTAACTATTTATTTCGGTCACACGAGATTACGTTTTGTTTGTCCAGAATTGGGAAATAATTCCTGAAAAATTTGCAGGTATGTTTTGTGCCAAATAGCCGATTATTATAACAATGAACTCATATAATTTTAACTATGAGAATTGCTTTATTTATGACAAGACGGAAGAAAGTGTTTCGTTTCGTTTCGTTTTTAGAGGCCATTAAGAGAAAGTGAAGGAAAATATAAATGTTATGAGAGTACTTGCAAGCTGTGAAATTCCTATTTTACAACGTGCGGAGAAATAAGTTGATGATTATTATGGACAATAATTTAATTGCGATGTAGCACACGTTCCGGTGGTAATACTCTGCCATAAAAGTACCCCTTTTTATTTTATTTTTAATTATCTTATATATTTTGCATGTTAAATTCATCCCCCGTCTACTTTTGCGATTTACAAATTTTAATTTTAATTTTTGGTAAATTATTCATCACTACACTTGGTAAAATGTTCCAATCCCTGACACCCTTACCTACCAAAAATAAAATTCCACTCCCTTATGCATGAAATCGAATGCCAGTTTGTGGTCATTGTCATCTTTCCCCTTCCATGCACTATTCTTAATTCTTTGACCCATATCCCTCCAAGGCCCATCACTAACATATGCCCAGCACTCTCTTCACCCTCCTCCTGTCCTGCAATGACTCCCAATCCAGCTAGTAAGGTAATATGTGATTAGAGAATATAGATTGCGATAATAAGTTTTGTAAATCATGCTCACACCTCCGTTTAGAAGGTAATATTACAAGATAATATTCATTCAAGTAAATCTATGAAAGAGGAAGGAAAAATGTAAACGTTAGTTTATTAGTAAATCAGTTGCTAGGCATTTACTATTATTGTTATAAGAGATTTATTTTGAAACATTCACTCGAGATAGTAGTATGAGGTGCAACTGAAACCATAACTAGAAACGTCGATTTGTTTTTATGTTAGCTAGCTTGTTTCGGTCACTGGTACATGCGATTTGCACCTTGCAATTGGTTTCTTCTCTCACATGACTTCTCAGTTTCTCGATATCAAAACTGTGCCTACAGGAACTTATATATTCAAGAGTTTACTACCGAAATTTATTCTGTCATTACGTATTTTGCTATCAGTTAAGCAGGTAAGTGATAATGCAATACAAGTAACTTAGTACTGACTAAGATGATCGTCAGCACAACAAATATCAAGACGGGCAGATACGTAAGAAAAGCAATAGCTATTCATCACCCATTAAGCAACCCCCATCTCCACCTCACGTTGTACGATAGATATCTGCTTTCGAGTATTTTTTTAATTTAATTCAGCATTCATTGAATCAAAATGTTCTTCATACAAACAACATATTTTTCATATCAGTAACTAAGAATCTTGGAAGAACTTAATTATTTAGTAAAGCTGTTTCTAATTAATGCTTCCTTTGTCTTTTTCGTAACTGTGGAACGTATTTTTTTTTTACTTATGGCTTTACGCATCGTCGACGTCAAGGTCATTAGAGGCGGGATTGAACTGGGGACAAGGAACGGGAAGGAATTCGGCCATGTTCAAGCATTCGTCTGAAGTGATTTGGGGAAATCATGGAAAACCTAAATCTGGATTCCCGGACGGGGATTCGAACCGGCGTCCTCCTGAATGCGAGGCCAGAGCGTTCACCACTCACTAAACAAGATTGGTGCTACCATGTAAAAGTGACCATGTGAAAGTGACCATGTGAAAGTGACCATGTGAAAGTGATTTCGCACCTTAGAAACATTCTTGGGACTGCACGAAGACAAGACGAATGACATTACAAAATTGTCAAAAATCCCAGCAAAAACTGCTTCTCCTTTGTTTCTTATTGGAAAAGAAAGAAAAAAAAATATAGTATAGCACTGAGGATGTGACATCTAGATCGCTAAATAAACATTATCAGTTCTCAGAATTCTTACAACCTCGAGCTCATAGATTCACGCAACGAATCTGACTCACTCATGCTCCCAGTCTACTTCGCCAACGTCCCTAGAGCAAACTGTTTCCAATGGACTTGGGATCAGAGTTAATTATAGCGTCCTTTGTCTTCTGTAGTCCGCAGAGACCTACAGAGGATTAATGTTGTGTAGCTGTCGGAGGCACTTAACTGTTCGGCCACACATGTTCTGCAGAATAGTGCCCTGTGTAGTGTATCAAATTGCCATCAGCCATCAGCTTGGAGTACACCAGAGTCTGCTCTTTTGAGGACAAACAGTTTGGTTCAAAACATCCTTCTGATATCGGAGCCCGTGACGTATTGGCAACTCTCGTAACTTCTAAATTGAACTTATTTACCCTTCTCTTATAGGACATACGCTTAAACACGACAAAAATTCATTTGTATGTAAACGCGTTAATGATACACCAGGAGAAAATATTCATAACAACCTAAATTGAAAGACGATTTTTTGTTTCTATCACTGAATTTATTTTAAAAAATGAGTCCACTATTAATTATGAAACAAAATTTTACGCAAATAGAGGGTAGCAAGAGACTTTAATTTTGTTTCACTTCTCATCGACGTCGATTTCACTATAGACGGGAGAGGATGTGTAGCAAAGAACAGGAAGATATTCACCTATGGCCTTTTCAAGGAACCATTCCGGCGTTCACCTGTAGGATTTTGGAAGACCATGGAAAACCGAAATGAGGATAGATGAACGAGAATTTGAGCCCGGTTCCTCCAGAAAAGCAGGCCAGATCGTTACCACTCACCCACCAAGCTCAATCTGGGCAGGAACAACGATTGGTAACATATATTTTTCACTAGCAGAGTTACAGATGTTGCCTGGTATGATCTGGTTTATTTGTCCACACTGCAAAAAATTAAGGTTTATAACAGAGGTCAGTTTTCTGCACATGTTAATCAAATTTCATGTCAGTCGTTCCATTTCCTATACGTATTTGAAAGACTAGCCCCAGATGTAGAAGAAAAGAGATGAGGTTTGGATTGATTTATTCCTGCAATATGTTTGGTGACCTACCAGGAACATGAGTACCTGGTTTCATCAAGTAACATCGATTCGTCCAACAATAGGATCAATGAATTTTTTCAGGAAATGCGGAAAAAACGGAATCATTCATCCATAAATTATAAAAATACCGGAAACTCCAATACCTGTAGGATTTTGGAAGACCATGGAAAACCGAAATGAGGATAGATGAACGAGAATTTGAGCCCGGTTCCTCCAGAAAAGCAGGCCAGATCGTTACCACTCACCCACCAAGCTCAATCTGGGCAGGAACAACGATTGGTAACATATATTTTTCACTAGCAGAGTTCCAGATGTTGCCTGGTATGATCTGGGTTTATTTGTCCACACTGCAAAAAATTAAGGTTTATAACAGAGGTCAGTTTTCTGCACATGTTAATCAAATTTCATGTCAGTCGTTCCATTTCCTATACGTATTTGAAAGACTAGCCCCAGATGTAGAAGAAAAGAGATGAGTTTGGATTGATTTATTCCTGCAATATTTTTGGTGACCTACCAGGAACATGAGTACCTGGTTTCATCAAAGTAACAACATCGATTCGTCCAACAATAGGATCAATGAATTTTTCAGGAAATGCGGAAAAAAAATCATTCATCCATAAATTATAAAAATACCGGAAACTCCAATACTAAAAGTCATAAAAAGTTCACTATCAGACCAACTTACTATTAACAGGGAATATAATTACACTTCCAAAAATCAGAGATTGTAGCAGTGCCACCTGAGATCGTAGCTTATGGGTATACTGTTTCTTGTGTTGTACTAATTTCACCTTGAACCCATTTATTAATATCGCTTCTTAGTATGAGACTTGCTTCATATTCTACGACATTTTTGGTTAATTCATTTAGTATTTAATCAACAAATAAATTGATATATGATACTATACTTCCCTTTTCTTTTTATCCACTCGCAATTTTTCATTAATCATTTAGTAGTTTAATGAACATATAAAACAATAACAGCTGGAATCTTTCCTTTACATATTAATCTTGATTTATTGTGTCGGCTACAACATTATGATCCATTCGTCTCCAAGGTCAGAATCAACACACACAAACTCCCTTGACAACGCCAGACTACAATCTAGAGATCATCATTCTTGGTGCCCAGAGAAGTATTATTTCTTTCCTACTCAGAGAAATAAAATTAGTATTCAAAT
This sequence comes from Vandiemenella viatica, assembly GCA_031002005.1. Lineage (NCBI taxonomy): Eukaryota > Metazoa > Arthropoda > Insecta > Orthoptera > Morabidae > Vandiemenella > Vandiemenella viatica. Next base: position 183,026,498 of record JARYHS010012519.1, read on the forward strand.
AAATAGATACCCTACAAGCTTCAAGAAGCAAACAAGAACTCGGAATGCTTTTTTCCGTTTTTTTTTATTAAAATTAATTTACATATTTTCCTCTTCGGATTCAAAATGACCATCTATGGTGTTTAAAGACTAAAAACCAAAATTTATGGAAGGATATGGCTATATTGTTTTACGCAATATGACGTATGCAATTAGTCGTTATTTCATCTTTGGTGCTTTGCATTATGCGTTCCTATTTTTACTTACTACTCCGGCGTTATATTACGTTGAAACATAAGACACACCAATCAATTCACTTCAGATTCTAATATCTAAAACAGTCAAAACCCCACCGAAATCTACACAATAGTTTTTTAGTTTTTCTGGAACCAATATACATATTTTTCGTTTTATAAATATTTTAACTAAACAAAATAGTAGTATTAACTGGGTTTAATGAGTAATTATAACTTTCTGTTATAGTTGGCTAATTTGGTTAAAAAAAAAAGAATCCGCAAGGCCCAGGAATTTTTGTTTTTAAGAGTTGTGTTTGATGTTATGAGTCAGGCCAGGTCGTTCTGTGGTTCAGCCACCAATTTAGATCCTAGGTCCCAGAGGAAAAGAACTGGCCGCCCATCCTTCGGCATAATGGCTTATTATGCCTCCTACGGGAGGATCCAATCAATACCAATCTTCGGGTTGTGGACTAAGTTATTATTTTATCATAGTTACAGTAAATAAACAAATAACGGTCGAAGTGGTGTAAGAATTATTCTAAAGTATTTTATCTTACCACTTTATGGATAGCATCGCGAATGGAATATATCGTCAGACTATAAAAATTCTCCTGTCAGAGATGAATTAATGAAAATATAGTAAGTTAGGAAGTTCCGATAAAAAATTATAATTTTTGTGGAAAAACTTTCCTCTCCCTGCAATCACAGCTCCTCTATGAATCAAAGAGGATTAGGGGAAAAAACTGGAATTAATGTCTTTGCTTTGTGTAGACTTTTCGAAACATAATGTCCATCATACACAGTGTGCAATCAGTCATTTAGTGGAGGAAGTTCTACAGGCTTCCCAGACTTTTGGCCATTCAGAAAGGTACTTCAGTGTGTAACTATCCGGTTACAATACTTCGACGACAATAAGTTCTGAGGGTTTGGCAATATTCATTTATTTGTTCACGACAACGCTCCATTAACTACGAAAGAGATGAGATATTAGACAATAAGTGTTTATTGATGGCACCATATAGCAGAGCTAAAAGGACCAAATAAAGGTAGATAGGTACAAAGTAGAGGTACTCTATAATTATGGGTGGAAAAGAAAATGATTGTTGAAGACCTTAAACGTCTTGACACAAAATTTAATATGGGCGGGATACTTTGGGCAGGTTGAGGTGGTTTTAAAGTCCTTCATTGTTTGGAGGGAGTAATGAGGGGATGTGCCAGGGAAGTGAAGGAATTGGGTTACAAATCCGTAGTTAGACCATTGGTTGAATGCGATGGTGTGGTATGGGACCAACATTTTGCGTATCGGATTCAGAAGTTGGAAAGCAGAGCAGATAGATTTGTTTATGTAATTACTGTAGAAAGTAATTAGTAACTGATATAATAAAAAAAGGTGAATTCGCTGAAATATAGGAGAGTACTGGGTGTTATAAGGCTTATATTGGTGATGATGCATGGATGGATAGTGGTAGAAGAATTAAGAGTATTGCATAGAATTGAAGAGATGACAATAACGATACGCTAGCACTTTATTTCAGGCATAAAGGCGGGAGAAAATTTTCTATTGTATGTGAGGAAGCCATGAATTAGAATAAATTGCAAAGAGGAGAGGTGTACTATTTACCAAAACCACTGAAAGAAATTTCGTAGATGGTAAAGGAATAATTTATAGTTAAAAAAATTAAAATCAGGAAATGGGAAACTCGGTTAAATCGAATTAAATTAACGTTTTTATGATCAGTAAATCAGTTTATCTTATTGTAAGACTCTGTTTCACCACAAAATATTATCTTAATCAAAAGAGATGATATTTACTTAAATAAATTAGTATTTAATCAATTAAAAGTTTTTATAGTTTATTTTAAAAAGTTCTTACATTTGATGAGTATTTTGTTTTTTGACAAATAAAGAATGCAAGACAACAATGCGAAAAGACAAAAAAAATTATATATATATATGGCAGATGTATGTACCCTGAATATGTTACATTAATTAAACTAGCACATCAGGTTAAATAAATTCCTACGAAAAAGGTTTTCAATTGAAATTTAGCTGTACCAAATATCGGGGACAATGCTGTTATAGGCACTGTGTTCAAACAATTACCGATAGTAGATACTGGATTTTATTATCAGTAATAACACCGTTAAAAACATGGAAACATTCTGAATACACATTACAGAATTATCGTTACACATTATTAAACAATATTTTAGGTAAAACATCACTTTACCTCCATTAAAAGGAATTAGAGCACAATTCAAGGGCGTAAACATTAAACCAGATATTTAAAAGTTAGTTTAATCGTATGGAAAAGTGAAGGCTTTTCTATCACAAATAAATTGAACGGCAAACAGTGGCTTAGTTGTAATTATTATTATTATTTTTTTTTTAACTTTCTGAACATGTTTATATTTTGCTCGAGATCTGATTCTGAAAAATTACTTTGATTCTCTAGTAAAAGATAAAACACCAGCAGTTTGTAAAAGTACAAAAAATGGCTTTACAGTCCTTGAAAAACAATCATTTACTCACAACTTTAAATAGTAAACACTTCTTCGAAGTTAACGTGGTGGGTTAAAGGTTAACGTTCATTTCCAGACTTCGAAATCTTTAGAACCCTGGTTCGAATTCTTTTCTTACCTTCCATAATTATTCAGATATCGCTCCAGGCAAATGACTGTATAGTTTGTTCAAAGAAGCCAAGATAATTTACTCAGATTTCCTTTTTGAGAATACTCTTTCACTTCTATTAACCTTTCCGTTGACATGATGTAAATTGTAAATTAAAAAAAAAAAAAAAAATAGTTTGATAAGTGACAGAGTGAAATGTTTTACACAAGTTCAGGCTTGTAGAGTTTGTACTTAACTTGTAGTCTGCTTGAAATTCGTAGTGTCAAAAGAACTTAGCAAAGGTCTTCTTCAATCACTAACGGCAGCAGTTCTAAATCAGGTGCAAGCAATTTTACATTATTCAACATACTACCCTTAGTTATCTTTGAAAAATAAACGTAATTCCAGTAACCTGGATTACAATTTATAGTAAGATGAATAATATGAGCTGAATATTACTTCGCAAAATTAACGTTAGTCAATTGATGTATTATCAATGTACTGTATTCGTTTTGCACTTTATGAGTGCTCTTATCTGTTGACGTCACAGTATCGCTCCCGTACTAGTCAGTAATGAAGCAGAAGCTTTCTCATCTTTTCAAATCATTAATTATTTTGTTAGATGCTCAATTTTATTTCAGAAATGTCTATAATCAGAACTTGACAGTAAATAGAGTTATAATACAATAGAAGCATTGCGTTATTGAAAGATAATATTTTCATTCGATATTAATAACACTCAGACGTAAATACAATAATTATGTTTTGTGTAAAAAAATCAACATAAAAACTTATCACAATAAATAGCATTCACCTTGACAGTAAACTACTATGAGATGGTCATACAAAAATCATTTGTTATACTCTTCGCTGATTCACTTGCTTGATTGGAAGGCTATTTTTTGTTGGGGTACAGATGATGCTTTAACATACTGAGTCATAAGTTCTTTTCTATTTCATTCCTTTATTTATGTGGAAATTTGTTAGTGGTAAAACAAAGGTGTTGTGTGTATTAAATGTAATGAAATTTGGATAGATTTTTTTGTTGAACTTTAAAACTGTAACTTCATATTTTGAGATCTATTTACAACAAATAATATTTAATTTGAGATGTAAAAATAAATTCCTGTAGTTTTATAAGCTGGTGACAGTTTATATTTGCTGCACACTCTACTTGTCGTGGCTGGACCCCTAGTTTAACGTGAAATCCGAAGTAGGATAGTCTTGACGAGCCTTAAGTGTTTAAGCACAACCGTTATAAATTGTTATCGGTGTGGGGATTTGAACCGGAGACACTGAATTTTGAGTATCGGCTACTTAACCGCAAAACCAAAGGAAGGACTAAATTCGAAACATGATACAAAAATAATTTTATTTTTTGGTGACTCTGTGTCTACAGAATACACAATCTACCTATCCCTTACATGCCAATTCAGCACAGTAGTATTACACAACTCAATAGTTTATCGTACCATTCAAATGACAAAAGAATTATAGCACACACCACGTTCTCAAAACAATCTCTTACAGAGAAGTTGGACATCTCCGCCAAAAACCGGGAATCCAACGGCGGAACTTTCAATCCCCATCCAGATCAAGGAGACACCAAACCACTAGCAGGAATGATTAATCATGTTAGTAAGTTAAGTAAACAGAGCATCAAAAATCGTGTGATATTCTGCAGTTGGATACATTTAAGTATATGAGATTAACTAGTTGGTTTATTTCTGGGTTGTAATGTTACAAAAAAATTAATGAAATTCTTTTGGAATGAAAAATACAACTAACAGTTGATAAATTTTACAAAAGTGTATCATGTACCGACGATAGTTTTTATGGATGACTGAGTGGTTACTGCGAACAATGAAGATAATTTACAAAAAATAGTATACCTACCACAAAGAATTTCTTCTACATATAACTTGCAGCTATCGCACACTAAGACAAGGTAGTGGCATTTTATGGGAGAAACATAGATATATAGACGAAAAAAACAGTGGAACAGGCAAATATTTGAAATATAGTCTATCTAAGATACAATAATTTCATTTTTTGACGAATTTGATGTTCAACAAAAAATAGAAAAAGTTAACATGAATAATGGTATAATTAAATTAACTCTAGGGTAGAAAGTGAAAAAGGGGATAATACTTTTAAAAATAATTCCATACCAGCAATCCTTTATGGAAGTGAAACAAATAGAAACAGAACATTAAGGACATGTAAGAAATCAAGGAGCAGAGGTGAAATTTCTAATACGCGCTATATAAGGCTATATAAAAGCACATGAAATGTAAATAGAGATAAGGGAGGAATTAGAAATAACAACTGTAAATGAAAAAGTAATTAAAAATGAAATAATACATTAATGGGATGAATGATAGTAGACTCCCTAAGTTACTGTGTAAATATTGATTACGTGGATAAAAAATTGAAGGACTACCCTGGATCAGATAGAAATATCAAAAATATCTCTAAAATGTTGCGTAATATGCAATACGCTAAAAGGCGATCATGATGACATAAAAATTATCAGTACCTATTGAATTTTATAACTCGAACTATCCCCTTCAATAAAGCCTGAAGACTGCGCACCTTAATAGGTCGGCAAATTTTGGCGAGTCTCGATAATGCCTGAAGCGTTAGTTACAGTACCTGCCACAATAGCGCTGCTTGTCTAGTCAGCAAAATTCGTATGTGTAACTATATTGACTTTATTTGGGTTTATACTGTTAAAAGGAAATGTAAACTTCAAATAAATAATTGAATATGATTTTTATTTGCACTTACACTGTTAAAAAAGAGTGTAATTGCGGTGTCAACTAAAGATAAATTCCTTGTTGCATATCAGAAATAAAAATTATAATGCGATACAGAGATATTAAAGAATGTAATCTTGTGGTTCAAAATAAATTTATACGCTGCCTTCTCTGTAGCAGCAATGAAACTAAGTGAAAACATATCCTAAGAATTTTTTGACCGAAGATAACAAACAGGAAACTTTATTAAAATCCAAAGGAACTTTACACAAACGTAGGTATTCACGAAATAATCAATCAAATGATAGTTATTAATTATTGAAATGATACTTGAGTTAGAAAATTTTTCATACCAACATAAATTTCCGTCAAATAAAATCAAAAGGGTTTATTTAAAAACATCATAGCCAAATACTCCGAAAATCTAATCAGAGAAAGTTTACTAACATCCCGAAAAATATCAATAAAAAAAGATAATAATAAATCGTTACTCGTTTATTCTCGGAAAAATTTCGAGAACAAATTCATACTATCACCATAGGTGATGTCCGTGATTGTTTACGGTTATTTAAACTAGCAGTAAATATTTATAGAGGCACTGCAAGATTAGATCTTATAACTATTTACATGTTTTTTCAGCAATAATAATCTATCAATTTAGCATTGTAACCAATTACAATAACTAACAGCTCGATTTTAATTCCAAACCGTTTCAAGCACTTCTTCCAATCGGCTGGCACAGTAAATGCTGGTTATTGATAGGGCGCTAATGACCCCGACGTCGACGCGCCCTAAAACACCAAAAACAACAACAACAACATCCAATCGGCAGTTCTGATGGCGTCTGCTACATTTTATCTCGCTATGGGACCATTAAATTTCTCGTTTTGCCTCTCGAGCAAAGTAGTCGGGACAAGTTAGAGGGGGTCTCTATAACTGCCGAAGTTGTTGGCGCCATTACGATGGAATCTGGAAGCTTTATGGTGACCACAAACAGCTTGTCGCCCGCATTACTGACCGCTATTACTTTTATGTTCTGTGAGGACAAAGAAGTCGACAACGTAATCCTCGCCACAACTAACTTTCATACGGTTACGTCCACTCTGTTCGCAATAACACAACTTTCTTTGACACTCTGCCTAACAGCTTCGCAACGAAACATGAAACACTTCTTTTTTTCGATTCCAGCCATTCCCACAGAAAAGCTAAAAAAGCTCTAAATTTCATGATTACAATCCGGAAGAAAATAACCTCTCTCTAACAGTTAAAAATCTTACCAATTTACTGTTTTCATTGCTACTAATATAGGGTAAATCTTTCATCAGATATCATTTTCACATGAAAAACACGAGTTCCATTTATAGAGCTACACAGAACGAACTTGAATTCTAGACTCACCCGTTACGGAAACGTATGTTGACGGTCAGTTCTTTCTCTTAACATGCTGATCTGTATTTTATCACTGATACAATATACACACAAATTCACTATCAGAAAATAATTATTATGAAATGAATTAATTCATAATCTGACAAATGATGGAATAAAAAGTCTACAGCAGAATTAAATTATGACGGTTAGCGTTCATCAACGTTTACAACACAATATAATCATATAAACAAAAAATTTGAAGAAAGATAAACATACCAGTACCACTTCATAAATAAATACTATAAAAATCTCACCTTGCAGAAAATTTGTCTTATTGACGTTATAACGTTTGGTGCAATGCATTAGTGTTGAGTTTAATGGTTCATCAAAATTTTTTAATATATGGAAAAACCCGTCAAATAGATTGAGCTAAAAATTTGCATTGTGATTAAACACGTTATTCTTAACTTTGGTACATTCAGCTTTAAAACTGAATAACCTCTGCAGGGGAATAGGAGTAAAAGTTAAACATTTTGAACTGATTTGTACTCATATTTTTTGAAAACGATGAGGAGTAACATCTCAAAATATGTTACCAAAGGCCTTGCATATATCGCAAGCTACTGCGAAAAATACTAATATGTAACAAAATTGGTGCGACCTGCCAAAATCAACACTGGAGGCAGCGAATAAGGATTCATTGGATTCCTTTGTTTGTCTGTGTGTGTGTGTGTGTGTTATGTGGGTGTGTTGTGTGTGTGTGTACAAGATATCAAACAAGAAGAACTCCGCAGATTTATACGTTGACGGAATGAATTTCGGCTACAGCAGCAAATCAAAATTATTTCGAAGGAAATGGTGTATCATGGATATTTTCATTTTTAAGTAATAATAATACATTGGCAACACTGGCAGAATTCCGGCAGATAACACAGTGACTTCTGGAAATACTGTAGAAACGTCTGTTGACAATGGGCTTCAACATAATCTTTATGCGTCCTGTAATTAGTGAAACAAGTGATGTGTCTACCAAGTAAACAACCATCAAATTCAAACCATTCGTAATAATGGATCAGTTTAAAAACTACACTGGACAGGCGATCAAATATCTGCAGGTGAAAGGTTCATTTATGGTTTGATCAAAGTCATGAACTAGGATGCCAATTCCGATTCGAGTTGCATTCGCAGTCTCAGGGACTGACATAGAAACAATTTATGATTTATATCGCCGAGATCAATTCAATTTAGGCATCAGTTACGTATCTATTAAAAGATCTAAAACATGAAAACGATTCGTTTTTGCACAAGGATTTGAATGGTGCTGATCTGATAATATTAGTCTGCATACTGATCCTCAGTGCGAGTGAGCATTTCTGCGTTTGATGCCTAGTGTTATAATATATACATCTTAATAGTACTAATATCTTCAATTAATAAATTAAATTGCATTTTAATAATATTTTTCAACAATAAACAATACAGGGTGAAAAATCACAATGGAGTACAGTGCAGATGTAAAACACTCAAACTTTTTTTAAAATTTGTTTCCTTACATGCTTCTGTTTGTTGTTCAATTTGGGGTACTTGTTTCAAAGATACTGAAATTTAAATAGACTGAGTCCAAATTGTCACATTTACAAACACATTTACATACTTTTGGTATTTTTCTAAAAATGACTTTTAATCTGTTTCTTTTATTCTTTTTGGACTCTTCCCTTCTTCCGTCTTTCCATTGATTGCCATTCCCAATGCTTTTTCCGTCTCATCTCTCCTGTTATATACATACGAAATATCCTTACCATATAAGAGAACGGATGTCTGTTTCATAAAACTCTTTTCTATTTTCATTTGTTTATCTCCTTTTTTCCTCCTGTGGTATATGCTATAATCTATAAGCCTTCGTACGTAAAAAAAAACAAAAAACCATCGTTTCCACTTCTTTTGTTCCGGCGAGGGAAATGATAGAAAGACTTCGACAAGGAGAGTATTGTCAATACAGGAAACGCAGTCAGTATTGCTGCGCGTGTAAGCTGCAGCTGGCCAGAGGAACAAGTAGAGCGAATTGTTGCGGTGGTGTGGAGATATGGACTGGCTCCTCTTCCACTGTGCGGATGTTGGCTACAGCTGGGTCTGCCCCCCACACACCTCCTGCCGCCGCAATAAGACAACTTTTTCCGAGTGAGCGCGCGGGGAACAGCCGCAATATCGCGCTAGTGTAAGGTACGAACTCACGTTCAGCAGGAGCTGATATTAAACTCGGCGCCACCGGCGGGATCCCATTGGTGTCATTCGGCTTGGGAATGCGGAAAAAAGAGCGAAGCGTATAACCTGGAAATGGGTTTCCTTTTCACTGTTTCAAAACTTGTAGTGGTGTTTTGTTCATCGCACCCCTTACAACAATTTTTTTTTCTGCCTCCCTCCAGCAAAGAACTAATGTTTCCGAGCAGCGTGTACGAGGCCCATATTACTTCGCTTCTCCTCGTTGTCTCGGCGAATACGAGGACTAACAGTCCAACCTTCCAACGTGATACGGCTGCAGAGAATTCGGTAGTCGTATAAACCGCGAAGTAATACACTGTAAAACTCTCACTTTTTGAATCCTGAAAGCTGATAACTTAATCCCTAAAGGCTTGGGACGTAGTTAAGGAATTTCAGGTGTTAAAAATGACGGGCGAAAGGAATGTTTTGACATTTCATTTCTTTGCAGTTGCCTAAATATATAGAATTTATGTTACTTAATGCTCATAACCTTATTGTATAATGTTGTACATATTCCGGTTGTAGTTTACACAGCTGAAATTAATGAAGTTAGAATTAGGGAACCAGTAAAATTAAAAATAAATCAGGAATGCCACTTGATATTGGTTCTATTCCTGGTCTTGTCTTATTCAGCTTCGTAAATATGGAACTAATCCTATCCGTATGAAGAAATAACTTCACCAACTCGGTGCTTATGAAAGCAGTTTAAATTATTTATAAAATTAAATTCACGGTGAATTATTCTGTAAAAAAATGTGTGAGTTGTCATGCTGGTCCTGCCTGCACATCTTTCACTTATATTGCTGTTCAAAAATCATAGCTTCTATTACCCGTGTACGAATACATTAATTGTATCGCGAAATAAATTTAATCCACTAGAAATATTTACATGTGTCTGATGTAGTGACATCTGTTACTGTTGTTGTTGTTGGTGCTTTAGGGCGCGTCGACGACTTGGTCATTAGCGCCCTACATCTGTTACTATTACAATTACTCCGCGATTCACTAAAAGTGTTTGGCGGAGGGTGCATTGCACCTATCAGGAATGGTAATGGTTTGGAAGGGATATACGGGATATGACAGGTGGCGCCCATGGGCTATTGTGAGGAACCATCCCAGCATTCGCCTGGAGCGATCTAGGGAAACCATGGAAAACCCAGATCAGTATGGCCGCAATCGACTAGAGGCTCTTCACCTTGGAGACCTGCTGCGGATATGGGTACGAACCGGCGCGACACCTCCACGTGGCCCTTCCCGGATTTTCACAGTATACTATAACGCTGACTTAAAATATCTTCATCGAATATAAATATCTTGTAACCTTGTTGAAAAGGACGTGTTGAACAGAGTATTATGACAATTCGTTTCTTCGCTAACTAAACACAATTTTCATTAAATAACGCACGTAACCTTGAAAATGGTGTCATGTAGTTGTTTCTAGGCTTACTGTAAAAAACAATATCGCTGTACAAAGAGTATAAGAAAAATCTATATCGGAGGAATTTTAATTAAGAAAAAGCAACTAATATTTATTGTGTCGATTTCAACGTAATAGGAACCTTTCTTTCAGTGTTCTGACAATTCATTTCTGCACGTGTCCTTGACTAAAAAGAAATGTTATTAAATTACACGCATAACTTAGAACATCACCTCTGGTCGTTGTTAGTTAGGCAGCGGAGGCGAGAAGCGTGACTGCCACATTGTAACCAAGATTAAAAATTTATTATTATAGATGGTCGGCAGCTGCGTTCAGTACACACTTCAGGCAAATTTAGTTTCTTAAAATTAAAAAAAAAAACACCGAAAGTAACTGAAAGGATTTCCCAAACTATCTGAATAAATCAACTATATTTTCATAATAGTCTGAACTCCAATGTTTAAAATGTCATTCCTTTTCTAGTAGGCTCAACGAGCGACACTAAAAAAAAAAAAAAAAAAGACACACATGCATAAACAAAATAATCCTTTTATTCGGAAGATCCATCGCAGGTTAATCACACCATTTTGGAAATTTTTCTTTCATTTGCTAACTCAACAGTTCCGTTCAAAGTACTACATACCCGTTACATAATCAATTAGAAGAAGGTCGCTACAAAATCTTCACATTAAACGAAACCAAAAAATTTCTCGCTTATACGAGTTGCGCAATTCTCCCAGTCGTCTTCAAAAATTTAATCTTTCTTTCTGTAGCTTAATTCACACAAAGCTTAATACACTTGAACAATTTCATTACTCTGAATAAACAATTTCGCCTGCTTGATAGTTATCAATTTAATTCTTTCATAGTAGATGTCATGCAGTCTTACAATCTTCACTTTTCTTCCTTACGCCTAACTATTTTTATGGAGTGAAACGAAAAAATTAAGTCTGTAAGAATGCTTTGCTGAATCGCATCTAAATTCTGATGACGTTAAATGGCCCTAAACTACACATTGTCAGGCATAGAAGTTAACACTGAGTCTGAGCCCTCGAGAATTCTGGAAGACAACAGACAAAATCAAAACCACACTCGATCTTCACTTTTCTCTGTTTCACTAATTTTTAGTGACCAACACTAACTCCACAAATAAAACGGCGAACGATTCAGCTATAAAATAAGATGATGTTCACGCCCAGAAAAAGTCGTAATCTGATCACGAATTAAGTGAAGAAATAGTAGAGCGACGTCTTTTAGAGACGGCTTATCTCCGTGCGGCGCTGCTTCTATTGAAGTGTTCGAAGTTCAGTTAACTTTCTTTCATAGTTGGAATACAGAAAAATTACTTTTTATGCTGGCGTGTGTATAATTCTTTGGAAACCGGAAAGGCACCCATGGCAGAATTGCTCGTAAACAGATGCTACGACATTGTTCACATATATTTCTCTTTTTTTTTAATGGCTTTACGACTCGTCGATGTCGAGGTGATTAGAAGAGGAACGGGAAGGAATTTGGCAATGGCATTTTGAATGAACCACATCGGCATTCGCCTGAAGTGATCTGGGAAAACCATGGAGAATCAAAATGAGGATGACGTGACGGTGATTCGAACCTTCATCCTCTTCAAATAAGTTGCAACAAAATTTAATGAAGATGAATCATAGCTGTTGATTACAAGATACTTCGTTTTGATAATGGTGTGATATCAGCTGAGATGGGATGAAGTTTTGCAGTAGAACTTTCATATGATTATGCCATGTACTCGTTTGCAAGTGACACCAGTGTCATGTTTCAACCACATTCTATCATTTACAAAGAACCTTATGAATTAAAAATACTGAATGTGTAGCATTATATTTGAGTGTTAGACTGTATTAACAATTAGAACATCACAACTACTTTTCAGAGTCAATAACAATTCTCACCTCCATTATATTATCGTATTTGTATACGGTATCTAAATTTCAGTGAAGAAATTATTGAGAGGCGATCCTGGTGCACTTGGAATGTGATTCCTAAACTACAACGTTTTGTTACGTAGATCTTAATTCCAAATTAGCCAATGTAAAATTGTTGATAACTTGCCGCTTGCATTCGTTATATGACTTTTTCTTACAATTCCCAGATGATCTGTGTACTTAACTCAAGTTGATATGGTGAATTAACAGATGCAGTTGATGTTATATAAGTCAAGTTTTATAATAATTCATTTTTAAATTTATAATACTGGATGAGAGAATTTACAGCATCAACGATCTGAAATAACTAAATTTTTGTCAAGTTTCTGAAACTGTAACCAGTGATCTGTTGATAACTTGGATTGCTCAAATACGATTTTCATCAAGTTATGTGTTCCGCACTGCATTACTTGTCACATAGACTTTGTATTTGACATGTTTTGCCACTGAGTAATTCATTCACTATTCATTCAGTACTCTGAAAACTATGTACGGCGATCGTTAAAATAGTTGTTGAGATCATAAGAGATAGGAGAGAATTAGGAGAGAGAAATGGGGAGGAATTCGGCCATGGCCTAGCAGGAACCATCGCTGTATTCAGCTGTAATGATTACAGGACACCTTAGAAAACAAAAAGCTGGATGGCTGGACGGGTTGTTGAGCGATCATCCACCCAAATGCCAGCCAATTCAAGTTAAATTTAGTGCCCAGTTAAACAGACAAATACCGTAGTTGGTAGCACTGTCTAATGGCGGGACACGTCTTATGAGTCGTTTAGCTTCCAGGAGGCCTTATCAGGGGTTTGTTTCACTGGAATCGCTTAAGTAGTCATACATCCTCACCTTGAACAACGCTGTGTGTTTTTAACTTATTACAATAGGAAAGATGTATTAGAAGTTTAGAACTCTTAAAAGACACTTTTACCATACATAAGCATCTGTAAATTGTGTCGCCATAGAGCTGCACACTATACGGCTTAAAATCTTTGACAAAAGATATTTATTCGTAAGCTACTGGAAACATAACCCCAGTGCATTCAAAACCGGAAAACTAAATTTAAGGACATAACCACGAGAACTTCTTGTTACATTTCTCATTTTGGAAAAACAAAAGTTTTAATTTAATTCTCATCGTATTCGAAGTTAATACTCCTCTTGATGATTACGTGACAAATGGTAGATGTGTTAGAAAAAGAAAAATACTGAATCATGATTTTTTTTTACCAGAAACCAGTGTTATGTACATCATACGGAATAAGATACGCATATACGTTTTCCAATTGTTTAGATAGAGGAATTAATTCTTAGTCTTCCAAGGGTCATTGATCGAAGCAAAAATAATAATCTTATTGACTATGCAGACTTGTTACAAACATTAGGATTTGAAAGGGTACAGAATGGTACCGATTCAAAAATTGGGAGGAGACAAGTACGAATGGGAAATATGTATGAATGTATGACATTCATCCGCATCAGAAATGTCTGGATGCAAAGAACACAGTATGTATATCAGCAGCATGGCTTTAGGAGATGATAGACGCAAAATATTTCATTTCGACTGTGTCGTGCTTGGATTTACAGTTTAACGTTGAATCATACCCAAGCATATTGCATATGGTCGATCACAACTCTTAAAAACTCCCTTGATTTTGAGAACAAGTGCTTTAAATTATCAGGACATTCAAAGACTCAGTGACTGAAATAAACTAAAAATAATAATAATAATAATAATAATAATAACAAATAAAATAATAGTAAAAATACAACCTGCAAATTACACCCCTGAATATGAAACATCAAATACTGGAAATTTCACTTGTAATTGCTAATCATTGCAGCTGAAGTTGTATCGACTATAATGTAAAGTAACCATTTTGGGTAAAGCTAATTCTAGCATGTTATTCGTAAGTCCGATTTCGAAATATTGTTCCGTATACACAATAGCATTTCCCAGTTTGAATATGGTTAAAGTGTATGCTGTAAGCATATCAAGATTTTGATTTTGAAGTATGTACGGAAAATGCTTTTCTTTTTGTGGCGGCTGGTAAATTTTTTTTGACAACAATCATTTGTTCCAGCAGATGGTCAGCCTATACTGAGGAGGAAAGAAATCAAAAACGATAAAAAGAAATAAAAAACGTTGCAATAATTAATTTATTTAAGGAAGTAGAAAATCTGAGACTGTGTTGATAGTCACTTTATGGGTCACCACTTTTCATACATGAAAACATAATTGCAGACGAAGAGCCATGGCTCTCATGATAGCATAGTGGCTTCATACAGAAGTAGGCCTGGGACAGTTTAGAAGACATACGATGTAAGTTACTCTAAAAATATATTGGAAAATTTTTGGTAAATACATATCACTCGGTGTTATACAGAACTGCATGCAAGTACTCCTTCGAGTCACAATAAGAGTTAACATCAGAGAAACACTGATTTCTAAATGTATTCTTTAACGTGGCGATAGGGATTGAAATTCACACTGGAAGGATTAGGTTTTCCAAAAAATACTGGCATCCAACTACGTTATGGGAATGATTTAGATGTTAGGGCGGGGTGTAAGGCGTGGAAGACCAAATCGTGCGAGCAGACTTTTCCTTCGGCAGCCTCGGAAGCAGTTCGTCTCCTCCACAGCACCGCCCACAGCGGCAGATTGAGAAACTTTTGGTGAACTCTCGGCCATAATGGAACGATTCTCTCCTCGCCAGCCGCGGGAAGGCTGCTGCTGCGTATAACGCCAAACCACACAGCACCATACACTTCCATATTACTGCGCAACAAACTCCGCCTCTTTAATTTCAGTCACTCCTCTAATCTGAAACACATTGTCAGTCATCTCACTGATGCATATAAGCTTCGTATACTCGTATTTTCAAACTCATTACTGAGGTGCTGATGGTTAAGAAGCACCGAGCGTCCTTGGTGAGCTTTAACGCTCTGGTCTCGCATTCGGGAGTACGCTAGTTCATACCCCTTTCTGGCCATCCAGATTTGGATTTTCCATGGCTTCCCCAAATCACTCCAGGCGAATGTCGGAATGGTTCCATCAAAATACCATTTCAGAATTCCTTTTAATTCCTTGACCCCACTTGTTTCCATCCCCTAATGACCCTGACGTCGACTAGGCATAAAGCCAAAAACCAAAAAAGGTAAATAAGTAACTATGAATCTGTCCGTCGATATTCGATAAGCATTCAGATATACAGTCTGTCTTTCATCCTTCTGATGACGTTAATGTCTTTGGATACAGCTTGAATGTCTGCTCACGAAAACTACCCATTCTGTTTCATACCGGAAATTTTAAAACTTGTTACTCAGCCTAAGCCCCAAAGCCAAGACATCCTTAAATAGCCGGCACGACCACGGGACTGGAACCATAAAAACTCCCGGTACGCTTCCCCCCCCCCCCAAACTCTATAACGGGAATAACCAACTGCTAACCTAGTTGATAGTCCTCTGCCCACTTATCTTCAGATCATTTGGGAATAACCTTCATTCTATAATCTACATTCTCTACTATCAGAATAAATTAAAACCAAGTGCAACTATTAACGGGTAATGAAATATCAAAAATATCACGTAATGGTTAAACAACAGCGTTTTCAATGTCGAGAAACTCGTATCAATGTCAGATATACCATACAGTTTCCAGCGGAAAGAGTTCGTACACAAAGGTGATGTCTTAAAGGGGATGCTGCGGCAGAAAATCAACCATCCGTATCCAACATTATGACGCAGAGCAACAATATTCGTACAGCGCTATCACTGAAATACAACAAGAACACAATGACTAACTCACGAACAATCTCGGCTGCCATTACTATGACATAAACTGGCCGAATCATGGCATGCATATTAATTTTCTCGGGTCTGTGCAAGTCATATCCTTGTGCTAAAACGAATCCTTCTGACGTTTTATATCTGCGAATAAATGATTACTAAACTGAATTCGTTCTGCCAGTTCAATTATAACTTTTTGAAAGATCAGTCCTTCTGACTTGTGTATGCTGGCTGTAAATTAACTGGAATCGAAATTTTACCCTAGTGCATGACTTTGATCCAACCATAACTACTGCTTTCGTCTGTCTTTTATAAACGTTGCATCAATTTTAGTATCAAGTGCAGGAGTAAAGAAACGCATTACTTTGAACTGAAAGTGTAAAAAGTATTGCGTTCTATAAAACGTAGATTCAAAATGATAGGTATGATATTTTATAAAACGTCTGCTGGCTGTAATGCAAATTATCTGATTCAATTCATCAGATTAAACTAGGAGGAATTAATGACAACTTAGTAAAAATGTTGTTTGACCTACTGTAACAAGACTTACCATCGTTTCTCAAATCTTTCAGTCATGTACAAATATTGCACATCTTGCAAATTTATAGTAGTTTAGTTGAAGCGTCAGCCAATATTTTCAGTATAAATGAACTAAACAAATGATATAAAATTTATACGCAAGTGTATAACCTGGAACTAACACCAATGGCGTGAATGGGTGTACTAAAACTTTGTATAAATTAATATCCGCTCTTGAAATATTGCGCTACTCTTCTCTATTATTATAAATTAATAGATAACAACTATTAATCGCTTTCAGTTTACTAATAATGATTAAAAACACTTTTTCATGTTCATACTCTAACAACAGTGACAGTAGTATACGGTTACAGCTCTTTGTAAATGTTCAGTAATGATAGCATTTTGTTATTTACAATCCGCCGTAGCAGGGAAGAAACTGTTGATGTGGTGAAGTTGAATATTTGCAAGATGTTCAGTTGTCGAGACACTGAAGTAAGCTTCTTTAGAGTGGCTGACCTCAGAGATAAAAATTAATATTTTTTGTCAGCTTTGTAGTCAGCAAAAATATATTTACCCCTTCAAAACACTGGTCGTCGATATTTTCCTTTGAGCGAAGTGTTTGTAAGGGAAATGAAATGTCTGTAGCAGAAAGGGGATTGCAATAGTCAACGAATTCTTCAAAGGAATATTTCCGAAATAAGTTTCTAAAGACCAGCCAGATGAAAGTGAAGGATGCCGACCTCGTCTTAAAAGATAAATGACACTCTGAAGGTGAGCTTTTAAGCAGGAGAAAATAATATTTCAGGATTTCGTAAAATGATTGAATTTCTAATAGAGTTGGGGTTTTTCAATCAATAATTCTGTTTTCGTGTACTCTTACTATCATTGATTCACGTCTTATTTACTAACGCTGTTCTTGCAATTTAGCCGTGCTACCTAGCAGATTATCAACAAATCTTTTGACCCTTCATAACTTGCTAAATGCAAGGACTGATCAAATTCACGATTAAATTAATTCAGGATGTGTGGCAGTAGATAATAAAAGGATCATGATAAAAATATCTGTATATTTCTTCTAAGAACCTACCTGCCGTTAATTTTGGACAAACTACTCTCCCTTCCGTGCATTATG
>JARYHS010012519.1:183045522-183079520 GCA_031002005.1 Vandiemenella viatica
ATGTAGTAGAAGATTACTGTGATAGTTCTACGGGATTGAATACTATGATACCTCTTTCTTCTGTGGAGTGCCTAGTAGTTCCAACTCTACAATGAAAAACATTTTCTCTGGTTACCATCTGTTAATGTAAAAACTTTCAACGAGACTGTTTTTAATAAGAAATTAAAATTAGTTTTGGCTTCACAAACAGCATTTTTAATTTAACATTTCAAGTTTTCTGTGTATTTATTTGCGCAGTCGTACGCTCCAGGACTCAACGCTAGCCGACTGCTTTGCTTACTTACTGACGGAGCAATATGTTTCCTCCAACTCTACAAAATATTCTGTTTGCAGCTCCTAAACGCTGGCAACCTATCGCTCAGCAGAATGCACCGAAAGTAACAAAATATATAAAAGTTAAAGGAAGATGGAAACTTAATGCAGAAATACAGAAATGCAGAAATACTGAGAAAGTGTATAAAATGCAAGAAAATAGAATAATAAAAACACTCCATAAATAATGGTGACACACAGATGACTTAGCTTTCTATTACCCTGTCATCATACACTTACCATGACATTAGTTCTATGTGATAATGCACTATACTTACCATAACATCACTTACGATGATCACATACCAAAGATCAGTCGACTGTTGCAATAAACCGAACTCATGTGACCATATATCCCATGTGAGGAACCAGTAATACACGTGTCCGTTTCGCATAAATATGGGAACGGTTAAAACGAGGGAAGCAGGTTTAACTTTTGCTGCCTTACGTTATGCCAACTGCAATAGTCTTAGTGAGTTTACCGTCTAAATATACTCACTCCCGATGTTGCTGGCGTCATAACTCAGAAGCCATGAATGCGCAAAAGATGGGTTCGAGAAATTAGTATGAGAGACACCTTATACTCTATTTTATTTATCCGCCCCGATTGTATGATACAACTCAGTAACAACTTTCGGTGGCTGGGACAATATCTTGCTAACTTCTGTTAAAGTGTAAAGGCCAGCTCACACTAGAGATTAAGGTGCTGTCACGTCAGAACAATTCAGGAACCACACTTGCGGTCAGGTCAAATCATACATGGCGTATACCAAAAGTAGTAGGACTGATTTTTTTACAAAAAAAATTATTGAAGATATCTTTACAATTGCTTAATCCTCTTCGAAATAGTACCCTTGGGCAGCTACACACCTAGAATTATGCTGCTGCCACTGGCCGTACTCCTTCTGGAAGTCAGATTCGGGGACGCTGTTGAGAGCCCTCGTCGATGCTGCCTGAACGTCCTGGATCGAGTCAAACCGCTGTCCCTTCAGATGCTGTTTCATCCTTGTGAGTAAAAAAGTCAGATGGAGCCAAATCAGGACTGTAGGCGGGGTGCAGCAACTCGACAATGTCGATTCTGGCCAACAGTTGCCTCATGACGGCGCGCCTTGGCACAGCGCATTGTCGTGATGCAGAGTCTAGTTGGCGGAGATGACTGGTCGGACGCGATTCACAGGCGGGCTGGCACTTGCACATAAAAGTTCGAATTGACAGTTTCCCCACGGGAAACGAACTACTTATGAATCACCCCGCGACGGGCAAAAAACACGATCAATATTGTCGTGATCTTTGATTTCCTCAGCCGAGCCTTCGTTGGACGGGAGGACGTGGAAGACAAGTGTTGGTCCGATTCGGCGTTGCCACGTTGCTGCACCCCGCCTACAGTCCCAATCTGGCTCCAACTGACTTTTTTTTTTATTCCCACGGATGAAAAGGCAGCTGAAGGGACAGCGGTTTGACTCGATTCAGGACCTTCAAGCAGCATCGACGAGGGCTCTCAACAGCATCCCCGAATCTGACTTCCAGAAGGCGTACAGCCAATGGCAGCAGCATAATTCTAGGTGTGTAGCTGCCCAAGAGGATTAAGGAATTGTAAAGATATCTTCAATAATTAAAAAAAAAAGAAATAAAGAATTTGACCCTCTAAATTGTTTTATTATTGTTTAATCATAACAGTTTTTGCGTTCAGCTTAGTAAAATTGTTGATTATACTACAACGAACAAAAGAGTACAATGAAACGAATTTTTAGTGTTTTCACGTTAATAATATAAAATAATCATCTTTTCTATGACGATCCTACTTGCGTAATTTTATAATGTTTATTTGCTTATATAATAGAGTGTTTTATCGTCTCTATACATATTATAGTTTCGGGTCACAAATTGCAATATTTTTATGAATAAAATCATACAATTCACTCAAACCGCGAATAAGCTATGAGACGCTGGCAGTTCATGTTGATCTGGCCTGACCAGACTGTTGCACGTTCACACCAGCTGACCGCTGGATCAGATCAGGAGCGCTCAAGTCTTGGCAGTTGTTGACCGGTGGCGACTCGATCATCAGGTGGACCTAAACTGATCGTGCAGTGAGAATGCTTTCATAGGATTACGTGTATAGTGATTTTGATGTTTGCCCTGATCTCACTTGATCTCCAGTGGGAACCGGCCTTAAACACAGCGGTGAACAATCACGATGTTAGAAGCTGTACCCGGGCTCTACATTGCTTGACCTCAGTCAACTACTTGCAGTTAGATAGGTTATTTTCTGTAACTTCATTACAGTTGGCCCTTGCGTGACAAGTTAAAGGGAAAAGGGGAGGGGGAGGGTAGGCGATACTCGAGAAAACATTTTGCATCTTGACAACTATTGCTCCCCTTCATTCTCGAAAAAGTAGCTAAATCAAACTTATGACGGATATAAATTCTAAAAAAATGTAGACGGTTGAACATCCTCACCTGTGAATCATTTATTTATTTATTTTCAAATAGCACGTATCTGACATAAATACATTACAATCCGTACATCATATTAACAAAAAAGAAAAAAAAAAATCACTGAATACCTAAAAAAAAAAATTGCATTCTCTCTCCTCTAGCCATTTACACAGATTTTCTCTGAGATTTCCAACAGTTCAGTACCTTTTTACTTCTTCTGGTAATTTGTTATACATGGTTAAACCTTTGTGTAACACTATTTTTGTGGTTTACTCCTGTTATTATAAGTCAAATGATTTGTCTGCTTTGTCTTTTAATTATGTTCAACGTTATTCTTTTATACTTACATTTTCAGTTCGTCTTTTATTTACTGTAGTGCAGCCATCATTCCGTTATTAAAAGTATTTTGTACGCCATGATTGATAATGTGGAGCAATATCTTACGTCAGGCAGCATAATTGCTTTAAACAATAGCTCTCTACCTTGTTCAGATAGTATTTTTCTTAATTTGTGTTTTAAATTTACCTTTTTGCTACGTTTTTATTTATGATCTACGTATTCTAAAAACTACAGAAGGATATTTATATTTTTGTACCCCATTAATTTTATTTCCAATCATTATGACAGAATGGATTGCTTCTGCCTGTTTCCTAAAAAAAAATTTCGCCGTTAGCACATATATTGCTTTAGCCACATTCGGACTTAACAAACTTTTATTTAGCCATCCATTAACTAATTTCAACTCATCATTTATCACCTTTATCAAGTTTTATAGATTTTATCCATGACAATATATCAGTGCATCATCTGAAAACATGTGAATTTTACAATTCTTTAGTACTTCCGGCAGATCATTTATATACCATATAAATATTAAGGGACCCAGTTTACTTCCGTTTTTCACCTCTCTTTCTTCAGACATAACCTCATTGAATCTGACTCTTTGATATCTTTTTGCTAAATAATTTTCTTATCAGGTATAAACCTTACCAGTTACATTATACATATTTTTTTAAACTGTAATTACCTGTTAACAGTTCCAAATGCTCGCTTAAAGTGTAAGAAAACTGTCGTTACGTCCTCTCCATTGTCAATTGCTTCCAACCAATTTTCTACAACCAAATTTACGCGCAACGTGTGCAGATAATCTAATTTTCGTGATTTACAGACTAGCCAGCGGTACCTGCAGCATAGACATAGACGTGTTTGCGGCTACCTGCTCCGAGTTCAGCCTGTGCGATCAACAAAGGGTTTACAAGAGGTTGAATTTTAGCACTAGAACACACTAACACATTGCTTAATTAATCTTAGTAGGGGGCTCAAGTGCTATATTATAAATTAATTTCCAAATGATTGTCTCAGTAATAATTACAAATGATTGATGTGCTTTACTGATTATCACTGTTTATCTTATTTAGATCCAATTTAATGTATCATTCTATTTAAATAATTTACTAGTATGACAACTATTTCTTAACAAAACAATAAAATAATGGATTGATCCCCATAGATATGGAATATTGTGATTTACTCCAAAAGTGTGGGGTTCTTCTTAAATTAAGGGATAAATATCAATTAGGAAGATAATTTGTGTTTTATTGCGTAGTATTACGAAAGTGACTAGCGTCTGCATGGTGGTCTAGAGCTAACTAGGAGGCTGATGTCTTTGTAGCTGATAGTAAAAAGATATCTAGTAAAATATTGAAGTCAACATTCACAATTATTGCACACATAGTTTCTGCGCCACACGAAATACTCATTAAACTAATAAGCTGGTCCTAATAATGACAGCCTAAATCATGCTTAGATCTAATAATGCTCTCCAAATGGTGACAAGTGCAACATTGAACTGCTTCGTATTACTTGAACAGTTATTTTTCTTTTCGTGATCACTAATAGAAAGATTTTCATACTTCTTAAAATTGCTGTCGTTTGCTTGTTTAATGAACAACTGAAATGACAACCAGATCCTTCAGATACAAAACAGCCTTTTACTTTCAAACAATTAAATTTTTCCCCTCTCTGTTTAAGCAGGCAACAAGTATGAATCTAAGAATGGGGAGGGAAGGGGAAGGACCTGTATTCTTCCAGGATTGGAACTAATTTGTGAGACTCAGAAAACATAGACTACAAAAGTAATGTTTTTGTTGCCATCTGTCTCCAAACATGTTAATAGAAAAATAAAGAATCTACTTGACCAATAAATATCTTATTCAGGTAATGGAGGTTTTAATCCTTACCTTGTCGTACTCTTGCAAAATGTTGACTAGAGCAGCACAAACAACTAGAATGAATTTAGATTTCTTCGAAAGGTTACATTAAAGAACAACAGGAGTACCCTGTTGCTAAAAACCGCAGTGTAACCGCTAAACATTTAATAGCTGGAAGGGCTCTTGCAAATGGTGTGTCATTCTTGCTGATATTCGACTCTGTAGAATTGAGAAGAGACTCAAAAACACTACTCGACAATCGAAAAAACAAATCCGGAGACGACCTCTTCTTCTGTACTTGAAATCTAGCTCGTCTTCATCGTCAAGTAACAAATCATTCAACACTGCATCCATATCTGGCTCTCGGAGAGTGGGGCGTATAGAAAACTGTCGCTTCCGTGATTCATTACTCGATTCT
The DNA here is from genome assembly GCA_031002005.1 of Vandiemenella viatica. Taxonomy (NCBI): domain Eukaryota; kingdom Metazoa; phylum Arthropoda; class Insecta; order Orthoptera; family Morabidae; genus Vandiemenella; species Vandiemenella viatica. Next base: position 183,050,902 of record JARYHS010012519.1, read on the forward strand.
TTTTCGATTATTACTGCTGCGGCGACAGCAACAAGCAAATCCTCGCCGTAAACATTTTCTTGCTAAACGCCGATTCCCATATGGAGTAGTGAATTGTTAGTGGAGTTTAGTGACTTTACCAGCTGTGTTTACCACAAGGCCATGCCAGGAAGAATAGTGTGGATCCGCCTTAACTCTCAATAAGGACTGAAATTGGAAGAGAGCTACCTAATGTTAGCGTAAATTTAGTAATTAATTTCTTCTTTGTGCTGTTGGTACAGTTTATGACTGAAGTAAAGAGAAATACCTATCGGTTATTAGACAGGACATATTCTCGAGCAGCAGGTACGAGATGGCTGCATCAGATTCGTGTCAAATTTCCGGTGGCATGCCGATTCCGTCGCCACCGTGCGGAGTGGCCCCCAAAGATAACGAAATTGGCCGCGACGGAGCTGCTAATGGAGAGGCGCCTGCGGGGAGCAGCCCAGCCACCAGAGTGGATAATTTCCGGGCCCCGTGTTTGGTCAGTGGCACTGAGCCGCCCCACGGCACAAATGGTCCCTCGGAGTCTGCCGGGGAACCATTAGCGCAGAGCGCAGCTGGTAGCCCAACACCTGCCCGTCGGGAGCACACCGAACCTCTTATCAACTGGCGGGGATAAATTCCAGAGAAATGTGATGCACCTGAAACACCAAAATGTCTGCGACAACTGACCTTGTTCTTCGTACAGTTTATAACTTACTTGAATAGCCTAACGCAGGTTTCAACGTGCGTATTGTAGTGGGGGCCTTAGTGGGCAAACTACGTTACAATTATCTTTCATACTTTTATGATTAATAAAAGGGGATTTATTATGCAGGAGTGAAAATTTATTAATTTTGCAAGAATCTCGATGTTAGTTGGAATTTAGGAAAATTGTCACAATATGACATTTATTTTCCTATCATTAGCGAGTACAAGTCTGAGCGATTTTACCGTTAACATTAACATAAATTGGTAAAATCATAAAAGCAACGCTCAGAGGTACAATTAAACAATTGTATATTTACTTTTAAATCCATCTCAGAATTAAAATGCAAGAAATAATGACATTTGGAAACAATGAGAAATACAAGTTATGATGACCTCAGACAAAGGTATCATAAACAGTGACTTTACAGATAAAAGAAAATCATGGGCGCCACGAATGAACAATATATCATTCAAAAATGACTAGTTCTGTCAAATTATGCCTCTAGCTCAGGGGTATTTTACAATTACAAATTGAGAACATGGATCTATCCTCTTAAAGTCGCTTAAGGATTCAGTTTCACGGAATGCACAATCAGATGGGTTGGTCGTAATAAATTACCATTGTAGTTCTGCGTCTGATGTCTGCGGTGATCGGAGATGACCCACCGTATGCGAGATTATCTCACATGGTGGCTACAGACACGTCCTGTCTGTTAATGCGCATCATCGCATTACTGGCAGTGTCGCCGTGAGGAAGCCACTCCATCAAGCGGTCAGAGTTTTTACGACACCAGGAGTCAAACTGCAGCAGATGGCGAGAGAAGCCAACCTTCCAAGTCCACCTCAGACTAGACACGCCTAGAATCGCATGTAGAATGTCCAGCTCTTCGCTCTTCGGTCCACGAGGAAAACTTCTGGCTCCACCACCTTGCTGTCTCGAAGATCACATTCAACAGAAAATTCCCAGGATTTTAAGTTATATGCTCATTCGGATTGGATCTTCAGGTTGGCACCTAATGTCACGTGATATCCCCGATATCTCATTTGCCCCGCGTAACTAACAGAGGTCGGACATATTCGGCTGCGTTCAGGGACGACTCTGTGTTCGGGCGGCAGGCATTTCCCGCCAGGTGAGTGACCTTGTTGACCGCCCACCCCCAGGGAACAGAGTGTGTCGTCCGGCAAAACCCTAAATCCGCGACTTCCTGTCGCCATGGTTCGGGAAGACCACGATTAGCTTCAAGCCTACACAGCTCAATAATTCTTTAATATTCGCTTTAACAAGATACACTGAATGTTCACCATTGCATTACAGTCCTTACTTGGAATCTTGCGTACTTTAGGAAATTACAACAAAAATCTATCTATGTGGTCGCCCAGGATTTATGTAAATTACTCTTATATTATTATTTATATAATAAAAATGCACATTGGAACGTGGCGACAGCGCGTCACGTTACAGTATCAAAAGCAATGTCATTTTGATCGAACGAAACTACAATGGTTCATACTTTAAAACTATATCCTGATAAATATTTTAGTTGCTAACACTCACAGATCTACTGGTCCAGTAATCATGGTTCCATTTCAATATTTTTCTCTCTTTTTTTATTACGAATATCCTTTTATTATTATTATTTGCGAATGGACTCTGTTGGTTCATGCTAAACTTTGATTCTTATCATGACTTGTAATTAAGAATTTGTACGATGCTTCCATTGGGTGGTTAGAATCAGGGATTGTCAGTTCCTGGAGCAATGAAGAGAGCGTAAGCGAGACCATCTCTCTACAATTAATGTAACTTGTGTTTTCTATGATATGTGTATTTTTGTTTCTAAAATCTCTCAGCATTGGCCTAGGTGTGTTGAGGAAAACCGCCTAAAAACAGTAAATAGGAGACCTATGGACTTTGTACGGGAGTCGAACCTAGTGCCTTTGTTGCTTACCGATCCAGCTACACTGGCGAGCGTGGTGGATGAGCGGTGCGGTTAACGCTCTGGCCTCGCATTCGGGAGGACGCTGGTTCGAATTCCCGTCCGGGCATCCAGAATTGGGTTTTCCATGGTTTCCCCAAATCACTCCAGACAAATGCCGGAAAACTTCCTTCAAAAATGCCATGGCCGAATTCCTTTCCATTCCTTATACCCAGTCGCATACCGCCTCTAATGACCTCGAAATTGACGAAGCATAAAGCCATAAAAAAACGAACATCTTGTTTATAGTGGGACAAGTAATGTAAGTGACCTTCAGCTTGCAAAGCAGTATTGGTGAACTTAATATATTAACTGTATGGTTTTATCTATGTGTTACAGTATGTAAAGATGTAAAGTTATCTTTATTATAAACAATATGTGAGTATGTTTATTTTATGTTCAAAAATTGGCAGTCCTGTCATAGAACTAATTTGTGCGAGAATATCTGTGTTCTGTCGGACAGCAGTAGGAGTGGACAGTTTATTTAATTTAATTGTGATGGAGCGCACATTCCTCTGGCAAATTCTTTACACATCCAATTTTCCCTTTACTGTACCTTCCTAATTTTGCCCAATTATAAATTTTCAAGTTTCAATTCTATCAGCGTTTCTAGTAAATTATTCATCATCCCTCTTGGTAATTTATTCCAATCCATGATCCCCTTAGCTATGAAAGAAAATTTTCCCACACCCTTGTGCCTGAAGTTGTGTGCCAGCTTGTGGTCATCGTCATCTTTTCCCGTCCATTCACATCTCTTAATTCGTCCACCAACGTCTTCCCACGCTTTATCATCAGTATACACTATGTACATTCCGGAGACTCCTTTCACACTCCTCCTGTCTTCCAATTAATCCATTTCCAGCTTCTTTATCATATCAGTTACCACTGTATTCTGCGGTAATTTCCTGAGACAATTCTAGGAGTCCTCTGCATCCCTTCCAATTCCCGTATTTGATATACAAAAATGTGTATTCCACATTACACCACCATATTCAAGCAATGTAACTCAGTTCCCTTACTTCTCTGGTACAGCCCCTTTTCACTCCCTCCAACAAGTTGAAAGTGGCTGGCAGAGTCGTGATAGTGGTGGTGCATAATAGATGGTTCAGTTATTGCGGACAACCAGAAAGAAGTGTGTATGCTTTGTGTGATTTGTTCCGAAAATACGACTAACGGAACAGTAAGACTAAACGAAATGTGATCAAGCGCGGTACATGTTATTAAACTAAATATCGGGCTGTATTTTAACAAATGGACAAACATCTTCAATAAGGTATTGAAAATTAGAATCTGCATGCTTAACTAATTGTTAATTATACGCCTTTAATCTGCTTAAATAAAAAAACAAGACGGAAAAAATTAAGTTTTGTTTGTCAGTGTGTTTATCCAGCAAATTCAATTCTAAGACTTTTATTTATTTATGCAGATAATTTCAGCCATTTTCAACTAATTACGATCCCGAATTAAGAAGATTGGTTCCGCTCGGTTCTCCTCGTAGGTTATAATTAAGTTGTAGTTTGAGAACCATCTTTGGGGCACTTCATGTGAGACCGGGTGAAGCGCGTTTAAAGAATCACAAGTTGAATAATCAAAAGGCCACTCCAATTCTTGTATGTGATCCCATATTTGTGACAAGTTCTCCAACCTCTATGGTAAATTGCCTCATCACTCATACTAATCGAAGCAGGAGTATTTCAGTGCCTCCTAGCCAATGTGTAATACACAAATTAGGTCATTATCAAACAACGTGGCAAAATATTTACATATTACATCAATAACTATCCCTTCGCCACATAAAAAGTCTTACGTAAAATCATCACAAGTGACCTTGTCAGTGTGAAAACATTCATTAACGTGGCTGCACATAAATACTGATTGATGTCAACCTTTGACCAATTCATAGAGTGCGGGTGGATGTGGAACTACTAATTACATTATTTCCCCTGGAATCTTGTGTGTTCGGAACATTACTTAGACGGATTAATCGCAATGATCAATTCTAGAACCACACTTGGATAATAAGCTAAAAGAGATGTTAATGAAGGGTATAGAGAACACTGTGTTAAAGTTTCTGGCTTTAATGTTCCATGCACTTACCTCACAAATGTGGCAATCGTTGCAGTAAGAACAAAAACTATCAGTACTTAAATCTGTTATTTAGTGGGCTATAATCTCATTAATAATTCTCTACTCATATAATTGTTGGAAGAGATATGTATATAGATTAATGGTAAAATTAAATCAAATTGGATTTACTTACAAGAATAATGTTTTATAGCTTGCTTATATTCCCTGGTACAAATGATTTTTCTAAATTATTAATATTCTTAGAAAGGTATTCATTAATACATTGTACGTATATTTTCCCTACCTATCTTATGAAAATCTCATTTCCAAGTTGTGAGTCTTACAGATACTAGAACTGAACAGGAACTAGTGTAATTGATTTCGTTAAGATTTTCCATTTGATAACGGAGGCCTTAAATCCTCTGTACCAGTTATCCATTATCATGTGCAGCTCTTACTGCTCTGTGCAATCTCGCCTCCCAGCCAGAATTTAAATTCAATAAGAAGTTTGTTCGAGCAAAACGACAAAAGGAAACTTTCGGGACCTTTAAAACCCATTTCTTCTACCTTATTAAAGGCTTTCATAAAACAATTGTGCGTAACGTACAAAGTTTTAATGCCGCTTAATTTAAGATATTCATGAGATATTGGATTTTATGTGGGGAGGCTATATTGTGAGGAGTCGAATTCATGAAAGTCTTTTTGCTCGCGAGGCGACGAATTTCAGGCGCGGTTTCTTTACTTCCGAGTCATTGAATCCCAGTCAGAGCACTTCTTTAACTTGGACCGCTACGGCAGACTTCTTTTTGCGACTTGCGGTTGATCTACTGGTGTCCTGGCTGCCATAAACCTAACAGCTCTCCGCACATCATCTCGGGCAGCAATTTAACAACGCAATATTTCGCACAAAGTTTTTAAACACCTACGGAACTTCCGAAGCAGATTGTAAAGACACTGTAAGAATTATGTGTATTTGAGGGCTGGTAGGTGCGTGAGATCGCAGAAATTGTTAAGAATATCTCTGGAGTTTAGTTAAGAATTCGTGCGCAAGAATAAAGTAGGAGCGTATACGCTAATATGTTCGGAGCGTTAGAATATAAACATGTTTATTGCAATCCGGTATCATCGCGATATAACCGTCGGGCAGCTGAGTCAATCAGTGTTTGTAGAATGAACTTGTCATGTGTGTAACTGTGGACATAGTTCGTTTGCTGTTGTGAGAAAATATGGCTTTTGGTCGACAGATCTTGTGAAGTCGGTGGGAATGAGAGACAGAACTACACGGCTTAAGCTGTTTTAGTGAACTTTAGTGGGGCTATTACTCACCTATTTTCCACCTTTTATGTACGAAACATGCTATCTTCGGTGATGAAACTATAATGTCTGGTGGCTAACTTTTGGTTAATGTGTGTGAAGTGTAATAAAACCTTTCGTGAGCTGTGAACGACATGTTTGTGTACTTCTGTCTACCTCAAGTATTTGCCTTTTGACTCTGATCGATTTCGTAATTCATTTATCTTAGCTAACCAGGCTGGCGACTTGGAGACGCTTATGTGTAAATCTTTCCATTAGATTGATTTCTTTAGCGTCAAGGCATGCTCCCTTTTCTTCTTTTAATTTTTTAGAAACCATATCTGCCTGCTCGCGTAAATACTTAATTTTTTTTTTTTAAATATCTATTACGGCGCAGATAAATGGTGAAAGTTGTAGGCAGAACAACAAAAACAGCGTACTACACAACCTGACTACATTAAAAAAAAAGCTTTAAAAGAGATCAAAAATATTACTTGTCTTCGCGACAGGACATTGTTTGCTGATCTGACGTGTGCTATTTGTATGTGAAAGACAATTATCCATTAGTAATAAGCTTACACGGGCGCATTCAGAACAATCGAAAACTTTCTTTCTTAATTAACTAATTATGGCAAAAACATTACAAGATGTTTAGAAAGATAAAGTTTATCTAGTTAGAATACTATATGTGTTTTCTTTCTAGCCAGACTATAATGTAACGTATAGATATTTAAGATAACACGGGGTCTTTGTTGCCAATGTTAGCGCAGATTGATTTTATTATTATTATTATTATTTTACTTAGAGTTACGCTTATATATTTAGTGGTGTCTTGGTTCCTACAGATGCAGTGACGTGCTGTGCATGTGAAAATTTCAGAGAGACAATTGAAACAGTAGGAGGTGGCGTTTACTCGTTGTGAGGAAGCTTAAATGTTTTTCTGACACAGCCATAGAAGACAAGAAATCGTTCTCCAAGAGTTTAGATTGGCAGGCAATAAATCATGTGTCTGTATGCATCTAGTATGAATAAAAGTTTTGATAAGATCGAACCAAACTATGACGCGACCCGAGCGGCTTGTGACAGTACACAACAACTTGTGAGTTCGTTCGACCAGCGCACGTGAAAGTTTGTTTCACCCAGAATTTATGGCCTTGTGGTTGAAAGATTACTTACACTATTGCTTAGTGCTAGCAAAGCGAACAGGAACTAGTACAAGAAACGAAATAACGAAGGAAAGGCTATGTCCGTTTCAATTAAATCAAATCAACTGTTACACATGTCACACGGCAGTCGTAAATACTGCGGGAATGCAGTTCATTGGGAAATACCTCTAAAACAGTCTAATAATTACTTAATAAAATTTTAAGGTACATGTGATAGGTTTCCTAAGCTGACAGATATTATGGAGGAATAAAACTAGGCTCTACCTATTAATATTCATAAAGGTAGCTGTGCACTGCTCGGCAGAAGACGGGGTGGGGAAACAACGCGCTGATTCGCTATTGAATATAACACGGTTGTAATTTAATCACCTGAAAAGAGCAGAGTAAGAGGTTTAAACAGCATCAGAGCAGGGACGTGTTTTCCCAGTTCGGTGTAAGTCGGTTTGCAGAAAATACTGTTACCAAGTGTCCTATAGCTGGGAACTCTTGTTCGCTGCGTAATGCATAAGAAATGGCACTCCAATCGTCTAGATCACCTTTAAATACCTTAAAAATGTTGCTGCAACTTATAAGATTATTCCCATTAAAGGACTACAACAGTCCACTCTCCCAAATCTTACAGACGCTTTCAAACGCCTGTAGACAGTGGTGTATTCGAGAGAGGAGCTAACCTTAAATTCTATCGGCGGGGGCGATGTTACCTAATCTTCAGAGAGAACTTAAAAATGTTTCTTTTAATAACGACAGAAAACAACAAATGGTTTATAATAGACTAAGACTTTATTTTAAATTATCTTTTTCTTCAATCAAGCCACCGACCGATATGTAAATTTAAAGATAAATTCTCAGAAGATTACCGCTGCAACAAACTTCATAAATTAACACCACATTTGAAACTTCTTATCATTTAAAATTTCAACAGTAAGGTCCGAAATTCTTAGCTGTAAGTTACGGAAGCGTTTTCCAATCATTGTTCCCTTCAAATTTATTTCTACCTTCATTCTCGTTCACCTGCATATATCCTCGACACTATGTCAGCCTATTGCACGACTTGACATATTAGCTCAACTGAAACAAAACTTCTCCGTGAAAATCTATTTCTCTGATCGTGAAGCATACACAAGTTTAATACTACGCCGGCCTCGGTAGCGTAGGGGCTAGAGTGCTAGCTCCACGTGCCGGGTCGCCGGTTCGAATCCGGCCGCGGGCATGGATGTTAAGTGTTGTGTGTCTGTGTGTGTGTCCTGTCTGTCCTGTGGCGTTCGCACTTTGAAGACTATATAAACACTGGATTTAACTGATTCACTGGAAGCTATAATATAACACATTGAGCTGGCTGTATGGCCTCAGCTGCCAAAAGCCATTTAAACAATAAATAAATAAAAATTCCGCGTTCAGCGGCGGTCAGACGCGGACGTGCTGTCAGCAACTTCCGTTAACGCCGCAGCTATTATAACAGTGTTAGTGTGAAGTTTGTGTGTGAGCTATTGAAAACCCATCAACGCAGCCGCATTTAGGCGATTCTGCAGTAAAAGGTAAGAGATGGCTTCCACCGCCATAACAAGAAAAAACACAGTGAAATTCACATTCGATCGAGCATACGTAAGACCATCGGCCTATGAAATACATGAGTGGTTGTTTGATAAAGTAAAGCTAATTGACGAAGAAATACTGGGAATACAACTAGACTCGTTCCAGAACTGCGTTTTTGTTAAAATGATAAGCGAGGAACATTGTGTTAGTGTAATTGAATCAAATACCGGGAACCTAAAATTCCATCATGCCGATGGAAACGTAAGCAATGTTCAAGTAACGAACGCAGGAATGGGAAAAAGACAGATAAGAGTGTTAAATCTGCCCTTTGAAATATCTAATGAAGCCATTCTACAAGCAATAAAACCGTTCGGCAACGTGGAAGAGATCGCAGAAGACAAATGGGGAGGCAATATCAGGTTTAAGAAAGCAAATGGAGTGCGGCTAGTAAAAATGGAGATAACGAAACACATACCATCATACATCAATGTATGCGGTTTCAGAGCACTGGTTGTATACGACGGCCAGCCCAGAACTTGCGCTCTATGCAATTCAATACAACATATCAGAGCAAACTGCCCCCGCATACAACCTACAGTACTACCGCTAACCTACCTCAGACGAACAGGAACACCGAAACAAGATGAACAAGATGAAGAAATGCCACTGGAAGATCAGCAGCAGTTTCCACCACTGACGATAACGGACAGTGGGAACACGGAGACGAAAACAAGAAGAGAAACGAGGGAACAACAAAATGACGACATAAGGAACACTGAAGAAACAAGGTGCGACGAGGTATCCAAAACCATGAACACAAAAGCGAAAAACTTACCAAGAAAACAAGAAGGAGACTTGATAGAAAAGACAATAACAAACATGGAAGAGACAAAACAGAAGAGAAATGTTGAATCGTTGAAAAATACGGCAGAAACCGACGATAACAGGGAGTCGGCCGACGAGAAGGACGAAACGACGACAGCAGAAGAAACCGAGTGGACGAAACCAGCGAAGCCCAAACCCAGTAAGAAACGTCGTGCAAGAAAACAACCAGAGACGAAAAGTAAACAAACTAGGGAAACATCCACTGAAAGAGAAAATACAGACGATGCTAAAGGCACTGGTAAAAAGCTCAAAAAGCAACAAATCGGGAAGAGCCGGCCAACATTTAATGCAGAGTTAAATCCAAACTCAGTCAGACACCGAGAAACAGGTACGGAGACAGAAGGTATGTCCTTTAGTTGGGCAGACAACGATCATAACGAAGACATAGAGGATGTCAGGCAGACTTCCTGAACATAAATCGCAGCGACGAACTCACAAGGAAACAAACACCTGGAGACCGTAAACAGGAAACTTAACGGCATAGAACAGACTTGACGCATGGAACAGCTGCTGTCGGACACTAATGGATTGGCGGACAACCAAGGCCAAGCACCATCACAATGAATCAAGTCTTGACACTAACAACGATTAACATCAATCGCATAACAGCTAAAACAAAGTTTTATGCCTTGCAACAATTTCTTATCCAAAATCAAATAGACGTCGCACTCATGCAAGAAGTGATAATCAGGGAGTTTGAACTCTTCGGTTACGAAACCATAACCAATTTAGACTCCCACTGCAAAACCGGAACTGCAATAATAATCAAGGAAGGACTGTCCTACACAAACCCGGAAATTTTAACATCCGGAAGGGGTATAGCAGTATACATCAAGGACATATGCATCGTCAATTTATATGCACCCTCAGGCACTAATAAAAAACAGGAGAGAGCGGAATTCTTCAAAAGTGATATACCTTACTTATTACGCAAGAAACCGACCAGACTTGTAATTGGCGGTGACTTTAACTGCGTAATTGACCGAAGCGACCAAAGACCAAACCCTAACATCTGTCAAGAATTAGCAAAAATGGTCGAAGGATTAGGCCTCAAGGACACGTTTCGGGCATTGCACGGAAACCAAACTAGTCACACACACATGACCCCGACATCAAAAAGCAGACTTGATAGAATTTACGTATCTAACACTCTAGACCCAGCAGTTAGTAGCGATGAAATAGTACCCTTAAGCTTCTCCGATCACTGTGCGTACATATGCAGAATTAAGTGCGACCCAATTAATATTCAGAGAGGTAAAGGATATTGGAAGATGAACGTTTCGCTTCTTCGCGATGCTGAATGTAAGGAAAGCGTCATCACCACCTGGTTTTCAAGTGTCAGAAACTGCCACAAGTATAGCTCAAATTTAAGCTGGTGGATAACCCATGCGAAACCAAGAATAAGAAAAGCTATTATCGCCTACTCACACGTAAAACATCACTGTACAAACAATACCATGGAATTTTACTACAGATGTCTGAAGGACCTGTACAAAAAAGACGTGCACACCATCCACGACCACGTACTGATTAAAAAGTATAAAGCCAAAATTAACAAATACCAAGCATCAAGAATGGAATCCCTTTTAGTCAACACCGATAGCGTGGACTTAGTAGAGAAAGAGAAGGCATCGCTATACCATCTGATTAGGGCGACAAAAAGAAGAAACTCCCAGTACTTATCAAACATAACTGCGGAAGATGGAGTCAGAACAACCAACCAAAAGGAAATTCCCGCAATGATCTGGAACCATTTTTCATCCTTTTACAGAGCCTCCACCACAACCGGAGATAACAGAGACTCCACCCTAAACCACATAAATGAATACATGGACGACAACGAGCGAAGAGAGATTACCAGAGACATCACACTAGAAGAAGCAGAGTTGTCCCTCATGGCTGGGAAAACTAGAAAATCTCCCGGTAAAGACGGTCTTCCCATGGAATTTTATAGAGCTTTCTGGAACATCATATCCCACAAGATGGTCGATATATTCAATGAAATATGGCAGATTGAACGATTGCCTGAAGCCTTCACGGAAGGCATAATAATTCTCATCCCAAAAACACCACACACGAAGAATATCAGAAAGTTAAGACCCATAACGCTACTGAACTCCGACTTCAAGATTTTGACTCGTATCCTGAAACGAAGAATAACACCATTACTCACCAAAATTCTTGGCCCGTACCAAGCGGGTCCGATCCCTAATCGCGGGATCCAACATGCAATCTTGGAACATAGAGATATCATCTCCTTGGCAGACAACCTGAAGCTAAAAGCGGGAATTCTCTTCCTAGATTTCGACAAAGCATACGATCGTGTCGAACACCAGTTCTTATACAATACCATGAGGAGAATGGGCATGGGAACGAGCTTCGTATCAGTAATCAAGAAACTAACCAACGGTGCTACCACAAGTGTATTAGTAAACGGATTCATCTCAAAAAACTTTCGTATGGGCCGAGGGCCTGAGACAAGGCTGCCCCCTCTCAATGGTCTTGTTCGCCATATACACGGAACCCTTACTACGGAGCATCCACTCCTTGACAAAGGGTATAACGTTCCAAGGTAGAAGATACACTACAAGAGCTTATGCAGACGATATTGGGTTCTACGTAACCGACAATGACGACCTAGTAACAATTAATAACCAGATAAAGATTTATGGCCCTGAAAGTGGCGCCACAGTCAACATGGACAAATCAGGCATACTTTACATTGGATCAGGACCTCAAAATCTTGTAAATACTTATGGATTCAAACAAATGAGCAAACACAAGGCCTTAGGTGTGTGGCTAGAAACCAATCCACTCAAAATGAGTGTAATCAATTGGCGAGAAGTGTTAAACAGCACAAGGGCCATTCTGCAACTGCACAAAACCAGACGGATCAACAAAATACAGAAAGCAAATTTAATAAATCTGGCGGTCCTTGGCAAATTAAACTATGTTGCCCAAGTGCTCCCTGCACCGAAAGGGATAATACAAAGCGTTCAGAGGGCAGTAGCCTGGTTCTTGAGCCAAGGTGACATATTCAAAGTCAACTTCCAGACGCTAACCCTGCCAAAAGCAAGAGGAGGTTTAGGTTTAATGGATGCAAGAACCAAAGCAAATGCGATCTTCATACAGGCAATGAGGAAAGTATCTGAAAACAAGGAAACCATAACGGCACAATTATTGGAACATTATAAACCGGTGAGTACAACGGCACCGGTAGGGATTGCCCATATCAATAATTCCCTTTACCATTTCAGGCTGTACTTCATCGAAAGCAGCTATATCATGGAGACAAGAAAGAACAACTTTCCCAAGACAACAAAAGAGATTTACGCATGTATGATGGCCCATAAACGGGGAAATATAATAGAAACTAAATACCCGGAAATCAACTGGAAAAACGTGTGGGCAAACATTTTCAACAAAACAATTCCGTCCGAGACTCAAGCTCTTTGGTACAAAGTAGCCAACGAGACCCTGGCCACCAATGAGAAGCTACATCGTATTCACCTCAAGCCAACAGATAGATGTGACACTTGCGGCAACACAGATACGCTAGTACACCGAATCTCTTGCGGAAGAGCGCAAACAATCTGGACGTGGACAAAACATTTAGTGGCACGCATGATGCAAAAACCGCCCAGGAAAATACTCACCAATATCCTAACAAAGCCGGATTTCAAGATTATACCTATAGAGAAACATAACAGTCTAATATGGATTTTAGGACACGCAATGCAGGATATACTGCAGAAGACATCCCAGAACTTAGAAGAGTATTTATCAACCTTGAAAATTAAAGTTTGGAGTTTAAAGAAAACGACGAAATACAAAACAAAATTTGGAAGCTATCTGGACGAAATAGCAAAAATAAAAAGACTATCAAATTAAAAAGTAAAAAATTTCAGAACTTGATACTTCTGGCAAAAAAATAAAATAAAAAATAAAATAATAATAATAAAAAATAAAATTTTTTTGTTTTTTTTTTTTTTTTTTTTTTAAAATAAAAAAAAAAAATAAAAAAAAATTAACCAATAAGGTGACGGCTAAATAAGACCGTTGGATACGTGAAAATTTTAATTTTTGTTTTTTCAGACAATGGCGTGCGAGGAAATGCCAAAGTCCATTGTCTTCTTCTTTGATCACTTAACAACACATCAGGAGAAGATTAAAAATTAAAAAAAAAAAAGACGGTAACGGCAAACCCAAATCCTGGGAAACAGGAAAATATTTAAGTTATAAATATAAATGGCGGAGAAGCCAAGCCGAAGAAGGCAGTAATGGAGAGCGAAAGGACGGCTGTAAGGGGTGGAGGAGGCCGAAAAAAAAAAGAAAAAAAAAAAAAATTAAAAAAATGAAAAAAAAAAAAAATACTACAATCGTTTGGCTGAATCTTCTCTAGTTCTGGAGTTTGTACGGCCGTTCACAACACTTTAAACAGTCGCCGCCCTTTTAAAACCAAACACTGAATTTAATCTGTGCGTCTGCAGACAATTATTCTGAGCCCTTACGAAACCTTCTAAGGGACTTACGACTCTTAACCAACACTTTGTAAATAACTTACTCCCCATAAACGTTGATCAGAATTCAAGTACCAAACCACAAAAAACTAATAATGGTTCACTCCAGTTGAAAGGTTCTTGCACAGCTTTTCTTTTCCCGTGGGCCGAAACATATGCTTCCACTGTCGTTCGGCGATGGACTGCCCCCTTCTCCCGGCTCACCCCTACTTATAACATCTCAATATGACGCTACCTCACCCGACGCCACTAAACACCGATGGTGTAACTTTTTTCCCTCTCGTGCTTCTACAACAATTATGCCACCCTCTAAAAGGGTCCAATATGGACCAAAACGCTGAAATAAAGCCCTAAATGAAACTGTGGAATGATCAGTGAAACTGGTAACAACTTATATTTGTCCTAAATGGAAACTTTTTGAGTAATTGTCCTGATCTAGGAGATTATAATTAAAGCAAGCGAATAGGACGGCGCGGGCCGGATCATCGAGAGAAAGAGCGACGGAGTATTGATTGGAGGGGACTTGTTGATTGGCAACGCTCGTGAGTAATATATATCGTCTCGCATTGGTCTTGTTGTAGTGTGAGGATCACGTTATTGTCCCTAGAGTAGAGATTCCAGTCTTGACGCCAGTCAGAGGCTTTTATTTTTTTTTTTTTTTTTTTTTTTTTTTTGTAACCGCTTTACGTCTCTTTTTAACATCGAGGTCTTTAGAGACTGGAAAGGATGGGGGGCAAAGATGGGGGCAAGGAATGGGAAGGAATTCGGCCATGGCCTTTTGAAGGAAGCATCCCGGCATTTGCCTGGAGTGATTTGGGGAAACCATGGAAAACCCAAATCTGGATGCCCGGACGGGGATTCGAACCGCCGTCCTCCCGAATGCGAGGCGAGAACGCTAACCGTTACACCACCCCTCTCGGTAGGCAGAGGCTATACGCGGTTGTTACTCTCTATTTGGATCAAGGCAGGAGGCAATGATACAACCAACTTGAACTCGCGAGGTCCGCAGCCACAGCTTCAGTGTAGTGCACGGTGTGTTCATTTGAGGTGGAAAGTGGCGTGGTGGTTCACTGTTTAAGGCGTCTGACTGGGGTTCGAAAAGACTCCTTCTCGGCGAGAATTTTCATAGCCCCTTAACACGACCTTCAGCTCTGTCACAGCTTTCTGTGTAATGTGAAGTACTCCAGAACGCTTGTTTGGTTCGGATTCCACCTTAAATTGTAGATCTCCAGAACCGTTGTAGGATTACCGGGCTAGGGTAGGAGAGGGGTGGATTGCGCAACCGATAAGAATCCCTGTCACCAGGGCATTACAAATACTCGAATTTAATATTGAGACAGCGGCTCGACGCAATTTAGACCTCTATTGCTCACGCAATCATGCAAGTGACCCCAGAAATGTAATATACCGAATACTATACCCAAGTTCATTTAATCAAAGTCAAGATTCTGGTCGTCCCTCGTTTGATTGTGTCAGTAGTAAGGTTAACATAAATTTACAACTTCTTAATAAACCTGAAAAATGACGCCCAACACTGGGGCTACCAAATAGAACATTCTCAAAAATTCTTGATCAGGGAGAGCTCTCCTATCTCAGAAGTTATCAATTGAATAGTTCAGAGGTACTATTCGATAAACATACGGTCATTAGTCAATTTGACTATTCTAATGCTTACAGTTGATTCTTCGTTAAATAAATGTAAACAATTAATTTATTTTTGATTATTAGTAGGCCTGTATATTCAGAAGCATATACAATGCAGTTGAATTGATATAGCGTAAATCAATTTTTCAGTGTATTCGATATTATTAATTTCCAGAATTCACGTGAAACTTATTAATTAATCGAAATATCAGTTAATTTGAAAACATGTTTGTTTCGTTGAAACGCTTTTGATTTGTTGTACTAACATGCTGACCACGGCATTCCCCGAATGGTTTTATTTTTTTATTTTTACTCAGCGGGACGTCAGTATCTAAGATACCTAACTTTTGCAAAACAATTCCTGATTATTTAAAAATTATGTTCTTGGTTTTAGTTATCAATTACAGGATCTCATTATTAAAGCATGTTTTAACTTCGTCAAGTACTACTAGCGATTAATCCATCAATAAGGAAATGGTTTCTTGTTTGTTCCGTGGTTGAAATGACCTTCACAATATGTGACACGTCGTTCAAAACTAGATTGGAGCATCGATAGAATTGCAATCCTCAATAATCAAGTGCACTGTTCGTGTCTCTTAGTGTGAAATATTTTTTTAAAAAAATCTTAGAGTGCTTGTTTTTAGTCATTGTCGGACGTTGTAGGAGCATATGTTCATTAAAACTGAAATACATAGATTTTTTCGCTTTTCA
This sequence comes from Vandiemenella viatica, assembly GCA_031002005.1. Classification (NCBI taxonomy): domain Eukaryota; kingdom Metazoa; phylum Arthropoda; class Insecta; order Orthoptera; family Morabidae; genus Vandiemenella; species Vandiemenella viatica. The sequence continues at coordinate 183,067,405 of JARYHS010012519.1, forward strand.
TTGCCTGTAAGCAAATTACTACGTCGAAATTCAAAAAGAAATATCTCTCTTATAACATGCAGCTGACAGAATCGAGATAGCTACGACATCAAAATCTGAATAAATAACAGTTTCTCTCTTTCTTTCTTTTTTCTTTTTTCATTCACGTTTCATGACACGCGAAATATTCTTTTTTGTCACTAAACACAATATTTCAAACTGATTTCAATTTTAACACCTCGCATAAAACACCTGAATTATTCATGGGAGTACAGCTTTATGTCCGTTTCGAGCAAATAACTGACGTGTCTAGGTTGGCATAAAAAAGAAAGGGAACAGAGCGTGCAACACAAATATGAGAATATGAAACGCCAATTCCGACAAGTCTGAAGTGTTTTTTGATTAGAACATGTACTATGGGTGCATTTACGCGCTAGTCATAGTCATAGTGATTCTAATTGAATAGGTCTCCACTGAATGAAGATGCATGTCTAAAAGACCAAGTTTATTACATACTCAGATAGTAAAACACAGATTTCTCAGTAACGAAAGCAGAAACATGTGTAAAATTAAACCATATTTTTCAACGAGCTTTTATAGATAATCTCAAAACAATTGACATTATTTATTACTAGGAACTAACCATTTGGTTTCTGGGTATGCCTCAGGTAGTACAACTCTCCTCATAAACCAAGAAAATTATCTTGCTGCTTCTGCTATTTATCTCTTTCTTTATGTTGTAAACAAAGTGGTTAACTTACCTGATCTGTTTCGAGTTACATCATTTACTCTCCTATTTCATGTTTATTCACAGCAGTTCATGTAGTCGTACATTCACTTTACAATCCAACAGACAGAAAAAATACTTTGATTCTGTTTTGCGTGTATATCATCCGTCACAAATTCTCTTCCACCACATACTTCTTAAATTAAAACTGTCATACAAAGCGTTACATACATATTAGGCCTTCTTGCTGTTCTTTATTAACTATACAGTTAATGTTCTCTTCCAAACATGGCGATGCACCACCCAGTAGATCTACCACATTTCTCTCTCGTTCGCCGACAGTTCACTTTGCGGACTCCCAAAACAAGCGGGGCTCACCTCACATGCCTCCTCTCTTCGCGGAATGTCCTTCCAAACATACTCTCACCCACAGTTTACTCTTCAAAGATACTCAAATACACACATCGTTTTCTACATACTCAACACAATAATTTACAACACTTCAGCCAAAATTAATTAAACAGCAAATTGTTAAACATAAAATTCGTAAGCCAAACAAAAGAATGAACGGTTCGAATCCCCGTTCGGGCATCCAGAATTGGGTTTTCCATGGTTTCCCCAAATCACTTCAGGAGAATTGCGAGAATGCTTCCTTCAAAAGGCCATGGCCGAATACCTTCTGTTCCTTGTCCCCAGCCCCATCCCGCCTCTGATGACCTCGACGTCGAATACGTGTAAAGTCAAAAGTTAAAAAAAAAAAAAAAAAAAATGAAAAAGAAAAAAATTATTAGGTGTTTCATCATATTATGCAGTTACACATCATCGTTTCAGGGAAATGAAGTCAATAGTTTCATTTATTCATTTCCTTCACCCACTTATTTGAGATGAAGAACACGGGAGTAATATTATAGTCAGCAGATTATTTGGTTAGAATAATATCTGTAATATTGGTTTCTTGGCGAGGTAAAAGTCGGCCTATGATAAAAAATGAGAACCATATATTACTCCTAATTTAAAGGGACTATTATATATTTTTTGTAACTACTGTGGAAAGTATATATCATATTACCAACGTTAATATATATCACATGTTATTCGTGTGAAGTATTATCATGTAGAGGAAGGCGGGAAAACTGTTCACGATAAGATTTGACGATGTTTTAAGGTAACTTACAATATACCTAAAGGCATCAAAATCAGGGGTTACAAAGTTCAGCTATCCTTGTACATATTAGAAGTTTTTAGTTACCTTTGCATTAAGTTTAGTACCTAAAATAACCAATTTTTCAAAAACTTCCCTAAGTGGCCACTTAGCTTTAAAATTAAAAATGAGTTATTCAAAACGCTCTAAATTTGCCAAACAGTGTACTTTATTAAAAATGGTAATGTAGCTTGTAAATAATAGAAATTATAACGGGCAAAATGCAATTTTCGGAAACGAAGGAATAGCTGTTTCGTTCTACTCCATCACAGAGTTCGTTAGCCCAAAAGTAAAACATTTGACACACGATCCATCGTTCTTGTAATGTTGAGTTGAAATACTTTCGTTGTAGTACGGGCACTGTGTGTATTCTTGATCATATTCATCATCAAATAACCCTTTTTGGGTTAAATTTTCTGCGGTTGGTGGTTTTCTATCTACCATTGGTTCCTAATTCTTCTATTTTCCTCTTTTTGTTTACTTTTGGAGCTTTAAGTACATTTTGTATGAACTTGACATGAAAATCTGCAAAGAACCTTTGTTTTGGCATTTGCATTTGCTTTTTCCTGCTATTGTTGCACAACAATATTCTTTGCGCTCACAGAAACAGAAGTTTCCGGTCGTTGAAATATCACCACAAAATAGAAATTATTTAATTACTTTCGATTTATACTGTTATTAATATACTCACTTCAGCTTCACATGATAATAAACCAAAGTACTATGTTATTAATCTGCAAGGAACAAACAGAATCCATGCGCAGCAGACAGAGGCAACAACCACCAGGGGGTCGCCACTTTGCCTAGTTTGACACCCTTATTGAAACGTCATTCTACCTTAACAATACAAAGAAACTATCATGATCATCAAATCAGCCAAAAAATCACTCTTGGAAAAGAAATTTGTTCATGTGATTTATTAGTAATAAATTCATAAACTGATCACTCACCAAACATTCGGCTCATCAAAAATCACAAATATTCTAATAACTTCGAGAGATGATACGCTAACAGGGTTGAGCTTCTCAAGGTAACTGAAGGGATTAAGTTGCTCTAGTTATGATTTTTCCCGCGTGATGGCAACATCCCTTGGCCACAAAAATCCTCATGGCCACCATGGCTACTTTGCCCGGCTCTCCCCTACATTAGTTCATTTTTTATTTCTTTATAAAATGTTTTCACCTATTTTTGTTCTAATTTAAATCTTTTTGTCGTTTACGAATATTCGCTACCAAGTATTACCAAAATCCAGATAAATTAATCACGGTAACCAACAAATCAGTGTCGTCTTTCTCTATATTATTGAAGAACATACTTCCAATAATAATAAAGTGATGGGAATATAATTCGCATACGTCAGTTAGTTATTTTCAGTAATGTATGTAAAAAGCAGATAATTAAAGCATTAAAAGCAGAGTGAATTTTGATTTTCCTTAAAGAATTTTGTATAGTTAAGAACGATTGAATCGTTTTAATGGTGAACAATAAATGTAAATGTATTTATGTACAGGTCTTCCTCCATTCTTTTAATTTTTTGTTATTTTTACGAATGAAAAAATTTAGTCAGTGTGAATTGTTTCAGAGGTGGTGTAGAATGTTTGAAGTGCTTGTAATCACGAGGTACGAAGCAACACTTTGTTAGCCTCTTTGGTGCAGGAAATTGCTAACAGATTAGAGTGTCTAAAGCAAGTCAAGTTGGAAACATTCTCAGGAAATTAAGAAGCCAATTTCCCGGCCTGAGAACTCTCCAGGAGTCAAGCGCGCGGAGTTCGTGCAGTTTCTGGCAGAGAACGTGAAGCCCCGCTGGCTGGAATCACAATTGATTGTAAGCGCTAATTTAACTGGTTGATGGAGTTTATTTTGAGAAACGTTTGCCGCTAAGAAAGAAAGGTTAAAAGCCAAGATGTAAGCTTCGACACCAACAAAAGAAATCACGTCGTAACTAATCAAGGGTCCTTGAAATTTAAATTACTAATTTAACTCCTGACAATGTAGAAGTTAGTAAGATTGCTTGGGACACAACAAATGCTAAATTATGCTAATAGCGTCGATTGTTATCTATTCGACAAATCTGAGTGAACTAGAAAATCAAACAAACGTGGAACTACACATACAATTAAAGTATTTTAACACAGAAAAATAGTATTGATGAAGAAATGTCTATAAGTGGAATTTTTCTAAGATGGCCGAGAGTGAAATGCACGCTTTACGTCGGGAAAAACGTCTTCTTGTATGGTGAAAATGTGTTACTTTTTCCTATGATTAAACATTAATTTCCAAAGACGAAATAGATGATAAAGGAATTAGAAAAAGTTTCCAAGTAATTTCGGCTTCAATCGCATAAGAAAATTAAATACACCATGCATCGGTACATCAGAAACATATTGGTAGATATACAGCGGAGAATTTTCGGATGAGCTGTTAAACTTAAGTATTTGGGAGAGTAATGCCTGATGTTAAACAGGCAGGAAGAAATGAAGAAGAATAAACAAAAATATTAGTAAAATTTTATGACAACAAAAACACAGAGATAACAGTTAGACACAGAGGAAATACAAATAATTGCACAGGAATATAGAGAAAATTTCAGACACAATAAGGAAAAGAAGAATAAAATTCTATGTACGCTTAAACAGAATGAACTGATATAGTTTCACTAAGGAAATATTCAACTGTATTTTAAAATACAGGATGGCTAAGAGGAAGGAGAGGGAATTTATAACAGGAAACGAGAATCCAGAAGTTTGATTGCCATTACAAAATTGCAGGTCCTTCAACCAAAACACATTCCGAACAGTGATTTCAGACGATGAGAATCAGACCATTTGCATATAAATAAAAAAAACGGTTGGTTACGAGGAATATAGCGCGTATGGATTACAGCAAAGGCGGAATAAAATTTAAAAATTATAACATATAAATTATTTCATTTGTTTTTTTGTTTTCAATGAATAATAATTTAAAGTAGTATGTGAAATAAGTGATTCTGTTGAAAAGCAGAGATAAATGGAGGGTACGAGATAACTAGCTTAGTAATATAATTGTTTTTGATTTAATGTTCGCATTCTCTGTTTAATATTTTGTTTCTCTGCCACCGAAAATTTCGTAGTTCAGCGAGCTGTTGAGGAAAATCATATATGTGACAGGGAGAAATTAGACAAACCATAAAAATTGGTATATTCTAGGCTCAACTCATGCAGAAAAGTAGAAAACAAAAATTACATGTAAATTACACATGCATTCTTACGTTATTTTGTAGGTTACATTGCTTCCGAATATTTTTTTTTCCTTTATTGGCTATTAAAATAGTACATAAGTGCCACTTATAGATTGCTGCAGATTTAAGAATGGCAAAACCAGAGAAGTAAATTGACTTTTTCATCAAAGACGAAATGAAATGCGAGATGATATTTGATGAATTTCTATAAATAACGTCTTCAGAGTATAGTCTATGGCGACGATAAAATGTTCACACGAGGAACACAGTCACGTGGTGGACCAGTTTGCGGCTACACTAAAACTCGTACAGCCGACTCTCAGACCGGAAGCAATTACGTGCCACCTGGCGATCAATAAATTCCTCGTAATTAGGGATCGAGGCGGGAACAAAAGCGTCGTGAATGCGGGGTATTCCCCGGGCGCTAATCTGCAGCACAATGCTGCGTCGGCTGCTCTGATTGGCTGCCCGCGCTGATGGCGGGGTGTGATTGGCCTCTGAAACGTTCGCTGCTAACAATCGGCAGCGGCTGCCAATTCTGACGACTGTGGGAAGGCTGACGGGATATTTCATTTCGAAAGGGTCGCGGCGTTTACTGGGCGCGGCACTTCGCGTTGATTTGAGTGGAACACGTCAGAGAGAAAACCACAATTCTCGCCACTGGTTCCAAATTAATTACTCTCATACTACATAACAATAAGATCAAAGCCATAATGACATCCTCATACTTGATTTACTAAGTACCACTAAGCGATCTACTGTTGCCGTGCTAGTGTGTGCAATTGAGGGGCAAAAGAAAGTCACAGGTTCGTATTCTGCTCTCACTAGGATCTTGGAAGACCCTTAAAGGATGGTTCACACTAAAAATCAAGTCAGGGTAGATGAAGCCAGGGTAGGGGAACGATCAAATTCACTGTGCACGTAATTCAAGCAGAGCATCCTCATTGTTCGGTTAGGTCATGGGAGGACAAGACTGGCTAGAGCTAATCAAACCGGTAGAGTGAACTTTCGTCAATCAGGTCAAATCTACGTCGACGACGAACGTTACGTTCATAAAGCTTGTTTTTTTTTTTTTTTTTTTTTTACTAATGTCCTTCGTCGACGTCGAGGTCATTAGACGCGGGATGGGACTGTGGACAAGGAACGGTAAGGATTTCGTTCATGGCCTTTTGACCGAAGCATCCCGGCATTCGAGTGGAGTCATTTGGGGAAACCATGCAAAACTCAAATCTGGATGCACGGACGGGGATTCGAACCGGCGTCCTCCCGAATGCGAGGCCAGAGCGTTAACCGCTCATTCACCACGCTCGGTCTCACAAAACTACACTAAGGACAGAAATTGCAAAAAAAAAAAAAAAAACAACTCCTACACGTTAAACAAATAGAAATAATAAAAGTGTGCAATTTTGCGCAGCAAGTATAGTTCTCGCAAAAGGTTGATTATTTCATATTATTAACGTCGAAGACGTTAATAATTCGATTAATAGTCTTTAGTTTGTTAAAGGGGATCAACTAGTTTTCTAAAGTGAACGTAAAAACTATAGGGTTCAAAAAACAATAAAATAATTTATAAAGAAGAAATTCTTTATTATTTCTTAAGAACAATAATGAATTGAACTGACTATGAGGGTGAATGCCACTGACCAAGTCCTGGATCGTGAGCTGATCTGACCTGACTGTACCTTGACCTCTAGTGTGATTCAACATTAACTCATCCTACAATTCTATAAAAAGTTTCCTACGTGTAAGTTAACTACGCTAGAATGATACGTGTGTCTGATATCACCATAAACCCGGCGATTTTTTTTCCAGACAGTGCTATCGGATTACATAATGTGAATAGTAATGAAAGAGGTAAATTGCGCAGCCCATTGAAAGGATCTAAGTTACTGAGTTACTCTCCCACGCTTCCTGCTGAATAATTCCACATACTGTACTATTACTTATTAATAAATTACCAGTGCTTAAATGTTCAGATCATCACTGAGCTTGTTGTTAGATTTAATTACCTTAAATGTTCTGTGCATTCGATGTATACAATGGTATGAGAAATGATAAAACAATAGCAATTTATTAGATTTAGAGGAGGCGAATTGTGACACTCTGTCACCACTTGCGGCTCACTTTAATCCCTATTAAATTTAATTATTATAATTTTCAGATTAATTCCACAGAATTTAATTTACGTTTTCGGCTTTTACCGATTATTACTAACCATATTGACAATGAGGTATTGTTTGCTTTGCTCTCCGTTGTTGGAGTGGCGCTTATTATTTCCGAACAGCCTTCTGTCCATAACACCATGATTACAACACAAAATAGAGCAAAAAAGACCAATAACGAGTGTAGAGTTTTAATGTTTATGAAGTACTAGCACCGATTTTATGCTCAGTTCATCCTGCAAAAAAGGTAAGAATTACCATTTAAAGAGAAACATTCAGTAGCAAATGGAAGGTATCATGTCGACTCCTGAATAACACTCTAAGATGAATTGACTGGTATGGAACTAAACTATTGGCAACGAGGAAAGAACAGAGGTGAAGAATAGAGAAACCAGAGAAATGCGTATGCAAAACATGGGGCAAAGTCGGACGGTGGGTAGGAAGGGGTAATGAGAGATGAATGCTAGCCAAGAACCAGAACTGAAAAATTGACTCGACTGTAAGTAATTGTTGCAAAAAGCAATGGAAGGGATGTTTAAGTGCTGGATAGTGAGGAGCAGGTTTCAGATATTGTTTTAAATGAAGATTTTTTTTATCTGCTTAACGTCTCTCTAACAGCGAGGTCTTTAGAGACGGGAAAGGATGGGGGACAAGGAATGGGAAGGAATTCGGCCATGGCCTTTTGAAGGAAGCATCCCGCTATTTGCCTGGAGTGATTTGCGAAACCATGGAAAACCCAAATCTGGATACCCGAACGGGTATTCGAACCGCCGTCTTCCCGAATGTGAGGCCAGAACGCTAACCGTTACACCACTACGCTCGGTATATATGAAGATACATGCTAGCAAAGATACAGATGCTACCGATATGACATGCATCCGCACCACGTGAAAGGTTTGCAGCTTCTTTTCCCCCTGCAACGTATACACATCTGCGCAACACAGATACCAATATAACTGGGATAGTTGGGCCACAATCCGAAATTGACGCTTATTACCTTTAAAGATAAAACATACAATTCAACTTATCAAATCCGATCTGGGTAGCGTAGGAGCTAGAGTACTAGTTCCGCGTGCCGAAGGTCACCGGTTCGAGTCCGGCCGCGGATATGGCTGTTTAATTGTTGAGTGTGTGTGAATGTCGTATCGGTCCTTAGTGTAGGTACTTAGAAGCAACAACGTCCTGGAGAAACTGAATCACTGGAGGAGTCATGATAATCACATTGTTGAGTAGGCTGTATGGCCCATGCAGCCTAATACAATTTTGTTTTAAATTATCAATTTTTTCTATAACTTTTTGTATTTTATTTTTTAGTCTTATTATTAGTTTTTCAGTGGCTAATAGTTTTCTCTAATTTAATTACTTTCTTTTTCTGTAATTATATTCAATAATAACTTTTCTTGCTTTCAATGTAATTTTTTGATCCTAAGGAATGATTGTCATGTTTACTTTACGGAGCGTGGTTGGTGAGTGGTTAACGTTCTGGCCTCGCATTCGGGAGGACGCCGGTTCGAATCCCCGTCCGGGCATCCAGTTTTGGGTTTTCCATGGTTTCCCCAAATCATTCCAGGTGAATGCCGGAATGTTTCCTTCAAAAGACCATGGCCGAATTACTTCCCGTTCAATGTCCCCAGTCCCATCCCACCACTAATCACCTCGACGTCGACGAGGCCTAAAGCAATAAGTAAAAAAAAAGTTTACTTTATAGTTATCATATAATATTTGAACATAAAATAATTTTTCCTTTTTAATAAATCAATAAGTAAAAATAAATAAATAAATTACATTTTTCTGCCCATCTTTCAGTCTGGCATGTTTTTTTCGAAGTTAATACATTTATCATTGAATCACAAACACATTTATTACACAGTATATAAAAATTTGCTTGCTACCATCGCCCATGTAAATAATTGTATTACTTTCGAGCAATATTGCTTATGACACAAAAAACGATAAATATGTCTTTAAAAAGTAAAAATACTATGGAAAGTAAACTGTGACAGTTTATTACTTAGGAAATGGTTTTTCGTAAATTGTTTTACCCTCGCTTTATTGAACTCTGCGGTTACCTCCTTTCTTCTGAAGGTACTGCTGTCGACCTAAAGAAAGAAATGTTTCTCTGGCGGCAGACGTCAGTCCCGTGGGACTGGGGCCATTCCAGTAGACGGTTTTCTATTATTCGACTCCACAGCGTTCCATGAATTTCGCAGCCTTCCTGATCCCTCTGTGTATGAGGGTGCACTGTGCACTTGCTATTACGTTTTCTTTAATTTCAGCCTCTTGTTTATAATAGTACCCATTACATAAAAGTACTGGCATATATGAACACGTATTTTATCGAGCGGCTAGTGTTTCAGATAATTGGCTCAAGTTCTACAGTGTAAGTTAGTCTACATGCAGTGTTATAACACTATCAAGGCCACTAACAAAAGTATCGGTTACAACTAATTCTTCTGTAAAGAATTTACACCGAATTACGTGGGGGAAAGAATATGCGTTTTGGATAATTTTAAAAGTAGAAAATGAATCAATTAATATACATTGATTATTATATCATAATCGTTTACACAAACGCTGCTCTATGAAACCAATTGTATGCAGAAGATTTTCGTTGAGGTACTTTACGGTTACACACCGAAATATTAATACTTCCAGATAACTTTATTTCATTGTTTTTTCAAGTAATAATTTGCTATTGTTTTAATTTTCTGACCATTAATTTCCTAATTATTATTATTATTAAGGCAGCTATTCTCTGCGTTATAGTAGGCTTTTTACTTCCATAAAGAAAGGGTAGTATGTACATAATGTAGAAATCTTTTTTTTTTTTCCTTCTTCATCAAGCGAGAAAGAGTTAGTTATATTCTCTTTACTTCTAAACACCTCTACAATTACTGGATCACTCATTGAATATCTTGACTATCTTTAGTCCTTTGATTTCATATTGGAAGTTTAAAGTCGTAAATTCAAGTCTGAAAGCTCACATCAAAATTTAGATAAAATATTGCTAATCCAGCAACGTATGTGAAATAAATAACAGTCTGTTCTAAAATATTTCAACAGTGAACATATTGATAGAAATCTTCGTGTTCAATGTATAAAACATATGATAAAATGGTAGAGGTGTCTGTATAGAAACTTTATTTCAAAATTCTTAATTGCAGTTACTTACCACAGAGAGGCCAAAACAAGAGACTTAGATATTTTATCTGTTCGGCCGTCAGCCCGTGCATCACCCAGTATCTAATTATCGGACTTTTAACGAAACTGCACGTAGTGTTCCAGGACACCCTCTTGCCCTTGGGGTTGAAACGGCCCCTAATGACGGATGAATCTGAATCTACTAACAGCATGCATAAGCAGGAGGCAAAGGGAATCCATTGTATCAAAGACCCAAAGGGTAGTCCGAGGCACTGTAAACATCTCAGATTACATATATCATGATGGCTTCTTCCTGGTTAAAATATTCTGGAGGTAAAATAGTTTCCCAATCTGATCTCATGGTGGGAAATTCTCAGGCAGGAGTCATCAAAATTGACAGAAATATTCTATGAGTCGGAGCGTGGAATGTTAGAAGTCTGAATAGGGCAGATAGATTAGAAAATTACAAAGAGAGCTGGATCGCCTCAAGTTAAATGTCGTTGAGCTTAATGCGATTGAGTGGAAGGCTGCACAGGATTTTTGGTCTGGGTAACACACAATAATTTACGCATAAACTGTTAGTGGAGTTAGTAACGTAGGATTTACAGGGTGTCCAGAAAAGGACTCCCTGATTTCAAAATTAAACATCTCGAAAACAAAGATCGATAGACGAATGCAGTAAACGGTATGTTTATTGTGACAGCTGTAAGAAGTGTATACAGCAGTGTGAAATAATAGTTACAAAAGCTGCTAACAGATGGCGCTGTACGCTGTACAGCTCATATCAGCATACATAAGTGAAATAATCGTATGAAAACAATCTTTGCAAACAATCACATCACAATGTTTTCAAAATGTTCACCATTGGCACTACTCTGAGCTTCGGATCACTATTTAGGCATTACGTATGGCGATTACAGCGCCATCTGTTAGCAGCTTTTGTAACTATTATTTCACACTGCTGTATACACTTCTTACAGCTGTCACAATAAACATACCGTTTACTGCATTCCTCTATCGATCTTTGTTATCGAGATATTTAATTTTGAAATCAGGGAGTCCTTTTCTGGACACCCTGTCTAACGAACAAGAGAGTAGGGAATCGAGTGAGTTATTATGATCTGTTTAGAGACAGGATTATTTTTATTGAAGTTAGAAACTAAGCCAACCCCAGCTATGTTAGTAAAAGTGTATATGCCAACGTCACAAGAAGATGATGAATAAATATAGAAAACATATGCTGAAATTGAAGAATTAATCCACCATGTGAAGGGGGAAGAAAATCTAATAATGGTGAATGATTGGAATGTGGTAGTGAGACAAAGAAAACAGTGGAATCTGTACTAAGTTTTGTTTCAGGAGAAAGAAATGAGTGAGAAAACAGATTTTTATAGTTTTGTGAAAGATAAAAACTAGTTGTGACGAAAACTCCATTTAAGAATCATCCACGAACGACATGCAAATGGATACGTTTAGGGGATTTACCAAGGTCAAACAGAGAAGATTCAAGTTCTAGACTGCAAACCACATGCTGGAGCAGACACAGACTCTGCTAGTTATGAAGTGCAGGCTGAAATCCAAGAGAATAAAGAAGTAATACAAGCAGAGAAGACTGGAAGTGAATGAATTGAAACAATCTGACATGAGAGAAAAATTTACATAAATGGATGATGTTTGTCTAAGAAGTAT
>JARYHS010012519.1:183080520-183110410 GCA_031002005.1 Vandiemenella viatica
AGTCATGTCACGTGTGACGAGGAATGTGACAGCCTTCTTTGAGAACAACTAGTACGACGGCTTCCCTGGCCTGCATGTTCGCCTAACATATCGCCCATGGGGCATAAATACGCAAAATATAAATATATGTTGATGTGTATATCTTACCTAGAAACTCAGACAGCACTAGGGTAAAATCTACATTTCTATTAAAATTATTTTTAAACCAAATATTTTCCGTGACTAATGACGAATTAACCTACGTCTAACTTCCTTCCAATGTCCTTTTTTCTTTTACTTCTGGCTTTACGCCTCGTCAACATCGAGGTCATTAGAGGCGGGAAAGGACTGAGGACAAGGAACGGAAAGGAATTCGGCCCTTGCCTTTTGACGGAAACATCCCGGCATTCGCCTGGAGTGATCTGGGGTAACAATGGAAAACCCAAATCAGGATGCCCGGACGGGGATTCGAACCGCCGTCGTGCAGAATGCAAGGACAGAATATTCCAATGACATCACTACGAGTTGCGAATTGATTAATTACTATATTGTTTCTGGTTATTAACGAGGTATTAGGTCATCAATAAAAAGGAGAATTTATAAATAAAAGAAAGAAGAAATTTATTTGACGAAGAAAATGCGAAGGTTATTCTATGTATATATATATATGTGTGTGTGTTATTTACAATTTTCATGTTATTGGAAACAATTATAATTCCGATATGAATATAAGATATCTTAACAAAGATCGCTTACGTGTAAAAAAACTGATTTTTTGATAGTTGTAGGTGAGTATTATTTCTTATATACATCAGCTTTAAATGTCGTGAAAGCAGAAATGCACCCAGGTAGCCAGTAAGGAGTCTCTTGATCATGAGTGGAAAATATAGTTTTTCAACCATGGAGTAAGTTTTCTTCTGCCCATCGCCATTATGCAAGACTCATCTCCTGTCGCTCACAGCAATCGACGGTCGAGGCTGAGCAGATGTTCTGTGCTTCACTTCTGGACTTCGGTCGCTGCTGCCCGGATCGTCTTATTTTGCGAAAATATAGCAGTCTGCATCGGCATATGTCGCTGGAACTTATATTCCGTATCTCTGTAACACAAAAGCGAAAATTGGTTGAAGTATGTGACATGGAGATTTTGTTTACATACCTGTATACATAACAGAAAATACTCAAAGATCCTCGAATGCCGAGAACCACTGTGTCCATAGAGAATTAGCAAATAAACTACGCTGTGTTGAGCATCTGTAGCAAATTCAGGTATGTTTCTCTGAGAAAACTTGATCACCTAGGTTCTAATCATGCGTTATGTCTTTAGTGCGACATAGGTTATACAGGGTGTTACAAAAAGGTACGGCCAAACTTTCAGGAAACATTCCTCACACACAAACAAAGAAAATATGTTATGTGGACATGTGTCCGGAAACGCTTACTTTCCATGTTAGAGCTCATATTGTGGACGGCTGTGATACAATACGCCATTCTCCAGGGCTGCATCAGTGCATCAGGGTTTCCATGCGACGGTGGGTGGATGCATGTATCCTCGCTAACGGAGGACATTTTGAACATTTCCTGTAACAAAGTGTTTGAAGTCACGCTGGTACGTTCTGTTGCTGTGTGTTTACATTACATGTTTAATGTGATTTGAAGAGAAGTAATAAAATGTGCTCTAACAAGGAAAGTAAGCGTTTCCGGACACATGTCCACATAACATATTTTCTTTGTTTGTGTGTGAGGAATGTTTCCTGAAAGTTTGGCCGTACCTTTTTGTAACACTCTGTATGTGTGTCCTAAGATGCTGCGATTTTCAGTTTTTCTGTATCGTCTGTAACTATAGTCATGTCATCTGAAATCTGAAAAAAAGATGATCTCCTAATTCGAAGACCTAGCACGATAGTGAGCACACATCAAAGGTGCAGATGTCCGGGATTTTCTAAAAAAAATATACACTCTTTGTCAGTATAAATGGCCAGTAGCGTCAGAGACTAAATCAGCACAATCTGACAACATAGATCACTGCACGTCGTCTGAGGAAACAGTAACACCTCCAAATTTGTCGATTGAAGAACCCCACTGCCGCTATTTCATCCAGCGTCTTCTATATTTTAGATTAATTTAAGGTGTTTAACATAATATTAAAGCTGGGAAGCAAAAGTTATCTTAGCTCAAGAATCTTATTGGTGGTGTATTTCATGCAGCTCCACCTCTATTTCATTAGATTTTTTTCCTATTAGCCAGAGATCTACGTCCATCTGTTTTTTTAATCGAAATCAACTTTTATGTATATTTATCAATTGAAAAATACGGTTCTTCCGGGTTGGCTACTAAAATACGAGCCCAAGTATTTTTAATAAAAATTTCAAAATAGATTTTTTTCGAAAAATTTCGTTTACTTATTTTTATTTATTTTCTTGTGAAGAACACTAATGTTAACAGCAAGTTGCAAATAATCAGTAAGTTCACCAACATATTTATTTCACAATGACAGGACGGATAAAATTAGAAAAACAAGATACTGATGCTTATATGAATTCTTTCTTTCCTCGGGCTATTCGACATTGGAATATCCAGAGTTAGTTTTGGTGCAAAGCACCCTCTGGTAGCCTCAATATTTGTGAATTGCAGAGTGTGGATGTAGATGTAGATGTCGCTCTTTGAAATGAATAATAATTCATCTAGAAAAAAAAAAATGAAAAAAAAAAAAAAAAAAAAAAAAAAAAAAAAAAAAAAAAAAAAAAATTGAGTAAAAGTTTAAAAATTAAATTATTTTAACTTGATGTACTAACAACAATATTTTGATGGGCAATCCGGCAGAACCATATATGTGTATATATATATTGATTTTGGTTGATTTCACATGTTATATTTAGAGAAATTTCATAACAATGGCTTGTTCCATGTATGATTACAATGTCATATTACTCGTACCTGATAAAACAAAATAAAATTGTTTTCTGAGCCGTTGAGCTATGTGAATGTTAGTTTTTATTCTTCTGCTCCTTCTGAATTGCTTAGAATTTTCTGCTCTTATAAAACGCCAAGTCCGAGGTATAACAGAATACAGAGCGCACCGCGTTTGTAGCCACAGAAAACTACTGGGTGCCGGCCACTTGTCGGTCGCGGACACCATAGTGATTGGCGAGGTAACGCACAAGCGAGAACTGACAGCTGCGGCGAGATGGCTGATCAGACGAGCAACACATTAAGCCGCTCGTGTTACCGCGGCAGACAGCTGTCAGACACACCAAAGCGCCGCGTGCACGCTCTTAACGTATGCGTTACAGTTACGGGCAGACTGCGATCCGCTGCATAGCGTGCCACGCTATATACAGCGCTGCACTGCTATATGCGAATACACGTTGAAATTTGTCCGGAGGGCAGAAGGGTATGCAGATATCACAATTATCAAATTTATCTTTAACGATACTATTTTTAAATTATTCAAAAATATTTTTTTTTTTTTTTTGTCATTTCTCTACTGCATGTAATCGAATGATTGAGGTTTACCTAAATGGGAACAGAAGAAAATCTTACAGATTAAACAACGGGCTACCACAAGGCTCTGTTCCTGCTCCAAAGCTTTTCAACACCTACACCGCAGACTTGCCATCAAATACCTCTAGGAAGTTTATACAGGGTGTTACAAAAAGGTACGGCCAAACTTTCAGGAAACATTCCTCACACACACAAAAAAAAAATATGTTATGTGGACATGTGTCCGGAAACGCTTACTTTCCATGTTAGAGCTCATATTGTGGACGGCTGTGATACAATACGCCATTCTCCAGGGCTGCATCAGCGCATCAGGGATTCCATGCGACGGAGGGTGGTTGCATGTATCCTCGCTAACGGAGGACATTTTGAACATTTCCTGTAACAAAGTGTTTGAAGTCACGTTGGTACGTTCTGTTGCTGTGTGTTTCCATTCCATGTTTAATGTGATTTGAAGAGAAGTAATAAAATGAGCTCTAACTTGGAAAGTATGCGTTTCCGGACACATGTCCACATAACATATTTTCTTTGTTTGTGTGTGAGGAATGTTTCCTGAAAGTTTGGCCGTACCTTTTTGTAACACCCTGTATACGCTGATGACATAGTCATAACAGCACAATATAGCAACTTAAAAACATCTAAGGAAATTCTCTCAGATTACGTTCACAAACTGAATGAGTACTTCAACACTTGGCGCCTAAACTGAAAATAAATAAGACGGATGTCAGCTCTTTTCACCTAAACAATAGACAAGCCCACTATAGACCTCAAATAAAATTCGGAGACCAATTACTGAAGTAAATCCTCATCCAAAATATCTAGGCGTGGTTCTGGACCGGTCACTGACATATAAGGAACATATCCATAAAACAGCGGGAAAAGTAAAAACTCGAAATAACATCCTTCACAAACTTTCAGGAACGGGTTGGGGAGCACATGCCGCAGCTCTCAGAACATCAGCTCTTGCTCTGGTATACTCAACCACTGAATACTGCAGTCCAGTATGGCTAAATAGCAGTCACACAAAAAAAGATCGATATTCAGTTAAATGACACAATGAGAACAATATCTGGAACTGTAAAATCCACACCTACAGACTGGCTGCCTGTACCAACATCCACCCACCAAGTCTCCGGAGACAGGCGGCTTTAAAAAAGGAATGGCAGAAATGCTTAAGGTATCGACACTTTCCAATTCAAAAGGACTGTACGCATAAAACTCCAAACAAAATAAAATCTAGGTGTTAAACGTGGAAATTTTATGAAGTGCTGTTGCAAAATAACTTCAATATAGGCGAAGCATGGAGCGCTGAGTTAAATTCCAATCCTGACAAACATACACTAATCCAAGACACTACACAACAGCCTCCTGGATTCCTAGGAAATCTTGGACGGCACTGAACCGAGTGTAAACAGGTCACGATAGATGCAACTACTAGATGTACAAGAGTGGAATGTCAGAGAATCCTTCTTGTGACTGCGGTAACTACCAGCAAACCATTCACCACTTCACCATGGAATGCACTCTTAGGAGATTCAGTAGTACAATGCATCATATTCACGAAGTAACTACAGAAGCAGCTGAATGCCTGCAATCTTTGGACATCAGTCTGTAGTAACGTCCATGTTTGGTTCTATCAATTGTAATTCAATGTAGTTACCATTTTCTTGTATTCTTCTGCCATTTGAAATAAATAAATAGGGAAGAAATGGGACTATTTTGATAAACTGTTAAATGGTGATGCTGTGAATACATATTCCAGGAATTTAAAAGGGCTTACTGATGCAGAAGCCACGCAACATTCAGAATCCCATATAACCTGGTCTGTAGTGCAAGCTGCTTTGAAATCCATGAAGAAAGGTAAATCAAGTGGTTACCACGAGTTTAACTCAGGCATGATAAAAACAGCAGGGGTGAATGGCATCCAGTAGTTGAATAGGGTATAAAATGCGATATGGAAGGACAATAAGGTATTTAAAAATGCAACAGAAAGAAGTATGGAAATTATCATGAAATCACACTTCTTTCCCATGGATTGAAGATCTTGGAAAAGTGTTTGAGAAAAGGTTACGAAGGCATCTAGAAATCTTATTAGAGGATGAGCAACATGGTTTCAGACCAGGAAGAGGAACTACAGACTTGATCTTTGCACCAAGAATGCTCATTGAAAAACATCTATAAAGAGTTAAAGAAACCATCTTGGTCTTCCTTGATGTCGAAAAGGCTGATGATAGCATTGCAAGAAAAATTTGGAATTGCCTAGAACGAAGAAAGGTACCAGGATCGAGATTAGAACAAACCACGAAATTGTAGCGGCGGAACATCATGTAGAAAGAAGAGACAAACTTGAAGCAAACCTGACGAAGGTCACAGGCTGGGACCGTAACGTTGGTATTGCCAGCAAAAAAAAAAAATAAGAAAAAACCTACAGTTTCATGTTGAGTCCTGATATCTCCAGAATACTTCATACTAACACAGCACAGCTTTGATAGAGGTTTTAGGGCTGGTAACAATTCCAGCCAAAACTGAGGTTCCAGAAATCTGTATTTTTCGCAAAAACACGGGGTTTTCTCATTTCTTTCTACCTGACAGAAGCTCCCTACTACTTTCATTTCTATTACCCTAGTGTGACGATCAATCACCAGGGATTGTATTTTCCTCGCCCTTCGTGAATTCGTATAATTTTGGAAAATGTTTTCACTGTTCAATTACCTTTTGAGAATTTGACAAACGCATTTGATTGTTGCGTACGCAGTTTGTGCAACCCAAAAAATAATTATAGCTCTGAATTTTTCATAGTGTATAGCTTGTGTTATACTTATTCGTAATTTCCCTCACCAGAAATCCTCTGCGTCCTTACAGTAAAACCCACTAATCCCAACAACATCTACCTGATGTGACGCCAAATCGTTGAGTAAATTCTATAACCTATCTCCTCTATTCAGATTTCTGAATGTTGTGTAAATCAGTTCTAATGACACCGTAGGGGAATTACTGTATCTTACTCTGAAAAAAATATATCGTTCATTATATAATTCGAAAAGATTATATCACCTATGGATACCCTTCTGCATGTTCATCGCCGTTGTGTCCCCTTCCTTTCTCTACGGCTAAGCTGTCTTCGATTATGATTCATCGGCCTTTACATATCTATTCAACCGACAGAGTATGGTGATGCACTAGACCTCTCTCTACTCTTATTTCCTCTTTTCAGCAGACCGCTGTCTAGTATCGATTGAATCCTCACACTAGGAATCGCTGATTTTGCAGAGCTCGTGTACGCAAACAGCGTACATCTCGTGAGTTACAGCTTCGAAGAGGCTGGTGTAGAGTTTCCTAAAACCTTATACCACTTATCATGATTGCTATGGTATAGAGTACGAACATTGGGGACCAAAGAGATATTCTACCGCAATAGCATTTTACAGAGTCTGACGAATAAGCAGCATTGCTCTGGTGGAATATTAGGGAGGACCGTATCAGATTGTAATAATTCAATTGTTTGTTGAATGGCTAGGTAACAATCCTGTCATAAGTCATCAATCTATCAATGACACCTGGTTGCACAATCTCTGGATTATTTAAAAATATTTTTTTAAATATGGCATTCAGTCTTGCGACCATTTAGCCAGCTCCAATTGGATTATGTACCAACTGCAGTATCAGGCTTTAATTATGATATTGTGGACACTACAGTGAGGACAGCACAAGACAAACACAACACTTAATTAAAACTACCCATGCTCGAGGCCGGAATCGAACTGGTGGCCACTGTAATGGGAGGCCATCGTGCTAGTCCCTACACTGCCAGGACCGACCAATCTCTGGAGTCTATGGTTTTAATCAATATTGGTTATGTAATCTCTAAGTGGCACAGTTCACTTAGAAAGCACTTGTATTAACAAACCAGTTGCCTGTGGTTCGACAAATTTGGTTTCCTGAAACTAATCAAATAGTCACACTCAGAAAGCAAGTCTTAAATAATCTTGTCACTCCTATGTTGAGCGGTCCTGGTAGTTCAGTGGTTAAGGTCGTCTGACTGGAGATCTCAAAAGGTACCAGGCTCGAATCACTGCCTCGGTGGGTATTTCCGGAGGCTCTTGACTCAGCCTTCACCTCTTGAACAGCTTGCAGTAAAGTACGCCAGAAACACATGCGAGGCTTCGGATTACACGTTAAACTGCAGGTTGCCTTTATACTGGTAGAATTGCCTGGTTGGGAAAAACTAGCCACTACAAGGGCACCGAGCGTGGTGGGTGAACGGCTAACGTTCTGACCTTCGCATTCGGGTGGACGCTGGTTCGAATCCCCGTCTGGGCATCCAGATTTGAGTTTTCCATGGTTTCCCCAAATCACCCGATGCGAATGCCAGGATGCTTCCTTCAAAAGGCCATCGTCGAATTCCTTCCCGTTCCTTGTCCCTAGTCGCATCCAGCCTCTAATGACCACGGTGTCGACGAGGCGTAAAGTAAAAATATATATATATATATATATACGACAAGGGTGCATACGTGGCGAATCGTAGCTCTGTAAATCGGCGGGTCGAACCGTTCCGTCATATCCGGGCCAGTAATGTAATACGCATTACTATTGCTGTTTCATTACTGCGTCGCCACCAAAAATTATCACTTCAATTTCACTCAGAAAAGACCTGCCTCTGTCGTCTTCAACGCTACGCCCTGAACAGTTCCTTTCAGCTTACATTAGCCTAAAATCCGTCTTCTTTAAGTTAACACTTCTTCAGCTTAGTGGCAGTCTTCTCCCAGTTTACTAACTAGGGCTTCTTTCTTATTCCAAAACTACTGGTTCATCGTGTGATATAACATACTTTACCGCAAATCTCTCACTTGTCCACTATCGAAAAACTGTTACACTATTGTTTAAAAGACCGTATAAGAAGGTGCTAAACTTATGCGACAATCAATAATTCTTAAAACCTTTTGCGATGTATACAATCCTCCGTTGTGGTCAGATCATTTTTGCCCAAGTTTTGTAACGCTCAATAACTCAATGTTTAAATAGCTAACACAATTTTACTGCAATGTTTGGGATCAGATGTTCATTTCAACCTATCAAAGCAATGAAATAACTGTGAAGTTTAGTGCGCCCAATATCTCCAAACGTTGAACAGGGTGCACGAAGTTCTTAAAAATCTCTTAAAACTCATATTTACAAAGCCTTGTGGGCGGTACAACTTGGTTTGGATCATTGTCGAGCTATTCTGGGTTTGCTGTTTGGTTGGTTTATAAGCTACGGTTGGATGAGTTCATTTATAAAACTCGTGATAGAATTCCTTCTCATTTTTTACTGGCAGTTCCATCTTCCTGTAAGCGCCAAGGAAAGCATCGATAGAGATCGCTTAGATACTCATCCTCACAAATTGTATGTGTTTGCTTAATAAGCCTGGAATGTTAATTACATCTTGAATTTACCAGTCAGCAATGATGATACAATATCACAATTTTTGGCATATGCCAAACTGCTTCAGGTACTCATTTTTACAATGCATGTGCGTTTCGATGATCTAGACTAGGTATGGGCAACCTTTGCTTAGCTGAGGGCGTAATTTCGGGATTTAATCAGGCCGCGGGCCGTAGGTAAGAAATAAGTAGGTAGTAGTGAATAAAAAGGCGATAAAAATTCACACATTCTTTTTATTTATTAGAATTACAATAGCATAATCAAACATACAAAAAACAAATTAACAAAAACAGATAGAAAAATTAAATGAAAATTAATGAGAGACTTGAGTTTGAAGCTTATTTGAAATTTCTGAATCTCTCGCGGGCCGGATTGAAGCTGGTGGAGGGACCGGATCCGACCCGGGAGCCGGGGGTTGCCCATATATGATCTAGACCGTAGTTACAGTTTGGACAGTGGGTTTGTATAATTCTAACATGAGTTGCCACAAATTCAGCTTTCATTATTTACCATTTTTCTGCGAGAATCAGTGCTAATGAATACAACAGATGGCTGGGATTTTCTTTGTAAAACTAGTTTAAGATTCTAAATAATATCATTAACTGTATGACTGGAACATTTGCATTAGCAGTAACGCTGTGATCTCGCATTCGGGAGGACGTGGGACGGAAAAAAAAACGGAACAATGGCCACTCTTTATTTGCCGTATTTGAAGTATCTAAATAAAATGTTTCATTTGGATGTGTAATGCTCAACATTTGAGATACAGTTTACTATTATAACGGATTATACTATGGATGTAAGGAGTACACGATACTGTTGGGATAGTTACCATGATCAATGAGCCCTTTAAGCTGGAAATTAATTTCGGTACGCCGAGAATTCATGGTTTCAGTTTAGTGAAAGATGGGCAGAAGCCGGGTAATAATTTGATAGAGCCCAGAGGGTTATAATTAATGGAACGGAGCTCAAGCTAATGCTGTGGATTGGAAGGAAAGTTTGTGTGAGTTCTTCGCTAACAGACGATCGCGCCTCCAAAAACTGATTAATTATGCATACTTAAAAATCTGAATGGCTTTACAGCAGCAAGTTTAGCGAGGCACTGCGCGAAATTAATCACAGAAGTCTACAACCGATACTCTGATTAGAAACCTTGGTGTAGGTATTACCACCTGGGCAAACTCGTAGTGTTAGTCTGAGAACACTATCTCAATAGGTCGTCACGTCTTATTTTTTCTTCGTGCTCAGTACAAATTGCAAAAATATTTTCCCCATTCATTCCAAAAAAGCAATAGTTTTGTGCTCTAGTGCTTCTCCATTTCAGTCACTGAGATTTTGTGCAGATATATTTGAGTTCGCCAGGCATAAAAAACTTGAACTTGATATGAACACTCGTGTAAGGTTCATCCTGCGAACTGTGCCTACACAACCGTACCCCCCCCCCTCCCCACATGATCGCTTAGAGAGGTTACACATCTGTGATTGACGACTATTCCACATTCATTGTCTCCTTTACAGCCTCATACATCTGAAAATTCCCGTCTGTATTCGTTTCAGCGTCATATATGAGTTGAAACATGTCGTGCTTAGGAAACAACAGAATGAAATTGATTCAGATTTTCTGTCAAAGGTCATTACTGGTGATGAGTCATGATTCTATGCTTACGACCTAGGAAAAAGGCAACATTCAAGATTCAAGTCAATGGAAGGAGTCATTGTCACCCCATACAAAAAAATGTCGTCAAATGAAACATCAAAACCATGCTCATTTGCTTTTTTGATACTAACGGCATAGTTCGTTCAGAGTTGTTCCCCCACATCAGACGGTCAATCAAACCTTTTAATTCTAAGTTTACGAAGATTACGCAACAGTGTTCGTCAGAAAAGACCCGATTTGTGGCAGACATGAGACTGGTTCTTCCACCACGACAATCCACCTTCACACACAGCTGTCTTGTTACGCAGCTTTTAGCTAAAAATGGCATAGTTCCGTGGCCCCAAGCACCTTACTCGCCTGTCCTCGCTCTGTGCGACTTTTCCCTATTTCCAGGCACGAAAAGGGCCATGAAAGAACACCGATTTGACAACTCTGAAGAGGTCAAGGAAAATACGAGGGAAGAGGTGTCAGCCATTTCTAAAGATAACTACAGAAAATGTTTCTATCAGTGGAAGCACCGGTGGGGCAAATGTATTAAATAAATAGCTTTTAAAAGATAATTCCTTTTTTAGGGGGAGGGGGGGAGTTTGCCCCATCGTTCTTAGTAAATTGTCATAATATTAACACCAGGTCCATGAAAACAAGTTACTAACCGTCTCCTTTCATAGTTTTGAAACCCTAATTAATCCCTTCTACAGTGCAATGGCTAGATCACAAGTATACTTGCCTCAAAATAAAAAATGAAGAAATCAGCTAATTTAAAAACGTGTTGACTTGTCCCAGCACTAGTTGTCCAGCCTTTTCTTCCACGATTCACTTAACCTCCACTCGTATAAGTTTTTGCCCTTTTTTCCCATGCTTCTTCAGTCATCATTGTGTCATTTTACATACTGATTCACTAGTTGCAAATTCAATATTATTAAGCTTTTAATTTTTTTAATTAACTTGAGTAAAAAATAAGTGTGATCGTAATGACCTGGTGACAGGTTACAAATCCCGATCCTTTTTCTTGTTTTGCTTTACGGCTTTACGCCTCGTCGGACGTTGAGGTGATTAGAGGCGAAAAGGACTGGAGGCAATAAACGGTAAAGAATTGGACCTTGACCTTTTCAAGGAATCAGTCCAGCATTCGCCTGGAGTGATTTGGGGAAACCACGGAAAACCCAATATCTGGATGGCTGGACGGGGATTCGAACCCGCGTTCCTCCCAAACTGCGAGGCCGGAGCGTTACGGCTCACCCACCACGCTAGGTAGTATCATCATGTTGATTTATACCATTACAATCAAATACTTCAACAAGCTAACTTAGAATTTAACAACTAAGGCGTCTTGAAAAAACATTATAAGTTGCCGCATTTCTTGAAGCCAGAGTATTGCTGTTGATTGCTTAATATGGAAGAGTTATACCACTAGCAGACGTCATTGTGGAATTTTTTATTTTTATTTACACCCTCACCGTGAGTCAGCCTCCTTTTGAAAGTATGTTTCTTGATTACTTATTAAATTTTATTTCTTCATTTATCCTCTTACCCGCAAAACTTCCTCATTTGTACTGTGGGTGGAAGTATGTAATCTATGATTGTTTCCAACAATGAGAAACATTGTTGAACGTCTCTAATTTCAAGCAATCTCTCATCGGTGTTTAAACTTAATACTTACAAAGTTCTGTAATTTTTATCGAAGGTCGTGAAAATGATAGGAGCTGTGGACAGTCTAGTTCAATTCCCAGATTTGGTTCATACGAGAAGCAAGGTTTTCGGTTTGGGCGGTGCACTTTCTCCCAAATGGGGACACTGCTTAACCCCCGAGGCTGCCCTGACTTGTCGCAACAACTTATTTCGGTATCTGCAGAAATAGGATCTTTCTCGGCACCCCGGAATAACTCGGTTATCAGAGGCTGAGGTTATTCACAGTACAAAGTGCTTGACGGTTACAGCCCCTCACAAACGGCCACCGTCAACTGATAAGAGCGCGGTCGTATCAGTGCTTGGCAGCTACTGCCTATCTGCCCGCCGCTAACTGCCTGCACTTGAGACCGACACTTTGCATGCCAAACGGGAGAGCCAAATCCGGGTAACAACCGTCTGAAGGCTCGATCTGTTGCCAGAAGAAACCTCGTGGGGACCACGTTTATTCTCCTCAGGGAGGATGCACATCGTGGCTCCAAGGTTAATGCGTCTGTCCGGAGATCAAAAGATCCCCTGTTCCAATCACTGTCTCGGCCGGGATTTCCAAAGGCTCTTAAACAGACCTTTAACCAGCTTGCTGTGTCATATGAAATATTCTCCAGAATGCTTTCGGTAGTTCCGTTTCCGCGTTTTACTGTAGGTGCATAAGGTAGCCACGACGGAGGAGCATACGCGGGATATCGAAACACTGTCAATTCAGTAATAATCCTCCTACCAGTTCAAAAGTGGAGATTTCTAGTTGTAACGTCTCATTTGTGACGTTATTAAAATTAGAATGAAATAATGAGATGTATTAATTAATAGGTTAATTTGCAAAATGAATCCCGGGTAGGCGCCAAGAATGGAAGTGTTCTCTATCCGAGAGAAGCGACATTCCAATTCTGAAATACTTTTAATCACAGCAATTGTACTTTTAAAATACCATTAAAAACACAAATCTTTATCTAATAGAATGATATACTGATACATTGGAAAGGAAGTTATTGAAAGCAGGGTTTGCAACACCTATTATTTTCTTTGAATATAAAATTGATTGCTTTATTGAACAGAACTGAATATTAAAAGTTTCTTTTGAACAATTTAAAGCATGGTTCTCATCTCAGAGCGTTTCCTAGGGTTGAATGACGCAAGAGTGTCTGTACATCGTCGGCGTTCTTTACCGTAGCAGATGAGTTGCGGAGAAATCAGACGGACCCTGTTGATCAGTTGGGCGCAAGGTCACTTGGGGAGCTAGCTCTCCGGCAATCTCCCGTGGTGCGCCGGTGCGGTTTGTTTGCTGGCCAGAAACAGAGTGTCTTCTCCCCCGCTTGTTCGCTCCGTTGAAAACTTGCAGGCTCCCGAGTTTTAGCAGACGCGGGAAATTTCAGCGAGTCGCAGTGTTTGGCGGGTCGTCCACGATCTCCATTGGCGCTCCTCATGCAACATAAAAAACTTATGGTGTCTAAAAGTTCGTAACACAGTTTGATTCGCTGGTTCCCAACAGAGGTGTCCCGCAACCTGACCTTTTCTCCGAAGCATCGTTTCTCTAGTTTCAACTTTCTACTGTACCAGGAAATCCTCATTTCGGCACAGTCCCTATACTGTCCTTTGAATTTCATTGAATGCGTAAAGCTTTTAACTTTACGGCCTGCCATGAATCGTTCGGTCTTTCAGCGCAGGTATGAGTCACCTGGCTCTCGCCGATGCCAAAGAAACGTGGAATTCACACGCATAAACTTCCCGTCACCAAGGGACATTACACGCGAGATATCGAAACACTGTCAATTCAGTAATAATCCTCCTACCTGTTCAAAAGTGGAGATTTATAATGCGTTATTTGAAGTGATTTTCGTCTTAAAGTTCTATACCTGAAACATCGGAGGTATGACAGTAACATGATGTTAACGCTCCTGCTGGCGGTAATTTACTGTCAATGAACAGAGCAGAGCCCATAGTATTACTAGCAACATGAAGTCAGCAACCCAGCCGTGCCGTTAGTTGATGTTGAATAGAATCCTCTTTCGCCAGACGATCACGCTGATCAAGGTGTCAATACACGCTCTGTAAGTCCGAATACCGTTTTGACAGTTTTCCGTTAATCCCTGATGATAAATCATCAGTGCACAGATTCCAGTTGAGCGAGACCGGCATGTAGATGGCTGATTTCGCAATAGTATCCATCGTTCAGCCCTCAGAAAATACCGGGAGACACTGGAAGTTGGAAAAAAGGTTTAACAAGAACAAGAAATTAAAGGCACTAGACGGTCTACTTTTGTGTAAGAAAAGTGTTAAACCGGATATCAACAGCTTTAACTGTGACACTAGAAACAACAATCCCTCGCTCCTAGAATGATGTATTAGTGACGTCACTGTGCACTATAACTTGCAAAACGCAAGTAGGCGTAGACAGCATGTTGTAATCAAAGTAACAAACTGACTGACGACTTGATTGGCCGCTTCAAATCTGTCAATATTATTGTAGACGAAGAAATGGATTCGTGATGGAATCGTTCCATAATAAACACAAGAGCAAAATTTACGCTTTAAGATGCTAGACACTCATTCTGGAATCACCAGATCTACTACCACTAGAATGTCAGGGAGGTTATGTATCTCCAAGGATCTACGTTGTAACATGACGCGCTGTCGCCACGTTACAAGGTGCATTTTATTATATATGTCATAATGTTAGAGTAATTTACATAAATCTTGGGCGACCACCTAAATAGATTTTTGTTGTAATTTTATAAAGTACGCAAGATTCCAAGTGAGGATTGTAATGAAATGGTGAACATACAGTGTATCTTGGTAAAGCGTATATTAAAGAATTATTGAGCTATGTAGGCTTGAAGCTAATCTTGGTGTTCCCGAACCTTGGCGACAAGAAGTCGCGGATTTGGGGTTTGCCGGACCACACAATCTGCTCCCTAGGGATAGGCGGTCAACAAGGTTACTCACCGGGCGGGAAATGCCAGAGTCGTCCCCGAACGCAGCCGAATATGTCCGACCTCTGTTAGAGACTCTAGGCAAATCACCTATCGGGGATATCACGTGACATTAGGTGCCGACCTGAAGATCCAATCCAAATGAGCGTATAACTTAAAATCCTGGGAATTTTTGTTATATGTGAGCTTCGAGACTACAAATGGGCGGAGCGAGAAGTTTCCTCGTGGGAGAGAAGAGCGACGAACGGCACTTCGATCTTCGAGTCCAAGCTATGCGAGTCTAGTCTGAGGTGGACTTGGAAAGTTGGCTTCTCTCGCTAACTGCCGTTGTACGATTTCTGGCTGCCAGCTTGCCTTGCTGGAGCAAGCTTATCACAGCAACACAGCCGGTAATGCGATGATGCGCATTGCCAGACCAGAGATGCCTATAGCCGACTTGTGAGATAATCTCACATATCGTGGGTCCGCTACAGTCACCGCAGACATCAGACGTAGGACTACAATGGTAACTTATTACGACCAAGCCATCTGATTGTGAATTCCGTGAAACAGAACCCGTAAACGACTTTGAGAGGATAGTTCCATGTTCTCACTTTGTAATTGTAAAAACCCCTGAGCTAGCGGCATAATTTGCCAGAATTAATTATTTTCGAATGATATATTGTTCATTCGTGGCGCCCATGATTGTCTTTTTAACTGTAAAGTCACAGTATTATGATGCCTTTGTCTGAGGTCGTCATAACTTGTATTTTTCATTGTTTCCAGTTGTCATTATTTCTTGCATTTTGATTCTGAGATATATTTAAAAGTAAATATACAATTGTTTGCTTGCTCATGACGGCTAATTGTACCTCTGAGCGTTGCTTTTATGATTTTGCCAATTTGTGTTAATGTTAACGGTAAATTCGCTCAGACTTGTAATCGCCAGTGTTAAGAAAATAAATGTCATATTGTGACAATTTTTCCTAAATTCCAACTAACGTCGAGATTCTTGCAAAATTAATTAATTTTCACTCCTTCATAAATAAAAATTAAAATTAAAAATCCACAATTATTCATCATAAAGGTATGAAAGATAATTATAACGTAGTTTGCCCACTAAGGCACCCATTACAACGTCTTCAGGGTAACAACCGAAATAAATCATTTTTTTTATCTTTATGAATCCCGAATTAAATTTGTTCTTTATGAATTTTGCACCTAAGACTTTCATAGATATGTAAGTTGATGTAACGTTCGCTAGAAATTATTCTCTACAGATTTTTATTTGTGTTAATGTTAACGGTAAATTCGCTCAGACTTGTAATCGCCAGTGTTAAGAAAATAAATGTCATATTGTGACAATTTTTCCTAAATTCCAACAACGTCGAGATTCTTGCAAAATTAATTTTAATTTTCACTCCTTCATAAAAATTAAAATTAAAAATCCACAATTATTCATCATAAAGGTATGAAAGATAATTATAACGTAGTTTGCCCACTAAGGCACCCATTACAACGTCTTCAGGGTAACAACCGAAATAAATCATTTTTTTATCTTTATGAATCCCGAATTAAATTTGTTCTTTATGAATTTTGCACCTAAGACTTTCATAGATATGTAAGTTGATGTAACGTTCGCTAGAAATTATTCTCTACAGATTTAATCATCTGTACGATACTTTTTCTGCGATAAAACTGTTCTACATAGAATTATGTGAAGTTAAAAACTTAATTGTAAGGTTCAAAACTGATTTCTTTGGCTTCTTAGAATTGTGTTTTTGCCAATATTTTCCCTTCTTAATTTCTGTTGGTTGGTGATAAAGATAATTTTCACACATTTCGCCGGTGCCAGCAACACGAAGTTATAAAAATTATCGTGAGATAGGTAGACAAACAAGTAACACATTTATCTAAAGACTCTCAAGGTTGGAATGTTACACATCTAAATTAAATCAAGCGTAATTTAGTTGATAGAAGAAATTAGGAAAATCATTCATTTGTAATAAAAATCTTTCAAACATTTTTGATACAATAAAAATAGATTGCTTTCAATGCAGACTACCAATATTCTCTTAAAGCAAAGTAATTGCGTTTTTCGACGGGGATAAAGTTAATTTAACCAGAGAATTAGGAAGGTGCTTTTATTGGAATCAATATGTTCTATGACTGACATTTTATTGGAGATCTTTAATGTTCCTGAAAATAGTCTTATCGTATAACAAAGAGACTTTTCATTTGCGTATACTTACGTGTTTGTGCCATGGGTACTCAGAACAGCACATGGTTTCTATTCTAAAATATGTTTACCTTCTTTATTAGTAAAAAAAGGTTACTTTTCAGGATATGTTCCTGCTGTACAATTCATATCCACTATGATGTGTTTACAGTTATCTATCTTTGTGATTGTTTTGTTTTCCAAACAAGACTAGTTTTTAACGTACGTAGGTAGTTAGGTACGTAAGGTATTCAGATTTAAAATTAATTTATTATTTATTGAAAAAGTATCATGAACAAAATCTTTTAGAGATTCCCAATTTTTAATATAATCCCCATGATCTGGAAGTTTTCTAGTGCACTGTCTCCCTCGATGCTTACGTGATTCTTGTGAAAATCACTTTCGTGTTGTTGATTTTTATTTTCACGTAGGATTTTTTTCCCTCGATGAGTAATTGGTCATCTTTGATAGCATTTCTTCATTCACAGAATAATAAGTGTGGAGAATTCCCTCCTCAAGCCTTTGATTAGTGTCCCATCTGTTTCTGATGGTTTCGCTTTTTCCATTCTAAGAAATTTATTTATGATATTTTATTTCATGGTTTTCTGTACACTTCTGCCTCACTTGTAACGAAAAATACACTGCAGGTTGGTTGTTCAACAAATAATTTTTTACTTGGATTTCGGACATCGTTTAATGTTATTAATTCCGCCATTATTGCATACTGAATGCGCGAAAAAAGAAATTTAGAGGATTTTTACACTTACAGGGATCGATTTAGACTTTTATTTAAACATTGATTATGTACGAGATTTTAGTTCACGATTGTTCGGTTTCTTGGTGAAAATTTCGGGTTTGTCAAGGAAGTAAACAAAAAAGACTCCAAACCAAAGCGTATTTTGTCAGGCATTAAACCGGAAAGATATTCTTCACTCAGCTCTCAGTTCCTTCTGATAAGCGAAGTAGAATATTCTGCTGTTGCTCCCATCTTGGATATATTTGTGTAGGTATGAATGAAATATGAAAAACAAAATTAGATGACAGTTTAGTTGAAGTTCTATATTAGAGACAAAAAAAAAATCTCACTTTCAAAAGCAGATATTAGGAACCATTGCTACACTATTATTTTATCCTTAACACCCTTTTTTTCTTGTGATTGGAATAAAAAATCACTAATTGCGTTAGCCCCGTCCTTGTAGTATCTTTGAGAACGGACTTTATCATATATTATCCCGACATTTGCATCCAAATAATTTTTAATTAAAATACACATGGCTGATCACTCAAATCAAATTAATGGAAACAGAGTTGTAATTTTAATAGCTTTTTTCCTTGTTTAGAGTGTGCCATATGAGGGACTGTTTTGATTTTAATATTAATAATTGAGGGAAACACCTTTCTATGTTATTAGTAGCTAATGAATGTTTACATATGTTTTAATTAAAAGGTTGGTGGCGAAATATGGCAGAGTGTAGTAAACTGAATTTCAATTAAACGTTCGCTTTTTTAGTTTGTTATTATATCTGTTATTTGAAAGTACGTGACGAAATGTTTATAAAGCAATTATTTTTCGTATATTTTAATTGATGATGGCAAAACCTGGCTGATTGAGTGTTAGATTTTAAAGAAAATACTACCCATTCTCGGGTGTTATGTAGACAAAATTATCATTCTCCAGGAGCCAATAAAATTTCTTTAATCATCTTACGTTGACACATACGAATTGTTAGAAAACTTATCTTCCAAGATGTTTCTTTTATTATTGTTATTGGTAAGGTTGAAGCTTGGTTCTTGGTGCACTACTATTCAAAAAGAAGTGAGCGTTGCCAGCTACGTAGTCCTAGTACAAAATTATATACTGCTACTTGTGTTTTCGCTCTATTACGTTCCTTAGTTTTTGAAGTTTATATGTTACGATCAAAGACCGAAAACGCACATTGAGCGAAAAAAAAAAAAAAAAACGACAGTAATGCGTTCTGGTTTCTTGAAAACTGCCACAACATGTTATTAGCGTAATGACACTCACAAAAAAAAAAAAAAAAAAAAAAAAAAAAAAAAAAAACATGTGGCTAACTCAGAAAAGCACACAACGGGAAATTCGCACACACATGACGACCTATATATATATATATATGTATTAGAGCCTCTCAACACGACGGCTATATATATGATTATATATATATAATCACCCTGGACCGATTCGTTGTGAACACAAAGAGTTAGATACTAATAAGGCACAACGTGTGTGTATATATATATACATATATATATATATATAGACATAAATCAGGTTTCTTTTGTTAAACATTGAGTAAATGTCGCATATCGTAATTGAAATTTATAATAGTTCGGTTTCAACACCTTTTTAGCACCTTGCTTGATACCTCTGTATGTTTTCACTCATTAATAGCTCCATTTAAATATTTACGTAACTCGTTGGAAGTCTTATCTTGAAAGTCATGTCGGTAAATGTCGATAATATTTGATTTTTTAAAGTTTACATTCACCAATTAGTCTTTAGCGAGGTCACAAGACAAACGCAACACTTAATCAAAACCACTCATGGCCCCGGCTGGACTCGAACTGGCGACCTCTTCAACGCGAGGCCAGCAAGCTTTCCCCTACGCTGCAGAGGTCGGCCTTTATCGAGTCTGTGGAGTTACAGTGGTGGCCAGAATCTTTAACATCTGTGAATGTTATCCCTACAGTCTCTCACCTGGTTCAGTTTTGGGGATTTACTGGTGGAAGCAGTTCAGCGGCTCTATATCTTCTGGTAGTTTATTTTGTAATAGATGTTACTTTACTTGCTCTTGGGGTAGAAATTTTAACCATTATGAATAAGAATCCGTGAGTAAACTAAAAATATTACTATTAGACACTCCTCAATATGATGATAATAATGAAAACCTAACTACACTCTTCCGGATACGTGACTGGGGAAGCAAGTAATTGAAAAGGAAGCTGAGCTGTGAGGCGTGCCGTTTCGTTGGCGCAGTGTCTCACAGAATCCAGGATTGTACAAAGCCGACTCCTTCCTCAGTGGAAGGCCTCGCACCCGCTTCCTGTAAGCTCCGCTGTTTTACTGCGGAGTGTGCGAGGTGCGATGGATCGACGCACTGCCTCTGCTCTCGTATTTCCGCGTGTTTACTGCGGTGACACACTCTGTTTACTGCCGAGCCGCCTGCGCTGTACGGCCAAACCGCAGCACCCGCGACACGGCAGAAAAACAGAGGGGGCCAGTTGCAACCAACCGTTCCATTTTGCACAAATAAAACATGATTTTGAATCTCCTATTACTGATTAGGAGTTTTACAATATCCTGCTTTAAATACACATCATTCATTTAAATTCGGCAAGTATTAAAAAAACTACGAGGAGTGAACCGAAAGCTTGCAGGAAAACGAGTACATTTTATTTCAAACAATCAATACAGCCAACTGATAATACATACTTTACTTTGTTCTTCAACATAGTCTCCATATCGGTTTAGACACTTGTCGCTTTGTTGGATGAGTTTGAATAAAAATCCTGTCCTTGCATGATCAGCCAAGTTGTCGCGAGGTGTTTCATCTCCTCATCTGTAGTTAATCGTAGGCCTCCTAAGTGCTCCATCTAGTGAGGGAGAAGGGTAAAGTCTCCTGGAGCGAGGTCCGGGCTGTAAGGAGAGTGGCGATACCGTATTCGGTTGGACACTTCTATCTTCGTCGGTGACGTTTTCTCTACCGGCCACAAACTTTCGACTCCATTCTGTGACATGCTGACGAGACATTACAGTCTCTCTGTAAACCTCTATCAGGCGCGGTCACATGTTTAACCCACAGAAATCGAATAACTGAGCGGATTTCTTCGCGAAACTTGTTTTTCAAACGGGTCGTCATTTGTGCTTAGCTACAGCTACCGCTATAGGTGGCGATTGCCTGGAGTTTCCAACCGCATGTCTTACCCCGGGTCCACATGCTTGGTACTTGCCGCAAACTCCAAGTCTCCAAAAACGCTTGCTTAATTTTGGGGAGTTGAAAGTCGTCATCCACACGCTTGCGAGTGCACTTGTATGTTTTGGAGTAGCGTATGTCGATGTTATGTCGACCATAACTTTTGGCACTACCTATTTTTATCATAGAAGTTTAAAAGAAAATTTAAAAAATCGATTGAGACGGCAAAGAATATGGTGGATATTAAGAATCCGTAAAAACCGTTCCAGGTAATTATTATATTCTAATTTCATTCATGTAACTATGATTATTACATAGTTTTGTGTATGAATTTCATGTAATGTAAGTATATAAAATTATTTTTTGTTATTAAAATTGTATGATAATTATTGTTTTAACGGTATTATAATGTCTATATCAATATTTTTTGGTTGCAGAGAATTTATGGAAGAAAAATTTAATCAGCTTCTTTATGAGCCATCTGGACAGTTTGATACCTTCTGCCACATGAGCAATGCCGATTTCAAATATTAGCATTCGAGGAATTGTAAAATATCCTTGTTGGATCTGTTATTCATTTTTCCTGCGGCACTTGTATCACAACAGGCATGTTTGTCCGCCGTCAGTGAATAAATGAAACTAAATCCGCACAAACGTGTAGTCTGTAGGCAACCGCTTGCCGCATACTTTCTTTGATTTGTG
Source organism: Vandiemenella viatica (assembly GCA_031002005.1). Taxonomy (NCBI): domain Eukaryota; kingdom Metazoa; phylum Arthropoda; class Insecta; order Orthoptera; family Morabidae; genus Vandiemenella; species Vandiemenella viatica. The sequence continues at coordinate 183,102,520 of JARYHS010012519.1, forward strand.
CCAAAAAACCGACACTCAATCGGATCAGCCGCAAGTGCTAGCAAGCCTACACAAGCCAAGCCAAACACCCTATCCACAGTTTTGTGACGGATTGACGAGGTTTGGCTAGCGTGTGGTCCCGCCTTTAGAATTACCGCACACTACTAATTACTCTATAACGGACGACACTCCAGGAATATCTGCCTTGTAACATTAGTTTCTTATCACCACTAGTAAAAGTTTTTTTGGACCGCGCGATCAATATACCGGTTTCAAATAAAAATTAACTATTTAAAACTTCAAAAATTTTCTGTTTGGTTACATCATGAAAATAAAGCACTGCCGAGAATCAGTGATTATGATTAATTTCTACGATGGATTATTTTCATATCGTTTTTGGTCTCTCAGTGGTTAAGGCGCTTGATTCCAAAAATTCAGGGTCCGGTCCCCGGTTTAAATCCCGGTGTAAGGAGGAATTTTTAAGAGTTGTTGTAACGAGGCAGGTAAGGTATATCGGTGGAGGAACTATTGATAGGGAACATAGCAGGAGGGAGTTATATCGAAGGTGTAAATGGAGGGAGAGTGGTGGATAGACTCTGACGAGTGGGAACGCGGGAGACTATTGTGTTTATCATTGTGCTTTGTGACATTAGCCTGTATTGGTTTCGTGAATGTGCGTTTGGAGCGATCGGAGTATGAATTAACCTTCTGAGTGAGTAGATACTAAAAGATACGAGACGAACTTTTCTTACAGAGTGGAACTGTGACGTTTGTTGTCTCGTACTTACAAGTAGAGTTAGTTTATGTACGCTAGCCTACACATCCCAATACGGATTTTGCATCTTTGGAGGCGAAGTTCAATTAGTTTTTAATGTCTGGTGATTACTCCTGGCGCACTGGATCAGTTTCTTTGTTCAGAGGAAATAAATTGCTACAAGTTACACCGAGCGGGGCGGTGTAACGGTTAGCGTTCTCGCCTCGCATTCGGGAGGACGGCAGTTCGAATCCCCGTCCGGGCATCCAGAAAGTTACGAGCTGTGTAAACGAAGTGTTGTGTGTTCTAGTGATATAGTAAACCTGTGACATACCTCACCCCGATACGCACGCTAGTGAGTCGCTTCCCAGGTTGGCCGCCGCGTCTATTTAATGACTACTATGAGACCGAACAGGCGTGATTTACGTTGATTTGTTTCATCTTATGATTTGACATGCTGGCTGTTGATAGGGCGGAAGTGTAAATATAATATTACATGAACTCTCGTGATCCGAAGTCAGGAACTGGAAGCTGAGCAGAGAAGGGCTGCTAGATGTGTCTCTGGAAACTTCCGCAGAACACTTTCAGTAAGTCACATGATAAAGGAGCTGGATTGGGATTAATTGGAAGAGATGAGGAGGGCGAAGAGAGTCATAAGAATATACAAGGCGTATATTGTTGATGAGGCGTGGAAAGATATTGTTGGAAGAATTAGGAGAGAAACAGGGAAGGGGTAAGATGACCATGATCGCAAATTGCCAATCGATTTCGGGGTTAGGGCGTTCTGGCCTCGCATTCGGGAGGACGGCGGTTAGAATCCCCATCCGGGCATCCAGATTTGGGTTTTCAGTGGTTTCCCAAATCACTCCAGGCAAATGCCGGGATACTTCCTTCAAAAGGCCATGGCCGAATACCTTCCCACTCCTTGCCCCTCATCCTTTACCCGTCTCTAAAGACCTCGCTGTTAAGAGACGTTAAGCAGTTAAAAAAAAGGGGGTTAGGGTATAGGAAAATTTTCTTTTGTAGGTAATGGGGCTAGGGATTGGAATAAATTACCAAGAAAAATGAAAAATAAACGCAAAAACTCTAAAAGAATATAAAATTGAAATTAGTAGAGAAAAAAATGATAGGAAAGGGAAAAAACGGGAGTGGAGAAAAACTACTACCGGAACAAGCGCCCAGTCGCAATTAAATTAAATTTAAAAAAACTCAATCCAAGAGATCAGACTAATGAACCGTAGCAGTAATATTAAAGGACTAACTGAATAGTCAGGGTATCATTAACATTTTGGTCAGTCAATTACTTCTATTACCACCAACATTTGTTTAAAAAGCATTACATTGTGTTTGATCACATGAGCTACACCTGCACGATCCGTGGTTTAGATTCCACATTAAACTGTATGTTCAACCACGGCAAATCGAAAATCTGTCACGCAGGGGGTTGAAAGATCCTTCCCGATCTTCCGGCCAACAATCCCATACGCGTTTACTTTTTACTTAGGTACCCAAAAGGTATTCTTGGGCAAAATGGCAGGATTGTAATGTCCAGTTAGTAGTCAGCCTTGTGGTTGATAATGGGCTGATGCTTCAGAATGCAAACACTAAACTGTCCAGTCCTACGTGGACGCGCAGGTAGAAGTAATACGGTAGACTTTGTTATTTCCCGTCTTTGCTGACGTCGATTCGCAATGCAAACGACCCGGGCCAGGGGTGTTTTTTTCTCGCCAGTGCGTTTCACTCCAGGTCTCTGGCAGTCAGACGGCTAATGGGTTTGGACATCGTCGATCTACATAAATGCTACGCGCAAAGGTCAGAGCATGTTTGAGGTCGTCAAAAAAACAGGCCCTACGCTTCACTCTTATGATGGCAGCTTTTCCTCTGGTTTCATACTGGGATGTTATCTGTATTGTTTAATTGATTTCAAATTAGATGTGACTGAAATATTGTCAGCGCATTATACTTAAAAATAATTAATATTCTTCCAACTTTCCCTAGACCAACAGCCACGTAAAGGGCTAGAAAAGATCCAAATTGTCTCTGACTAATCAGAATAATTATTTAAACTTATACAGGGTGTACAAAAAGGTACGGCCAAACTTTCAGGAAACATTCCTCACACACAAACAAAGAAAATATGTTATGTGGACATGTGTCCGGAAACGCTTACTTTCCATGTTAGAGCTCATTTTAGTTTCGTTAGTATGTACTGTTATTCCATGGCCCCCACGCTCTCCTGACCTCAACCCTCTTGACTTTCATTTATGGGGGCATTTGAAAGCCCTTGTCTACGCAACCCCGGTACCAAATGTAGAGACTCTTCGTGCTCGTATTGTGGACGGCTGTGACACAATACGCCATTCTCCAGGGCTGCATCAGCGCATCAGGGATTCCATGCGACGGAGGGTGGATGCATGTATCCTCGCTAACGGAGGACATTTTGAACATTTCCTGTAACAAAGTGTTTGAAGTCACGCTGGTACGTTCTGTTGCTGTGTGTTTCCATTCCATGTTTAATGTGATTTGAAGAGAAGTAATAAAATGAGCTCTAACAAGGAAAGTAAGCGTTTCCGGACACATGTCCACATAACATATTTTCTTTGTTTGTGTGTGAGGAATGTTTCCTGAATGTTTGGCCGTACCTTTTTGTAACACCCTGTATATATACATAATATACGTGTGTGCCGCTATATTTCACATTGCAGCCACAACTACCTAGCGCAAATCACTGTTTTTTGTGTAGTGACCTCGAGTCTCTCATAGTGCGCTATAGTGGTTACATGTCGGTAGCTGTGGGGGTGTGATGGTGGTTGAAAGTGGTCGACCTAGGACATCTTGATATTGCAACCAAAGTGTTCTAAATAATTTTTGTGATCTTCTAGAATGTACTAAAATGCTCTAGTAGGTTGTTCGGTTTTGTTCTACTATATGACACATTTTTAAAACTTTTCTGTTATCAATAAATATTGTCGCGTTTGGAACCGGACAGGTGTGAATTCGAAGGTTACTTGTCAATGAACACAGCACTTAAACTGAGAACAGGTTTATTGAGAACTCAAACATACACGCAGCACTGACTGCCTCTTGGGCAGAATGCTCTTCTATTTATACACAGATAGAACGTACTAGAGATTACAAGAGTAGTTAACAAATGAAATGTGTAGAAGTTACAAGTGACCTTAGGAAACATGTAGAATCTTCTGGAAATAATAAACAGAATTAAATAATTTTTGTCAGTGGGCGGGATTGAACCGGCGACCTTCGGTACCGCAATTCGTGACGCTACCCGCTGCGCCATGCTGGCAGACGGTACACTGGCGTTCATGCGGCATTGCTCCCTCTCCTGAGGAAAACAGCGTCCCGCTGTTAGATTTCTTTTGGGGCACGCTGAAGTGTCCTGGATCTTGATCTTGTCGTGGGTCCTCTGTATGGCAGTTCTGGAGGGCCCCTCCTGTTTGTACTATTATCTTCCTGTCCGACTTCCTCAGTATCCAAACCGTCCTCAGAGTCCTTGAACAAGAAGCTGGTTGTGCCTAGCTGCTCGTCAGGATTGTAGTAAGGCTTCATGCGGAGGACGTGAACAATGTCCCTTCGCTTTCGTCGTTTCGAAGACGGCTCATAATCCTCGACTTCGTATGTGACGTCTGACCGGCGGCGTATGACACGATACGGACCAAAGTACCGCTTCAGTAACTTTTCTGATAGCCCAACCTTCCGGACAGGGGTAAAAATCCATACGAGATCTCCTGGGTTGTACGCAACAGGTCGGTGCTTGCCGTCATACCGCTGACGGTCCCTCTCCTGGGTGGCCAGTGTTCGTATGCGAGCCAGCTGTCTTGCTTCTTCGACCCTGGTAATGAGCTGTTTTATATAGTCATCCTGAGTGTCGTCCGGCTGGAATGGGAACAGCGTATCCATTGTGGTCTCAGCTTCACGGCCATGGAGCAGAAAAAACGGAGTGAAGCCTGTCGTATCTTGCCTTGCTGTATTATAAGCAAATGTGACCACTGGCAGTATTGTATCCCAATCCTTCTGCTCAACATCCACATACATCGACAGCATATCGGCTAATGTCTTGTTGAAGCGTTCTGTGAGACCGTTTGTCTGAGGGTGGTATGCAGTTGTCATCCTGTGGACAACGTCGCATCTTGACATGACCTCTGATACTAGTCTTGACTGGAATACCTTTCCACGATCGGATATCATCACACGTGGTGCTCCATGCTTCAAAATAATGTCTTCTACTAGAAATTTTGCAACCTCTGGAGCTTCTGCAGTCGGCACAGGTTTGGTGACAGCGTAGCGCGTGAGGTAGTCGGTGCAGACTATTATCCATCGGTTACCGGTTGTCGACTTCGGGAACCTCCCCAAAAGGTCGATCCCAATTCGGTGGAATGGAACTGCTGCAGGTGGAATTGGTACTAGATGACCTGGAGGTAATTGCGGCACATGTTTCCGTCGCTGGCACTCTTTACAGTGACTCACATAATGCTTGACAGATCGGTAGAGACCCTTCCAGTAATACCTGCGTCTGATTCGGTCCAGGGTCTTCACAAATCCCAGATGACCGGATATTGGAGCGTCGTGGAAATACTTGAGAATAGCTGGCTGGAGATGAGCTGGAACGACCAGAAGCCACTTGGGGCCTAGTGGATCGTAGTTGTTCTTATACAATGTCCCATCTATCAATTGAAACCCTCCTTTGGCCGGTTCTCCTTTCTCCAAGGCGTCTATGGTTCTTAATAACTCTGAATCTTCCCTCTGTTCAGCTGCAACGTCACCTAATTCAGCGAGGGCTGAAATTCCATTCATGCTGTTGTGTTCTATTAAAGGATTCCTTGAAAGGCTGTCGGCATCCTTGTGTTTGCGTCCGTTTTTGAATACCACCGTGACGTCGTACTCTTGAAGTCTAAGTGCCCATCTTGCTAGTCGACCTGATGGATCCTTCAAGCTGGTTAGCCAACATAAAGAATGGTGGTCTGTTACGACGGTGAAAGGTTTGCCGAATAAATACGGACGAAACTTGTTGATAGCCCAGACAACTGCGAGGCATTCTTTCTCGGTTGTAGAGTAGTTTATCTCGGGCTTAGAGAATACTCTTGATGCATAGGCTATCACCTTCTCAGCACCTTCCTGAATTTGCACAAGCACTGCACCGATCCCATAACCGCTGGCGTCAGTGTGAAGTTCAGTTTCTGCATTCTCGTCGTATAAGGCTAGAACTGGTGCGGAAGTTAGAGCCTCCTTAAGTGCCTGGAAAGATCTTTCTTTAGTTTCATCCCAGTAAAACTTGGCGTCTCCCTGCAAAAGTTCTTGCAGTGGACGTGCCATGTTACAGAATCCTTTTATGAAACGCCGGAAGTATGAGCACAGCCCAAGAAAGCTTCTCACATCACGAATGTGCTGAGGAGTTGGAAATTCCATGACTGCCCTTACTTTATCTGGATCAGCGCGGACGCCATCTCCGTTGACCAGGTGCCCCAGGATTTTTATCTCTCTGGCGACGAAGAGGCACTTCTTCGGATTGAGGCGGAGTCCTGCAGTCTGAACACACTTCAGCACCGTTGACAGGCGACTCAGATGTTCTTCAAATGTTTTCGAGAAAACAACAATGTCATCTAAATAACAAAGACACGTCGTCCACTTAAGGTGTCGAAGTAAGTTGTCCATCATGCGTTCGAATGTGGCCGGAGCGTTGCATAATCCGAATGGCATTACTTTGAATTCATAGAGGCCATCAGGTGTAATAAAAGCCGTCTTTTCTCTGTCAGCTTCGTCAACCTCGATTTGCCAGTAGCCTGTCTGCATGTCCATGGTTGAGAAGTATGTAGCTCCTTTCAAGCAGTCTAAGGCGTCGTCGATGCGCGGCAGTGGGTAGACATCTTTCTTTGTGATTTTGTTCAGCCGCCGATAGTCGACACAGAATCGCCACGTACCATCCTTCTTCTTTACGAGGACCACCGGAGATGACCAAGGACTCTCCGAAGGTTGAATAATGTCATTATGCAACATCTTCTCCACTTCCTCTCGAATTATTCGCCTTTCGACTGGTGACAATCGGTACGAGCGCTGGCTAATGGGCGGATGATCCCCAGTATTGATACGATGCTTTATCGTGGGCCGTTTCGTCTGACCTTTTTTTTGCTGGGGTGTGAATACACCAGAGAATTGGCGTAGTATAGCTAACACCCGGTGGTGTTGTTCCTTGGTCAGGCCGGACCCTATTGGCAGTTCCATAGTTGTTTCCTCCAGCGTGTTGTCGGTACTAGTAACAGAGCATGGATCTTCGTTAATGACGTTGAGCTCGCCCTCCTGGACTGGTTCAGCTGTCCCTATGCACATTCCCTTGGGGATAATTTGTGACTGCTCGTGACAGTTGGTGATCCAAATGTCTCCTCGACCACCGATAATGCTTATGATAGCCGCTGGTATGTAGATTTCTTTCGTGAGCCTAATAAACTTTCTACTATCGACAAGCACTTCAAGGTTGCGGTCGTCCGTGTTTTTGACTGGGACTCTTCTCATTGCGAACGGCGGGATTGTCACGTTGTCAACGGCGAATAACTTCCCAGAAGATTCTGTGTTACGTGTACCCGTCGCAACGACTTCTTCAATTTGCAGCTCAGACGTTCCACAGTCAATGACAGCTTGGGATGCCTTAAGGAAGTCCCATCCAAGGATGACATTATGACTACATTCTGTTAAAATGACAAATTCAACTGGCTGGGTCCTGTTGTTGATGGTTATTCTCGCGACACAAGCTCCAGCTGGCTGGACGTACTTTCCATTTGCGACCTTTAGCACAGTTGCCCCCGTATCACGGAACATTGTCTTCTTTAGTGTGCGACGATAATTGTCCGACAATACGGAGAAAGAAGCTCCTGAATCAACCAGCGCCCGGACAGGTTGGCCGTCGATTATAACGTTGATGAGATTTCCCGACATCTTAGTGACTGTCATCCATGGAGGATTTTCATCTGCGGCGGCCTCACCTCCGTAGATGGTCGCCTTGCTTAGTTTTCCTGCGTGCGGCGGCTAGGGGAGCGGCTGGTAGCTCTGTCCGGCGACGATGAACGGCAGCGGCGCGTCGGGGATCGACCTCGTCTAGGGTACGGCGATGGGCTTCTTCCCGTAGGTCGACCGAACTCGTCAGCGGGA
>JARYHS010012519.1:183111410-183245445 GCA_031002005.1 Vandiemenella viatica
AGCTGCAGCATACGTCATATCAGGGCGAGGCCATTCTTCACGTCGAGTGCGATTGGCTCGGCAGACAGGAGCTATTGTCTGAAATACCTCTTTTTCCGCCGCGTCGGCTCCTTCATGACCCACTGGGCTTACATCCATGGCCATGATCTGATGCTCACTCGGTTCAAGAGTCCCAGCTGCCATGAACTGTTGTAATTCTTCTCTCACAATTTGTCGTATGAGAGACGCAAAGTCGTGCTGGTCTTCCACAACTGCCATAGGGACTACGTTGGGAAGTCTGTCATACTTCTTTCGCCCAACCCTCCTTTGTTGCATCTCCTCAATCCGCTGGCACCACTTGATGAACTCTTCCGTCGTAGCGACGTCTTTTATCAGAAGAGCTTGGTACATGTCTTCTGCAATACCTTTCATTAGGTGCGTGATTTTGTCGGCTTCAGTCATATTCGGGTTGACTACGTTGCATAGGGCCAAAACATCCTGTATGTAAGATTGCGTCGGCTCCCCATGTCGTTGGGCCCGGTTCTTCAGTTGTTCTTCCGCCGAGCGGATTTGTCGCTGGTGGTCCCCAAACGTTTTCTTAAGTTCCGTCTGGAACATTTCCCAGTTATTCAGTTTTTCTTCGTTGTTCTCGAACCACTGCTGGGCGGTTCCGTCCAGATAGAAATAAACATTTGCCAAGCACATGGTATGATCCCACCTGTTGTACTTGGCGACTCGGTCGAACCCTTTTAGCCATTTGTTAGGATCCTGTCCAGCGTCTCCAGAGAACACCGATGGGTGTCGAATGTGCAGCTGGCTTGCCGCCATGGGTTTCCTAATGACGCGGACTTTCGGAAGGACGTACTGAGTATATCCTTTGTAGTCCGGTTCCAGTCCGTGTAGGCGGCGACTTTTACGTTGCCTAATCGGAGCCACGACGATGCAGCTGTTGCACAGGGTACCCGGCGTCTCCACCAAACTATGTCGCGTTGGAACCGGGCAGGTGTGAATTCGAAGGTTACTTGTCAATGAACACAGCACTTAAACTGAGAACAGGTTTATTGAGAACTCAAACATACACGCAGCACTGACTGCCTCTTGGGCAGAATGCTCTTCTATTTATACACAGATAGAACGTACTAGAGATTACAAGAGTAGTTAACAAATGAAATGTGTAGAAGTTACAAGTGACCTTAGGAAACATGTAGAATCTTCTGGAAATAATAAACAGAATTAAATAATTTTTGTGATCTTCTAGAATGTACTAAAATGCTCTAGTAGGTTGTTCGGTTTTGTTCTACTATATGACACATTTTTAAAACTTTTCTGTTATCAATAAATATGACTGAATTATATCCAACTTATTTAGCGTGTAAACCAATTTTGACGGACTTTCACTGGAGTGTAGCTAATTCAGCAGGGATTAAAATACTTTTTAGCCTGGAAATATTTAAAGTTCCGTGCAAAAACATAAAAACCTTGAAAATTCATTACAAACACGAAGTTGTGGGCACCAGCTACTTATAAATAATCTCTGATGTATGAGTGCCGGTTTAAGAATGTGACGATTGACAGACTTGACTTAGTTTTATGTGTGTTTGTGTATGATTTTTTTTTTTTGCGGAGACCATCGAATGGTGGCAATTAACATAGTTCGGTAATCACGTTATGTAACCAGGTAAGGCGTGCATGAGCCACACTTATAAGCAACGAATTTATACGCTCAGTTAATAAGGTACTTTTAGTGGGTGAGACTGTACTCGTAATGTTACCTGACACCGTCCACAGATAGTTTTCCTTCATTAACACATTTTTAACTTCCCTTCTTATTAAGTTATTTCATACCACCTTGCTGCCACTTAACTCTGGCGGGTTAGTGGCTGTGTTTGTCTCTAAACTTCCTTACGTGGAACTTGAATTGAACGTGAGACGAACAATAATATACTATGCGATCTGTAAACATTTGTATCTGCGTGCTTTGTAATGCAGAAAAACAAACAGGCTACCTCTTCAAACACTTACCAATATTGTACGAAGCACTGGTCATTTAAACACTGTATCACGTAAAAGGTGACTGCTGTGACAATGTTATATTAAAATGATTTATAAATAACAGGACAAATATGAGGATTGTAACAACGTATGTATAGGAACCTTCTAGTTACACATTTACATTCGGGTTTAGATAACTTAACGGTATTCACATCTATACAACATAACAGCAAAATCTACCTTGTTATTAATACTTCCTTGAATACGTCTACAATGGTGGTGTAGTTTGGGATCCACATTTTGGGTATCAAATGCAGTAGTTTGAGGGGGTGCAGAGGAGGACTGCCAGGTTTGTCTCTGGAAATTACCGCAGAACACAATCGGTAACTAATTTGATAAAGGAGCTGGAGTGGGATTCATTGGAGGGTAGAAGGAGGTTGTAGAGAGTTATGTTAGTGTACAAAGCCTATACTGGTGATGAAGCATGGAAAAGATATTGGTGGGAAAATTAAGAGAGGTGCTTGGAAGGGTAATGTTGACCATGAACAGAAGTTGGCACTTGATTTCAGGCATAAGCGTGTGGGAAAATTTTCTTTCATAGGAAAGGGAGTGAGGGACTGGAACAAATTGCCAAGAAAAGTGATGAATAACTTACCGGAAACACTGAAAGAATTGAAAGCAATAATTAGTAGAGGGCAAAAGTAAGTTGGAAGAGGAAAAAGGGGAGGGGGTAGGGAGATGGCCACCGGAGTGGCTGGTGCTCCATCGCAATTTATCAATTATTATTATTATATTATACTTCAGAGAGAGGAAGAAACAAATGACAGGGAACGAACCTACAAATTAAAACACTGAGCTGCCTTCACATAAGCCTGGAGGGTGGGGTGTGTAAATGAAGAATTCTGTGGAGGAAACATTCTCTGACGAATAAAACCATTTAAAGATCATTAAAATATACGCAATCTACATTAAATATAATGGTATGGAAAGTTTCTTGCGTTGGCATATACATCTCTGTAGCAGATATCACAGGGGAGCAGACCATTGTTTGTTTTACCTTCTCTCCGGTGAATATTTTATAGAGGATAACTCTCTAGCAATTTTCTGCAGCCGCATTTCACAAGTACTTCTGTTAAATATGTTGTTGTTAAGTGTTTATCTATGTAAATTTATTCCAGTAGTTTCTATTGTAGTCGTGTTTTCTAGAGGCGAGCTTGAGTTAACGGTACGATGGACAGAATTAATTCTCTCTCACAGGTCGAAAATATAAATGCGCCAGAGCATCAGAGGAAATATGGCTCCAAGTAACTTTTTACAAATTTCAGCACGTCTCTGTTAAAGCTCATGTTTCAGTGACATGGATGTAGTTCAAACCCGAAACCAAATTTCTTCTTAACTTTCCTCACAGCTTTAGTGTCTAAGCATTATAAGTGCAAAATTTGAGTATATATATCTTCAAGTTGTCTAGTCTCTTATACCTGTTTTAGATATCTGGACGTGGTGGATAGTTTTCCTCAATTGCTGATAAGGGAGCGTGCATAAACCACGTAGCTCCATTTTGGCCTCCTGTGAACCCCCCCCCCTTTCCCCCACGTAGCCCTACGTGGCTTTTGCCTCTACCTCCCCTCCCCCCCACGTAGCACGTAGCTTTCTTCCCTTTTGATTTCAAAAGACATTTTGTACTGTTTTCTCCTGTCAAACTATTGTAAATTACATACGGAGATAATTAACTGAAGAAAATAAATATTCACATGCTGTTGTGTGTTTTTTTCTTCGTTTTAACTGTGAAAAATGTTATGAAAGGAAAGCTACGTGGCCTGGCTCGGAACCCCCCCCCCCCCCCCCCTCCCCGGTCGACCGAGCCACGAAGTTTGTGCACACTCCCTAATATTCATAAATAAATAACGCCAAAGCAATTGACAGATACTTCAGAAATCAGTTTATCTAGCATCCACCAGTGGCATAATTGTTTCCAAACCCAACCGCTATATTTGTAACGAACACATTTTAAGGAAGTTCAAAATGTACCGCTTTGGTGATATTTATACCATCCGATTTTGTTTTTGGTTTTTACTTGCACAAATCTCAGAACAATTCCAATTTTGAAGATTCGTTCGAAAACTTTCTTATATATTTGCAGATCTTAACAATTAGATGCGGTCGTTATTGTTCGGTGTAGGAAGCCAACAATTAGAAGTCTGCAAAACATCTGAACACACAAGTTGCACTTGGCAACTGTGATTGCCGAAAATCAAGTAAGAACACTATGCGGAGACATAACATTTCATATTTATTCATTTTAAATCATTTGCGAAATTATCTCGGTAATGTACTAAAAATATATTTAGTGGTTTTGCTGATTCTTCGGAAATTTACGCTTTACTGCATAACCTTTTTCGTAATTTACCCCCCCCCTTATCGGCTGTGGGAATGGGTATGGAATATATGATGGAATATATATATATATATATATAGATATTTGTGTGTGTGTGTGTGTGTGTGTATTGTACTGCAGAAGATGAATATAGGACCTGTAAGCAAAATATTGTGTAGATGTGAATTAGTATGAGGTTGTTAGGAATACAAAAGCCTGAGAGTAAATGCTGACTAGTTTAGAATTAGCTCTGAGCATGGACCTGTCATTCAGTATCACTGGTGCGATCACCGATGTAGTCATCCTGATTTGGATTTTCCATGTTTTGCAGAAATCGCTCCGTACGGTTTCAGAGATTGTTCCTTCAAAACGGCGTGACTAATTCCTTACTTGTTAGACGCTGTAGTGTTAAGAATGGCTGTTATGATTTTTTAGTGGAAACTCGTTTACTTATTACCATACCAAACAAACAGTAGAGCCACATATCACATTTTACTACTTATTATTTATTCAATAAGTAGCATAAGTTTGCATTGTGTTGTTTTTTACTAAAGCTACCGTCCTCTCAAAAACATTGGCGTCATATTTTTTTATATTATTTAATACTTTTTCCCTCCTCCAGATGTTTCTGTCGATCTGTTGGGTTGGAAATGCTGCCTCATTCTCGAGAAATTCCCTCCCATATTTGATACTATTTATTAAGTTTCCCTACCATCTTTGATGGTTCTGTGATTATTATAATAGCGTGCAGTTCAGTGCTTTAAAAACACATATGCGCTATGTTGGATGTTGACTGACAGCAGTGTCAGACTCTCACATGTGATGCTGAATTGTTGTGATGGTATACTCGTATAGGTCAGAAGGTGCGTTTCCTATAGCGACGCTCTTCATAAACTCCCACAACAATATCCAAATTAGACTGCACCAAAAGATTTAGCTAGGATGAAACCAAAATAACCTAAATATTACAAAATAATAATGTGTAACGTATTGATAATCTATGAACTAGGTTGTCTGCAAAAACTTGAAGTAATTAATATAAGGGAAAATGCAGTAGCACGTATAAAATGTAGCTTAAATTGTCATCCACCAGTTTTACATCAATAGTAGGTAAATTAATGGAGAGATTGATGTGCAACAGCATCAGAAATATATTTGAGGAGCGTAAGTGGTTTTACAGTAGCGAACATGGCTTTAAGCAAGGATATTCATGCGAATCTCAGTTGGTGCGATATATGCAAGATATTTCAGATGAAATAGACAAGGGAGGCCAAATTGATAGTGTAACACTAGATCTTTCAAAGGTTTTTGACAGAGTGAGCCCTAAAATGGTAGTAAAAAATGTAAAAAGTATTGGAGTAAATCAGAAAGTGATTTGCTGGGCAGAAGAATTTTTAAAAGATAGAAAACAGAAAGTTATGGTAGGAAATACAGTATCAAAAGAAGTGGAAGTAAAAATGAGAGTGCCAGAGGGTAGCGTATTGAGACCATTGCTATTCATTATTCTAATGAATAATTGTGTTGATTGTTTACTATCAAAAATTAGATTATTTGAAGATGTTATAATGTATGTAAAAGGATCAAAACGGTAGAGGACTTTAAACAGCTGCAGGGTGATCTGGACAAGATATCTAGTTGGATTTGTAAACATGGGATGAAGATAAATGCAATGAAGAGTCTGCTTATTAGATACACAAATAAAAATCTAAAGGTTGATTACGATTATAAGGTGGGGAAAGAATTGCTTTTGAAGACTTGAAATGTAAATATCTTGGCACCTGATTACAAGCTTAACTGGGCAGGACACATTGGTCAGGCAGTAGGCAAAGGTTTCTAAATTCTGCACTTGTTGCAGAGAGTGATGAGGGGGTGTACGAGAGAAGTAAAGGAACTGGGTTACAAAACTTTGGTCAGACTATTGCTTGAATATGGTAGTGTAGTATTTGACCCACATTTTGCGTATCGAATACAGGAGTTGGAGAAGGTGCAAGAAAGGGTTACCAGATTTGTTTCTGGAAATTAACGTAGAATGCAATCAGTAACAGATATGATAAAAGAGCTGGAATGAGGTTCATTGGAAGAAAGGAGGAGGACGAAGAGAGTCATGGGAGAGTAGAAGTCATATATTGGTGATGAGGAATGGAAAGATATTTGTGTAAGAATTAAAAGTAATGCATGGAAGGGAAAAAATGATCGTGACCACAAGCTGGAACTTGATTTTATGCACAAAGGTGTAGCAAGATTCTATTTTTTTGGTAAGGATGTCAGGGATTACTAAGAGAAATGATGAAAATTTTTAGCAAAAACGTTGAATTAATTTAAAGCTAAAATTTGCAGAGGGCAAATGTAGGTGGGTGCAGGAAAGTGAGAAGATGGGCGTGTATGGAAACTGCCACTGGAGCGTGTGCTCCATCGCAATTTAATTAAATATTATTATTATTATCCAAGCAAATTATTTTGATTTTAGTGTTATAGTGATCTATAACTACCTTGTGTGAATTAAAGAGACGAAAAAAAATTTGATGTGGCCTAGATAGTTCTGGTACCATTTTTGATACAACTGGCCAGTGTTTCATATAATAGTTTTATTCATGCGCGATGGCAAATCTCAACAGTATGCCCCTAAAAACTGTGTCCCTGATTCGGTGATATTGATTCGTGGTTGTGGCGTCAAACGAACGATTTTGGCTGGAAGCGTGTTAACAATGCGATCGCCTACGCCTAACGTTCAAAGCGGTGCTATGAATATTTCAAAAGCTCAAATGTAATCGGCTTAGCGAATTATTTTGTAAACGGATTTTTAATACTCGTTTCCACTGTATTTACAAGCTTGTGTGGTGCCTTTTCAAAATTTCGGCACTCAATTGTCTCTGCTGGCAGCCGAATAATAAAAAAAAATCAGAACACTCTTATCGGCATATTTCATTTACACAGGGCTATAGGCTCTGAAATTCACTGAATCATAAAACGGAGAGAATTAATTTTGAAACCATAGAAGTTTGAATGACGTTTTAAACGCTTTCTTTATATAGATTTATGTTCCGCTGGAAATGAATTTGAGAATTCCTTTGTAGTTAACGTCAGTTTATTTTGTGATCACGCTCTTGCTAATTCTTTGATTGTTTCCCCCTTCTCATTCCCTCTCCGTCGCTTACTTACCTTGCCCCCCGAAAGCAAGAGACTAAATGTGTCTACTCCGTCAACCAAAGTGTAGAATTAAAAAATTTCCCTTTCAATCACTATTATCTATCCCTATTTCTATTAATTTTCTATTATTCTGTACGTCACAGCTGGTCCAAAATTCCGAAAAAACTGCTCACGTAATTAATAGGAAAGTTCTGAAAATAGGAGGAGAATTTTTATTTAAATTGATTTTCTTTAAATTCATTTTATTAAATTTATTTTGTATAATAATTTTATCAAACAATCGATTTAATTCATGCTTCGAAATTTTTACTACCTAATACAAAACATGATTCATAATTAATTCACACTTAGAACTGTGATGACAGTAGCATTTCTTCAATCTGAATCGGCACGGTTGATGCTGAAGTACGCGGTGAATCGATCTTTCCCATGAAATCCGTTATATTTGGCAAAAACACTCGTGCCTACTAGAGGAATCAGATTTTGGGTTGGAAAATCCTCCAGATTTTGGGTTATATCTGCTCTGAAGTGATTATTCGCTAAATACTCATCCCTAAGGAAGTTGTGTAAGTAACAGTACACAGTAACTACCAAGTCAACAGTTTCTGATTTTAAATTAATAGGAGTGAAAAATATTCTGAAAATCGTGCACACGGCCCCGAAACCATTTTCACATACTCTCCTGGCTTTTCTCAGACGGTAGTTCAACATTCTTTTGTTTGCATCTTCTAACATTTGTGCTTTAAGACACAGTCCATACGTCACCCAAATAGATGAACACGTTGCCCTAGGAAAACATTTTCACGCCGCGTTATACATTTCGCACTCGTGCCAACGTGATTAGGGCAAAACTGGTTCCTGCTGCACAAAATATGCGTAGTTACAAAAATCGGCCTTTACGGGAATTTTAGTAATGTGCTTGGGCTAGGCATTTTGCTATCTACTATTGGTCAAACATTTTTACCTGACGTGGGTTGACAGTGGCGGATCTATGAATTTTCCGAGCCGGGGAAAAAAACTTGAGATTGCCGCCCCTTCAAACATGAACTTGCCAGCCGGGGAAGTATAGAGCTATTCTTTGATTTTGCTGCCCCCTGATGGTTTACTGCTGGAGGCAGTAAAGATAGGTCGCTGCTACACGAATTTGCTATTTACCGCACCTTCAAACATTATTTTGCCGCCCCCCTGAAGTTGCCGCCCGGGGTAAGCGCCCGGATTGACCCCCCTGGTTCCGGCAGTGTGGATTCAGTCAAACGATCTATTAGGATATTACAATGAGGATGGTATGGACTTCACGCTCCCTGGTAAAGATGGGAAATTCCAAGATGATAATGTGTTGTGTTATAGGGTACAGAATACGGGCATTCTTTTAACGATCAACATAGACGGCGGGACAAGAATCCTGCTGACTCAAGAGCATATCTGGGATATCATCAACAGGCCCTTTCGTTCTTGAGGTCATCAGAATGCTCACAATTGCTATTGGTACTGCATGACTAAAGATATGACTGAATCCATCTTTAATCGCGTTTCTGCACTTCTTGTGCCTAGAAAAGCCGAGAACATTGAATGTTCCATTACTTTTGGTCTATCGACACTGCGGCGAATATGTTTACCAGTTATAAGCCGTTGTGTTTGCCCCAGAAATTCTGCTTGCTCTACGGCTGCTAGTCTGCTAGTTTTGGCTGACAGAATTTAGTGAGCACTATTTATTAAATACAGGCAAGTTTTCTAATGGAAAATTTCAAACTGCCGCATATCCTCGTAGGAATCTGATTACAGGTTAACTTTCTTCTTCTGGAGTGGCAATTCATTTTGTTGCAAACAATCGCTCATTGATTCGTTCCAGGTCTGGATAAAGTTTTGCATCTGACAACTTACTATGCTACACACAAACCTTTGAAATGCAACAAATAAATCCAGAGTCACACATGTAACTGCTAAAACTTCATTTGTTGCTGGATACAGAAATGAATTCGCACATATCTTTATTGTTTCTCACTATCACCAGGAATGTTCATCAGTTTCTCGCAAATACCGTTATGTTTAAATTGTTTATTATGATTTAATTAGCAACAGAAACCAGCAAAGATCGCTAAAGAAGGCATTAACTACAATAAATATTGTGTATTATACAGTAAATTACTATCAAAAGATGGATCTGGTATGAAATTATTGATGATAAATGCACCTAATAATCAATTTTGTTTTAGCATTTTTTATTTTTTTTTTTAAAATGAGAATACCTTACACAATCATCAGAAATGAGAAGCGTAAAATTCTTGATTTAAATCTTAACTAACACAAATCACGAACGTAAGATTTTATTTTTTAACCTAGGTATACCACCGAAAAATATTAGAAAGATAGCGAAAATATGCATCATCACAAGGTTCCAGGTAAAATATGCAATAACCGGTGAAAATGGGCTTAATATGCAAATGCATACAGTCCGGTCTCTACGTTCTCGAGTAATCACTGTTCCCTTTTTTTTAACAAACAAATTCGGCGTGGATCAACACACTAAAACAATCTTCCCTCAAAAATAATTTAAGTCCCACTTCAACAAACTGAAACACACACTTATTAATTGCTTCTTGTCACAGATGTCTGTTGCCAGTTGATCAGGAGGCATCCGTTCTCGATGGTTCGGTCCCTTTTCCGTCTCCAGTTATGCCGAACTTGTTAGCAATTTTATAAGCGAATAATATACTTTAAATAAACAGTTATCTTATTTGATAGTCGTATAAGGGCTTCGCTTTCAAACACATCTCTTCATTCAATTTATTTCTTATTGACTGGAAGCTTCCCTCCCGGGCCGTCTTTACATCGAATTTTCGTCTATCGGACTTCTCTGTATTATCTGTCCTAGTCTCGTTTCGGTTTACGCACGAAAACTCTAATATTGCGTGCCTCTATTTCATAATATATATCGATTCGTTTCTGACACTTGAGTCTTGTCCACAAGTCTTATAAACATGCCACTTTTCACACGTTCTCGTTGACTGAGGACTTTCCTGGCTGGCACTGACATGAATCAACATATTGATCTGTCCTGGCGGAACAATAGCCCAGGTGGAGGTCTCTCTCCGTATCACAGTTGGTTCACCCACTGGTGGACTCCGGCGTTTCTCGCATATCACCTACGCGAAAATAACAATTATTCGATCATATGCACCATTCAGCCCCTACCCACATTAAATAAAATAATGTAGATAGATAGATATGTTCACTTTGATCCCATGTGAGAATAATCTCGGGGATGCGGAACAGTACATACACTTATTAGAATGTCAATATTACTATACAATTGATAATATTATTATATATTGACAACAAGTTAGTTACAACACATTAGTATAACCAATATCTCCTGTAATCTACAAATATAATCCCGAGTTAATTAATACTTATTATGTGGAACAGTGTACACACTTGTTACCAGCATCTAACAACCAGTTATTTTCTTACAAACCAGTTACCATGATAAGTTTCACTGTAATTTGCGACTACATATTATATCATGTTAGTTGCTATTTATGTGGAACAGTACACATACCTATTAACAATATCAATTATATTACCAACAACTCATAAGCAGTCAATTACTTTAAAACCTGTTAGTATCATAATTTTTCACAGCAGTTTTTGAGTGCATGCTATCCCATGTTAGTTACTATATATGAGTGAAATTTTGTAAACAGTGTAATTACTTCATTTGTCAAAAGTTTGAACAGAAAGAAAAACCATATATCATTTTAGTAATTGCGGACAACTTTATCACCTTCCCCTTCCATACACCATATATACTATTTTATCAGTCATTCTTAGTTACTAAATTCCAAGAAGAAAATTCTTTCACAGAGTAAAATGGGTTTGAAGCAGCAACTCTTTCAGTTTGGACTTAAAGTAGTTGGGTTTTTGTAGATAACATTTAATTTCTGTTGGTAAGACATTGCATAAGAAAGCTCCAGTAAATGTTAACCCTCTCTGTACAATTGACAGTGATTTGTAATCCTTGTGAATAGTATATTTATTCCTAGTATTATGGCTATGTATGTCAGCATTAAGATTGAAGTGTTCAGGATTTTCCGCTACAAATGATAGTACGGAGTATACATACTGTGCTGGCATTGTTAGTACACCCAGGTTTTTAAATAGATTTCTGCACGACGTCTGTGGCCTTGCTGCAATTAGCTTAATATTACTACATCTTCGGACAAGTTTTCCGACATTCCTCTGTCTATAGCATTCATGTGATCTACGCGCGCGCGCCGCTGGATAGATATGTCGTCCGCATCTCTCCTATTCTGCACAGGTATTTCAGCCTGTACAGCACGTTGCATAGCCACAGTGGTCGCTAAAACGTGACACCGCGCGCGCCGTTTACCAATCGGCGCGCGGGCCGCACCGTGACCCCCGAGGGACCGTACCCATTAGCGAGCCCCTCCCCCCCCCCCAAACCACCCGCTCGACCAGTGGCATGTCGCAATTACTGGGGGCACCGACAGGCATCTCTGCTTCCAGCCCCTCGGCGGCATTACCACTCGGAAAAATGCCGGCAGCGAGGGAGCGGAATGTCCTGCGAAATGGACGCAAAAATAAAAAAAAGGAGGGGGATTGTAGTGTGAGGAGGGCGCCGGTCGATCCTCTGGAGCACCGTTCGGGTCGTTGCGGTGGCCAGCCTATCATATTAAATTTAATGAGCCGGACGGGGAAATTAGTTCAATTATCGTTGTGAGGGCATCATCACATAGCAGGGCCGGCCCTTGGCTCTCCAATTACAGAACCGCCCGAGTCCAGGTCCCGCTGCAGCGGGCAGAGTAGAGTCAGAAGCCATCTTCAGCACTCAGCAAGAAGAGCTAACTGCGCCGAGAAATTATCTCATAATATCAACGTCTTATTGGGCACAGAATTTTTAGCTAATCCCTCGTCTAATGTGGATTGTGCTTGGCTTCTAACGGACTGCGTAGCTTGCTGTTAACTGGATGATCGTCCCTTAAGACTCCCTAAACTGGATTAATTTTCTTTAAAGCTTAATATTCCAAGGGGGGGGGGGGGGCTTTAGGGCGCGTCAACATCGGGGTTATTAGCGTTAATATCCGAAACCGGAGCAACACTTAAGCTCACTGAGTCTGTTCGAAATGATTTATCGGTTACGATGACACATACGTGATAGCCCAACGAGGATGTAGGTACTGATCAAACGACGTCTATTATTACGCGGAGGATATGAAGAAGTATTAGGAGTTCAGAGACAGCCAATAATAGATCTGTGATTTGTAGAGACTATTTTTACACTTGTCCGGAAGACGAAGTCGGAGATAAACTTCGAGATGTCGCATCGAATTTACGATCTTTCCTGCAGATGTACAGAGAACATTTTATATACTTTTTACATTCATTACACTTTGTAAATAGCTTGTCGCAGAGAGTTATGTCCAAAATCAAAAACTGAATAGTGTGACTCAATATATTAATCAAAAAACCCAATGTATATTGAACGACACTTTTATGGTTTTTCAGTATTTAATTTCCATTTTTTTCTGTATTACTGATTTTATATCGGTAAATTATTATTATTTTTTTTTGCTGTGATATCTATTTCGCTAATTGTTTTAGTTGTATTCAACATTGTTGTTTAGTAACTAAAATATTATTAACTAATAGTTAAAAGACTAAACTCTCATGTAAAATCGAGTAATTGGAAATTAAATTACTGTTATGATGCTTTCTGATTTTCGGACTCGAACTATTTTTAATTTAATTGCAATGGACCAATTTCCCCACACGCCCATCTTCCCCTTCCTGCTACCACCTACATTTGCCCTCTACAAATTTTTACTTTAAATTCTTTCAACGTTTTCGGTAAATTATTCATCATTTCCCTTGATACCCTTACCTAAAAAGAGAATCTTCCTACTCCCTTGTTCCTGAAATCGAGTGCCAGCTTGTAGTCATGGTCATATTTTCCCTTCCATGCACTACTTTTCATACTTACACCAATATCTCTCCATGCCTCGTCACCCGTATACGCCTTGTACACTGTTTCGCAATATTCTCCTTGTCGGGCGTGTGAACGGACCAGTCAGGTGTATTTCCTACTTGGAAATAAAGGATATCATTATTCCCCGCATAGCCACAGTTTTGTGACTCCACAACACGCAATCCACAGAACAAGCATCCAATCTTGATAATCTCTTAACACATATTAGTTTGCACAGTTTCGTTTTAAAATTAGGACGCAGATTTTATTCATTTAGCGGAAGAGATTTGAAGGAAGCAAGGCAGTAATCAAATCTATGGAAATGCTTATGCGATGGCAAGAACATATACACTTGACTAAAACATTGTAAAATAATGTTACAAGCCACATTTCTTTTGACATAATCATCACTGCAGGTCGGCTGTCAAATTCTCTTTTAGCCTATCTTTTTAGGTTTTTTTCGACGCCACTTGTTCTACAATTTACACCTTTGATATTGGAAACCTGATTCATCCACCTCATTCTTGTGACCAACCCCAGTGAGTGAGAGTTAATGCTATAATATCGCGTTCAGGATGATCTAGGTTCAAAATCCTGTCTGGACAACCAGATTTTTTTCACTCGTAATTTCCGTGCATGATCAGATAACCAGTTTTTTATTTTTCCATCGTTTCCCAAAATCATTCCTGAAAAGATCTAATTCATTCTAGTTCCTGCCCCAAATCCTCTCCAGCTCTAATGACCTCAATGTCGATGAGGCATGAAGCCATAACCAAAAAATAGAAATAAAGATGACAAATGTGTCATTACTCAACCAAGTGGCTAGTCTCTACCTTTTCGTGTCCTCTGGATATAAAATGGAGTGTCCTTGGAACTGAAAGAGATTTCTTCCTCTTCTTACTCATTACCGCCATCTTTTCCGTTCTTTACACCTAGATTCTTACTTCGCATGTCAGAAACTGCTGCCTTTTCTTTCATAACACTTCTAACATGTTGACTAACCTTGTGTGTAACTTTTATTTACTGGGGTCGTTTTCTACAACACAGTTATCTGATTCATGCTACCTGTAGCCTGCTCAGATATCTCAATGTCACAGTTGGTACAAGTATATTTTGGCTTCCTTTGCAATTGTTGTATTGCCGAAATATATACTTTATCAGCTCATAGAATTCTCAATTTTTTCAGAGGAGATAATGCTGAATAATAATGCTCGTATTTAGTGAATATAAACGATACAACTTTTTGTCCTGCAACATAAAACTGATTTATGTTTATTTAAATCTGATATAAAGCATTTACAACAAATTGCTTACCTAACTGCAGGCTTAGTTATGCTGGTCACATGTTAGCAACATAAGGCTCCACTAAGCTAACTACTGTTAATACACTCTGTTGTTCTTTAGTTCCTGTTTCCAACTGAGCCCAGTTTCATAATTTGCCGTATATTCTTTACAAAATAGTGGGACTCATCAGCCACCCAAAAAACCAAAGATGTCAATGCAACAATTACTGCTGGATATGGAGACTGGCTTAACGACATTCCACATTCAGACTTACTTTTATTTGGTATTGTATATACGTATGTATGTATGTATGTATGTATGTTCGCTGGAACCAACTAGGACCATGTTAAGCTTTCTTGATTTGGTGGCGAGTTTTTTTTTTTTTTTTTTTTTTTTTTTTGGCCCATAACTCCTTCATTTGTTTTGAGTTGGCCAGTTTCTGTTATTCCAATGAGTACCTTCTTTTAGGTTGTTCGTCTCAGTTTGTCCCATGTGTCAATAACTTCTTTCGAAAGGGATCTCTATCGAAAGCATCTTCAGGCTTTATCCCAACAAATGAAGGTCTTTTCTGATATTTATTAAAAATGGCATTACAGTTTTGATTATTTTATCGTAGAAATTATGTCTTCAGTCCGTCTGCTTTTCTCCGTTAGTTTGAGGTGACCATAGAATCGTGCCTGTCTTGTGCGAATTGTTTCACTGATTTTGTCAAGTGTCATTGCTGTATATACTTTTATTGTTATAACTAAAAACATTAGTCAACAATCCAATGTTTAGTTGTATAGTCTCAGCCGAAGAGTACGTAAACAATATGTCAGAGATCGGTGGCCAATATCTTCTCTCCACGATATATAGTTTTATTTGGGATCATAATTAGGGATATTTCTTTAAATCAATGAAACTTAGCTGTTGCCTGGAGGGGGTAGCTATTGCATGATATCCTGTTTTACCTATAGCTAGAGAAATCAGAAAAAAGCTGATCTAATTAGAAATGATTTGGTTCGTGTCAAATAATGGAATTTCAGCTGTCGTTTTCATTTTCCTTAGACTGTTCTCGTTCACTCTATTAATAATTTATATATTGCTAGTATGTTATCCGCGGCTTCGTACGCGTGGGCTTCGAATTTTATTTCTAGGAGTGGATATAGAAGTACGTAAGTTACGTAAAAGATGTCCCAAAAAACTGGAACTCAGGATAATATGACGAAGAAGCCATCACAATGCCGTTCTACCATCGAACATGTCTTATGGAGAGAATCAATTAGCAACATTTTTAAAAATAGTAACAAGCTAAGGTGGGGGGAGGAGATTAACTGAGTGCGTCTTTTCTTTCAGCTTGGTCTTCTTTCTTCATCACGAGCATTATATTCTTGGTTTCTAATATCTTTAGCTGCTTGCGCTCTACTAGAACTACGTCTTAGGTCTGATTTACACCTGCCAGTCATGACAAAAAAGTAGAAAATATATACTGATGTCAGAAGCTTTTAGGTAGACACAAAATAATTTTCTTGGCACAGCGAAAATCAAAATCTACAATTCTACACTATATAATATATTTTGTCTGTAAAAGAAAACGAACAGATCATACACTAACAGACTGCCAGAGGAACACAGCCAGGGTGACCGAAATAACATTACAGAGTTACACACGCTAACCTTATGTTTGGCACCATTCAGTTAGCTTTCAAAATATAATGACGAAAAATGTTATTTATCTCGGAAAAAGTATCCTGTTACATTCCTAGTGATACTTCCTTGTCAAATTTCATCAATATCGGTGTAGCCGTTTACTCTCCAAAACGTAACAAACAGAGTTACTTTCGTATTTATAATATTATTAGTGTAGGTCATACAAAACTGACTGCGAGAGAAACAAAGAATAAGCGACCGATATAGCGTTAAAAAGTTAATGCGTATGGCATTGTTGGCCGGGAGGTCACGAAAGATTGTTCGGCCACTTAAGTGACAGAGTTTCGATTTGCACGCATTCCGCCTCTGTCGATGCTGGATCTATAGTTTAGCGGAGAATCCAAAACACGAAACTTCCTGGCGTGTTTCATATGGTCAAACACAACTCTTAAAAATACCTGTTCCCAACGAGATTTGAGCTTCGGACTTAACTCAGAAATTTCGAAGGCAAGCGCCTTAACCACTGAGCCATCAGCCAGCTTTCCGACATAGCATTACAAAGACTTACGCACGCAATGCATCTGTTTATCGCCATACAACTGGTTTTCAAAATTCCATTACAAAATACATTATTTATACAGAAAAAAGTATTCGATGTCCTTTCCAGTGGGAAACAGTATCTCCTTGTCAAATTTAATCAAGATCAGATTAGCCGTTTAGCCCTTACGAACGTGGCTCATAATTTTGACCTCTGATACCGTGATTACCTGTCAGACCACAAGTGGAAGCCATTGTGCTCGTGACGCGCTGGCATTGTTTGGTCCTGCCACTCGTAGCAGGAAGCGTTACGGTCCTAGTTCTTGTGTGCGTGCTTTGGGGAGCACTTTCGCTGCTGCTGTGGTATAGTCCACCCGCGAGACAAAAACACTTGTCATGCTGTGGTGGGCGTGCGGGAACGCATTTAATAGAGTCCAGGCGCCAGTCAATACATCGGTCATTTTTACACAGAGGCCTTTGACGGAACTTTCACTAGGTGATGTTTATCATTCTCAGTCAGCGTACGCTGTATTCGCACTTCCGTATCTGTAACAAAGAATTAACAAGTGTACAGAGTCCATGGTGCAAAGAACATAATTTTAGTGAAAGGTGGAACTAACAGCAGGACAGCTTTCGTAGTTACAAAATCTCTCTTTCTGCTAAGCTCTCTCTTCTAGTCTAATTTTTCTTTCTCCCAATTCTTTTCTTTACATTATGGTAAAGAGCACTTCTTTTATCGATCTGCACTGTTATACCTATGTACAACTAATATTTGTGAGACCAGAAAAGAAACTTATGGCAGACTACTTTGCACAAAGGAGTGTGTTAATCTTGATCGTTTTGTCTCTTTAACCGGTTAAAGCTTCCTGACACCAAATATTTTCATCCCATACGCATGTCCGACCTTGATTGGTAAATGATCGTGTTGTAAAGACCTGATGACATAATTTATTTGGATGCGCAATCCGCTCCTGTCTTGGCCGTCTTTACCTAATTCGGTAATTCCACTGTGTGTAGGGGACCTATTGTTTACTGTGGAATCCTTACTGCAGAAACGCTCTGGCGTTCTTTACATTGCACAACAATTGTACCAGAGCTAAAGGTCGGGTTAAGAGCCTTTGAAAAACGAGCATATACCGGGATTCGAACTGGCGACCTTTAGATATTTAGTCAGACGCCTTACACACCTCCACCAGACCGCTCAAAGTTGATTGGTGCACTTGACAAGAATTCGTGAGTAGAGGACCGCAGTGTATGTAATATTCTAATACATATTTACATCCCATGTCTGCAACATTTCTTGAATTCACTCGGCCTATTATGATCGAGAGATTCTCGATTTCAATAGGCATTTAGCAGAGGTGTAGGTATTCTTCACTGTTTCATTGACTGATTCGAATGGTATTGTAGTCGACTCCTTAAAACAGGTTTTCCGCACATTGCTTTCTTCACGTCGTTATTGCGTTGTGAAATCGGTCTGACATTATTTTTCCCAACAAAACAATTATCATCATTATCAGAATTAATGGCGTTCTGCATTATTATTATTATTAACTTCTTCTTCCTTATGACTTTACGCCTGTTCGGTGTCAATTTTATTAGAGACAAAAAAAGACTGGGGCAAAGGAACTGGAAACATTTCAGCAGAGGCCTTTTGAAGGGCCCTTCGCCTGGAGTAATTTGCAAAAACCGTGTAAAAACCTGATCGGGACAGCCGGATGGAGATTCGAACCCAAGTCCTCCCAAATGCGAGATAAAAGCGTTGCCGCTTAATCACCACGTTCGGTATTATTATTTTAATATAGTATATAGAATCCAATGTTCAGAGGGTTTGCGCACAATTCATGTTGTTATGAATAAATTCAGCTTTTTTGAAAGCTACCCTCGGTTCTTAATCAGTAGTCAGCCTAAAGCGTAGTACAAAATCATCTTTTAGTCATAATTAATTTGGAAAGCTAACCTTTTATAGAAAATAGTAATGAAACTGTTTTTAAAAGAAGTTAATTCCAATAAAAAACGCTTTTACTCTGTTTCTTAAACGAATTGGTACATTTTTCCTCCCAAAATTTCAGTGTGAGTTTCTGAGTGTCCGCCGTGTACCAATTACACTTTTGTGTTCTGTCAGATCACCGTAAATTGATGAGTGCAAAAAGATATAATCGTAAATGAGACATAGATTGCCTCTCACAACATTCATATTCCGTTAATTTTATTTGGAAGTTACAGGTTTAATTTTCGTTCACGAACATTTTAGATGCACAGACATATGCAAATATGCGTAGTGAAAATTATGAAGTTTTTAATCAAGCTATTACCAATACTAATAGTCGTAAGGTAATGACTTACAACTAAATAAGTATACTTAGTACTATACTGATTGACATAAATCCTCTCTTCTTCATATCTCTCCTTTTTTGAGTTGATGCTCTTAGTTCATTTCATTAACCGAAAAGAATTGACTGCACAAGACATGCATATGTAGAGATACATACCCAAAGAATACACCCAAACTCTTATTGATTCAATTCCATCCGATCCTATTTTTATATTTAATCTACTAGTATTGGTATCATTTCTGCTACATTTAATCACTTTTGTCTTGCTTTGATTTATATTCAGTCCAAAAATCTTCCTTCAGTATTTTGTTCATGCCATTCAGTAACTTCTCAATATCCTCAGCCCTCTCTGCTAGCTAGACAATGTCATCTGCAAAACGTAACATACTGATTTTTTTTTCTCCCTGAAAACTTATACCACATGGAAATTTTTTCTTTGACTTTCTTCATTGCTTCTTCTACATACAAGTTGAATATTAACGGGGATAGACTACAACCTTGTCTCACATCCTTTTTAACTGATGCATGTCTCTCGTGATTATCTACTTTTATTACAGCCACTTGATTCTTATATAGTTTATAAATTTTTCTTCTATCGCGATATTTTAGACCTGACTTCTTTAAAATTTTGAACATCTTGTCCCGCCTAACATTATCAAAAGCTTTTTCTAAATCAACAAATGTCAGAACCCTTAGGTTAAGTCCGCAGGATATGGTGTGTGATGTCCTAATGGGGCCCTTCTCTTAGACTTCAGTTGGGAGGAATGAAACCCGAAAAATTTATAAATTAACAGTAATTATTCTTTAGATACGGATTATACAAATTGTCACTATGCAGCGACGACGAAGCCGTCTGGTGGCATCGTTTGCTTTGATTTAATAATGCAAAAAGGAATGAAAAAATTCTGACGCCGAAATCAATTCCCCGGTGTTTAACATGGACTTACCGGCAGCAGAGAAAACTACTTTAAACTAGTTTGCGAGTTCCAGACGTTATCCCACAAGTTGTACGCTCTAGTCATTATAAGAAGAAACTTTAAAGTCCACCACTTCTGGGCCTTGCGATGGAAGGTGCTCCGGTTAAGCCAGCCTCGTCAAGGAATATTAAAAACGTAGCGTCGAATTCCTGGAGAGCGATCGGACACAAAGCTGTAGTGAAAAATTTGAACAGTATGAGTTCAATGCCAAACAAAAAATAAAAGAGGGATTTTTTTCTTTTTAATTTTCAACTTTTATATCACGTCAGAGACCAGCTGAAGAAGAAAGACAATTCCACATGCTTGTGAACCAGTCCAAAAGAACAGTTCAGAGTGGTGTTCATGGAAGATTTGTCGTGTATAAAAGAAATAAAGCGAAAAGTATATGCCAGAAATGTTACGATATACTCTTTATGGTACTCCAGCCTGTGGAAGCAATTCAAAATCCATCTGTTATACCGTGTGGAAGCGAGACATGGAGTCAGAAAGCAGGATTATTACACTCTTCTCATTTTTGATCGTAATGTCTTTAGGAGAATCGTCGGTTACAGCACAATCATGACCTGTAGCAATAATATCAGGATCTGACCATTGTGGGTGCGACGAGAAGGAAACACTTTGCGCGGATAGATTACGGATGAGCTCTGATAGGTGTTCAGTCGAGTTTCTTGATTTTATTCACTGCAGAATACAATTGGGCGGGTCTAGGAAAAGGAGGCACTACAGACACACCGAGGAACTGATGTAAATTGCTAATGGGACTGGATGATGGCAAAGTGAAAGAAACACGATATAGTGGAGGGGACTATTTTACGGCTCGTCTACATCAGGATCATTAGAGCACAGTGCACAAGAAGCACTGTAAGAGTTCGTGGCCCACTGAGGCTGATAGTGTGTCGTTCAGTTGTCATTCTTATATATCGTAAAGTGCTATAAAAATGCTTGTTCGGCATTATTCGACATTACAGTGCTTAATCAATTAAGGGTTATACCCCTCACAACTTCCAATCCTATGGTGTCAGCTCACCAGATTACATTTACGGTCCAGGCGATCAATACTTAATTTGTGTATTTAGCCGATTTACAATCAAAATTTTAATGAACATCAGAATCATATAATTCTACAACGTGCCAACCATGTATTACCAATGATATTCTTCTAACTCTCTTTCAAATTATTTCCCAAATTCAATTCCACGAAGGGATTGGCTAGAAATGGATGACATCATTAAAATTCTGGTGAATCAGAAATTTTTTCCACCAATATGAATTCCTTCAATGGCTCCTTACTCCAATGCAACGTACTCTTTAATAAGAACCATGAATACAAACTGCTTGATTTTGAAATGACGGCAGAGCACACTGAGAACATCACCTCTACTCAAGCGGCGATGTTTTATCTATCCATTTTTTCTGAAACCAGAGTTAAAGCCTCAAAGCAGATTTATGGGATTTAATGTCTCAGGTGTCCATCTAGGGATTTACCCAATAAATTTGCCTATGTTTTAAAAATCTGCAGAAGTCGCATGTTGATGATTTATGTGTTAATAATATTCAACCAGATGTATAAAATTATATAACGTAAACAATTACGAGAATTTAGAACACCTACAGTTAATCGAACAGAAACAATATCCGCTTTTAGTGAACTAATATCTTGGAAGAAATTCTTTCAATAACGAAGCATACAAGATCAAAATACATATATCATTTCGAAGTTAACGCTGTTGGAAGAAAGAATATATGTCACAAAAAGATAAATAAATAAAATTCAACTCAACTGGTTTTGAATTAATGGGATTCAAAACCAAAATAAATTTAAAAAAATATTTCAATCGGTAACCAAGGAACATTGATAGCACCTCGTATTCTCACTGCGTAATCTGTTATTAATCAGAATGCTTCGTTAATTTCCAGCAGAATTAATTTGATAATGCTATACATTTATTTGGTACAAATTGTAAATGCTAAACTACCAGCAGATGTACTTGTTTCTTTTCTTTAAAAAACAAATAGTCTGAGAAGTAAAGCGACTTGTGTGTGGTAATATTTGAAAATCAGTATTTTTTGTTTTGTTTCTGGAAACACCTAAATCCAATGCCTGGATTTACAATAATGCTTCTATTGTTAACCGGTGATTCATGAGTTCTCCACAGTGTTTTCTGTTGAAACGAAATTTCTCGAAGAGAAGACTTAATTGGTTTTTGTTAATTTCAAATTATTTTTATAGTTTCTTCAAAAATTGGTTACTCGATTATAAATAAAATAAAATATACATTGCTTACAGGAGACACGAAGAGTGGAAAATAATTTATATTTTTTTTTAATTTGAGTTGAAAACAGATTTTTTTTTAAAAATTATACATGTCTCTTGATCACTTATCTTTTTATCAGTTTCTAGATTTTTCTTTGGAAATTAAAATTAAAGGTGTGTTCTCCTACAGGATTCAAATTCAGGAGGATATAGCAGTGGCTGATTATATTGTTCGCAACTTTTATTCTAGTTTAAAATTATTACAGTATATTACTACTGATTCTCCATAGATTGTGGTTTAATTTCAACACCAATCTTTTTTTTTTTTTTTTTTTGCTTTCTCATAATCTGACATATTACCCACCATCCCATCTTGAGTTAAACTAATTTTTTAAACTGATGACGTGAAATATAAATAAATGCTTTATATTTAATTAAGTAAACTAAACTTATTGGCCTTGAGTTTTAAAATATTGATATAATTTTTCATCTTTCATTCACACAAGAAGTAAATATTTGGTAATAGTAACAAGATTACCTGTGTATATGTCCGTCCACAACAACTCGTGCTAAGTAGAAAACTTTAACGCGAATTTTGGTGTGAGAGTTATACGAAGTTAGAACGAACTAATAGCCCTTAAAAAGAGCACAAAGAAACGGAACCTGACCAACCACTCTCCAGATTATACCTCAATAGCTAATTTCCCCCCCTTACTGATTTCATTCCGCAATTCTTCAGGACTAATTGAGGATACCACCTGAAAAATTAATAACTGCTCTCATTATATGTTTTAAGTAACAACTAGAATGAAAGATGAAACTGGTTTATCTCTACCTAGTTGGGAAATTAAGCATAGCTCCTACAGATCTATGAGGTTGTAAGAACATTGTTATCTGTATTATAAAGAGGATTTTTTTTATTTTATTTTCATCAGTTATAGTACTGTCTGCGTATTGACAAAGTATCATCTATCGAGTATTTGGTAGGTGTAAGTGACTGTTAACATATAAACGTGTTATTGCCAATAATTTGCCACAAAATAGAAACAGAGTCAAATTCTTTGATGTCACGTTGACAACTACAGGGTGTCCAGAAAAGGACTCCCTGATTTCAAAATTAAATATCTCGAAAACAAATATCGATAGAGGAATGCAGTAAACGGTATGTTTATTGTGACAGCTGTAAGAAGTGTATACAACAGTGTGAAATAATAGTTACAAAAGCTGCTAACAGATGGCGCTGTACGCTGTGTTGCCGTAGGACTCTCTTCTAACCTATGGTACTCTAGTACCAGAAAAACGCGTTGTTCAATGGTGTACATGGTTTTAAACTCTTCCTTCGGTACGCTAACCTCCTTTCACGTTTCAATGGTGGAACTGATCGCCCTGAACTTCGGATCACTATATAGGCATTATGTATGGCGATTACAGCGCCATCTGTTAGCAGCTTTTGTAACTATTATTTCACACTGCTGTATACACTTCTTACAGCTGTCACAATAAACATACGGTTTACTGCATTTCTCTATCGATATTTGTTTTCGAGATATTTAATTTTGAAATCAGGGAGTCCTTTTCTGGACACCCTGTGTGAACGATATACTATGTATTCTGAAGCGATGCCATGCCGCTAGCTTCAGGACTGATGGCCATTCAGGGACGGCAATTTGACTAGTAAAAAATTCAGCAGCGTTCATTTGCGTAGACACTGTAACGAAAAACCAGAACGAAACACGCGATTCGTGTATAGAAGCGTATCGGTAAGCTATCTGTTTGGTGTTGGGACAAACTAAGTACACTATATGTTCCGTGACTCGTTTTTTATTCAGTTCATTGGAACGAGAAAAGCAGTAGTAGGCCTACGCTTTATCTGCGAATCTTGTTACCTAGATGGTTTTCTGTTTTTCAGAGCTAAATAAAACCAAAATATATAATATATATAAAACATTACACAAAACAGGTGACGTGAATACGTACATGATTATATAACATTTTAGGAGGAAGTGTTTATTTCCTGGCAATCGATTCGGTCAATTGTAAAAAATTATTTCTTCCCTAAGAATTATCATTTTTTTAAAAAACTGGAATTACATGATACTGGCATATCATTGAAATAACGATCAGTACAAACTCTTGAAAAAAAAAATATCAAATGATTCTCTAAACAAGATTAACAGTTGTTTTAATAAAAATTAATTAATAATTAATTAAGAAAAAACGCAATTAGCTCTATTTTTAACCAAAAATAAAGCAAAGGACGCATATAATGTAATGTCTTTAGAAAAAGTAATCAATGAAATCAGAAAATTCCTCAATGTATATACAGATAATTAGTTAACCTATTATTATTAATTGTTTTTCCGACAGGAAATAAAGTGTTAACTGCGAAAACCTACCAGCTTTAAATCTAAACTGAAAGATTTTTTCCTTCAGAAACGGTTTAACTACGTGAAAGAATTTTCTTCTTGGAATTAGGTAACTAAAGATGAGTGAGAAGATACTATAGTTTGATGTATATAAGGGGAAGGTGACAAAGCTTTCACAGTTACCAAAATGATGTAAGATTTTTCTTTGTGTTGAAACTGTTTACAATGCAGCAATTGTTTAGAAATTGCATTCATACATAGTAACTAATATGGGATGATATGTATCTGCAGTTAGCAATGGCAGTTGATTGTACTAAAGGGATTTTAAGTTACCATTCGGTTATCAATAGTTGTTAATATTACTAGTTTGTTAGTAATTGTATGCACTATACCACTCAGAGAGTATTCTCACATGGGATCAAAGTGAAGCTATCTAATTTAATAACATTGACTGGAGCACATTAAATTTAAACCTAATAGAATTTCAGAATGATTTCAATAATCAGCAATAATGAAATGAATTCTTCACAGGAGTTCAGCCGGATAGCGTCGTAAAATGACAACGTTTCGACAACTTCCCCGGCGTATAGGTGAAATGAGTTCAGACGGATAGCGTCGTAAAATGACGACGTTTCGACAACCAGCTCAGTTGTCTTCATCAGGTCAATTACTTCAGATATTATTACCTGAAATCTCAAACTAGACTTCAGGTATTGATATCTAAAGTAATAGACCTGATGAAGAAAACTGAGCTGGTTGTCGAAACGTCGTCATTTTACGACGCTATCCGTCTGAACTCATTTCACCTATACGCCGGGGAAGTCTCCACTCGCATATCAGCAATAATGCTTAATATTTTCCCACAATGTCGTTTAAAGCAGATGGTGGCTATTACTAAGCCTGTTAGGTAAGTGGTTAACGTTGTAGCCTGCGATTCGGGAAGACGCGAATTCGAATCTCGGTTTGACCATTTAGCTTTCGATTTTCCATAGTTTCCCAAAATAACTCGAGGTGACGCCCTACATGTTTCCTTCAAAAGCCTTTGATATTCCGTTTTATGTAATAATCCTCTACCCCATCCCTTCCGTCGATAAGTTGTAATATCCCAAAAAAAAAAAAAAAAAAAAAAAAAAAAAAAAAAAAAAAAAAAAGTTGGGTATTAATTATAACACCTTCATTGATCGATCTCGTAGCTCAGTAACCTGACTGAGCTTGCAGATATCCTTAGTTCGTATTTTAATAATTCCTTCAGGTTCTTAAACTGACCATTTCTGGCAGTGCTTTGCTTTGGTTCATGGTGAAATAAGTTAGTTGTCTGCTATCTGGAAGGAATACCGGCTTAGCAAAGGATAGCCACAACCACATCAAATTGAAATTTTATTATTCAAGGGAGTTAAAACTCATTGGAATCTCATCGCTCAATTATTTCATACGTGATGGATACACTAATCAACGAATATTGTGGTTTTACCGATTTGTAGTTGTTCATAGCTGAGAGAAAATAATTGCAATAACGCTGGATGGAACCTTCAGGGCAAGAACTTCACATTAAAAATTAGGACATTTAGAAATAATATTTCCGAACGAATAAATAATTGTAATAGATTAATTTGTTTGGATAATATCATTTTAAAAAGTGCTTTAATAGTGCGAACATTCTCCAAAGCCTACCTTGGGTTACAAAATCAGCGGATAACTTTTCTTTTTTTTTTTTGGTAAACAGAGAGAGTTTTGCTGAGCTCGCTTGCTGTTCATTGCTGGGACTACAATTCCAATAACGAAAAAGATCCAAGCAAAAAAGGGGGAAAGCTGTGGACTATCTGCTCAAGTCAAATTGATTTCACTGAATGAGCATCGAGATGAACGGTTTCTGAGGAAGGAGACGGCGAGAGCTGCACAAACAAATCGCCTATCAAAGCGAGCAAGAATTATCGTTCAACGGATGTTCTAAATGTAATTTAATTCTTAAAACGGTTTCATGGTAGCTGACTGCACCGCCAACGAGAGATCAATTTAACCACCAGGGAACAGAGACAAATTCATCAGTTGCTCGAAAACAAAATTCAGTTTTTTTTTTTTTTTGCGATGGTACATTGACATACATTCAGTTTGGTTAAAATCGTATGTGTTTAAATGTAGGTTCATGTATATTTTGATTCTTTTGATATATCACTTCAGGTTAAGTAATTGTCTTGTGATACTTTTAACACATACCGCGATAATTTGATATAGAATTAAAGAAACCATGATTTACTAAACAAATTCACGAAAGCAAACGAAATAAAATATTAATGTATATAATTTCAAAAGATTACTAAAAATATTTTCAATTGTTTTTAACCTGATGTCTATAATGCAAGAAGTATTATTTCCTAAACGGGTATATCTCCATCCTTTGTATTTAATATAGCGGCTTACACTTTTCACAAACCTACTTGCGTCGAAAACTGTGCTACCAACTTAATTTTCAAGTTTTATGTCTTGTCTATTACGAGGTCATTGCAATACGCAATGATATGCTATCTGGAAACGATCTAAAGTCAATAATGCTGTAATCGATCTTCGCAAAAAAAGTAAGTAAAAAATAACTTTTGCGAAAATACAATCGTATGTTGCACTTAGTCGAATTCAGAGCTCAGAAAGATTTGCTTCGTGTAACAAAATACTGATCGAAGAGTACCTTGTCCTGTCTTTCAAATAAATGATGAGATCATAACTACCTACAAAGAAGCAGGTACTGTCAGTCACTAATTCAATTGCGATTCCAGTGTAGTTAATTGTGTTGTTGTTTGGTCATTATGATATTGTGTGAATCGACCAATATACGTGTCGAGTTGATATATTCTCTTTCTCCGAACTTGGGTACAAGATGTAATTTACTAAACCTTTATTATAAAACTCATGATTTGCTTGATTTTTTGATACGTGATTTCACTTGTAGCACTTTGTATAATGAGTGTTTACAAACATAAGCTGACTGTTCTATATTACGTGGCGTTTTCACTGGAAATGATTCTATGTTGACTTAATGCAAATTACTCTTTTTAATCTTGTATATACGTTTTTGTTATTAATCAATCAATGTATCTGAAGCACTGATGCTTTCTATACGAATTGATGTAACATATTTTTATCGTCTGTCTTATTAAGACATGTTATTTACCCGCTTGTCTTCTTCTGGATTCCATTCTGAAGAAATATTATCTATTAAATGTATTCATCAAATATACCTGCTTCCTATAAGTTTAACTTTCTTTAATTGATACATCATTTGTACTGTCACATTGTATGAATACAATTTATTATTATTAATTTTTATTCTTACATTTATATATTTTCTTTATTCATTACTCAATTACTACATATTCAGGCTAACACTTTTTCTTGTTACTACAACACGAAAATAATAAAATCAATGATACTCTCCGCGATATTATAACACAATAATAAAATCTATGTTCCAAGGATATTCTATCACCCTTAATTTTTCATAACTCCTACGTACATACTTATATGTTACCCTTCAACATGTAGTGCCCCTAGAAGTTCTTTGTGTTAAACGTTAGCCGAAGTGGGAAACTTAACGTCGTAAGTGTTTATTGTATATCTGTAGGTCATGCATCGGCACCAGTGAAATATGCCAAAGACGAATTTGGTACATTGCTCTTCATGCATACACTAACGTAATCTTCTTTGTTTATTTTAAATCTGTACGTCATGTATCGGCACCAGTGAAATAAGCCAACGACGAATTTGGTACATTGCTGTTCATGTATACACTAACGTAATCTTCTTTGATTTTATCTTTACGAGTTTTCTTTTTCCACTTGCCAGGCATTAACCAGTTACTTGAATTCTTTCTATATGGCTTCTAATATCTGGTATATGACCACCACACCTGAAATCGCAATCTTAATACCGTTAATTAATTATCAGGAACAGTTCTCTTAAATAAGTGATCGAGGCTTTTTTGACATATTATTATTACTATTTATTTACACTATTGATATTAACAATTAGTACTTATCTTCGTTTCATTTCACAATTCGTAAAATACAGTTGACATCCAACAGCTTCAGAACACATTAAACCAAGCGTGGTGGGTTAACATTCCGGAGGACGTGGGTTCGAATCCCTGTCCATGCATTCAGATTTGGGTTTTCCAAGGTTTCTTCAAATCATTCCAGACGAATGCAGGGATGCTTACTTCAATAGGTCATGACCGAATTACTTCCTGTTCCTTGTCGTAAGTCCTTTCTCGCCTCTAATGACCTCAACGTCGACAAGGCGTAATGGTATAAGGGGAAAAAAGAGAGAAGAAGATTAACCTTTTTTTCCAGTCTATTGGCATTGCATATATAAACATTAAGGGACTCTACCGCCCTATGAGGATAGATTCAATTTTCTTTTAGTCTTCTCTTCTCCGAAACCTTTTCTTAAGAGCATTAACCTATTTTTTCTTCTTTTTTGTAATTTTATTCAAATACCGCCGCATTTGCAGCCTATTTTACTGTGTCAGGTTAGGTTTTGTTTTTGAGGACACTCTTTTATTGTCACCTTTGGGGAAAAATGGCTGTGGTCCTTTTTACTTTATTTAAAACCCCAACTGGGTTCTTCTTCACTATTAGACTGTTAGGTGAGGATGCTTCATGGTACTTTATATCTGTGCCATGTCTTTGGTTGTAGTCTTCTTATATTGTTGAGTCTGTTTTCTTTTTGTCTGAGTTTATCAATTCTGTCGTAAAAGTATTGGGTTACTCTTCTGATTTCGTCGACAATTTTTCTTGTAGACTTTAACACATGGATTTCTTCTGTTGAGGCACGTCTTGGTAAGGTGAGTATTGTTTTTAAACATCTGTTCTGTACCCATTGTATAATTCCTATTTTTGTTTTTGATGCGGTGCCCATGTTTGGTATCCATACAGTAGTGCTGGTAATTTGATTGAACGGTAGGTTCATAGTTTCGTTTCCATGGTTAGGCTTGTGCTTTTTAGTAAGTGATACATGTTAAGAAGTATGGCTACACCTTTTCTCCAGTATGTGTTGGCGAAATGTTAGCACTCGGTCAAGTATTACTCCTAGGGTAGCGATGATTAACACGCTAGGGGATCTGGCAAACGGACATTTGTATATGGGTTTCGAGGAGTGGTCGCTTTTTTGTAAAATATACTGCAGCACTCTTCTCTGGATTAATACTAATTTTGTTGGCATGGCACCATTTTTCTATCATTTTTATAGTCCGCTAGAGTCTCTTGCTATTAGCCGGATGGACTCTTCCTCTTGTGTAGATTACTGTATCATCAGCAAATTAAGCCAACTTCAAGTTGGGTGATGTTGGGAAATCGTTGACATAAATATTAAATAGGAGCGTAGAAGTGACGGAACCTTGTGGGATTCCAGCGCCTATTGGATGCGTCAGCCGCCTCGAAGAATCTTCCGTTTTGTCAGGTAGCTACCGGCTGGCACCGTGGGTTTGTTGTAATGTGTGTAGGGTCTGTTGGCCCTAACACTTCAATTTTCCTGTTTTGTGTGAGTTGGAAGAAATAGGCACCTCTTGGGTTGGTTTTCAGTGAATTCCAAGCCCAAAGTTTCGCATTTAAATCAGCACCTATTATTATATTGCTGCCTAGAGCCAAAATGGTGTCTAGATCATGTTCTATGATCCGTCGACTAGGAGGCTGGTAAGCTGTTACCAGAACTAGGTGTCGCTCCGCCGTCTGGATTTTTATTGCCGTTGCTTCCATGGTTATAAGGTATGGGTTCGGCATACATTGATGTGGTAGGTTTAGCTTAATAATAATAGCCGTTCCACCTTTGGGTTGACCAATTCTGTCGCTCCGCTATACCGTCATTCCCGAAACTGTCAATATGTATTTTTATTTTAGAAAAATTTCGCTTATGAGGAAGGTGTTTATTTTGTAGCTTTTCTGGAATCCCTGTAGTTCTAGGCTTTTGTTTTTCAGTTCATTCGCGTTTCAAACTATGATGTTAAAGTCATGTTGTTTTATTCGTGGTTGCACCATTTATTCGAAGAATGCTATTACGCCTTGCGGAATAGCTAGCGTCTTGCACTATGGTGGTCTTTTATCGTTTTACTCTTGACATAATATATATATTTTTTTTTACAATATTTTGTATTATGGAAATCAACGGCAAACGTTGACAGCAGTTCATCTTCATTTTATTCTCTTTGGTGAGTCATTTCATGCTTCTTGTTTCTTTCATTTCACCGATTTCCTCTCAGTTTGTCAGCGTACGATTCTCTGTTTCTGCTTGTAGATGGTCCCGATTGGTTCGCCTGCTGTTGATTTCGGGAGTGGTGAGAAGTTTCGTCTGGTTTCGATGGTGTCCTGATTCTTTTCCTCTTGTATCCTTTTTTGCGGTTTAGGTAGCTTTAGGATGGTTTGGTAGGCCGGGCATCCTCTCCAAGATGCTGCATGCTCGCCTTGGCAGTTTATACATCTTGCCTTTGTGTTGTTAGATATTGTGTAGTCCTTGGTGTGGTGTGGGCCTGTACACTTTACACACTTTGGGGGAAGGTGGCAGTAGTTCACCATATGACCGTGGCGTTGACATCTACTTCATTGAGGGGGTCGAAATAATTGCGATAGCGTTCTATTTGCACTTTGGCATCTAAGATACATCGGTCGTTATAGGTGAGATCATTTTGGGGTCCAGGGTTTATAGTCATCGAAAAGGTTGCCAAGGATATCAGCTGTCTTGTTGTTTCATTGCGTTTCTTAAACTGATGGACGGCGACAATGTCATATCCTTTGAGTTTTAGGACTTCTCCAATGTCCTCCATATCCACTGTAGGTGGAAGTCCTTTAATCACCGCGTGTAGGGGCCTTTCCATTGGTATTTGGTGGCCATAGTAGTGGATGTGATGTTCGTCTAAGAATCCCCTTAGAGTGAAGTAGTCATCCCTAGATTCCACAACGTGATTTAAATTATCATCTCTGAACACCACTTTTAGTGATCCTTGTAGCAAGCTTTTGATTACTTTATTGATCTGGATAAAGATTGCAATTTGGTAGATAACTAGAGGTGGGATGCGTTCTTGCACTTTGCTTGGCGCATCAGCTGTTTCCTGTGGGTCTGTTGTTGGCTCCGTTTCATCCATTCGTTCTACAACAGATTCGAAACGGTTTTTTGTTGGGATCTCAGTTTCTTTCCTTGCTTGTTTTCTACAGTAGGTGTCCAATGGGCTTCGTTGTTTCCGTTTGCCATGTATAAGCTCGAATTTCTTGGTCGTCATCGTCTTCGCCGTTTTCATTTGCTATTTCACTGTTGTCGTCGAATTCACTGATCACCATTTCTGTAGCTTCGCTGTCACTGTTCATAGACATGTCACATTTGCCTGATGGTCCTTCACCGCACTCGAAGCACGTTGTGATAGGTCTGTAATGGCTTGCCGTGGCAATCCTCAGTTTGCCACTGTTGCGTTTCATGGGATATCTACTCTTAAAAGACTCACACATGATAGTGGAAAACATTACTTCGCGGCTGCTGTCGATCGCGTCACACGAAACGAGGCTCGGCCATCTGGAACAGCGCTCACTTCTGCTCTCACACGGGCACGTAAACACGATGTTTATTTCCTCAAGAGTTCCGTTGGCGACCGTAGCTAGAGCTCAACTGAGAGCATTAACATGCTGGCTTCCATCAGCAGGAAAATTTCTTCCTTTTTATTTCCTTCCACTAGATATAATGCTTCACGCCTCTGGTAACATCTTTGACCTCTTTAACTAAGGTTTTAATAATTAATATTGCACTTTATTGTTCTATATTTACACAAATATATTTCACAATAATGTTCTTAATTATAAGTAAGGTCTATGTACTGTACATTTCAACCTTCAAGGTACCGAAAATTCTTGCATATAAAATAAAAAAATATGAAAGCACTCAGTTGAGATTGAAGTAAGGCGAGCCTACGAACCACGCTTTCCTTTTAGATTGCCTTGTATGATGGGTCACTACAAAGTTTGACGTGCCTGCTGTCCAATTTTGTTTGCAGACTGCCTCACCTCGTCTGTAGTGGTGGTAGTCCCATCCTCTCTGACGACCCTGGACGTTGATCCAAGAGCTCAAAGGCGCTCGCATCTTTTATAGGGCCCCAGGCGTTGTCACTTTATTGCCGTTGACCCTTAGCAGCGCTGCTAATGCCCTTTGAGCAATCAACCAAATGGAGCGCCCGTCTTTATTATACAGTGAAAGCCTCTGCCGTCACATGGCGCCCTGCTAATAAATGTTCCCCTCCGGCGTTACCTCCATCTAAAAACTCTGCCAGGTTACTGTCTTGTGAACCGCTTCCAAAAAGGTGGAAATCCTGAGACTCTATAGGACATCATACATTTGTAACTTCCTGTGAAAGATTCCATAGTTAATTCATTTTTCCTATATGTAGCTTTTTCTTTTTTAATTTGTATAGCTCCCACAAACATAAGCGTGTACACAGCCACATTTTGTTTACTATGTTCCGAACGCTTCCTCTCGACTCTACGTCGGATGATAGTAATCTGAGCCTATCAACAAACTGCCAGACACTCTTACATTTCGAATACAAAGACCATTATTACAAGTCTTCTTCCATACCCATATAAATATAACCTGAATTTGATTAAAAGAAAATAAATAAATACTATTTGTGTGTGTAAGGGATATGGGGATGTCATTTCAGGGAGTTTAGTTTGTATTGTTGGAAAATTATGGTGTGGGTGTGTATGGGTACGGGGGAGGTTAGTGTTATTGTAGGGAGTTTAGTTTTGGATTGATAGAAAATCTGAGTTTGGATCAACTTTTCTCATCCCGATGACCAGTAAACTGTGAAAAGTAATGCCGCACACTAGTTATTTAAATGGACGCCTTTTTTTTACGTTTGTGTATGTTGTTAACGTCTGGGATGTATATTACTGAAAGATTATAACACAATAAATATAAATGGATGATTGGAAATCCTACGGAAACACAGTTAGGAAACTGGTTATGAAACATTAAAAATTAATTACATATTGACCCAACTCTTTAATAACCAAGAGAATAATAGTTTTACTGTAGGCTGGGTGCTCTACTAAGCCACAGATCTACGTGCAAAAAATAAAATAAAAGAAGAGACACCTGACAACTTACCTTTGTTTACTTCACCACTCTCTTGTTACCAACCCTACCACGTACTGCGGTCTTTCACAAATACTGCAAGACCCTCAAAAAACGTTTTTTTACTTAATACTTACACAAACGATGCTCTTTCTCATGCGAACTGGAAATGAATAGACTTTTCTAATAACAATGCTGCCCTAATCTCATCCATAAAATGCTAGATTTTTGCCTGGTTACTGAAATATGCGTTGCTTTTAAAAAGATACTCTTATGGTTCGTACTCGGTTATTTCCTTATACACTACGAATGCGGTATCTAAATTTATAATATTCTGCTTGCGGACCAGTTGAACCACCTTCAAGGACCACACGTTGAGAAACAAACACTGATTTAAATAATATTCATAGCAATCATATCACAGATGGCACCCTGCAGACTTTAAAAATATTTGATTTGTGGGAACTTATGGCGAAAAACCATTGGAAAATCTCCCTCCCTTCATTTCTGAAATTACTGAACGTTGAACTCTTCCAAAGTTTGGAGTAATACTATGTAACCTCTTTAGGGTTACAGAAAACTGTAGTGTTCTTCATGGCGTTTAAGTTTTCCACAATTTAACTGAATTTAACCAATTCCTTACTTTAGCAGATAAAAGAACACACGTATCACTCGATTTGAAATTTGTTGAATAGGATAATAAATATGTATCATTTTTTTAAAAAGTTTCACTGGTTGGAAAAAAAATAACACATGTATCACCCGATTGAAATTTGTTGAATAGAATAATAAATATATAGCATTTTTTTAAAAAATCAAACAAATAATTTTTTATTTGTGTTTATTTATATGTACCATTTGGAATAAAATTACGTAAAACGAGTAATGCTCTCTGTTTAAAAGTACTTGATACTGATTTTTTTAAAAAAGATAGTTTTCGGAAACTGAAATAGCATTGAAAGCTTAAGCATGAATAATCATTGTGTTAAAATATACCTAACGCCTCATAGCTTTTTGGATGCAATAGGATTACTATGAAACATGGAATGCTTTAATTATTTATTGTCTGTGTCTTGTACCAACTGTCGTAATCTTCGGATTAAGAAATGTGATAAAAAAGTATGCTGATGTTAAAGTAGTAAGCTATTTTAAAAAGAGTACAGGTTCTGACGATGAGTAATTAGACAGTATTTAGTCTGCAATTGAAATTTGTGCCATAGAGGAATGATCAAAATTATTTGATGAATAAGGTAAATAATGAAAGTATTTCAAAAATGAAACGCAAATAAAGAAGTTTGTGAAAGAATATCGCAGAAAGAAGGGAAACTATAGTTAGCCCGTTCTAAGAGCATACTGTACATTTTTTTTGTAACATTCTTTATTATTTATTTTCTAAGGGATATATATATTGCTTCTTGGAAGCGGCAGGTTTATTCAAAATAAATACGGAAATATGTAAGAAAAAATAATCAGAGGATACAGGGAATTTAATCCTTAATATCATTAATACACTGTATAATCATATGCTGCAAAAATTTTAATAAAATTTGGTGTTAAAATTATGATTATGGAACTGCTTTTAATTACGTGGACACTTGATAAAGTTTTAATTAAATCTTGCATAGGTTAAATTAGTTAAATGAAAACGATAAATTCAAAGTCGTACCAAACAAAAAAAATAACCAATTTTTGCTGCCTAAAAGACTAATGAATTTACTAACACAGTAGGGTAAGGAATTTTTCTAATTCCTCTATATAAAAAAAAGAAATGCAACAAATTTCTTGATTTTATACTTGTATATGTTCAGATTGCTTCATTGTTATCCACCACCAAATGACACGTATCTAGAAGTATTCCGAATGTGCCGAATAATATATAATAATTATTCTGGTATAAGAAAGATGAATTATTTTTTCATGGTAGTAAATAAATCATCAGTTTAGAATTTTCATGAATATGCTATACCCATAAGGTTTTGTTTGCTTCGAT
The DNA here is from genome assembly GCA_031002005.1 of Vandiemenella viatica. Taxonomy (NCBI): domain Eukaryota; kingdom Metazoa; phylum Arthropoda; class Insecta; order Orthoptera; family Morabidae; genus Vandiemenella; species Vandiemenella viatica. The sequence goes on from JARYHS010012519.1 coordinate 183,147,361, forward strand.
TAATAACAAGCGTTTATTCCGGTTCCTCTTAATATTTTTACAACTTTTATGAGATTTCTGAAAAGTAGTGGAGCGCGTGATCACTTCTGAAAATGTTTTTTTTATGTTTCCGCATGAGAAAACATTTACAGTTCGTTTCAGATTAAATTTTTTTTTTTTTTTTTTTTTTTTTTTTTTTTTTTTTTTTTTTTTTTTTTTTTTTTTTTTGCAGATGAAACAATGAAAATTTCTCCTGACACCCATAACTCTGGGGTGCAATTTTTTCTTTGAAAAGGTTTTTCCGCAAAATAAAATTATTATTTACGTATCTGTCTTGTACCTCCTACTAAATATTTATACATCATAGAAATCGGCAGAGTATGAACCGCATATGCAAATATTATATATGATGAATTTTGAACTTGTAAGAAAACTAAAAAAACTTGAACCTTTATTTGGAGGGATGTGAAATGTTATTTTATTTCAGATTTTTGTGTTGGTATTTGTATTTTCTATGTGCGAATTTTTAAAATAAGAGTGTTACTTATCATCTGAAAATTGAGTGTAAACGTTGAGGCAACAGATTTTCTTCTTTTAAATGAAATAACAGAATTGAGGGAGTATTTCTCTCCTTAAAGTTATTTTTAGTCGGAAAAAAATCAGACTTCCAGGGAAGAACTTTTTTTTGTCACTTTGTAGGAATACAATATTAAGTCAAACGAAAACAGGTTTCATCTTTATTCGTTATTCTTTCTTAGAAATTGAAACTTCGGCATTCATATTTGGAATCGGTTTAATCTTTGGTACTACGGAATTTATACTTCACAAAAGACAACATGATTGTTGATAAACAGTCTTATGAGTTCCTGTAACACTCAATTAACATGGTCCTATGCTAATTGTACTGCCTTTTACACTATAAGTAATTTATATAGCTGAAAGTACTAAATGTAGAGATGGAAATCACCAATAATATTGTGATAGATTCCGGACAGTTAAAGAATCTCAAATAATTAAAGGCCATAGAAGGACCTATTTTGATTCCTTTCAAAAGGAAACAGAGCTTCAATACTTAGACTGGCGGACATTTATAGGAAATGGAGTTTAATGAGTACTTTCTTGAATATTTATTATTGTGTACCAAGGTTAAGACATTATACTGAGGAATTTTCAACAGTAAGACTGCTGAATACGTACTAAACAAATAGCCCAATTATAAAAATTTCTGTTCGTTCTGATCAATTTGATTGGATAAGATTCTGTTTTGATGTTATATCCTGACATAATTAAGCGAATAACCAGTTTTAATTTGCACCCAATTTAGAACTTTGAACTTAATAAAGCAGCAGTCGGCGACGCAATATACAGTAAGGATCAACTATTGTGTTCAAAATTTTTATTTCTTCTGAATAACTAGGAAATAAAAATAAACTGACTCTTTCTTATAAGCACATAGGACTCAGGATGGGAAATACATTTGGATCAAAATCAAGTGTTTATACAGTTTAGTTTAAATCAATGATGAACAATCATATAAAGGAATTTTACTGTTTATTTTTAACCTATAATTTAACAAACAACGATTAAACAGCAACAATTAACATTAATAATATTTTTTTTCTTTTTAATGTTACGAAAAACTACACAAGCAAACCCAACCACTTTCATTTGTGTTAGTTAACTAGCAAATGTCAGAGATCAAAGAATTCCATTTTCAGAATTCATCTAAATATCTGCTCCATTTTGGGGAAAAAAAAGACACTGAAAGGGAAGCATATATCGTTAATCTGCCTAGACTCCACATTCTGTTTTTACGAGGGAGTGTAACATTCTGAATTGAAAGTATATCACAAATTTTTCACTCAGAAACCAATCCTCGGCCTGATTCGATTTTACGGTTGGGAGATATTCAGTTTAGCTGTGTTTTGTATCGCGTGGTCACTCACTCGCTTCCTGTTCGTAGAATCGACGCGCGTGCATCTGTATAGAGGTAGGAGCATGTATGATTCATAGCCTGCAGCGTTATGTCCTCCGTACCTTTCCGGCCATAAAAAGAGATCCATAGATATAAATAATTTCCTCGTAAAAGCCGGGGCAATTTTAACTTGGCGCACAGGCTACTGTATCCAGAAAATGTTTGTTGGGATAGATAATACTGTTGCACGATACGCGGAACAACAGAACATTTTTGGTTAGCCTAACGAAAGAAATCATTCTCAAACCGGGAATTTTGTTGTTTCTGGAAACCTACAACAGCTGGCAGTGTGTATGCCATACTTCACAGGAAGCTGTTGGTATGAATTGGTCATCATGTGCTGAAGCAAATATCGCTGATGAAAACTAAAGTGAACTTACAAGTTACTTTATTATTGCTGACTTTCACGCAAAGTGGTGACCTTTCGAAGGTTTTTTTCCTATTACTTCAATATGTGTGTAGGAGTGTAAAAATTATAGTCCTACCGTTATCCTATAGATATTTTTCAGTGTGTGCTTAAAGTTTCTTGCTATGTGAAACTGCTAAAGCGTCATTGAAAGTGGCGTATTATCCAAGGTGACGGATGGATCCCACAGCTAGGGGTTTGCCGTTGCTCTTATTCCCTTCCCGTTGTACTCTGATCAGCGTGGGGGCAGTCTTCAGTAGTAGCCGCCCTCCCCTGCGGTGTAGTGACCGCCAGTGTCTCCGTCGCCATCACTGCTGCTGTAGTGCTCGCTGTAGTGGTGTCCGCCGTCGCCTCCGTCTCCTCCCGACTCGTAGTGACCTTCACTGCCGTAGCTGCCCTCGCTGCCGCCGCCGCTGCTGTAGTGCGCTGCGTGTCCGGCGCCGCCTTCACTACCCCCGCTGGAGTAGTGCTCACCCCCGTAGTCGTACAGGTCACCGCCGTCGACGGCGCGCAGGTGCTGCTCAGAACCTGCTCCGTGGTGGTCACCCTGCGCAAGGAAATACCACTCAGTTAATTTCCTCAAAGCATGCTATCATAACCACATCAGAAATGAGATTCAAGTGTAGTGATCTTCCAAATGAATTGCGTAACTGTTCACTTTATCTTGCAGACTTCGTAATGACCTCGATCTAAAACACCTAAAAAGTAATCTATATTTCAGAGAAGAAAAAAAAAAAAGGGATAGAAAAAAAGATCAATAAAAGCAGCTACTTACATGCAACATGAAAACCATCTCAAGGAAAATTAAAATCAAACACTTGAAATGCTCTGTCTACTCTCGTCTCTTAATGAGCTCTTTTTAATGAGAATATTTTGATTTTTGAGTTTAACTTATTTAAATAATTACTATGAAAATAATTCCATGGGCGCCATTCCAAAAGAGGAAGATTAAAGGAATAGAGTTCTGCCTTATATTTGAATGTTAGAATGAAGAATTTATTTAAAACCATCGAATTTTTATTCTAGCATAAACAATTGAAACATATTTAAATATGAAGTTTTACAAAATTGACATAGATGATATTTAATGATGGATTCTGGAGTTCTGTACTAGAAGGACGTACATTCGTTTATCAATAATTCAACATGTTGCACGACTCGCTCATTGAAGTGAAATATATGTTGATAGACGCAATTTTCACTGCTGTCAGGGTCGTACTGGGCTTTTAAATCACTATGGCAGCGAAATGTCAACACTTTTCAGTCAGAAGGGATGGTACATTACCATGTGAAGTCCTCACTGGTGCTGCAGCATCCACACATACAAAAATTAGACTTCTCGCAGCAAACAGCACTGCGTGGCCCCTGCCACGTTCTGCCGCAATGTTCCCTCTAGCGGTCCTCTTCTCCCCCTCCACCAACTGTGACCACCCTGTGTCGGCCTGGGAATTCCAAGGTAGCACTATTGTCTGTGTCGGGCCAGACGACTATGCGGCGCCAAACTGGAATCCCTTCGTCACCGAATTCGATCCGTGTAGGCATGGTCACCCAATGTAAATCTTTGCATTTCAATCGTCCCTTCTAATAAAACCTGTGGTGACGTTTTGAGATCACCACACACTAAAACAAAGAAATCAAACCAGAGAATCTCTCTACACATCAGATTTCATGTTCTCTATGAAAACTGGATAAATAGAACAGAGAGAAATGAAAGGAAGATATTGTGACCATTGAAAACGGAAAAAGGAGAGTGTAGGCATCGGAGAAATAAAGATCTATACAAGTAAGGAGAAAAGAAATGATGTCAACACGATCGGAAAGGGGAGAAACAGTTCTTTTTCGTCACAGAATGAGAATGGATAACAGCACACTTAAAGAAAAAGGGATTTTCAACCACGTCTAAGAGTAAGAACGGTGACTGGTTAATCCGAGCAGTAAAGAAATACAAGGCAGAGATCGGACTAACAGAAGATATAATAACTTACATGATAGAGAAACTTTCACAAGAGTGTTGCCAGGAGAAGAGAACATTTGGACCCCAAGAAAGGAGGATAGAGCAAAGTAAAAGGATGGAGAACTATTGCAAGTCAAGAAAAGAAGCATTAACATGAATCCCCAGGATTAGTTTTTGAGGTCCGTAGATGGCAAAAATCGAAGAAAAGAAGGAACGCAACTATTGCACTTTAATGATACATAGAGAGTAAGAAATAAAAAATGAACAGTGAGTGGAACAAGACTGATACTTAAGTGCAAGCGATTGGAAGTCACTTAACACCTAGTACAAAAAGCATTCTACCAATCAGAATACTGCAATACTTAAACAAAGCAATGGCAACATTTAGACTATCCAGTCGTCCAGAAATCATAGTATTTTAACTGATTTTTAGTTACAGATCGACACGATGTAGAGACGAAATTAAAAATCAACTGCTTTAAAAATTAAACAAATGATACTGAAACTTACTATGGAAGTTTTTAAAAACTCATAAACAAAATTGAAATTACAAGAATTTTTTTTTAACACAGTAATAAATAATCGTATTTGTGATAGGGTTTTCTAAAATCATGATATTCAAACATTCAGGTCATTGCAGTTAATTTCTTTACTCCATACTTCACATTTTTACACACTCCAGCATATTACACTGCGATTGTAATAGATACGATGAAGTATATGTATACAAAGCGTTCTCCATGGCTTCTGACAGCCTTGATAATTTTTTGGATATTTCCTGTGCTCACCAAGATGATTAATTTCCCTTCAAACATGACAATTTTCACAAACAGAAAAACACAGTTCATATTTTTGCCAAAATTTCTCAGACGTATTGCAATGTTATCTAGCCCACCTTAGGCTGGACAGAGGTTAATGATTCCTGAAATCTTTATACAACGTAAATAACCCTTTTTCTCTTCCTTAAAAGAAATATCTCAGTATTTTAAGAAAACATTGTGTGCTCGCTGAAGCATAATTATATTTATTCACTGCTCGCCGGCAGTGATATCGTTTACTTTGTTGGGTTAAGAGAAGATTTAACTTCAGGCCTGAATGATAACTAAACCAGCATTCCTTGATGTAGAGGTTGACATGAAGGACACCAAAATATGATATACCCTAAGGATCAATACCGACATTTTGCATTATTTTATCTCCTCTTACGGTACATCACAGTATGGAAGAACCAAGGACTTAATGGCAGTACTTCCTGAATAGTTGTACAATTTCTACAACGCTATTATAACTAAACCATTAGGTTCTTAATTTTTTGGTACGATATCTGTCAGAGGTACCAATAGCACGTTTATTCCACATTGATCTTAAAAGTAATAATATTGACCAATTCACCAATTGAAATGTATTCCCGCTTGTATCAATAGTTTTGAATTATAATTTTAAAAAATAAATACTGGATAAACCATACACTTCTCGATGAAGGGCGATAAAATTTTTCTCATATTTATTAGCGTGAGGAGGGGGAAATAAATCAATTTTCTTAAATGTAAATACGGAAGATCCATCTTTTCTTGTATGTATTCTTCCAGCATTTTTCTTTTTTCATGACTGTTGAGAATAGCATGATGTAAACGAATCTCCAATCTGTGAAAGAGTATTGGAACCGGATAGATTACGTTGCAATTTAATTCCTGTTTTCTGTTACACCATCCATTTTACCTAACATTATCACTGCTGGTACCAATCCCTGAATATGAAAAAAATCGCTTTGACGACAAACCTAGCAGCTGCCTGCCGTTTTGCACATGTGATCCTTTCTTGTTCCTGCGTCTATCGGAATTATCTGCAAGCAGCTCCTATTCAGGTATGAAACGCATGGCCGCTTGATTGAATTAAATTGCACGGAGGATAACCGAATGCTCCTATTTCGATCACCACTGTATCCGCTTAAATGTGATAGCCCACTGAGTGATTAAATCCCTTATCTCAATCCCAGCAATGGCGCACTTTATGGATTATGAAGGCCACTATATTCGCTAGCTTATAGTGTCCTTCAGTTCAAATGTCATATCAGCTTTAATGGTTCAATTAAGGGCATTATTTTGCTGCTCATTGTGAGTCTTTAATTTGTTGCAGACGATTCATATCAGGATCGATGATTCCAGGAAATTCGCTAGAATTTTATGATCAGGGTATGATAGCCGCTGTACAGTAACAGTCCAATAAAATGACACCATAGTTCCGTCCTTCTTGATGTGAATAGTATATTTAAAACCCTCCTTCAGTAACATAACTTAAGTGTGTCTATGTTACGACAACCAGCTAATTAAATTGTTGCACAGCAGTGAATCATTTGTATGTAAAAAATAACAGCATCTATAACGTTGACTTTTTTGGCACTTAAGAAGCTAAATTAAATAATTTTGTTACAACAAACGATGCTGATAGTGAGAAAATATCCTTTTACGATATTACAGCATTTTGTCACTGTTCCTTCTTCCTGCTACACCATGCTTCCAAGTATAAAAATCGTCAGCTACCTTTTCCTGCTACCAGCAGGCATTTGGTATTTGACTTACTTTAATAACTGGAAAATAATTCATTACAAGTCTACCACTTTGTAATTAATTTTAATTTTATTTAATTGTTTTATTAAATTATAGAAACAATAAACAACGTTTGTTTTTTGGTTTAGAATGTTTATTTCATTTTTGTTTTCCTTTCCTGATCTATCGACAAAATTCGCGAATCTCAATAGGGTTTTCTTTGAAATCCTACTCTAGGTAAAAGTGAATCGATATTCCATGGGCTGCTGCCAAGTATTGATGCTAGTTTCATCCATAATTGTTGTCTTTGATCATAGTGGTCATCCTAGGAATATTTAATCATTTTAATCTCTTAAGGACTTTCAACCGTTAGTAAACCTATTAATGTTCGGATCGTTTGCTTGGTTTTCTGAAGTGTATTCTTCTTCTTTTTGTATTCTCTGAATTTGATCACTACCTCTTCTCTACTTCTGTTTGGGGCAAACCAATTAAGGTTCGAATCACTTCTTCGTGATCTTTATGAGATTTAATCTGCACTTTGTATTCCTAATTTTCTCCCAACTTTGTTTACATCTTGCAGTCAGTCTTATTTTTTGGTATTCAGGGCTCTCAAGCATGTTAATATGCGTACAGCTACAAAAACAAACATTGCACCAGTATCCACAGCAGAGGTAGAAAGAGTATGTTTAGAGCATACTACCTGTTTCCAACACTATATTTTCGGTTACGTTTGATGAGTTTTAGTCATCGTTTGCCTGCTTACATTTGGAGCATTGATTTTACGGCCGCATGTCCTTGCTGACTGCAAGCATTTTATGCCCACTCCCAGTTCATAGTACGTACTAATGAAGGAAATGAAGTTTTGCCCCTTGTCTGCGAAACATGGCTATGTTCTGTGTGTGACAAGTGTATTTTTTGTAGGTTGAAATGTGTAGCTTATGAGCCGGAGATTGGGGACCGTCCCGGCATTCGCCTTGCTGGCTGAGGAAAACGGCTTAAAACTGTATTGAGGATGGGTGATACGCGGGGTCCTGGGTTCATGCCCGGTTGCATTGTCAAATTTTGGATGTCTGGAATCATACAGCAAAACAATGGAAACTCTGAGAGAAACTAAAAGTATTAGTAACCAGTTCCGTAAAATTATCGTTAGTACAGCATCCCAGCCTAATGCCGCTCCCATTGTACCTGTCCTTGGTCCCCGCCGCCACCCTGCTTGCCGTAGGAGGAGTGGTGCTCGTAGCCGTACGAGTCCCCGTCCTTCTTGTGGAAGCTGTCGTACTTCTTGTAGCCCTCGTCGCCCTTGCTGTCCTTTGTCCTGAGGTAGCCCACTGTGTCGTGGTCACCTCCGTCGTGGTGGACGTAGTGGTGGTCGGGGGCAGCGCGGACCTCGCGAGGAGACGAGGACACCATCTGAGTGAGACCACGAACCCCGTCAACACCACCTCTCCAATCAACCCACTGTCACTACAACTATGTTGATGGACACAAAATTTGACCAGTCAATGTCACCTTGCCGTCTTACGGTGCTGAAAATGAGGTAAATTATTGACTTTAGTCCGGGAAAACATACTTCATCTCCAGATGATTAGGGGAATAAAGAAGACCTGGAGGGTAAACGGAGGCAGTATGACCTTGGCTCGTGTGATTTTATACAGATGAACACTGTACAACAGCAAAAACGGTTCTCAGCCTCATAAAATAGGTGCTACATCCATCATTAGGGGTAATATATTTTTATAGTTTCCTAAGAACATCAAAGGATACAATTGTGACTGTGGAATGCTAATGCCTCCCTCCCGTCTGATTGGGGTAGAATGTCTGGAACTTTACTACCTTGCAACGACAATGGATGGCTGCTATGGAAGTTTGTGAATAGGCTGAGATCAGTAGCGGGGGGATCAATACAAACTTTGCAAGACGAGGTCGATAACATCAAATGCAAGCGTGGAGAAGATCAGACTGTTCGAACCATGCTCCAGTCTCGACTGAGTCCAACCTCCTGCATGGATGGTTAATTACATGAGGCCTCGGAAAATGCACTGGAAGTGGCGAAGTTTTGGTCCAGTATAATTTAATGTTTAATAAACAAATACGCTGGTGTGTGGAGGAATTGATTTCATAGTTTAAAAATCTGTGTCTTCATTAATGAGGAACCATACCTTCAATTCCCGATCTAATGTGATGGAATTATGGTTCAGTAAAGACTGGCCATTAGTTTGTTAACCGTTATAGAGATCCGTCAGATTGAAAAGTAGACTACCAGCATATAACATTTCGCGACTCGACAGAGGCCTAAGGTTACGAATACACCCAATATTTTTAATCTTTTGGAATGATGCACTAATAGTGCCGATCTTGATCTTCACTTCATGATCAGCATTCGGTAAACCATCACCATAGACATTTAAAACTAGTCACTCTTTCGACTGTATTCCCTTTCGCGGCTGATGACCAAGATCGTTGTTGTTTTTTTTTACTTTATATTTAGACTATAGTCTTTGTTGAATGTGCTAATTTTTTCTAAAAGTGAAAATATTCCGCGATGTCTGCGAAGATTACTTTATGATCTAGTAAAGAATGGTTTTTAGTCGTATATCATGTTTCTTTTATTTTTATTCCCAAAAATGGGTTCAGAATGTAAGTCGAAGTGTACCTGTGTTAATATACATCCCTGTCTAACAAAATTTAGTAACCTGAATTTTGTGTAACATCGTCTCCAACTGTGTTCTGTGTTGTTTGATTCCAGTACAATTTTTTAATCTTATTGATGTCTTTCCTAACAAGACCCAGACGTTTCAACTGGCCTAGGAGGATATAATGTTTAGCAATATCAGATACGTCTAATTCACTCTTGAACCACATCTGAGAGTCCAAAAAATTTCCTTCTTATTTTACCTACAGTAGACTGAGCAGTAACCCCATTATTATTATTATTTTGCTATCATCAATCTGTCGACTGGTTTAATGCCATCACCCATCCCTTCCTATATTGCGCTAAGCTCTTCGTATCAGAATACCCCCTACAATCCACATCCTCAATTATCTGCTTCATATATTCTAATCTCTTCTCCCTCTACAGTTCTTAACTTAGACTGTTCCTTCCACTAATTAACCAGTCCCACATGTCTTAAAATATGACGGTTATCCTATCTTTTCTGCAATACTATTCTACAAGCGTCTTTCCTAACCAATACATTTTCAAACACTTTCATTTCTTATTTTATCTTTACACTTAATATTCAGCATCTTTCTGTAGCACCGCATTTTAATCCTCAAAGCATGACTCATTAACCTGATCAGTATGTAGTAACTGAGCTTCTTCGAAGTAATAAGCTTCTTTGAAAAGACGACTTAAGCCAGTCAATAGGAAATTTTCCAGTATCATAGATATGGTCTAAGGACTTTAGGATGATGTCACTATTGTTTTGTATCCATAAGCTTTATTGTTTCTACAGCTTTCCCAGATTTTACTTGGACTAAGTCTTTGCTCAGTTCTTCTTCAAAGAATCCAGTTTTCGCTGAACGACAACACTTAACGTTTATCTTTGATGATATAGCCCTTCCATACTTGTACTTAGCAACTAATACCTCAATGTCAGTGTGCTTGCTCAACCAAAGCCCGCAGTTTACTTTTTACAGTCCTTGTGGTCTTCTACTGTTCCTACGTTCTACTCTTCCCTCTACTAAGGAAACATTTATTGAGCCCAAAATTCAAATTATACTAGAATACAAATGTGAAGCAATATGGTAACATTAGAAACATACTAAGTTCATAGCCGTTGAATACATATCTATTCTTCATTCATGATACTTTTATTCTTATGCGTGAAAAACATCGCATCGCCTCAAACTCCAGCTACAATTCACTGTACACAATACATGGCCCAAAGTACGGAGCCGCAATCCCAGTACCGCAGTTATTCATACGGTGGATTCCACTAGTCAGCAACACATAAATCCCGGGAAGCGATAAAAACTCATTACTTCCTTTTTACGGCGGGCGCGCTGTTTACAGCTTACCGCCCGTGATTTAAGTGATTCTTTCTTACTTTGCTCCTGCTTTCTCCTCCCTTTCCGCGAGCCACTTTCCAAGTAATGGTCGAACGCCACATTCCTTTCAGCGGGCCGGAAGTTAGAGGCCAGTCATCAGAGCTTGAGACTAAAAAAAAAAGGTAAAGTGAAAAGGCTTTTCACGCCATCGGGCTCTGTGCCTCGTCAGAAAAAGAAATCTGTTGGAGTTAGTCTAACGGCAATCGGTAATTCTTTGGCCTTTGTGTCACTTTTAGTGTGACCAATTTCACAGCTGGTAATTCGCTCTTTGTGACAGGGCTGTTGTAACTGTCCAGGCGAAAGTGAAGAGTTTTCCGCCTCTCTGATCGCAGCTCACTTGGCTAAGCCTCAGTGGTCGCGACCCCACTGCGACCGGAACAGGAAACTCTGCGGTAACAGTCTGCAGTTCGTCAAGACAGAAAACAATATATCTCGCAAAGCAACCACTGGTCTCGTAAATCTATCAGCGACTGGGAGTCATACACCACCTGTTATTCTAAGATAAATTAAATCTTGCTTATCACTCAACCACTTTGGATTCATGCCAGAAAATAATTTTCTTTTTCCAAGGCAGTATCGATTTTTTTAAAAAGTTAATTTAATTTCCATTGAGATGGACCATACATGAATGTCTTTGCATCCCCACTTCCCCACGTCACGATTTTTCACCACCTAAGTACCACAGCCCTCTACCAATTTCAACTTTAAACTCCAGTGTTTTTGATACCATTACCTACAAAAGAAATTTTTTTTCCACTCTCTTGCGCCTGAATTCAACTGCCAGCTTATGATTATGCTTAATTTAATTATCTATGTTCGCCAGCAAAAATTCTCCTTGAAAGCTTGAGACGTTCATTTTATTTCTGAAAAACCGGTGTGCACTTATCTTTTCCATGCAGAATTGCTCGTTCACAGGAGTATTTTCAAATTAAATCTTCAGTTTGGTAACACGTGTTGAATAGTCGCCATTCTTCACAGAAGTTGTTCAAACATTGAACCTGTGATACCTGCCATCCTGGTTAACATTTTAGGCTGTATGACGTAATCATCTACTCGAATGGCGGTACCTTCTCCACACTAAGTAGACAATTTATGATAAAAATAATAAATACCGTAGAGAGCATGATGTAACACCTTTTACAGACAGATATCAATACTGAATCCATCACAGATACAGCATAAGCGAGACCTATTGAACAAAGTTAAAATGCTAGGAAGAAGAGGAAGAGTCCTTTCTGCTTATGAAATTATTAATGGCTTTATGACACCTGCAATTCATTGCAGAAATTTAGGGTTGATAAACGTATTAATTTACTTTTAACTAAAAATTTTATAACTAGTCCCATATCTGTTCTGTCCTTCCACATAGTCTTCATAAAGCTGTTAAATCGGATTCCTACGCGTTTACATTTTTACCGAACTAGAAAAAGAAATGAACGTATGCAATGATGCGCTCATGATAATCCAACAATGATCTGCATAAGGAAATAGTGTATTGTATGTACAAATTTAGGTATGGCATATGCCATCAACAAAATCAACGATTTTAATTGAATTTCAATTTACCGATAATAAGTATCTTTTTTCAGTATAATAAATATTTTGTCTTGCTGACCATGTTCCTTCGGAATGCCTGAATCCTTCATTCGTAGTCTTCAATAAGGATACATTTGCGCCCCTGCCTTACAGAAATTCACCGAGTGTGGTGGGTGAGGCGTCGCATTCGGGAGGATGTGGGTTCGAATCCTCATCTGGCCATACAGATTCGATTGCGAACACAGGTTTGTCTGATTGTACTCATAGTTTGCATAGAGTGAATTATAGGTAAAACAAGTTTCTTTAGGAAGTTCAGTCAATGTCCTAAAAACGTTTGTTTGGTGATATTTGAAATGGGAATCTTTCAAAAACATTTAAATGCCCTACAGCTGAGAAGTTGAGAGGCCTGAGCTTACAATCAAGGAACAAAATTCAAGCTGTCGTTTGCTAGAAAATTTAAGAACTGGTATCTATTTAATTAATTTAGCATGGAGTAAACGAGAACAGAACATTTAGTTGTTTTATCTAATTGAAAAGTTTCGTGGCTGATCTGATCGAAAACAGGTTTTCTCAGACAGTTAACTTAAGCTAATTTTATTGCCGTATTTACAATTTTATAATACCGTATTTGTGAGAACAAGGACATTGGAGCGCAACGTTTAGGAACATTAAGCACTAAAAGCACTGTTATGATTTAAAATGCAATTTGACTTAATGATCCAGAAAAGAAAACAAAGTAGATGACTCTTATTGCAGTGCAGGTTGATTGTTATGTATGCGTGATCCAGATTTACTTCGAAGCTCCAAAGGAATTTTGGTAAAATTTATCACAAAACAAAAATACATTCACTGAAATTTAGTGAAAAAGTTTGTAGAGGAAATCGTTAAACATAAATAACAATAAGTTTTTGTTGTTGCTGTTATTGGGGCTCTCAGGGCGCGTCGACAACGGGGTCGCTAGCGATCTAACAAACAACAAGTATTCTGCCTAAAGCATGTATTGAAATGGCATATGTTGTCTATATCGTATTAAGTCCTTCAAATTTTCCGTCAAACTGTTCATCGTGATGCAGCTATTCTGGACTTCAGCATTAGCCACTATATGGAATGTTGGATGTCATCCCTTTCTTATGGCGTTATGAGTATCTTCCAAAACATGCTCAGTATTGCCATAACCAATTTTTCTTCCTGTTTCTGATAATCTTCAAAATATTCCTCCTTTCCCCTATTCTGCTCTCAACCAACTCATTTTTTATCCAGGCCCTCCAACTGATCTTCTCCAACCTCTGTCAGACAAGAGTGGTGCAATCCTTTGAAAAAAATTCAGATTACGTCCCAAATGAGCCGAACACCCAAAAGCATTTGTTGCTATAAAAACATTATTCTGGTGGAGTATTCGAATTGATTTTTGAATGGTATTTTGCTACTTGTCACTAAACACAGAACCAGAATTGTGACTCTCCCAACATATATTTTGCTCCAACTAATTAGAGAAGACACAAGCTTGTCATGAAAACCGCACGTGCCCGAGTCCTGAATCGAACCGTCGACCTTTGCAACAAGACAAGAGTAAGATAGGAATTGCACAATTAGGTTAACTGTCTGAATGACTGGTCAAGAGTCAAGAGTTTAGATACAAAAAATAACAGCTGTACGCAAACTGCTTGCTTTTCGAATAGACAGCCAAATTAGAAACCTTGTGTATACTTCTTGAAGGAGCCTAGTATTTTGTGTGGAAGGGTTTCCAGCTTCGAGGTTTACTGTGGGCGTGACGTCATGAGATGAAGCAACAAACTTGCGCGGAACTGACCTTGTCAGGGCAGCTTAGCCGCCAGGGTGAGGTCTTTCGCCTGCGTGACTTCTGAGGCGAGACAGCGGGTGGGCGTCGGTTTACCGTGAGGAGAGAGATGGGCAAGTAATTACGGTGCGTCTCGACATTCCGGCAAGATGAGTCTGGCGCCGGGGAATGTTCTCCACTGCGAATACGACGAGGCGCTTAGTGTTTGTCGGTAAACAACACGACCCGCCCGCCGGGGCTGTGGCGGCCATTGAGGCGTCTGAGTCCTCCCTGGCCAAGGATAATCTCTAATTCCTACTGTGCGCCCCTCATTAACACTGGCAGTCAATAGCGGAAGGCCCAAATGAAACGTTGCGGACCGTCATTAAGGCCATTAACTTTATGCGACAGAAAAGCCGCGTGGAAATGATAATAAAAAAGGATCTGCGCTCTAGTGCGGCTTGTTTCTCATTCATTGTTCCAACTTTCGCTTCGTCCACGCTACCAACTTCATCAATAGGTGTAGTTGCGGTCAGATCCTGTACCAGCCCGTAAAGGGGGGAAAAGCTTTGTCGGGGAAGGTGAATGTTTTTCGTCAGTTATGAGGTAGGCTACTTTCCTTTAAAACTGTGTCGAAAATTTTCGCGCTAATAACAAGAAGTGTACAAGAAAAACGTTCCAGTGACTAGCTTTATTACAAGTAAGCTATGTCAAACCATGGATTAATGGTAGAATAAAAGGTAATATGTATTAAATATGACTGGTAAGAAACGTCTGTAATTATACTGGGATAATTATATCTCTGACATTTTATATTTTGATTCTTTAATTGTAAATTAAAATGTTGAATGATTTAGTGGGCAACATAGAAGAGATAATAATGATTTAACAACAAGTAAGCTTTTGGAAGTGAAGGAAGAAGTGCACAGAAAGAACAACATGCGGTTAAGAGGGAACAAATGAAGTTTTGTTTAATTTGAATGGTACATTGTAAGGTATAGAACACATAGAAAATAAGTTTTATTGTTTCTGTTTTATTTTTACAGTTTTTATGCAAAATCCTAAAATTGGGATAAATATTCTCCTACTGTACTTTCTGAGGTGTACGCAAAGCAGTTATAATAACATGAATTGTTGTATCTACTAAGCTTTGGCACTGTATTTCACAATTTTTGTCCTAAATATATTTCCGAAATGTGGCTAGATACTTTTTCATTAAAGGAAAATAGAGACAAAATGGCCTCAAATGTTCTACAAATGTTCCAAGTTATATATGTAAAAAAAAAAAAAAAAAAAAAAAAAAAAAAAAAAAACTATGTGATTTAAGCGTTTTATGTTTTGTTAAAACCTTTACTTATTCTGTGTTTGAAAATCTGTGTCGTTACATCTAGTGTTTCTTGGACTATAATAATTATTTACTGCAGATTTAAAAAAAAATGAGATGATGCCTTCTGTTATAAGGGAGTGTGGCTGTAAGAAATTTTATTTGAACAGAAAATGCTCATTTCAGAAGAGAAAGCAAGGTAGTAAATGTTAAAAACTTCGTAACTAAAGTTTGATTAAAAAAAAAGTCAAAATTTGATGTAAAAGATCAGAATATATTAGCCTCTAAATAAAAGAAAGAGATTGTTGATGTTTTTGGAATAGTGTGTAGAGCCGTGCAGACCCACCTGCTGGTCCTCCACCAGGTATTCGCCCTCCTGAGGGAAGGCGCTGGCTGCCCAGACGAGGAGCAGCCCCAGTACTAGTAGCTCGGTAGCGGCAGCCATCTCTGTCGCAGAGTGTCGCAGCTGCCGGAGTCTGGCCAGAGACCCTCTTTATAGGCGGGCGTTCCTCTCCAGCGACGCCGCCGCCGCTGCTTTCCGGCTTTCCCGCAGTCAGCGGGCTGGCGCCGTGCAGAGGGCGTCGCCTGGTTGCGGGCAGGGCGCTTGGCTGAAGAAAAACTACTTGCTGTGGCGTACGGAGAGGAAAGAGAAAACCTGAGTCACTGTGTCTGCTATCCGCACGCACTAGGAGTCACGGCCGAGTAACAGCAGACAGGTTACGACACAGTGTAATGGTGTCTGCGGTCGTCGATAGTTACGTGAAACCCTGTTGCAATGAATACATCGATGATCGATCTCAGTGTCCGTTCTGCCTGGCGTAGTAGACATAACGTTCTTATTCCTACAGTTGGAATACAATTTCACAAAGAAACTTACAAGCAATGTCCACGAATGTATCGCTGTACATTCTTTCGGAATAAACTGGCCTCGTGAGCGATTTGGTAGCTCAGTGGTTAAAGCATCTTACTGGAAACTGAAAGGACCCCGGGTCGAATCCCAGTCTCGACGCGGATTTTCATAGGCTCTTGCCCCGACCTTTACCTCTGGCACAGTTTCTGTGAAGTATGCCAGAACGCTTCCGTGGTACGGATTCCACGTTAAATTGTAGGTCCCCTGTACCTGGTAGGATTGACGGGTTACGTTAAGGCGGCTACTACAGGGGCGGAATGCGCAGCTAGTAGAAACCCTGCCATCAGGTCATTACAACCACACGGAATTATAATTATTATTAACTGACCTCGAGTCCGAATAGGTCACTGACATTCTGGTTTTTTATGATTTATAGAGATTAAGCTGATATTTGTATCCACTGGTCTCGGCTGAAATTATTACGGGCCTTTTAAATGACCACCTCCGTCAAACTTTGCTTTGTTCATGTGAAGTATTCTAGTACTCCGCGTGGTTCGGATTAGACGTAAAGCTGTAGAACTACTTTACCCGGTAGGACTACCGAGTCAGAGTAGCCACAACAGAGGCTAATCGAAACTATCACTCGACGGGTCACTCGACCAACAATGTCATGCACATTTACATTTTATAAGACTGCTAATACTGACCAGCCATGCAGTAAAATGCGAAAAGTAAATAATGACAAAATATTCCAGCAATTACGTCTGCTAATCATTATTGCAGCATATTATAACCGTTGAGAAAAATAAGAATACTTGAAATGCCTATTCGCAAATCCCCACATTTTCAACATGATTGGTAACAATGCACTTACTAACTGGAACTATTTAGTGACGGAGAACATTAAAAAAATAATTATCATTTAGAATGAATCCTTTACTCTGGCTTTAAGACTTACAAGTGCCTCGTACTTCAACATTACTGAATAATGTAACAAACATTAACAAAAATTGGTGAAAGAGCGCAACGTCACTAAATGTGTAAAAAATAAACCGTAATGAATATTTTTGACTGGGATCAAAGCATTTTTAGTTCCTTCGGAATACTTATCTACCGGAAAGACGAACGAGTGCATGAGAAAAAGTGTATATTGTTCTAAAAAATATAAAAATTTGTGTGCTACATGTTTTATCCTATTTCTTGAATAATAATTGTCATTAATCTTTATATATATAAAAATCTCGTGTCACGATGTTTGTCCGGGATGAACTCCGAAACTACATAACAGATTTAGATGAAATTTGGCTTAATGTGTGTAATTTGATTCAACTTAAAAGATAGGATAGTTTTTATCTGGATTATAGACCTCAATATTTATTATTTGCGAATTAAATGTTCATTAAATGTTTGTCATAGTATAATGGTTTGTAATTACTTGTAAGCCACAAAAGGTAAGCGGTCTTCTGGCTCAGTGGTTAGGGCGTCTGACTGGAGATAGAAAGGTCCCCGGTTCGTAACCCTGTCTCGGCGGGCATTTTTATAGGAACATAACCTGGCATTAAGCTCCGGCGCAGCGTGCGGTGTAAGGTGAAATACGCCAGGACGGTACTGGGGTTCGGATTCGACGTTAAAATGTAGGTCCCCTGTACCCGGCAGGATTGACGGGCTAGGTAAAGGCGGCTATGACAGGGACGGAATGCCCAGCCAGTAGAAACCATGTCACCAGGTCATTATGACCACACGAAATTATTATTATAGTTCCATAAGTTTCTAACAGATGGCGATGTGTTAATTTATCGATATAACACTTGGTTATCTAGGTTGGGTAATCATCCAGTAGATCAAGTTCTGTTTCAATTTATTTATACTAGAGTATATTCCTAACAGATGGCGGTGTGTTAATTTATCGATCCATCCAGTAGATGGCGTTGCGTTTCGATTTATTTATGCGACAGTCTATTCCACGCCATATGTGTGAATTTCTTTAATTTTAATTATGCTGTGTATAGTGTTATAATTATACTGTATTGTTGTTCATCGTTTGCGTGTTAACACCAGACATTGATTACTCTGCACATTCTTAAATTGCTTTAGATGCAATGGACAAAGTATGCCAATTCTGTCAGGCGTTGAAATTCCGCAGCAATGAAGCAGCCGGCATGTGTTGTGCATCAGGAAAAATTGTATTATTACCACTTCCCACTCTCCCAGAACCTTTGCAATCACTTCTTGCTGGCGAATCAAACGATTAGAAATTCTGCGCAAGACACGCAAATTCAATTCTTGCTTTCATATGACGTCTTTTGTGAGGCAAAAATTTGCGATTACACATCTGATGGACGTCATTTTGAAACAACATTCAAAATACATGGCCAGGTGTACTATAAGATTGGGTCGTTGACACCGATGCCAAACGATGACCTGAAGTTTCTACAAATCTATTGGAAATTGTGAGGAACGCGTGAAAACTGGGTGCCAGTATAATTTCAACGAACAAGCAGAAGAGAGAGCAATTGTGGTATTGTTGGAAATTTTTTTTTGGAAAATAATAGTCAAATTACTCAATTGTTTAAAAGAGTGTCGCCATAATTAAAAAATGACAACTATCAAATTGTCATCAAAACTGACAAATTACAGGTTCAACGCACCAACCGTAGATGAAGTTGCAGTTTTTATGGTTTGTGACTCACTTGAATAAAATCACACGTCGAGACAGCACTGTTAGCATAGTTTCGGATCTACACCGATCGTATGACGCACTCCAGTATCCACTGATATTCTGGCAAGGGCAGGATGAATATCACATCAACATCAAACAGCGTGATCCAGTTGCTGGTAAATTTAATATTCAACTATTTAATTCGTTATTTTATTAGTACAGTAGACCCGCGGTATTCCGACCAGGGGCCGGATTACAGCATGCCCACTACATTGATTTCTTATTCTTTTTTTATTCTTTTTTCAGGTAATGAAACCAATAAAAAAGTTACTTCAATGAAGTACTACGTCCGCCTATTGATAATTAGACGAAATTAGTATCACTATATCCTCCGATATCGTCAACTGTGCCATCAATACGTCGTGGATATGTTCGCCAGGATTGAAAACGAACATTTGCGATTTATTCGATACAATTAGGCTAAATTACGATCGGAGGAATACATCCACTTACGAGATGCTATTATCGGCAATATTTATGAAAATTTAAACGCCAATGATATCGGTAATGCATTTATCTTACCTTCAAGCTACATCGGCGGTCCACGGAACATGCAGGAATATATACGAGATGCGATGACTTACGAACGTCATTATCGTCGTCCAAACTTTTTTATTACAATTACATGTAATCCGAATTGGGAAGAAATACAAACTTTGCTATTACCAGGCCAGCAATCAATGCATCGTCATATCATCACGGCACGTGTGTTCAAACAAAAATTAAAATCATTGATTGATTTAATCGTAAAACATTCGGTTTTCGGTAACACAAGTTGCTATCTGTATTTGATTGATTGGTAAAAGCGAGGTTTGCCTCATTCTCACATTTTGATTTGGTTTGAAGTTAAAATCCGTCCAGAAGAAATTGATCAAATAATTTCAGCCGAAATGCCGGACCCATTAATTGATCAAGAATTGTTTGATATTGTTACCAGTCACTCGATCCACGAACCGTGCGGTGCTTTTAACATGACATCGCCATGCTTGGATGGTGGAAAATGTGAGAAGCGTTTCCCAAAGGCATATTACGAATGATACTATTACAGATATCGACGGTTATCTGTTGTATCGCCGCAGAAACGCTGAGAATGGTGGCCAAACATTTAAAATCCGAATGTCAAATTCTAGAAACCAAGTTGAGATTGACAATCAGTGAGTGGTACCATAGGCCTACTCACCATTGCTTTCAAAGACGTATAAGGCTCATATTAATGTCGAGTTTTGCAGTTCTGGAAAATCCTTTAAGTACATTTGCAAATATGTTAATAAAGGCAGTGATTTGACCGTTTTTGAAGTTCAATATGTAAATACAAATGACGAAATAACACGATACCAAATAGGTAGATACATCAGCAGCAACGAAGCTATCTGGCATATTTTTAGTTTTCGCATCCATGAAAGAGACCCTTCTATCCAGCATCTTGCAATACATCTTGAAAATGATCAACGTGTATATTTCACCGAAGAAAATAATTTCCAAAGAGTACTTGAGCCACCAAGAAAGACAAACCACAAACTGAATTTTGCACATTGTGTCAAAAATCTGATGTGTTCCTCCAATTCGCAAAAACATTATTATATACCGATATTCCAAGCTATTTTTCATGGAACAAGTTAGGTAAAAAATGGGAGTCACGTGAACAAGGAGAACCATATCCTTCGATCGCAGGCATATTCATAGCAAAGACATTAGGACGACTACACAGTACATCCAAAACAACGTGATTGTTTCTTTTTGCTTTTGTTATTGGTGAATGTTCCCGGACCAGCTTCTTTTGAATTTCAGGAACAGTCGAGTGTTCAATATATGTCAAGATGCATGCCGCGAGTTGCAGTTGCTGGTGGACGACAATCATTGGGACCTGACACTTGCTGATGCAACGTTGACATCCACGACGAATAGTATTCGTCAAACTGTTTGCAATTATTTTGACAACATGTTATCCAACGCAATTATCGACTTTGTGGGGAAAATATAAAAACAGTATGACTGAAGATATAATACTCCGAGTTAAACAAACAAACCACTGTCAAAATCTAGATTTCACACCAGAGATGTATAATGATTAATAAAGTATTAGTGTTAATCGAAGATTTATGTATTTTATTTTCAGATCTGCCAATTAATCATTATGGTATGCCATCACCTGATCGACCAACAATTATTGCAAATAATGAGCCATTACTGACAGCAGAACAAAAAAAAATATTTATAATCCGATTATGCTGACTGTTGATGCTGAACAAGGCACTTTTTTTTTTTTTTTTTTTTTTTTTTTCCTTGGACGCACCAGGTGGAACCGGTAAGACATTTTTAATATCGCTGATCCTTGCGAAGGTACGGTCGCAACAGAAAATTGCACTGGCAATTGCATCGTCAGGCATTGCTGCCACTTTGTTAGATGGTGGGCGAACCGCACTTTCAGCATTTAAGCTGCCACTAGACATTCATAACAAACCAAACGCAATGTGTAATCATCAAAAAGAAAGGTGGAATGACTGCAGTGTGGCAAAAGAGTTCAATTATAATTTGGAATGAGTGTACTATGGCTCATAAACATTCACTCGATGCATTTCATAGAACTGTGTAACATTTGAAAGGCAACGATAAACTTTTCGGTGGTACTGTCCTACTACTGTCTGGTGACTTCCGACAGACATTACCAGTGATTCCTCACTCTACTTTTGCCGATGAGATTAACGCATGTTTAAAACAATCGTTTTTATGGCGGAATGTAGAAACACTTTGATTGAAAATGAACATGCGACTACAGTTCCAAAATGATCCATCAGCACAAGTAGTTTGTAAGTAATTGCTGGATATTGGAAAAGGTGAAATATAACTCCATCGAAATACACAATACATCAAATTGCCAGACAAATTCTGCACTGTTGTTCACTCAAAAGTGAACTAACTCAGCGTGTGTTCCTGGATATATCAAATAATTACTTAGATCATAATTGGATCAGTAATCGTGCTATTTTGAAAGCAAAAAATGTTGATGTCAACGAAATATACAAGATACAACAGTTGTTGCCAGGTGATCTGATGTCTTTTAAATCAATAGACACTATTGTAGATGAAAATGAAGCCGTAAATTTTCCAAATGAGTTTTTAAACTCTTTGGATATAACAGGAATGCCGCCACACAATCATCGGTTAAAGATTCTTCTTCGTAATTCGAATTCACCTAGATTATGCAACGGTACACGTTTGGTGATCAAAAGGATCACCGGAAATGTTCTTGAAGCAACTATTTTGACTGGAATGTTTAAAAGAGAAATCGTCCTGTTGCCACGTATTCCAATGATACCGTCAGAATCTCCAATACCATTTAAAACGCTTCAATTTCCGATTCGATTGGCTTTCGCTATGACAGTAAATAAGTCATAAGGCCAAACAATGGCCGTTTGCGGCTTGGATTTGGAAAATATATGTTTCTCCGATGGGCAACTATATGTCGCCTGCTCACGTGTGGGGAACCATCAAATCTATTTGTATTAGCAAAACACAGGCTAACCAAAACTATTGTGCACCAATTAGCGCTTAAATAAATTATAATTATAAATTTTAATAATTTAAAATAGTGAAAATAATTGTTAAAAATGTTTAAAAATAGACCTCATTTATAAAACTGAAATTTCAGTTTATATAAATAAATAAAAAATAATTTATTTATTTCTTTTTATAAATACTAACTTTTCGTATATTTTCAATTAAGTAATTTGTAATAAAATGTAAATTAAAATTTTTTATGATCGTTTGTCCTTAATTTCATCTCTCCGTAACTCTTTACCAATTACATTTGAATTTCCAAATCGACTAAAATGTTTTTGTTTTTATTAGAGAATATTAAATTGACTACTTTAGGAAGTTTTGAATAACATTAATCCAATGTACTATAATTACTAAGTCACAGCAACGCGTGACCGGGTCAGCTAGTAACATCTATAAATTTGAACGCCGGCTAGTATTCGGAGCTGAATTCACGGAGGGGAATATTAAAAAATTATTTTAATGAATGTGTAGAAATTGATGAATAATTAAATTCCTGGACAGAAGCTTTCAAACGCGCAGAGATAACACGTTCATCCGTATGATATATATATATATATATTTTTTTTTTTTTTAAAAAGTTTTCCATAATTATTTTGTACCTAATATAATTAGTACCTAACCGTGATAGCTAGATGGTAGCTTTCTAGCATCCGGTCTTTGGTAGGTGTACACCACATACACATGTCCAGTTATCCAGTTTCGGCATTAGCAATGTTTTTAAGTAAAAACATGATGTCTGTCACATTACAGTAGGCTTGCCCCTTCAGTGCTTAACTTATTTTAATTATATTTATTCTATGAGTATCGGTGACTTACGAGTCGGACAGTTGAGGAGCGGTCAGAGAGAGAGTGTAGTGGAGTCGTGCAGAGAACGTCGTGTGTATCGTTCCTCTGGTTTTGTGAAAGTGATGGAAAGAATTGTTTTTACACTCTGAAGAACCTGCATCTTCGGATCGTTTGTCACTAGTAATTTGCTTGTGTGTGTTATTGTTATTTTTTTACATTGGTGGCCGGGTGCATTTGTGCAGCACAGAACTCAGAATAAATCTTTGGTCTACATACTCGAAGTGATTCCTTGAAGAAACTTATAGTTATATTTGTTCTGGATTTGTACCCTAGCCAGCCGATGGTGGCGGCCGATAATTAATTATAACGAAGTCTGATGGACCTTATCTTAGGTGGTAAAAAAAAAAAAACTAATTATAAAGGGGACTAATTAGCAAGTTTCGAAGGAACTGCTGTGATCATCCCGACACACTATTTCAACCTGTTCTCCGACATGTCGTCACATAAAAAATGTACTTTCGCAGCAAATATAAACACGTAGTGTCGTATTTTGTAAGCAAGTCTTAACAGAAATAAAAAACAGGAACATTTCTTACCATCTATATTCAAACGTAGATAATATCCTAAAACATAACTTACCGTTTACTTCGATACCATGATTATCATACAGTATGTCCACATAAAAACTCCCCGATTTTTTTTGATTTTTTTAAAAATCTATTAAACATAGAACTCTGCGGTTTTCCCCAGTCTGTGAAGCAATTCAGTATTTGCGTAATTTTTCTAAGTTAGTGATTTAGTTTTGTTGCAGATGCTGGATAGTTATCAGATATGACAACTTCTCAAGGTAGAGCCAAATGCGTGGTGCGAAATGCTGAAACATCATCACCAATTGCTGCATAAAGAAATTTTCGACATATGATTGATAGAGTGCCTCTAGATGTACAGACAATTAAGGCTTCATATAAATCCTTTATGGATGCAATCGGTTCCATCACTCTACTTGGGTGCACATCCTGTAAAGCAACTAAAAAACTGCAAGGTTCTATGTTTTGTAGTTTATTTTATATTGTAATCAGGGACACCCTGTACTTTCCCCCATCACAGAATGACAGGAACTGAAATGCAGTATGTTCACGCTATTTTGAAAAAGGTTTTAGTTACTTTTAATTTCTTCCGATTAGCTTCTACGTTGTAAAATCACGAATAATTTGCATCCAAATTATCTTCACGCCATTTTTCATTCCTTCTTTTCCATTCACCGATTGTAAAAGGTAAATAATAATAATAATAATAATTAAATAAGAATTGGTCAATGGGGAGGATTTCAGTTTAGCTTGTCTACAGTAAATAGTTAATGGAAACACTGTTTTTCTATACTCCACACCAATATCGTAGTTCCCAATCTAAACTATAGATTTTCTTGCATATGTAATCTAACTATTTTAAATGGTTTTTTGTGCAGCTAAGCATTAGGTGAAGCGATTAATTCATCCTAACCAGTAGCTAAAGCTAATCCTCTTTCAAAAGAATGCCATAAACCAATAGTTTCGTTCAGAACATTAACAGAAATCCCTATAATACACGCATGATATACGCCTAAACAAAATACGAATTGAATAAATCAGTTTTGGTTCCATTCTACTGCTTAAAACTCTACAGCATTTGCCTTAAAGTTCCCAATTCTCATATTTTCAAAAAAGCAAAAAAAACAAAAAATAAAACACTTGATACTTTACGATTCTGTATTCAAGGCAAGACACATTAAACCCGCGGCTTCACGAACAGAATCTAATTTTGCTAATGGTATTTTAGGTACAACATTTTCTAAATGCAAGGCAAGAATCAATATGTATATTCTGATATAACAGCAATGACGTATAACATGTGCTAATGCGATTGCTGTCTCGTAAATCTCTATAATTTATGCCAGGGATAGGCCAATATTTTCACTACGCCCTCCCGCTCTGTTAGGGTCGACGTTTATCAGAGAGGATCTGCATACAGCACCGAGCGTGGTGGGTGAGCGGTTAACGCTCTGGCCTCGCATTCGGGAGGACGCCGGTTTGAATCCCCGTCCGGGAATCCAGATTTGGTTTTCCATGGTTTCCCCAAATCACTCCAGGCTAATGCTGGGATGCTTCGTTCAAAAGGCCATGGCCGAATTCCTTCCCGTTCCTTGTCATCAGTCACATACCGCCTCTAATGACCTCGATGTCAACGAGGCGTAAAGACATAAGTAAAAAAAAAAAAAAAAAAAAAAAAAAAACCGGATACAGCAATAAAGTGCGGCAGTGCCTCAGTGTCAAAGACTTGTATAGACTGCTGGAAGTGCGAATGGACGATGCAAGTTAGAATTAAAGCGTCATACGTACTTTGCAGAAGAGAGAACAATGATCAGTGAACGCTTTATGTGTAGTAACCTCTACGATTGCAGCTTGAAGCTGAGCTCAGAGAACACGAAACTATAGAATCTGATAGCCGATAGAGTGATTCCAGATAAGTTGCAAGAACTGTCTCCATATAGTGTTTTTACTTTTCAGCTAAAATCCAAAAACACCCAAACAGAAGATCATTTCTTTTTGCTCCATGTACAGCTAATTCGTATAACGGTCACTATTTTTGGATAGCTTGATGTAAGTTAATACATTTTGAACTTATGTCAT
Source organism: Vandiemenella viatica (assembly GCA_031002005.1). Lineage (NCBI taxonomy): Eukaryota > Metazoa > Arthropoda > Insecta > Orthoptera > Morabidae > Vandiemenella > Vandiemenella viatica. The sequence continues at coordinate 183,173,490 of JARYHS010012519.1, forward strand.
TTTACGATCCATTTTTTTAATTTTTCTTGTTAGCTCGATTTTATTTTACCTGTTTTTCGACCTACCCAATTTAATTAAATTGTCATGGTTTATATATGCTTCCTGGTAGAAAAGAATAATTTTTATACATGTAACTCTATAATTCGATATATTGTAATCTTTTGTATGTCCTGAAATGATATGCATTTACTAACGTAAATGAAGGGTGAATTACTGCTTGAATTACTGCTCCAAAATTTTGTCATGAGGGCATATTAAATGCATAATTACTGTGTAAAGATCTTTAATTTCGGAGCAGCTTAAAATTGAACAAGTAATAATTAATAATTAGAATAATAAAAATAAAATATTGATAAAATACAACGTAAGAGCTCGTAAGAGTATTAGACAGTATACTGTGTAAAGTCTCTAATATTCACAATGAGAAAATTTTAACACTGGGGCCCAGTGTACGTTCTGTTTAAATAACATTTTTAAATAAACAAACAAAAACAGCCAGTTCTGCTAACTTTATGCGCTTCGCTAGAGGAGTGTTGGAAATCGTCAGAGAGTGTATATAAAGCTCGTCAAAAACAAAAGGTCCGTAGCGGCGTTGTGCCGCTCCGTGTACTTCCTTCCAGCCGTCCAGGCCGCGGCTTTCTGCCCCTTTGACTGGTGCTCGATTTAGCGAAACAAAAGCTGCCGCATTAGGGTTTATCTCGCTGAGCGGAAGTAATGGCCGTCCACACAGTGAGGTGCTGACCAGTTTCCGTACCGATAAGGCGCAGTGGAACCGGACAGCGTGGGTACGGCACTGGGGTGGTCAACGTAGTCTACCGGCCGACTTGGTTGGGGTTTTACGCGGTTCCTCGTAATCACCTAGGCCAGCGTTTCTCAACCTTTTACAATCCGATAACCATTAAATTTTTAAAAACAATGCTATAAAATCCTCTCCAGTGTCCATCCGGATGGTGTTGTATAAACATGACGTTTCGACAGCTTGCTCTGCTGTCTTCAGCAGGTCTAAGTGTAGGCGGTAACAGTCAGCTTGCAATAGCTAGAAGAGATCTGATACCTGATGAAAACGGCAGAGCTAGCTGTCGAAACGTCATGTTTATACAACACCAGAGGATTTCATTGTATCAGTACGCCGGTAAAGTCTCCACTCACACAAAAACAATGCCGTGGACCACTAACTTATGTGGGCCTAACTTTTTATGTATGAAAATTTTATTAACAACAGGGAGCATATTGTATAAGTATTATGAAACAATAACTCAAAAAGCATGTTTTTAATTCCTACGGAGACACAGTGAGCTATTTAAAGCCATTTGACTAGACTCTTAGCATTTAATAACCAAATTAATAATAATGTTACTGTAGGCTGGACGCTACATTCCGAGCCGCATACATGCACAATAAAAAAAAGTAACGAGTCCTCACACGTTTTCTTGTTGTTTACTTCACCACTCTTATGTTGTCAACCCTACCAAGTATCGCGAACACTCATACCTAATACAGGTTCCTCAGAAACATCATTAACATCATCCTTAAACGATCGGCACTCTGTTTTATGCCGTCTGGGAACGTAATTAGTGGATAGACTATTATAGGAACAATGATTTTCTGTCCTTGTATGCTGGAAATCCCAGATTTTTCCCTGGAAATCAAAATATTAGTGACTTTTAAATACTTGAGCTTATAATTTACACTCAGTACGAATATGGTATCTAAATTTCTAATATTCTACCGAGCGTGGTGGGTGAATGGTAACGCTCTGTAGTCGCACGCGGGAGGACTCGGGTGCGATCCCCGACTGGACATCCAGATGTGATTTTCACAAGGATTTTCCAAATCATTCCAGGCGAATAACGGGAAGCTTCCTTCAAAACGTCATGGCCTAGTTCCTTCCTGTTACTTGCTCCACACCTTTCCCGATTCTAATGACCTCGATGTTGACGAGGCATAAGCCCCCTCCCCCCTCCCCCAAAAAAAACCTAATATTCTGCATGAGAATCACCTGAACACTAGTGCACAAGCGAATGCAGGGACGCCTCACAACTTCCGTCCCATAAACTACATATTCTAAAAAAAAGAAAAAGAAAAAAAAAACCGTATCACACACAACACAAGATACACGCTTTGCAGACAGATGGCAGCACTTAGCTTCCTCCTCCGACCTCCACAAGAATGGGATCACTGATCCGTCGTTGAAGGAGGCGTGGTGTATGAAGCATCACATCCTTATTAGTTCCAAGTGTGTGGTGATTGATTTCATGACAAACAGAGCCATTGTTAATAAACCGACCGGTAACAAATTCATCTATTAAAACCAAGTAATTGTGGATATTATTATGCCAACTTTTAAACCATGTGGCTTTCATCTAAATCCTTGTCCTACAACTCAGCGGCAGTTGCTGTATCTGTTGAAGCTATACCTTATTTACTTTTAATGTGATGTTCATCGCTGTATTGTAAAAATCAGAGCTCTATTATAATAAAACAAAAAATAAAAATGTGACTAAGAAAAAAATAAACTTGGGAGAAACTCGTGTAGTTCTGTAAGTTTATCATTACACCAGAAACAAAAAAGTGTCATTATTAGTTACTTATCTAACTGCGGGGCATCAGATTTATTCACCCACTTATTTTTTCATTACAGGAATTTTCTGTTTTAATTCACTTAGCATTTTAGGTGACATCTTTAATCCAGTCTTTGACTCCTTTAACTGCAAATATACGTTTTGCCGCTACCTTAGATATGAAATCATGTGCTACTTTGAATTCATGATCATCGCTTTCCATCCACGTATTACTCTAAATTCTTTTGCTAATATCGATCCTGGCATCATAATCAATTTATGCCTTATAGTCCTACGCTACCATAAATCTCTTGCACAGCCTTCGAATGATTCCTAACACAGCTCCTGTTTCACATAAGCCACCGATCGTATTTTACGGTAATTTTAAGGAACAAATATGGTTACCCTCCTCCAAACAATCTTAAATTGTACTTGATAAAGTGAGTCCCATACTCCCCCATCAAACTCAAGTAACGATTTGACAAATAATCTGTATCCAAGTTGGCTCCCTCTACGTTAGATGAAGGGATCTGAAACTTCTTCCAACCACCCGAACAATGTGGTTCGCCCGGTTAAGCTTAATATAAAATGATATGCCAAGATATTTTCACTTCAACAAGAAAATCCTCTTTCGCCTCATCGAACCCTACGTTTTTATGTTTCTTGTTATTTATCTTTATTCCTCGTTGAGCTACACAACTAGATATCCTGTCAAGATTGTGCTGTAGCTACTCATAATCCTCTCAAGTATTAATCGCATAATCTAACATTGTGTCATCTTCAAAAAACCTAACCGACGGCTGCAAGAAATGAACATAGTAGACTATAATGAACAGCAATGATCCCAATACAATACGCTGTAGCAGAAACACCGTTTTCTCATAAGAATTGCTCAGTAGTACCGTAGATATTAGGGGGCGTCCACTAATTACGTGAAGTGTTTTTTCTTAAATTTGGAGCCACCGTTATCCTTGTTGAGATTTGGTGATATGTGGAGGGACTTCCCCCCTCCCCCAATTTTTAAGACTTTTTTTCTCTGCCGCTATTTGGAGGGCGGCAGTCTGAAATAAAAAAATTGAATTTAAATTTTAATCAACCCTCTCCCTTTATATGAGATTTGGGAAGATTTTGTCCAATTTCGTCCATCACCCCGACCCTCCCCCACCACCACCACCATGTTGAACGCACGTAATTAATTGACGCCCCCTTACGAGTAAATGCGTTATGCTTGTAAGCCGGAGTCACTATTCCCACCTCGCTTTAAAGATAAAATCAATTGCTTTTCAGTGAAAACGCGTTCCTGCCGGAGGGATAGGCGAGGCAGTACGCTGATCCACTTGTTCCGCTGACAGACAACAGCAGCAACAGGCAGGATATTGGTTCCCTCTAGTCATGCTGTATACTCAACGCTGGACTCTCTCCGCAACCAACACGCGGAGGGTCATCGGCCGGGAAATCACGCTGCAACCTCGCAATAGTCTCGCTCGACGAGTGTTAAGCATCCCTGGACGGCAGATTAGCATTTAATCAGTGTACAGTATACACAAACGAACACTATCCAGTAACTTTACATCACAGTCCCGTTCTTAGTGCTTTACTCTCTAGAGAATTGGAAGAGTCTTTCATTTCATTTAAATTTAGCAGAAAGGGCTGATGATATTCAGAAATTACTGAATGGCATGAACAAAATACTGAAGGAAGATTTTGGACTGAATATAAATCAAAGAAAGACTAAAGTGATGAAATGTAGCAGGAATTGTACCAATACTAGCAGATTAAATATAAAAATAGGATCGGATGCAATTGGAGAAGTGAGTGAATTCTGTTGTTTGGGAACCAAAATTACAACCGATGGCCGAATCAGGAATGATGTTAATAGCAGAATAGCACTAGTAAAAAGAGACTTCATGAAAAAGAGAAACCTTTTAGTTTCAAATATTGATCTAGGAATTAGAAAGAACTTTTTAAATCCCTATGTGGAGCACAGCACATTACGGTAGCGAAACATGGACTTTAGGAATATCGGAAAGAAGGAAAATTGAAGGATTTGAAATGTGGTGTTACAGAAGTATGCTGAAAATTAAGTGGACAGGCAAAGTAAGAAATGAACGAGTTTTGGAAATGATGGGTGAGGAAAGAAGTTTGTGGAAGAAGCTTACAGAAAGAAGAGACAGGCTGGTAGGTCATAATTGAAACATGCTGGATTGGTTAATTTGCTGGTAGAGGGAACAGTCGAAGGTAAGAACTGTAGAGGAAGACAGAGATTAAAATATATGAAGCATATAATTGGGGACGTGAGTTTTAAGGGATATATAGAGATGAAGAGGTTAGCACAAGATAGGAAAGGATGGAGGATTGCAACAAGCCAGTCGAAAGACTGATGACAGTAAACAAAAAACAAAAACAAAAAACGAATTCGGCAGTCACGTCTAATGCACACTAGCAAATTATTCATTAACTAGACTGTGATGTTATTTATACGACGAGAATCATCGCAATAGAGGCGTATATGAAATCTGGAGAACATACTATTCGAAAAGAACATCTGAAACCACAAAAACATTCTGCAACCTTCGAAGACACTTGTCAGATATCCGTTAGATGTCTAGAAATAATGTTTTCAAACATGATCAATTTGTGGTGTAGTGGATTAGTGGGAGCGCTTGAGTCTGGCATCGGGAAGGATGCGGGTTCAAATCCCCAAATTGTTTTACCGTGGTTTCCGGATATAATTACAGACGAATATCTGGATGGTTCATTCAAAATACCAGGGTCAAATTCCTCACTTTTCTTGTCCCAGTTTTCTCCCCACTCCCTCTAATGACTCAGTCCAACATCGACCAAGCGTAAAGCCTGAATTTAAAAAACTAAAAATACGAAATCCAAATTAAGCTGTAGCTTTCTTTGAGCTGACAAGACCAGCCAGTTAAGACACGTTATGAGTGCTGTGTTTGATGCAATGTCACCGTTTATACAGATTGCGCACTATTATTATACGTGGATTGTATATCAACTTGCTTCCCTATTGATATTCTCGATAATTTTAATATCATTTGTAATGTGCACGTGTAATATTTCACTTATCGTGAGAACACGTTTACCGTCAGAAGCTGTGATATGGTGAGTGTTTAGTGCAGCTGTAAAATTACCTGTCAGAATCAATTCTGAGGGAAGGTAGATGTCAGAATCAAATAATCGCATGGCATTGTTGGTCAGGAGATCCCGAAGTATTCTTCGGCTGGCAAGTGTCATGACTAAATAACATAATCCGTAGTAATCTTACCGGGTTTAGGGGACCAACAGCTTAACGTAGAATCAGTGGCGTAACTAGGTTAACAGCAACCCCGGTGAAAAAAAAAAAAAAAAAAAAAAAAAAAATAATTAAATAAATAAATAAATAAAAAATAAAAAAAATAAAAAAAAAGACATTGGGACCCTCAAGCCCTATGTGCGATCCCCTGAACTTGGGAAGTGTTGTAGCGTATTTCACATTACGCAGCAAGTTCTGACAATGGTGAATGAGAGTTAAGAAACTTTGAAAATCTCAGCCGAGACCCGTATTCTAAGCTGGGACCTTTAAATCGCCTTAATCACCGAACCACCTGACCCTTTAGTATATGTGTTCACGTTTTGTTTGAAATACTAAGTTGCAAGCTGACAATACTCTATAGGTGAGGGATGGATGTTTCCACTAACGTGAAAAACGTGTAGCCAGGTTCGAGCTAAAGAGCTGCTTTAGATATTATTATAGACCCTAGTGATTCCATAGAATATCGGGTACCGGTACCTCAATAGAACTTCAAATCTTTTTCCTTCACTGACCTGCTGAAAAAAACTTTTGCCTTAAAATTTGATGTCATTCCGTCCCGCAGTTGTGCGCTGACGTAACCGTAAATAAATATTGTCTTAGCAGAGAAACGCTCTTTAGAACACGTTTCGCGAGCAAAATCTTGTTCATAGATTTGATGAAAAACCCTCCGTCGTTACACCTTATCTGTATCAATCACAGGAATCGATTTCAGAGTGTTGTAACACATTGTTAATTCTGTTGCATGTGAGCTAATATGTGCAGGCAGTACTCACAACATTAGAAACTCTAACCACCAAGCTTGACACTGGTGGTTCGAAGAACGACGGGGGAATCATTTCCATCATCTACTCGCATAAATCAGCTGACTTGGACAATGGTTCCTGTCACTTACCTCGGGTCGCAGTCCTGGTACCTCCTGAAGCCCGAGTGGCCTGCAAGACAGCTGTTACATGCAGCCCACGCTGTAAGACCCCACTCACTATTTAGGTGATAATCCGTTGATGTGTGACTGTACACAGCAAAAATAATTCCCGTAATCGATACTTTAGTGGAGTCTCAACTAATTTATCATTTCCTTAAGAGTTAAAAAGATTTTAGATTTGGTAGTTTCATTTCAAATAGTAAAATCGGCAGTTTTGATTTCTCCAAAATTAAATAACTCCATGTTTCGATTCATAACTAATCCCAGTGCAGTCAGCAGATTACTATTTGTACCATTCCATTAATCAGTAATAATTAATAACAATAACTACAGGTTAAATTTAAATTGGCAACCAAAGAAGCAGCATGTTGCAATGGTTTCTTATAAATTGATTATACACTAAGGAGCAAAAAGTCATGGAACAGTTTCTCATATCGTATGGGATTCCCTTTGGCGCGGCGAAGTGCAATAACCCGACACTGCATTGACTCAACAAGTCATCGGAAATCACCCGAAGAAATATTGAACCACACTTCCTTTACAGCCTTCCAAAATTGCAAAAGAGTTGCCGTTGCAGGACTTCTTTCACGAAATTTTCGACTGGCTTCATATACATTGATTTAGGTGGCCAAATAATTATCTGGAATTGGCCAAAATGTTCAACAAATCATTAGTGAACGATTTTTGGCCGATGGCATTGCACATTCTCGTCCTGGAAAAGTGTAGCATTGTTTGGGATAAGGAAGCCAATGAATGGCTGCACATGGTCTCCAAGAAGCTAAACATGAACATTTACAGTCAATGGTCGCATCAGTTTGAACAAAAGGTCCCAGTTCATACCATGTATACACAGATTATACCAGGATGGAGCCACAATAAGCTTATACGGTGCCTTCCTGACAATCGGGGTCTAATGGTGACCATACACGATCGCTCCTTTATCGTGTTGTCTGTGGGGAAATTGATGTGTATCACATGGACTGACAGGATTATCTGGATATCCGGTCAGTCCAATATCCATCAGTTTCGTCCATCATGCCGACTGACGATGTGTGGAAAAACCACGTGGAGCTTCATCAAGCCAACACTCCAGTCGGCTCGAGTATGATGAAACCGCCATCCAACAAACAATTCTCATTCTGTCACTGACCACCGACCAGGCAACATCAGTGCCTTGATTGGACTACACAGCATTGTAACATTTCTTTTTTGTTTTGAATCTGGTATAGAAATATTTGTTTTGCTACTAGTTAAATACTATTTTGAATGTAGTATTGAAAATAATACAGTTTTAAATATTATTAAGTAACAACTAGGACGATATTATTTTTTATTTTAAATAATGTCGTCTCAACAAGAGATTATTGAGAAGTATAATGACTTACCATGCCTGTGACAGATTTCAAATCCTGACTACCGTGACAAAATAAAAATAAATGTGGCAATAGATCAATTGTTAGTATTATTCAAAAATAAAGACATAAACGACAACAGAGAAGCCGTGTTGAAAGAAAGAAAAAGATTATTCTTTGCGGTCTTCTTTTTAAAAAGAACACAGTAAAATAAAATTAATTTTATATTAACCTACTTGTTTAAATTTGTTTTTTTGCAGCATATGACGTACCTGTTTTTGACCTGCTAAACTACTTAAATTTAATAACCCTGTTTTATAATCATTTTTTAGTATTTCTACAAGTTTTCGTAACATCACAGAGCTTATTTTTTATCATTTCGAAATTTTTTTGGTGTTTATTTAATTTTCAGAATTTGTATTCAGTATTCGATAAGTTTGAATATCCTTTAAAATTAATTAAGGCTCATTTTATCTAGTACATGGTATAAGAAACTGACAACGTTTTGTTGTTCGCTTTGCCTAGTTTTTCCATTGTTGTGGCTGATTGGAGTGATTGAATGATGGTGTATGTTTTAAGCTTTTAGATGTCATTCGAATGGACGCCATCCATACGGATGACATCCAAATGGAGCGATCGCGTATGGCTACCTTATGGCCTCAGTGGGTCTGAGCCACACTCGAAACCTACCAACAATTTTTTCCAATCAGAATATCGATTCTTCTGACCACGTATCTGTATCCCAGTCATCTATGGTCCAACCGATATGTTCGCGAGTCCAGGAGAGGCGCTGTAGCAGATGGCGCTTTGTTAGCGGAAGCACTCGCGTCGATCTTCTGCTGTCATATCCCAACAAAGTCATATTTCGCTGCACTAACCGTATGGTCACGTCTTTAGTACGTCCGACTTTGATAGTTTTTCTTTGACGCATTGTTGCCTGTCTGACAACACTAATATCGCGACGAAGACGTCTCTGGTCTTGGTAATTAAGTAGACGTGGTCGGCCACTGTGTTGACCTTAGTGAGAGGTAATGCCGGAAATTACATATTCACTGCACGCTCTTGAGGCTGTGGACCGTAGAATGTTGAATTCACTAGCAACACCCGACGGAGAAAGCCGCCATGCGTCTGCCGTCATCTACCATTCTGCGTTCAAAGTTTATTGATTTAATTCGTGAAGCAAACCTTTCACACTGCTTACGAGAGTACAAATAAAAGCTCTGACACTGGAATTATACGTTTCTTCCGCGATGCTGCTGCCATCTGGATATTTTCAAGTTCACATCCCATGACTTTTGGAACTTCAGTGTACATAATTTTTAAGACATTAAAATAGTCGATATTAATTAGTTAGCTTCCTTTACGAATTCGACCATAAAATATTCATGATCTGACACAAAGATTGTTTCTACTTAAATTTTCACAAATCAATGACACATTATGCGTTAAAATTTATTAAAGCTGCCATCTATTTAGGAACAGTGGAAGTGAAAATACTGTATTATTTCAAAGAAATTTGGAAGCATTTAAGCGCCTGCAGTGTAGTGTGGCTCATAGGGCATTCTGGCAGCGGACGAGTCTGCTCTGCGTTCCGTCAAGGACTCTCCCCGTAAGATCTGCAGAGCCCCTTGCGTGGTAATCCGATCAGGCGAGGCTCAATACCTTAATGCCCACGTGACTCCCAGGCGCCTACTAACACGTCAAGCACTTCGACGCCCACGCGTTACGGTATCGCACATATTGCAACGAAAAAAGGCCCAGAATCCGTTCTTCAGGTTATTACGTGCATAAACTTACCAAAAGTCTATTGAATTCATTTACCCCGAAATCTTTAGTTTTTCTTTCTACATACTAATAGGACCGTTAGAAAATAAATTGTTGTTAGTATAGACAATAGCACAACGAAGGTAATTTAAATTCTGGTTTTCTAGTAAAAGCTTCTTTTTTTTTTTAATCTGTTGATTGCAGCTCAAGGTTCATTGCACAGTCCTTAATTTTTATTATTTCATATTTTTTATTATTGTTATAGTTATTATGATTATTATTGTTACAGTTATTATTTACTGCAGTTATTTCTGGTGTCTGTCAAACAACTGTGAAAATTATGTATACTGTTTATAACATGTTTGACTTGATAGTTTTTTTTTTGTTCGATATTTCACTATGAAAATTGTTATTTACCTAAGGAAAGGTGTAATCGGACTTCGTTTTAATGTACTTTGGTCGCCACCATTGGATGGTTCGGGAATATTACGTGCACTTCGTAGAAAATAAAATAAACACTCCGTTTTCATAAATACATGAACACATTTATTCTGCTAGTTCCTTAAGTGTACTAATTTCCGACCACCAATGGAAAATAAAATGTTAACACTATTATACACTTCACAATAACATTTGTCCGAAGATTGCAATTCGTTAGAGTGGCAAGTGACTTGTAAGCACTTAATGTAATATAACTTCCAACTGTTCGTCATACATCGTCTGTTCTTAATGCTCGTAACGGCTAAATATACAGTTTTTACTACGTGGAAAGTCACTCCTTGAGTTCACTAATCTCCTGGAGTAACGAATATTGCCAAATTGATTTCACATTAGCAGCCACGGGCAATTATAAACACGGAATAATCACGCCGAAATCCGTCGTACACATATGCAGTACCGCGTACACTTACTCACAAACCAAAACTCATATGTTTTGTCTCCAACAACTAACACAGGCGTAAAATATGCATTACGTAGTTAAATAGGGTTAAACACTCAACACTGATTTTATGTATATACCCGTTAAACCACTAAGAGCACAACTTAAAACACATTTTTTTTTTTTTTTTTTTTTTTTTTGTTACGCCATGTGTCTCCTTCAACACTCGCTGGAAAAACCAAAACAAACTATCTCTGACCTACTACAGCTAGTTGTTCAGAGATAACTATATCATCGACTACATTAATTTCTAAAATTTAAAGGATGGCGGTTTTGTACACTGTATTGTGACATGTGCTGTATCACATTGAAACGTTATCATCTATCTCTGAAAGGTTTTCTCCGTTTACAAATAGTTGGTTATGTCTCAATTTTTTTCATCAAAGTGGCTTTCAAGACTTTCAAACTTTGCTAATAGCTTCTTCTTCTTCACCACAATTTCCCAGCATTAGTGGTTGGGTATCATTTTGTCCACTTTGGCATGGTAAAATTTGGAGTTAATTTCGGTTTAGTGCACGCATGCCTTTGATGACGCAAAGCATGTCATACCTAATTCGTTTTACGTACTACTGAAAGAAGTGAATTGTTGACATCGGTATGCGAAATCGGTAACTATATTTTTGTGTGTGATATGTGTATTTCTGTTTGTGAACTGGGTAGTTGATGAGATGGAGACTGTTTACCATCTTGATGGCTGCAGAAATCCTCCTAAAGGCCGGAGTCAGGGCAGCCGGTTCATGCGAGCCTGGGCTAATATCCGGCCCCATGGTACCTCCCTCATCCAATTGCTGCTCCTCAGCGCACTGAAACATACTAGCTGGTCTTGCTAATGGTCTTCTTATATATATATAAAAATCTACAATAATACATAGTTCACAGCGAGGATACCTTCTGCTTCGATTGTACCTACCAAACAAATAACAGCGTATTAGTTATTAAACGTCCGAACTGTTCTTCCGAAGTAGGCAATTTTATGAGTTCGCAAAAACAGATCCTTAAGGAGCCAAAACAGCTCATAGATAAAGTGATAGTTTTGAGACCTGAAATTCCTCTATTCTATTTCCTGTACAGTCGTATTTATAACAGGCCCTTAACACTACATTAAACTCGGGATACTGTGATCATTCCGTTGTTTAGATTACGTTAAAGTGCGGAAGAAAGTAAATGACTGTTCTAATACTTGCTAAGAAAAACTAGTTAACCAATTTGAAGAGGAATAGTTTTAAGTTTAAATTTCAATAGCACCTTTGTTTTTACAGGATTCATAATCCTAGCCATGATCAGAAATGTAAAATTTTACTGAATAGCGATTTAAAAGAAAATATTTTCTAAAATAACCTATGGTAGGAGTGATAAATTGAAGAAAGCAAAGTTTTGTAGTGTAAATGTTTGAGGAAGAAACATCAGCATTAAGAGATTAACTGAAAACAGAGAAATGGGGAAACAGTGGTGTGTCATGGTGGAAATTACCATCAAGAAGAAGAAAAAAACAATATTATTTAATAGTCTGCATGTTAGGCTCAGCTGTGGCCAGATCTATTGTCGGGTGGCCTCAAATGCGTCGTTGCCAAACGTTGCCAAACTCCCACTTAACAGTTGAATTCACCTCTTTACTTGTAGTAATAGTTTGTAGTGTGTTTTAAATAATTCATATCATATATATTATTTCTATAAGGTATTTTTTTGTCACAAGCCTGTATCTTCTTTCATACTTAACCAAAATCAATGAATGAGGTGTCATTTTAAAGCTTATGGGCTCCACTTTGGCCACATCATATTTTAAGAAATGAAGTTTTCGGTATTCGACCCTTAAAGGGCATAAAAATTGCAATCTTTCTAAAATGCTGTTTTCTGTGTTACGAGTCATTTATCTCCCTGGATACGTATATGAAATCGTTTAATATAGTATCATTTTAAAGATTAAGATCTCCGCTTTAGTGACGTCATATATTAAGACAGATATTTTTCGTAATTCGACCCTTAAAGGGCAAAAGTATCAATATTTATGCAATGCGTAATTGTGTCACGAGCGATTTATCTCCCTTAATATCTAACCGATATAGATAAATGAGGTATCATATTAACGAATAAGGTTTCCGCCGTGGTAACATTATATTTCAAGAAAAGAATATTTCGTTTTTTCGACCCTTAAAGGGCAAAAATGTCGATTTTTCTAAAATGCGTTTTTTGTATCTCGAGCCATTTATCTCCCTGGATATCTAACCAAAATCGATAAATGAAGTAGGATTATGAGGAGTAATGTCTCAGCTTTGTGACATAATATTTTAAGAAAGAATCTTTTTGGAATTCAACCCTTAAAGGGAAAAAGTTTAAATTTTTCAATAACGTATTTTTGTGTCACGAGCGATTTATCTCCCTTAATATGTAACCGATATAGAAAAATGAGGTATCATATTAACGAATACGGTTTCCGCCGTGGTAACATTATATTTCAAGAAAAGAATTTTTCGTTTTTCGACCTTTAAAGGGCAAAAATGTCGATTTTTCTAAAATTCGTTTTTTGCATCTCGAGCCATTTATCTGCCTGGATATCTAACCAAAATCGATAAATGAAGAAGGATTTTGAGGAGTAATGTCTCAGCTTTGTGACATGTTATATTAAGAAAGAATGTTTTTGGAATTCAACCCTTAAAGGGAAAAAGTATAAATTTTTCAATAACGCATTTTTGTGTCACGAGTGATTTATCTCCCGTAATATCTAACCGATATAGATAAATGAGATATCACATTAAAGATTAAGATCTCCGCCGTGGTAACATTATATTCTAATAAAGGAATTTTTCGTTTTTCGACCCTTAAAGGCCAAAATGGGAGATTTTTCTAAAATTCGTTTTTTGTATCTCGAGCCATTTATCTCCCTGGATATCTAACCAAAATCGATAAATGAAGTAGGATTATGAGGAGTAATGTCTCAGCTTTGTGACATAATATTTTAAGACAGAATTTTTTTGGAATTCAACCTTTAAAGGGAAAAGTATAAATTTTTCTATAATGCATTTTTGTGTCAAGAGCCATTTATCTCCCTTGATATATAACCGATATAGATAAATGAGGTATCATAGTAAAGATTAAGGTCTCCGCCATAGTCACATTATATTTTAAGAAAAATTTTTTCGTTATTCGACCCTTAAAGGGCATAAATATCAGTATTTCTAACATGCGTTTTTTTGTGTCTCAAGTCATTTACCTCCGTTGACAATTAAACAAAATTGATAAACGAGGTATCATTTAAAAGATTAAGGTCTTAGTAATGTCTTCGGTTCCGTTACCACATTTTAATAAAGAAATTTTTAAAAATTCTAACCTTAGAGGGCAAAAGTATTAATATTTTTACAACGCATTTTTCTGTCATGAGCTATTTATTTCCCTTGATACCTAATCGAAATCAATAAATGACGTATCGATTTAAATATTAAATTATCCACTATCTTCACATCATATTTTAAGAAAAAACTTTCTCCAAATTCCACCCTTAAGGGGCAAAAATAACATCATTTCTGTAAACTTTTTTTTTTTTTTACCTTGCTTGATAACTAACCGAAATCGATAAATGAGGTATCATTTTAAAGACCAAGGTGGCTGCTTTGGTCATACCATATTTTATAAAAGAAATTTTTTGTAATTCGACCCTTAAAGGGCAAAAGTATCAATATTAGTTATAGAACGTGTTGATTTTTTAATTTTTTTATATTATATGCCATTTATCTTCTTCGATACCTAGCTGAAATCGATAAATGACATATAGGTTTAAAAATTAAGGTCTCTAGCTAGGTAAAATCATAAATTAAGAAACAAATGTTCAGAATTTGGTGCTAAAAGTGGTAGCGCGTAAGAGACTGTTCAGAGCCAAGTCCCCAGATTTCAGCAGCGGATATCACAGAGAAGTCAATAAACTTTTTTTTTATTCAATAAGTAGTTTTTGGTATATATTTTTTTCTTTTACGGAAACACTGTCGTTTTGCTATACAATTCCAATGTAATTCGCTCAGCAACAAATATCACAGAGATGTTGATATGTTGTGTGCAGTTTGTTAAGGTTGGTTTTATTCTTCCAAGGTCAGTGACACTTTGTCATAAATAAAGTGTGTTTTAAATTTTCCTAACTGTTTCATAATATGTTGTGAGTATTTTGCTGTGTACCTATTAGACTAAAAAAAAATATTTGCTACAAAACTACGGTTCTACTATTCATTATATTACAAGCATTCAACCTCACTATTCGTCGTATTTTATTCGCGAAATTTTCGCACGGGTCGTGTAGTATAATTTATAAATAATTATGTTTTGCAACAAAATATTGATGTACGTCATTTAGTTAATTAGGTTATGCAATGGTAGATGCATTTAAAATATTTAAAGGTTTCAAAAGATCTGTTATTTAATTATCATTCAATAACCTAAAAAATTGATTCTAGAAACCACCATGTCGTTTCAATCAAGCAAACATCGAGTATCATCATTCTGACGACTGTATTTAAATCCTATATTGTACAACATACGTCTTACAGATCATGCAGCTGCTGAAAAATTTATGAAAACGATAGACAAGCTGCGGCGCAAATAGCCTGTACATTTCATAATTTTTTTTGGCACTATGGTTGTTTTTTTGTGGTAACAAATAACTACAGTTTTTGATTTCATCACTATAAAGTGCGTCCATATTTTTCAAGTCTTCCTCACCAGCATACATCTTGATTACAAAATTTCGCCAATATTTTCCACAAGAAGCGTGAAATATTTATATACATTGTGAATGATAGATTTTTTTTTTTATAATGGCATTCGGTCTTGTAGCCATTCAGCCAGCAATTGTGTTTCTATCATTGTTCAACTGTGTTCATAGTATCTTCTCATATTATTGATTATCACAAGTGACAGGACAACACAGTACGAACACAACACTTAATTAAAACCACCCATGCCCATGGCCGGACTCGAACCGGCGACCCCTACAACGTGAAGCCAGCTCGCTAGCCCCGCGCTACCGGGGTTGGCAATGACAGATTTACTCTGCCGGCGAAACTCTGTTGTCTTCTTCTGCCGCTGTGGCTCTGCCGTCGATGGAGTCGTTAGCCCCGAAACTCGTTGATTATGGGAATAAGTCTCTCCCAAGTATCAATTTTTTAAGAACACGATCCTGTTGCTAAATTACCATAATTACAAATTACTGCACTTTTTCGGTAAAATTATCACACTAAATTATTATAATTAATAAATGACTAAAGTGAATTATTTAATATCGTATGTAAAAATCGCACATCACTAAAAATCAAAACATCCTCTCTCGAACACGCTCACCCTTACACTGACACACTTTCTAATCCCCATTCACAGGTTCACACACTTTTGTGTGTGAAGGTAGGTGACAGGTTTGGGGTTGGGTAGCGAGCCGTTGCCGCTCGTACTAGGCAACACAGGGCGCTCAGCGTTGCCATTTTCAATTGATAGAAAGAACCATATTCCAGCGGGGGTCAGTGGTCTGACCAGTGGTCTGGTGGTTTAGTTTGGGACCCATGTTTTTGGTATCAAATACAGGAGTGGGTGAAGAGGAGGGCTGCCAGATTTGTATCTGGAAATCACCGCAGAACACAATCGGTAACTAATATGATCAAGGAGCTGGAATAGGATTCATTGGAGGATAGAAGGAGGGTGAAGAGAGTCATGGGAGTGTACAAGGCCTATATTGGAGATGAAGCATGAAAAAATATTGGTGGGAAAATTAAGAGAAGTGCTTGGAAGGGTAAGGTGACCATGACCACAAGCTGGCACTTGATTTCAGGCATAAGGGTGTGGGAAAATTTTCTTTCGTAGGAAAGGGTGTATGGGACTGGAATAAATTGCCAAGAGAAGTGATGAATAATTTATCAGAAACTCTGAAGGAATTTTGAGTAAAAATGAGAAGAGAGCAAAAGTAGGTCGGAAGAGGAAAGGAGAATGGAGTGTGTAGGAGGACCAGAGCGGGAGCTCCATCACAATTTTATCAATTAAATTATATAAGTGCAACGTGAGATTTTTCCCAAGTGCGGCAACAGCGCGTTCATACACACCCTCCAATTCGTTTGGCTACAACTATAATACAGGAATGTACTAGTTGAAGGACTCTTCTTAGCATAAATGAATTACGTAGTTGATAAAACATGTTTATCAAAATGAATTCGAAAAACATTTCATTTCGAAATATCACTGCTATACAATCATCTAAAATATTCTTTAAATTGAAGCTAAATGACATTTTCCGCACCATGCTTTCCAGTATTACGTTCGGCTTGAAGGTTTGCATCAAAGAAATTTTTATTTGTATTTTAGCAGAAAGAGGACTAAGCGTAGTTACCAATATATCAGCTATGAAAAGAAACAGATTGTCAATAGTGGAATGCGGAAATTTAATATTAATGATGAAAACATAAGGTACCAAATTTTGAAAAAATTGTGTCATTACACAGAGCTCAGCCCTCTAATTAATAATATTTTTCATAGTATTTAAGTCAAACCGTGAAAATAAATTAGTATTATTAATATCTTTTAATAACATAATCTGTCCTTATTTTTCTATAAATGATATTGTACACTACACCTAAAACGGTGACATGGGATCGCTGTTTCAAAAACTTGGTTACGCACCACAAAAGGTGGAGTACTATTGGTTGTATTGCTTATTACGAGAAGAGGAGTCATAGCGATTTTTTTTTTTTTTAAGTAGGCCAAAAAGTTTTGGGATCCAATGATATATACTGTTAATATCCTCAATACGTTAATTATATGAGATTGTAATTTAATGAAGAAACAAATTTTTAACTATCTATTCCACTCCCAAAACGGCAAAAAAATGTAAATGAAAATCCTTCTCGGACTCTAAATGAGTTACGAATCAAAGATGTAAAGACATAGACATGTGTGAAAACAGGAAATCAGCGTTACAGAGCACGCAGCATATCACTGTGTAGCAGTAACTATATGTATGGACGTTACAGATGAACAGGAAAAAAGCTAAGAGAGATGAAGATAGAGGAAGGGGCGTAAAAGAGAAAGAAATCTTCTCGGAGAAATTCCGCAGAGTCAAAGAAACGAAAGCCTCCCCGGGGAAGCCGTGCCATTCTTTGATCTCGCCCGCCCGCCGCCGGCTGCTTCGGGAATGTTCTTCGCCTCTGCGGGGTTCAATCCCCGATTTACTACCCCATTGCATCGTCTCTGAATACGCCAACGGCAGATGTTCTATAAATTTCGGGCCGAGATTCCCAATCTGGGAGGAATGCGGCAATTACTCTAAGAACCCTTCCGCCAGACGCGCCTCCCCACCCTACTCCCCATCCCCCCTCCCCACTCCTGCGCCCATCTTTCTCTTAGCCTACCGCTTCGGGTTGTCTCGTAGCTAAATCGGGGACACGGAACACTGAAATAACTGTGGAAACAATCGTTATCTGATTAGTAATAATAGCGTACACAGGCGTACAATGTGACTCTAGGAATGTGTTACGCACAGATTATATGATTATTCTATCATTATAGAATTTCCGAAATTAGAGTACTTTGAATAAAACAGTGTTAATGCATGACCAACTGGGAGAGAAATAAAAATTATCGTAGTTTTTCTTGCAGCTTTATCCCGAGCTGGCATCGCGTTCTGGAGGACATGGGTTTGAATTCCCGCCCTCCCATCCAGATTTGGGTTTCCCATGTTTCCCCAAATCACACCTGGCGAATGACTGAATGATTACTTCAAAAGACCATGCCTGGAATTCTACCCATTCCTTGCCCATACTTCTTTCCCGCCTCTAGTGACATCGACTTCGACGAGGCGTAAAGCCACAAGCTAGCAACTTTTATTTACATCTAAACAATACGAAATCTAATCGATGTCATCCAGTTTTTCAGTGCCATACATTTATTTTTCGAACACAATATTCAAATATTGCAAAAGTATGGGTCCGAAGATTCCGAATCCAACTCATTCCCAATGGACTTCGAAACTCGGTCCTTATTACCGTGAATGTCATAGATGTTGCAAGGTAATTGTTTTAGTTATTTTTTATTAGTTGTAGTCTATAATTCACTTTGGACTCACAACCAGAACAACGAA
Organism: Vandiemenella viatica; assembly: GCA_031002005.1. NCBI lineage: Eukaryota > Metazoa > Arthropoda > Insecta > Orthoptera > Morabidae > Vandiemenella > Vandiemenella viatica. The sequence continues at coordinate 183,192,437 of JARYHS010012519.1, forward strand.
ATCAAAAAAAAATCTCTAGTCCGCAGACTCGACTGAACACTTTTCCCAAATACAAATGCTCTTAGCTAATCTTAGCGATAATAATTACGATTTATCTTACAGGCTAGCCAACCTAATTTGCTTAAGTACTTATTTAATACTTACGCTGAAGCCGTTTCATCATGTATAATAACTTCTCATTTATACAAATGAATTTTATATTTCATTATTACTATGGTTGTTACCTCATAGTGTTTCAACTACACTAAGGGCACATAAAATAACTGCTAACCCGAGAACGACAAGTTTGCGGTTCCCACATCTATTACTGAAATTTGATGATTTTGAAAGGTTTATCGATATCCTTCGGTCCGAAATGTATCCAACGTCATGACCTTTGAACTAATTCTTTTTCGTAAATGGGAAACTATCTAGACAAACTCCGGGATACATGTAAAATTATTTTCGATGGAGATCTTCTGTGCCAAAGCGCATCAATATCTACGACCAACACACCTAGACCTCGCCCTGTTAATTATTTAGTTCAACGAGCTATGAACCTCTTAACTTGTTGTGTTTCGGTTAAGGAAACGCATAGCATTTGCAAATTTGAAGCCCTCAACTGGGTGAGCTTTAACATTAAGGCCTAGCATTCGGGAGGACGCGGGTTCGAATCCCCGTCTAGCCATCCAGATTTGGATTTTCCATGGTTTCCCAAAATCACTGCATTTGAATGCCGTGATGGTTCCTTCAAGAGGCCGGGGGCCGATTCCTTCCCGTTCCTTGTCCCTAGTACTTCTCGCCTCTAATTATCTCGTCGCAGACGAGGCGTAGTAACATAAGCAAAAAAAAAAAAAAAAAAAAACAGTTAATGGCCTGCGAATGACGGACAGATATAAACAAAGATAGACACACAAATAGAGAGGCATATTAACAAAGCAGCGGAGACACAGCACTGCGGCTCCGTTTACCCTCGGGTACAGAACTCTAAACAGGGAAAGTAATACCAGCCCTTGTACATATTTTACCCAACAGGTCCTTAAGGCAGGCCTCGGTAGCGTAGGGGCTAGAGTGCTAGCTCCGTGTACCGAAGTTCGCCGGTTCGAGTCCGGCCGAGGGCATGGGTGATAAGTTTTGTGTCTGTGAATGTTTTGTCCGTGTTCTTGTGTCAATACTTGATAGCAACAAATCACATTGAGCTGGCTGTATGGCCCAATAGCCGAATGCCATTAAAAGAAAAGAAAAAGGTCCTTAAGTTAACTACTGCCTCCTCTATTTAAGTTGGTACAGAGAAGGTACTTAACCTGTGGCGAGAACTGCATCCCCTTCCGGGAATCCAGATTTGGGTTTAACATGGTTTCCCCAAATCACTCCAGGTGAATGCCGGGATGATTTCTTCAAAAAGGGTTGACCGAATTCCTTCCCGTTCCTTGTTCCCAGTTCCATCCCTTCTACAATGACCTCGACGTCGACGAGGCGTAAAGCCATAAGTAAAAAAAAAAAAGCGAGAACTGCCAAGAGCTGAAGTGATGCCAACTGTAAAAAGCCTCTTACGCTGAAGTAACTTTCACTGCTTTCGAAGATGATAATTAAGGGTTGTTTCGTTCCTAGAAAGGCTAAGCCTTGTCTCTAAGAACTGGAAACAGAGTCAGTTTATGGCCTTTCATTCTAATGCTTTGAAGTCTTGAATAACGATGACGGCTGATGCAGTAACCACCGATTTAATACGATTTTTTTTAAACATCCGTTCATCAAATAACATAATTCGTCTTCTTCTAAAGCTCGCGGTTGTTGTGATCGTATAGCGAAGCCTCAGTTTTCATGGAGTAATGCAGTTATCAAACGGCAAACAAAAAAGAAAAGTCGGTATACTTCCTTCAAAAAGGCCATGGTCGAATTCCTTCCCGTTCCTTGTACCCAGTCCCATCCCGACTCTAATGACCTTAGCCGTCGACGAGGCATATTCTTATCCGCGTTTTGCAAATGGAACAGTATTATATTAATAGTCAACACAGCCCGTTAGCTACCACAAAGTACTTCTCCATCATCTAAATGATTCTTTGGAAAACGACCCTAGAAATACCAGAAGTATGCATAAAATATGTGTGATAGATTACTGCGCACAGTAACCGTTGATTTCAGTACTTAGAGAAACCGCTATAAAACAGTTGTTAAATATTTGGGACCAATAATATTGCCTAGTATAACATCGTTTCAATATATAAAATAAGACATTAAAATAGACATGTTATTGTTTGGTACCTTAGTTCACCAACTTGGAATATGGTCATTTGAACTACGAATGCACTTCAGAAACGCTACACAATCAATAGAAAAACTTCGCTATAAAGTGCTACGTCTGTTTGCCCGAGTACGTAGTCGTTTGTTTGTGAAACTACTTGTTCCTAAAATCACTTTGCTGACAGCCTTTACCATACTACAAAGAATTACCAGTCACTTCGATTCTAGCTAGTGCAACGGCTACTGATAATATTTATAGAATATTCTAGACTGAACGCATACCGAAACTGAGTATTTAGATTTAAACCTTTTAGCGTTTCGAAGCGAACCATAGTGAAATAACTATAGTACAAAATTTTATGCTGAATTTTTATTGGATTTTTTTTCGTCTAGCTTTACGCCTCTCCAACTTCAAGGTCATTAGAGCAGGGAGGAATTCGACCTTGGTTTTTTGAAGGAACCATCCATGCATTCGTCTCAGGTGATTTGGGGAAGCATGGAAAATCAAAATCTTCATTGCCGGACGGGGATACGAAACCGTGTCCTCTGGAATAGGAGGCCAGAGTGTTACCGAACACTTACCACGCTCGGTACTGAGAATTTTTTTTTTTGGAAAGATTGAAAGAATAGTTGTCTCGTAGTTACCCAATATGTTCATATACGTGCCATATCTGCAGCTCTGTTAAGTCCATGTGGAGAGACTGGTAGAAGAATAGCCACAAAATATCTCAGTCGTCTTCAAGATATCGTCACGATGTGGAGGTTACCATTGTTCGTCTAACCGCTCACTCGAAAGACATTTGGAGCAGGGTTAGTGGATACGGTGGAAGGAAAGGAGAGTAGCTGGATATTATGGAACGAAGAAAAATTTTCGGCTTAAACCTGACGTCAATTCTGGCTCTGCGGTTCGGAATTGTCTGTAGTTGTTCACACATCTATGTCAAAGAAAATTAATTTCTGAAAACACTACTGAAGTAACTGCCTGAGATGATATGTTATCTTAAGACAACTTGATCTGAATCCTAGTCTCACGGCAGTCTGACCTTGCATTGGAGTTGGTGACCCGGTGACTACCGTGCATTCGCACCTCCCCGTCTGGCCCCGTGCCTCTGTCCGGACACCGTGAAGGTCAGCAACTGCACACGCCGCACCTAATTACCTCCTACAATGTAATCTGTCAATGCGCCGGTTGCGCATTAGGGGGCAGTGACGTAACAAACGCGGCCATTGTGGCCTGCCCGACTATCAGCGGCCGCGGCGGCTGTCAGCCCCCATTCAGCACTGTGCGCCGAATTTGCGGTCCATGCATCACGCCTGCCGGCCGTGAATACGCCGCTAATGAATAGTATCGACCAATAACAAGGGCGTAACACTTGTTGACTGGTGCGAGTGGACGCGCACGCGCGGACTTCGGCGCCGAGTAATTATGATGGCCGACCCGTCAGTGCGGCCCGGCGCGAGCATAATTTGGTCCCCAGACGGTCTGCGATGTGATACTCCCAACTCGGCGCCCGCGTGACAGGGAACTGACTGATTGATTATATCGGAGAGCGGTCACCGCTATGGACGGCTGGAATCAGCCCCTTCGGGACCATTAACCATCGCGGAATCTGCTGACCTTTATAAATAATAAACCCGCTCGCAGACCTGGATGTACCGATCTACAGATTTCCCAGTTCATTACCCAGCAACCACTACTAATAAGTTAAGAACGGTATCTTTGCAGGTTAATGGTGAAACATAATCATAATTACAATGGCTTGATGAGATTTCTAGAAAGCATTCTTATGTTTTTAGTTATATTAGAAATAAATGTTGAATAACTTCAACTATTCCGATTGTCTGATCTATATTTTTTGAACAGATACTCCTAGATTTTTTGTTTCTGATTATAGCATCTTTACCTTAGTAGGTTCTATTATCTCCACATCATATCAGTATCCAATAGTCGTACCCAATCTCTTCTTGTTCTATCGTTATGCCCAACGGAGGAGCGCGATGAACATATTTAGCAGATATGTTTTCTTTTTTCCACAAAATTTCTTCATCCTCTAGCTGAGATATTTTCTACGTTCTTCCGTCAAGGTGTTGGCAAATTGGAGGTAATTGACCAAGCTACTAAATCTGTATCTGTCCTGTATGATATAATCTGTGATTCGGATTTCCTGGAGATCCTTTTCGATTTCATTTAGTCAATTGTTATTCATTTTCATTGAGATGGCCTGATTGAGAATTCGTTTCATTAGTCTGTTCTTATTAATTCTGATAATATGGCCAAAGAATTTAATTCGTCTTTTCTTGAAGGTGTCTGAAATTTTTTCCTCATGCTGACATTTTTCATGTGATTTCCTTTTCATCCAAATTCCTCCTGTACAAACTGGGTCAAAGATTTTCCTTAACATTTTCCTTTCTTCCTTTTCAATATCTTTAATCAGTGATCAAAGCTTCGATACGTATAATGTCGTATCCTTTAATGAAGGTAGTAACTATCCTACGAAAGATAAATTTCAAAAAGTCTAATATTCACGATAAAATTTAAATCTTATCAGGCTGATGCGAGACAAGCAATAACTCATAACGATAGGACATCAACTATATGGCTTTCCGCCGTATGGTCGTTGTTTTCATGCCGAGTTCCACAGTTAGTCGTCGTGGATGACAGCTAGTTTGTGGCTGTTTCATTTAATCCCCTCAGAGCGCCATAATTCATTGATCTTCGACTGATTTTGGACCACTATCTCAGCAAACTTTCATGTTAGTTTCCTTAATTTTAGTGTGTTCCGGCCTGATGTATTGAGAGTTGTGGTTTTTCTTTAATACTTCTATAGTATATATATATATATATATATATATATATATATATATTTTACATTGACAAAGATGTGTGGGGAGTTATATTATATTAGAAAATACAGAGAGTGGTTTCGCTGAACTGTTTTTGCAGTTCCAGGCATTGCCCTCCCAGTGTCATTAACAGCTTCGTTATTTGGTTACCAACGAAAGAATATTTTCTCACACTTTAACATCTGAAATGCCAGCTTGTGCATGATCATCTTTTCCCTTCCATGAGCATCTCTTAATTCTTGCACCAGTATCATTCCCGTCCTCATCACCAATATACGCCTTGTACAGCAATCTCCTCACCCTACACCTCTCTTCCAATAAATCCCATTCCAGCTCCTTTGCTATATCAGTTACTGAATGTGTTGTGCACTAGTTTCTAGAGACAAATCTAGCATCCAGTATTAGTATCCCCTGCAACTCCTGTATTTGATACCAAAAATGTGTCCCATACTACACCACCATATTCAAACGGTGGTATGACCTATGTTTTGTAACCCCAGTTTCGTTACTTCTCTGGTACATCCCTTCATCACTCTCACCAACATATGAAGGATTTTGAAATATTTTCCTACCACCTGACCAATGTGTCCTGCGCAGTTCAGGTTATTTTCAAAAGTTATGCTACAATATTTAAATTTCAAGTCTTCAACAGGCAATTCCTTTCCCACCATATAATCATGATCAACAATTATTATTATTATTTTTAACTGCTTTACGTCTCTCAACAGCGAGGTCTTTAGAGAAGGTCTTTTCATCTGTGAACCTAATAAGCTGACTGTTCCTTGAATATATTTTCATCCCCTATGAAGTCTTTATTGCCATCGCTTCCACATGCTGAAGATATTAATTTCAATATTCCTGAGTCTTGTTATTCAACGAGAAACTATTTTCACCATTTGTGGTGTCTCCTTGTTGTATTTTATCATCGCAAGCCGAAATATAATCATTCCTGTCGATTGAGTTGTACCTATGCTCACAAATGATGTAAGAATCCAAGACTGATCTTAAATTTTGTTGCCGGCAGCAGGGTTGTCTGATACGGCCGCGCCTTTCTCAAGATAGAAAAAGAAAGGAAAGGAAAAGAAAGAGAGAAAAAAAAGTTCGATTTCGTCAGTCGCTGTCGCAGATATCTGGTCCACATCGCTATTGTTCGCGCGCGGTCGACAAAGCGAAGAAGTCGGCCGCGGCTCCGGGGTTTCGCGCGTCCGATCTCATTAACGACCTCGGGGGAGGAAGCAGAGAGAGCAGTCGGCTCGGCTGACACAACTTTTCTCTTCCCACGAGTCTCAGGCTTAGACCCAAAATCGCACAGGTCCACCGTCCACAGCGTGACAATTCATTTATTCCAATTTACCGCCTACTAAACGAAGGAAACGTTGTCACAACAGTGATTGACTTTTTATTTTAAAAAAAAAGAAAAAAAAGAAACCTAACTATGATTGAAATAGAAAATCGCGAACTTCAATCAGCAGCACGCAAAATATAACACAGTAGTAGCTTCTTTCTTGAAAACAAGGGTTATGGAGATCTATAAGAGATATATCAAAATTCTACTGAATTTCGAATTATTGAGGAAATAACCATTGGTAGGACAAACCCTACACAATTAGGAAAAGAATGGAGAAGGGTGGAACGGAGCGTGGTGGTTGAATGGTTAACGTTCTCGCCTCGCATTCGGTAGCACGCCGGTTCAAATCCCCGTCCGGGTATGCAGATTTGGGTTCTCCATGGTTTCCCAGGCGAATGCCGGGATGCTTCCTCTAAAAGACCATGGCCAAATTCCTTCCCGTTCCTTGTCTCCAATCCCATCCCGCCTCTAATGACCTCGATGTCGACGATGCGTAAAGCCACAAGTAAAAAAAAAAAAATACTGAGAGAAGGGTGAAGAGAGTGCTTGGAGCATATTATTGATAAAACGTGGGAAGATATTGGTGGGTGAATAATCAAATTAAATTAAGTGAATCAAATAAATGAATACCTTCCATTAAGGTAGGAGTGCCAACATGTGAAACATCCTCTAAAAATTGAGTCCGCTTCCAGCTGACAGGAGTACTCATCTTGAATCAAGAGCCATCCAGGATTTATTTATTACCTTCAAATTTTGTCCCAGCATTTATTGTTAATTGTATCGTCTAAACATTGTAATATATTTCATTTCAGTAACATTTATGATATGGTGTAACTGTCACCTATTTTTCTATTTATTGTCATTCTTTTAAATAATTTGTTTAAAATAAATGAGATGGTTGATTTATTGAAACTGGGAGATATTATTTCGGTAGTATGTGTTATTTTTGTTTGTGTATTACGTAGAATTCCTTTCAATGAGTGTGCTAAATAGATCACGTTACCTGTAATTTTAATAAAAGTACATTGGTGAAAATAGTTTACAACCAATAATGTCTTAAAGATAGTCAGGTACGCCCAGTCTTCTTGATATCGCAGACATGAATGAAAACTGCCTTTTCACTGGAATGTATTTATAACAATGTGTCAAAGACAAGCGTAACCCTTGTTTGTTCGACATCCTCGACGTGATTCCAATTGTGAATATTCGTCGCTTTCACTATGTGGAAGCAAAAGAAGCTTATTCGAAAACGACATATCAAGCAAACTGTATCAAGAACATACTATGATCGTTCAAATTTTAAGCATAATTTGAATTTACTGAGTCATAAAATAAACAAATGAAACGTTAACAGCATTGTCTGATGTGCGGAACGCAGTAATAATTGATTTTAGTTATTCACCAACTAGTTTGAAATGGTTTTTGTTTCATGTATATGCATGAATTAGTTACTTATGAATTTACGGCTCGTCGAAGTCGAAGGGACTGGGGACAAGGAGCTGAAAGGAATTCGGTCATCGCCTTTTTGAAGGAAGCATCCCGACATTAACCTGAAGTGATTTGTGGAAACCATGGAAAATCCAAATCTGGATGACCGGACGGGGAATCGAACCGGAGCCCTCTCAAATGCGAGGCCAAAGCGTTAACTGCTTACCTACCACGCTCACTGATTATTTAGAACTATAAGAAAACATTTTTACTAATTTTCTTAAAAATCAAATCATGATAAATTAATGAAAATGTTTTCCGGTCGTATTCGTCTATAATTGGAATAAGATTTCATATGTGGTGAAACAAGTATACTTCGTATGTACAAAAGCATGTGGAGACTTTTTTCATCTCAAGACATACCTTTAAAACGTTTTGTGTCTATTGGTTTGAAATCGCGGTCTTCCTTCTTTGGAGGCGGAAAGTTAACGAGATTGGAAACTGCCATACTTGAAAAATGTTAGCGAATGGAGCTGGAAGGTGTGTCTGGGGTAACTGAAAATGTTCAGTTGAAAGTTTATTGCAGTGATTAGAATTGTACACTTGTTTTTGGATGTTGTTGTTGTTGTTATTATTATTGGGGCTTAATGGCGCGTCAACGGCGGTGTCATTAGCGCCCAAACAACAACCGGCTTAAAATTTAAATATTACCCTCTGTATGGCCGACTGTAGAGGGATCGGCCGCACAGACGGCAAATCCAAATAAATACTAAAATGTTGGCTGTAAAGGGGCCATTAAAAACACAAACTTCACAACCCATGTCTGGTTGGCTGCAGAAGGGCCAACCAGATATAAAAGCTTAAAACTAATGGAACAACGAAAGTACAAAGCAAAACAAAAAAAACAAAAAAGTAACTATGTACATGGATGAGTGGCTGTAAAATGGCCACTCATCCAATTGTTTGTGGAGATGCAAGAGAAGCCAGGTTATTTATTGTTGACATTAGATTTGGACCGAGCGTGGTGGTGTAACGGCTACCGTTCTGGCCTCGCATTCGGGAGGACGGCGGTTCGAATCCCCGTCCGGGCATCCAGAATTGGGTTTTCCAAATTACTCCAGGGAAATGCCGGGATGCTTTCTTCAAAAGGCCATGGCCGAATTCCTTCCCATTCCTTGCCCCCCATCCTTTCCCGTCTCTAAGACCTCGCTGTGAGAGAGATGTTAAGCCGATTAAAAAAAAAAAAAAATTAGATTTGGCATATGTTGCTTGATGGTATTTTGTGTTCACGAACTAAATTAAAAACATTATAATATTACCAACTAATCTCAATTTACCGTCGTTCAGGGATAAAGTGGAAACTATATAAATATACAAATAAACGAATAGGTAATTATATTATTATTAATTTAGTTGCGATGGAGCACACGTTCCAGTGGAAATTCACTTGTTCACCTAATTACACCTTTTTTATTTTTTATTATCTTATATAATTTGAGTGTTAAACTCTCTCCCCCCCCCCCCCCCACCCCGCCAAATTACTTTTGTGTTTGTTGAGTTTATTATGCCAACATCAATACTTCAACATGTAGTTCTGATCCCACGCTATAGTCTTAACTTTATTTTTTTTATTCGTGTACCTAATAATCTGACTCTTCTTTCCATGCTTACCTACATATTTAGATATTCTATCCAGGTCATCCTGCAGCTGTTCCCAGTCTTCTTCTGTTTTGATCGTATTATATACCATTGTGTCATCTGCAAACAACCTAAATTCTGACCGTAACCCATCAATACAATTATTCATTAGAATAATCAACAGCAGCAGACCCAGTATACTACCTTGTGGCACTTCCACATTTACTTCCACCTCTTTTGATAATGTATTTCCTACTCTAAGACTTTTCTTTCTTGCTTTTAAGAATTCTTCTACCCATCCAGTAACTTTTTCATCCATTCCAATAGTTTTCAGTTTATTTAAAAACTTTTTAAAGCTCACTCTGTCAAATGCCTCAGAAAGGTCTAGTGCTACACTACCAAATTGGCCTCCCTTGTCCAAATCATCCGAAATATATTGCATTATATCCCAACATCAGAGTTTCATATGAATATCCATGTTGACGATTTTAATCAGAAAGCTGTCTTTCTGAGCGACAGCTTGTAGCTAAGCCACCGCTACTACTGGAATCAGAAGTAGTTTCAGGACGAACCGAGGACCTAAGCAAAGGAGAGGTTCACTGCATTCTGGCGACCTTGCCAGGAAGAGGCCTCGTTGAAAATGGTTTTCTTGTAAGTTTTGTAGATAGGCAATAAGCTTCAACACATCCCGCAGAAATCGTGTTCTACCTCATAACCGAAAATCGTATCTTCGAGAATATTAGTGTTAGGGCTAATCGAATTTTGTACCAATCGTTCAGCATACAGTTAATAGTAATAATATCGCGTAGTCTTAATAATTTAGTAACAAGGTTTCAGTACGCCTCCGTCGTAGTTGCCTTATTCAATTCGGTATTTCTAGTTGGTAATGAGACTCTTTGGGTGCTACACTTGATGGTTCCCGGCGTTTACACGGAGTTTGCTGTTTTATGTCCTTGTGGCGGAAGAAATTTTCACCATCGGTACTTGGCCGGCAGGGTGGAAGAAGAGTGATGCACAATTTCTAATCAATAGATTGTGCGTCAAAGTAGTGAGATAAATACAAAAGCAGTCCATACGAAGTAAGCGCATACGGCACTGTCAATAGGGATTCGTGGAATGGGGATGTTACGACTGGCGGCCCCTGGTGTCTTTCGGATGAGTAGGCCTTCACCCTCCCTCTTCTAAATCTCTCATTTTATACAACACCAAGAACAGTCTCTACTTAACACTATCACACAGTCATACACATCTACAGTAACACGTATGAATAGCCACTTGACAAGATAATGGGAAAAAACACCAGTTCGGCTGGTGCAACACTCCCACGAACACTCTAGTTAGCCAGCAGTCCCTCCTCTACACCGGTGGGCGGACACATGGTATTAAGGTGAGTTCCCACGGTGCGTGGTTTTGTAAGCTGCACCACATCAGACGAATCAGAGGGATCAGCATGCGCCACTTGTTAGATCTCGCTGCATCCCCACCAGCTTGCCTACTGTTATTTCAGCTACCCGGAATTTTGATTATTTGCCGATAGACGCACGCCATCCCTGCAAGCATATGCGAGACTGTTCCCACGGCCAGCTCTTGGTAGCTGGAGTGGCCCGGCCGACAAATACGCGGGTCGTGGGAAGCCAGCTTAAAGGTGCGTTCCCACTGCACCTGGTTTTGTAGGTCGCGCCACATCAGCCAATGTTTACGGATAAGCACGCGCCACAGGCTAGCCCTCACTACCTTGCCTAGTGTCGTTTAGCTACCCAGGCCTTTGATTTTTACCGACTGGGCGGCGGATAAAGGCGCACCATCCCCGCAAGCACTGGTAAGCCCGTTCCCACGGCCTGCTCTTGGTAGCTTGGTAGCTGGTTCGGCCGGCAAATGCGCGGAGGGTGGGAAGCTAGCTTAAGAAGAACTGGATCATATGGTTAAACGTGGAATAAGAGCGTCTTAGAATCTTCATACTAAAAAGCGAAGCTTTGCTATAAGAGAAGGTCAGTTTTATGGTAAGTAAAAATTCCAAGTCGTAGGTTTTAACCACCTGGTCCACCAGAAATATGACAGTTCTTTGCGTATGATATTATTATTTTGTTCGCTTTAGTTCCTCCCTTTAAGTGTCTTTTCCTATTTATCTATGATATATTGAATCAAATGTCTTTCGTCATTCGTATGTGAATGGGACTGTTAGTGCCTCGTGGACTAGACGCAAAGTGTTTTCCGAGTCGAATCAGGCTCTGCCGTCGCTTCCGGCTGCCTCGAGATTTGTGCTAATTGGAGTTTGGGGGCGATGCCACGACGTCTCGCTTTCCGACAGCCCCCATAAATTCAGCGCCGTCCGACGCCACCCCCTCTGGCCCCCGCCCCCGCCCCCGCCCTCACCCCTAGGCCCTTGTCTTTCTCGGGTGAGAGTTAAGCCAAATTGGAAGAAGTGCACGCAGACCCGCTCCCTATCAAATTAGGCATCGACCCAGTGCCAATAGTGACACTCTAATTCAATTACACTCGAGTTATGTATGGTCCCTGAGTCTAGCTGACTCCGAATTAAAGTCTCGACAAGAAATGTGCGTGACCTGCAGTGTAAAGTCTTCCGGGGTGGCAGCAACAACAATCCAAGGCGTCTACTTCAGAGTTTCCACGAAGTTGTTTAATTACGCTAATGGTGGTACTGAGAAGATCCGAAACGTTTGCCAGACAACCTTCAGAGTCTGGAAATGACATAAATAATTAATATACTGTCTTGTACGCGGAAGTTAAGCGATGGAGTCTTTCAGGCTTGACAGAAAAAAGAAGTCACAAATATAGAGTAATCTTCCTTCCGTTTTCGGAAACATACGTCACGTTTTCAGTGTATTATTCGAGGTCCTAATTTTTAATTCTTGCAATAAACACTTCTTAATTACAAACTATTACTAGCGCAGCATATTATTAGTAGTTTCAATTTCACAGTAGTAAGAGACAAAATAAATCAAGAAATATTACTATTGAAACTGATAATATTTTTTTAAAAATTTCAATTATTTATCAAATGTTTTATATGTTACTATGATCATTTTAAAGGGAAATCTTAATTTTCTAATTTGGTTTATAAGCTTAACAATCCCCAAACACCCGAATTTTACGTCAGTTGTAAATTACCAACGTCGCAATTTCTTTTTTCCTCTAACGTTTCATAGTTGAATTGTTTGATAATTACCGAAAGTAGTGATAAGAAATAGTGTTACAGGTAAAATAAATGTAAATTATTCATCAGAACAATAAAAATGAAGTAGTATAGTTATATACTATATGACGCTTTACAAATAATAGTGCGTGACGCAAAAGTTTTAACCTCCTTTATACAGTTGAGTTGTCAAATTAGATATGCAACCAAGAGACATAAATAAAGGCAGAAGCCAAGACCTTACCACTCTTTATGAACAATCATGTAACAGGTCAAACAGCTCACTATAAGAATGAATGTGCACAATCTACAAAAAACTCAATCAGTATCAATCAATTATACCTTCAGTGAATGTATGTCATTTCCATTACTACAATAACAATTCCCGAATTTATTCATACATATTCTGTACAATACATTACGTAATCACAGGAAGATTATTGAAACTATAACTGTTTCTTTACGCGTATATGCTTTGGATTATTAATCAGATTATTTTCATTACTAAACCATTAAAGAAATGTAGAATAGTCTCTTTCTGTGATAAATTATACGTATAACTCTAACAAACTGCATTTATCAAAACATATATTTATTAATTAGAGGAAAACAAGTAATGAATGAAATAGGTTCTTTTGGGAACAATGACAAAAATTCCATTGAACGAAGCGTGAAGGAGGTAGCTTTTAATCGATCCATTATTAAACTATTGTTCACAAGACGCTGACTCAAGTGTATGGCAAACTCTACTCACGAATAAACAAATCACTTTTGATTAAGACAACGCAGAAAGCCAAACAATTAAGAGGTGTGAGAAAACAAACTCTGATGACTTAAATCATTATACGCAAAGAGATTTTTCTGAAAGCAGCAGAGAATGAAAAAAAAATCATTTCTTAAATATTTAAGAGTGATTTAAGCAATTTTTTTCATAGTTATATTTAAAAACCTATCGAACACTTTTTAATGAGTCTATAGGTAAAGTAAACGCCTTTGCTAAAATTGACTGAGGTGCAAAGTAAATTTGCAACACATCATTAGTGGCGATGTGTTTGATTTCACCATGGCAACAAACCCAAAACTATGCCTGGATAAAACAGGGAGTGCAGCGTTAAGTCCCACAGTGCATTTAGTTTAGTTATTAAAGTAACACGACTTCCTAAGGTTTAGAAATACTTGATTTATATATGTAAATTCCAAAATCTGACTTTTTTAGATAGTTAAACCGATGGCAGTTCACAAATAAAGACTAACTGCCAGATTCTTGCTATCGGTGAATTTCGTTTGGTCAATTTGTGGGTACCGTATCACTCTAATTTCCTTTCTCACCACAGATACTGTTCTTCCAGCTGTGTAAATAGGATTTTTTTTTTTAGCATATTTCATAAATTTTATTTCATTAAACAGTTTCCCCAAAGTGTATGAGATTATTTATGGGACTTCCATCTGTCTTTTCAACCGGTTTCAGAGATGAAGAAAGGATTAGAACAACTTAAGATACTGACGGTGATTGCCAATTTAATTTTCATACCTTACGTACCAGTAGGCGCAAGACGCATTGTGACATCAGATGAGCGAAACTACAATTTAGACGACGTTTGGGAAGTGGTTGTTCAACACTGCGCTGCAACCTGGACCACGAACGTGACAGTGGTTGGGCACCCTAGCGAGTTCACCAGACAGGTCTTGACGGATGCTGCGCGCAAACTGGGTAGCGCTGTCACTGTAACAACTCGCTCTATAGAATGGGTGTTCAAACACCGCAACTGGAACAATAAGCAGTTCTCCAAAGTCGAAAGTTGGAAGGCCAAGGCAACGGGTTCCGGTTTATGCTTCGTTATCGCGACGAGTAATCTCGAGAACATCAAAATCTACTTCGATTCTGTTACGGAGGACAACATGCAATGGGGCATCACTTCGAGACTGGTGGTTGTGGAGGAAGCAACAGAAGAGCCGTGTGTGGCTATCCCAGTCAACAACTACTACACACGTCTGTTTCAGAGATTCTTGGAAAAATTCAAGATTTCCACGTTCTACTGGTCCGCGTTTGCTCCGATATGAAAGGAGCCTACGTCCTCGCTTACAACCCATTTGTAAGGCAGAGAAGACTCTCCTCCGTTGACGTCAAGGACTTCGACGTAGAATCCACAATGACAGGCACAAAACGATACTGGAACTTCGAAGGACAGAGGTACGGCTTACCAGCGGAAAACTATGCATCTTTGCACAGTTGTAGCAAGTGTTGTTGTATTCACTTTCACGATAAAATTGTAACTGTGTACGAGTTCATATCCCTGTTTCAATCGTTTGACAAATGCAAGACAAGCAAGTCATATACTAAATTAGAATTTTTCAGTTTGACAGCCAGTTCCAAGCATTCGAGATCAGTTGTTGCAGAGTCTTCAGTCTGAATTCAGATGCTTGAAGTAGGCAGTCCTCTTTATGTACGAGTATGATGTTACGGACCGAAGTCCATAGTCAAAAAGTTATAATCAAAAATACAAGCAACTCAAGTTGCGTATTTGTAAACACTTATGACCTGGTACGATGAGTGGTAGCAGCATATGGGCAGCAGGGGGCTATAAATCGAGTGTTGCGTTGACAGCCGTATGTTGAGTTCCCCAAGAGATGATAAATGTGGCCCGGAACGAGATCTTTTGGAGTGGTGATGAATGGGAGAGGCCCACTGACCTGTCTTGGCCACAGCATTCCATTTCGCTGGGATCCGTTTCTCCGCCTCGATCGTCGTTTGATCATATCTACCTAGGCATGCACCTCTCGTGAACAGCGTTTAGTATCAGTCCAGCCGGAAATTCGTAGTCCTCATCTTGAACAAACTATGTAACTAACAATCATTGTTCCATAGATATAAAACTTTTGTGGATTTAAACGTTGTATCCATTACACTATTAACAACACACTCAAAAGAAATAAAAATCACTGTTCTCCTCATTTTTAACGGAAGTATCAACCACTTTTCGAAATTGACAGCTCCTCTGGCATGAAAATGATAGATTGAGCAACGTTATTCCCATCACTGAGTTTAATCATCTTTTATCAATTCACTGATCCAACGCACCAACCTCTATATCTGTTTACAATTTGATCTGACTTCTTTCTTTCAAGATTGCAGTATTATCTCGGTAGACTACAATGTGTTAAATCAGACCAAAAATTCACACATATTAGATCACTTACCAAAAGTTAATGAAGAAAGGAACATCATACAACGAAAGAATACGTGCTCTTCCAAACCCTAAGTAATTACTATCACCAAACTTTCATTTTTTTCAGTTATTCCAAAACAGGTTCACGGCCTACAGTCAACCCTATGTAAACTGATCAGTCAAAACCAACACAAATTGATTTCTGTATATGTTTTATCAAATGTGAACTTGTGCAATATTAATTTTAATAATCTTGTAACCACTCAATATAACAGCTTGGACTGCTAATAATTTTACTATTCATTCACACTCATCTGTTTAGTATCGTCTTGGGAGATGGAATATGGATGTTTAATGGATACCTCTAATCTTCCCCATACCACTCGAATAACAAACAAATCCTAATTTCTGGGAAGAGACCAGCTTTTATTCCCAAAACCACCAAAACAGGCATTAAAACTCTCAAAGAAATGCCGTGTCCGGTGTACTAAATATTGTCCTCCCACTAACCAGGCTTGTATTTACTGACACATATTTCATATTTTTTCTCTGTCCAGGTTGGTGGTGACCATGTTCCCACAGTTTCCGACGGCTCTGCCTAAAAGATGGAAGCCTCGAGCAGCCTGTAAGGACGAGTTGAGCGTCGCTGCACTGCCCATCGGCCTACACGTTGGCAAACACAAGTATTGGGGCACCGACAGCAGTGTGGCCAAGGCACTGGTGGCCGCACTGAACTTCGAAGCACAGGTGCGACAACCGACTAACCAAAAACTGTTGCGTCTTGAAATGTATTCTGAGAAAAAATAATTAAAACCACAACAAACAAAAAAACAAAAACAGAAACAAGAAAACAATAAAACAAAAAACATAAAAATTATTACTCTCTCAGATTCTTTGAGCATAAGATAATCTAAAGTACATAGTGAAATAACAACCCTTTTTTCCCCCTCCGATTCGGCCACGAAAGACCACGTTGACAATGGTAACAATAGGTGGTAGTGTAAATCATGATACAGGTGTTGGGGGGGGGGGGAGGGGGCGGACGAACTCAGCTGCTGCCTGAAGTCTAACCGCGCCTGTTAGGTCCGGGCGCACTTAATCCATTGGAGGAAAGTCTTGTGTTGCCATCTGTCTGTGAAATATGTAACTTTGTGTGTTCTTTATAATTAGTGTATTTTTTGTTTGTGGAATGTGTGGTTTATGAAGCAGATGTGGGGGACTGCCCTAACATTCGCCTATAGTGCGCATCACGAACGAATGCCGGCTAGTTTAGCGAGGCTCTGCGCAGGACGTCAACGTTCTGCCAGTAGCCAATCTAATTCAGTAACAATCCAGCGCTTGTCGTGGTTACACGAGTGTTAATTGTTTGCTGTAGCTGATATTCCTGTCACTCTTAATAGTATTAGCACGTCAAGCGCTACTAAAACGCATATTATTATTTTTACTATCATTACACAGCAGTAACATTAAAATAATAATAGCGTGATTACTATTATTTCTACCTCTCTCTACGTCGCTCGTCTCCTGCTGGAAATGCGGCAACGTCGTATACCCTGTGTCCCTATTTCTGTCTCTCTCTGCGCCACCCGCCTTCGTTCGTGACGCGCACTAAGATGATTGCGGGAAACCGCCTAAAAACCGCAATCAGGACGACTGGTACGTGAGGGTCTGGCCTCGCTCCCGGTCCCGTTGCACCTCCAGATCTAGTGTTTGGTTCTACAATGTACTGAGTCACAGTAGTGGGTTGAACAATAATTTGTTATTATTTTAAAATAAAGCAACATACTTGCAGCCGCATTGCAGCCTTCTCTTTTTTTCCCTAATACTTGTGCCAAGTTTCCATTACTAGCTTATTACGAGTTTATTAACGTTGTTGTTGTTGTTGCTTTAGGGCGCGCCGACAGGTGTTTATTAAGAAAACCAAAAATAGTCAATTGTCGAGGGCGCAATTCGTTGCGCTAACAAACCTAAAAATGTGTCGGGTATTCATTTTTGTGTCGAGCGACTTCCATATGATCTACCACGTACGTGGAATGTGATTAGATCATTAGACAATCGGAATTATTACTGTGTGAGTCTCAGTTCGAACGGATTATTTTTTTTTTATTTCATAGGCGAAGTTTTTACGCATCATGTTATTCCAGAATAAAAGTCAATGCGGAAGGGAAATCCAATGCAGATTTCTTCACACCAGAGGCCGTTCGCCACTAATTAGTGAGGTACGTACGGTTGGCATCCAACCCTTTCCAGAATGTCCGTTGAGAAGCAGCTGTTCTCAGCACCCTGAGCTCATGCGCGGTGCCTGCCCGTTGCCCCCAAATTAGTAAATTGTTCATGAAAGTTGTGTCTACAAAACCGTGCATTACGACTGAAATCAATAGCTAGTTTTTTCACTGACCTCTTTTCCATTTCCCATGCTACTCGCAATTCATTATTATGTATAGCAAACTTGTTATTTTTTCACACCCACCATTCTCTTCATTTCCTTCTTGTTTTCCAATGATTACTAACCTAACTCCTTTAGGCATAACATTTGATAGTAGTAAAACACATTGTAGAAACACTAAGGAAAGATTTAAAATATTTCATTCATTGGAGAAAGTGATGAAGGTGTGTAGCAGAGAAGTGAGGGAATTGGGTTAACAAACTTTGGTCATACCGTTACTTGAATATGGTGATGTAACATGTGACCAACATTTTTTTTTTTTTTTTTTTTTTTTTTTTTTGTATCAAATACTAGAGTTTGAGGGAGGTGCTAAGAAGGGATGCTATATTTGTCTTAGGAAATTATAGCAGAACACCATAGAGCTGTAATGGATTTAATTGTATAACGGGAGGAAGACACGATGATAAGGGTGTTGGGAGTGTACTAGGCTATATTCGTGATGAGGCGTGGAAAAATATTCGCGGAAGAACTAAGAGTAGTGCGTGGAAGGGAAAAGATGGCCATAACCACAAGTTGGCATTCAATTTCAGTCATAAGGGTGTTTTTTTTTTTTTTTTTTTTTTTTTTTTTTTTTTTTTTTTTTAGTAACAGAGTGTGGTATTGGAATATATTACCAAGGTAAGTGATAGTGATGAATAATTTACCAAAAAGGCTGAAAGAATTTAAAATTTGTATAGTGCAGAATTATGCGGGTTCGATAAAGAGAAATAATAATGAGTGCGGAGGGAAATTGCCACTGGGGCATGTGCTCCATCTAAATTAAATTAAGT
Source organism: Vandiemenella viatica (assembly GCA_031002005.1). Classification (NCBI taxonomy): domain Eukaryota; kingdom Metazoa; phylum Arthropoda; class Insecta; order Orthoptera; family Morabidae; genus Vandiemenella; species Vandiemenella viatica. The sequence continues at coordinate 183,211,452 of JARYHS010012519.1, forward strand.
ATCAGGTACATAGTAAGTCTTCGGTAAACTTAAGAGGTTTCCCCCCATCCAACGCATTTACTTGATATCAGTAATTTGGTCTCCATACCATCCTCCCATACTCTATCAGGAGTCCGAACTAGATTTCTAGCCTGGCCTCCGTACTCCGTCCACTTAGGATTTTGAAACATCGGCGTGACAAGCCTCTCGTGGCATGTTTCGTATAGATCAGACTGCCTCTGGGTCAGCCAGAGCACGGTGTTTCCTCTGCTGGCGGGACGGCCACGGGCGCACTGGCTGACGTCATCACAGGTGTGTCTGACATCTCGCTGAACCCTCGCCTGCTGACCGACCTGGGCACCCCCGAGGCTGGCTTCCTGCTGCCTGCCGTCTCGCAGTCCAGCGTCTGCGTGCTGGTGCCTCGGGCGTCGCTCCTCGCCTTCTACAAAGTCGCCTTTCGCGCCTTCAGCACAGAGGTGCGTCAGACCCATGCAGGGTCTTAATTTATATCTTCTGATTAATCAGTCAAAGTATGATGGAGAATAAAAATTTGGGCCATGCAACCAATAGCTAGGAGATACATAATAGCAGTTCATTGACTGTAGCAACAAGGTTTCAATTGTTATCTTGATTGCCAGGGTGGTACCGCGTCAATTTATCGAAACCTGACGTTTCAGCCTTCATTCTGTGGCTTCCTCCAGAGGACAAGAAAGTCACAGAACGAGGGCTGAAACTTCAGGTTTCGATAAATTGACGCGGTTCCACCGGGACAACGAAGATAACATCGACAATGAAGTCTCTGCATCCACTTGATTGGTTGAGCAATCCTCCCATGTTAGAGCTGGTTATCGTAGAGCAGCCTTTGCCAACCTTTTACAATGGCGGCCCCCTTAGAGATTAGACTATGGTCGCCAAATACCAATTGGAAATCGGCTAAACTAGAAGTGTCATTTGCTAGCTTGACTTGTATCTCCCACATTGTGGCCAGAGATCGCTTGTTCTCACGGATCCATTTATGGCTATGTAATTATTAATTTTATTTTTATTTTGTCCGCAGACCCCTTAGGATAAGTTCGCTGATCCCACACTGGGAACTCATGTCGTAGAGGATACAGAGAACTAACGGTTCCGCATAACCGAGTCTCGAGGGCTAGCTGTTAACGTTAAAGCCTCACATTCGGGAAGGCACCTTGCCAGGCTCAAAAATTTCGTTTTTCCATGGTTTCAAGAAATCACTCCAAGAAAATTCCGGAATGGATATTTAAAAATGCCATAGACTAGTATATCTCAGTCTGCTGTTCGCGGAACAATAAAAAAATTATTAAGTAAAAATTGTTTACATTAAATGAACACAATACTCATAAAAGGCTATGGGAAGATATAAGCTATAAATGAAACTTTGCAAAAGCCATAAATATTTCAACCACTCGTCAAAAATCCAGCATATTGATAGTGTAATAAATTACGCTTCCAGGTGGAGTCAAAGAAATTAAGTTAATGACCATTTTATGGCGTTCTTTTGTAAGTGTAGTTCTTAAATTCGTACGTGCTGATAACAATTGGCAGGAATCGTTAAAATATACATACATAACCGTCGTAGCATGTTCAACAAAAACCAATGAAGCTTTCCATAGTTTTGGTACAAATTAAGCGTCTCACAAATTATACAACCAGAAAAGGGATTCGATAGTGGGACCACCATATTCTCAGTAAAAAAACTTGATTAAAGAAGTGCCACACGTTTCAGTGGCACCGAATAATAAAAAAAAATCTAATTCTTCCCACGAAATGTTGACACTTTCGCCAGTAGCTATGAGACTTACAAACTTGTAATCTCAGAAAAGTTTCTGATAAATGGATGTGAATGAATCATTAATTTCTTAAATCCACGGTACATATTTTCCGAACATGATCTGCTTTCACTAAAATAAGGGTATTGCTAAACGTTAAATCTTCTGCAATACAATAAATAATCTCCCTCTTTTCAGTAAAAATCAGTGTGCATCGAATTTTAGACCATTATAACTCAATGACATCCTTTTAATTAAACAATGAAGATAGAAGGAGAGAAAACTAATATCTCCATTCGACGGGGTGTCCGTGTCGACCGAGCGAGCATTGACACTTACCATACTTGTGGATCCGTCCTAGCACTTACTGTCGGCTGAGGTTTTAGGTTTTCAGTCGGCATCTGTAAGTACCTAACTAGGATAAAAACACACAGAGACTAATCTGACTTAGAACCAGGACGTAGGTACCCCTTGGAATCATATCGAGAGTTGTGACTACTTGATTAGTACAGAAAACTGGTGTATGGAATTATTAGATCGATAGGTACATAAATCAGAAGTTTCCGATACTGGAAATGGTGGATCATAGGATCCAAAATGGTAGCAACTGCTTTCTGAGCCATCGGGGGGGAGGATGATATAAATGCCTAAAAATGGCCAATTTGGTTTGTAACAGGTTTGGCCTACGGAAATTCACATCGCGAACTGAGTTGGTGGCGCTATCGTCAAAAAGCGTTCCCGGCTCTGAAAGTGGGAAATCCGCTTCTTTCACTGGCTGAATATTATGCCGTTTGGACGAGTACCTCACATGCTAAACAGCTGAGTCCCTCGTGGTCAAGACGTGGATGTCGAGATCTCACAGTAAACTACAACTCTAGCCACGTTGGGTGCTCGCTTCGGTTATAGCGGCGTGTAGTTTCACGCCGTTGCGCTTGCTTGAAAGCAAACTGCGTTTTTCACAGCTAAAAATCTATTTTATAAAATAGCTACCTGCTACAGGGGTATGTTTTCATTAAACCTACTCTATACTCTAAACACACTAAAATATTTTTCATAAATCTAGTATTCAAAAAATTGCCGTGGGTGAAACTGTACTACCTACATAAATAAACAACGAATTTTATAAAAAGAAAAGCGGAAGTGAACCATCAGGATACACGTGCTGTTTTTCATCCAAACTAAGATCTTAACTTCCACGATTGATATAAAATGAATTGCAGTAGTGGCTCAACAGACGCTTTAATTAAAAAGGCAATAGCAGTAACTTCTGTTGTGGGAAAAGAAGAGAAAATATCCACATTACATCGCAGAAAGGTACGAAACATTAGGTCAGATTACTGAAACACTATTCTAGAATAGTTTAGTCTCCAGTTATCATTTTGTTGTTACATAAATAAATGTTAAAGTTTACGGTGTACCACATTATCACTATGCAATTGATTCTAAATAATGTTCACTTATGTATATTATTATAAATTTTGATTATATTTATTGTTAATATCATTTAATTGTGGGTGCCATTGAAAATAATTCATAGTTATAACAAATACCTTTTGATACTTAAATTTATGAAATTAACCAGCAACACATGACAGGCGGTATGATTTAACATTTACATGAATTTTGGACCAAGTGAAGTTAGCAAATTCTCAAACTAGTTGTTGATTGAACAAATTTCTCGATAGTATCGTTAAACAAACAGTTTTAACGAAACAATATACATGAATTTACTTGACGTTAATTGAATTGATAATCAAACAAGAATAACTAGCACATCATTTACAAACGATATTCACTAGTGCGGAAACGTTTTTTCTGGATGATTGGCCGAGAAAATAAATACAATTTCTACTATAATTAATAACAATTCTTATTGCCGTCCCCGTCCGGGCATCCAGATTTGGGTTTTCCATGGTTTCCCTAAATCACTACAGGCGAATGCCAGGATGCTTCGCATGTCTTGTCCCCAGTCCTTTCCCGCCTCTACGTAATGCCCTCAACGTCGACTTCTTTCACAACAACTTCTTAAAGCCACAAAACTGTTTTAGGACCACTTATCTTGTCAGATGAAACGGTTGACCTCAAATCTCTGGCAACTGATGCTATGAGACAGCGAGATGGTTCAGGCAGAAATGTGAATTTCGCTTTTACCGCAAAAACGATGTATTACACTAACTTCTTGCTTCGCTCGCATACTTTAATAGCGCTTTACAAACCACTCAGAAAGATGTTACAGCTATGCTAGTGTCTCGTAGCTGTAATCGTTTTGTCAATTTGAGATATGACTAAAGTGATATTCGGCAGCTACGTATGTAACAATTCTGCCAGTATGACCACGAAACACAGTCGTCATACCTTTAACACGGATCTAGATATAGTTTCCGCGACACTTACAGGATTTGGCTTCTCTGATAATAATTTGTTTAAGTATATTCTGTAAGACGAGCAGATATAACGAGATTGAAAAACAATAAACTAGTTTTTTTCCTTGTTTCTCAAAAAGCTAGTCATAATTTCTTACCTGCGTTTCATATAAAATCGTAGAAAATGTAATTACTTTTAAAAATAATTATAAAAGAGTAAGTTGATAATCAAAAAATTCACAGATACACTGAAATGTCATCAAATATACAACATAATCTAGTCACCTATCCAAGTACAGCTAATTATGGCTTATTTCTTCTTGAAAGGGGATTCCTTTACAACATACCAACTTTGTGTAATGCATTTGGCAAAGAAAGGGAATTTAGTCGACGTGAGTTGAATTACTTTCACAGTTAATTTTCAATTACAACACAAAGTGACGCAGTAGTTCCTGAGGAATTCAGTACGAATGCTAGATACATGAACACGCAATTTGTAATCAATTCGATATAACATTTAAACCGTTTCACATCCCTATATGATTGAATAGCTCTCAGTTGCCTAGTTAGAGAATTTATTTTCCGTTTAGAAGTGTTTTAAATCAAACTAAATAGGTTTCGATTTTATGGGATTTTGAGGGATGTTTCTGACGATTTAAATCCGTGCATATTAGTTCGGTCATGCGGCTGGACACAAATTCATCGTGGGCAAATCCTCTGCGTTTCAAGCTGTAATCTCTCTGAAAGTGGAGAGTTATATTTTCGACAGATTCGTTAACATCAACATGTGACCTTCCCAACCTTAACTTAAATTCGTTCATCGTGCAAATATTCAGTTTATTGTAGTATTGTCGTATTTGATGGAAGAAATTTTTTAATTACTTGCAAACATGGCTATCAGTTTTTGTTTTGTTTAGAAATCTGTCAAAGTTTATTTGCTTTAGATATATGTTTAATATGTACTCCAAAATTGTCTAAGAACCACTAATTTAGATTAAAATGGTGTTAGTGATGGCTATTGTTGTACGAATCTGGAAAAAGCAACTGCCTCAAAGTGACAGACAATTAAAACTGAAAACTAGGCACAATCGAAATATTTCTCTAATTTGTTGCAGTATGTTCTGAAAGTTTCATTTTTTACTTCCATTTAAATCTAACCAAAATAGATAAATGAGGTATCATTCTAAAAATTAAGTTTTCCGCTGGGGTCACCTCACATTTTAAGAAAGGAACTTTTTCTAAATTGAACTCTTAAAGAGCAAAAATATCAGTATTTCTAAATTGCGTTTTTTTGAGTCTCGAGTCACTAATCTCCCTTGATAATTAAACAAAATTGATAAACGAGGTATAATTTTAAAGACTGAAGTTATCGTAAGGTCTTCGGTTCCGTTACACCATATTTCAGGAAAGAAATTTTTAAAAATTTGACCCTTAAAGCGCCAAAATATGAATATGTCTACAACGCATTTTTTGTCACCATTCATTTATCTCCCATAATACCTAACCGGAATCGATAAATGAGGTATCGTTTTAAATATTAAAGTATCCGCTTTGGTCACATCATATTTTGAGAATGAACTTTCTACAAATTCCATCCTTAAGGGGCAAAAATTTCGTCATTTCATTTATTTTTTTCCCCTCGCTTAATGTCTAACGGAAATCGATAAATGAGGTATCATTTTAAAGACGAAGATGCCTGCTTTGGTCACACCATATTTTATAAAAGAAATTTTTTGTAATTCGACCCTGTAAGGGCAAAGGTATTAATATTATTTCTACAACGTGTTTTTTTTATTTTTTTTATTACGAGCCATTTATCTCTGTGATTCTTAACCTAAATCGATAAATGTCATCGTTTTAAAGATTAAGGACTAAAATTAGGTAAAATCATAAATTAAGAAATACTTTTTCGGAATTTGATACTTAAAGTGGTAACCTGTATGAAACAGTTCAGAGCCAAGTCCCTAGAATGCAGGAGCAGATATCACAGAGATGTCAATAAACTGTTTTTTATATAATAATTAGCTTTTCGGATATTTTTTTCTGTTACGGAAACATTTTTGTTTTGCTATACTGTTCCAGTGTAAACCACAGTGAGACATATCACAGAGATGTTGATATGCTGTATGTATTTTGTTAACGTTGTTTGTATTCTTTTAAGGTCAGTGACAGTTTATCGTACATACAGAGTGTTTTAAATTTTCCTGTGTTGTAAGTATTCTGATGTGTACCTATTACACTAAACAAATAAATATTTTCTACAAAAGTGCGGTTTTACTTTCCATTATATTACAAGCATTCAACCTCACTATTCATCGTATTTTATTCGTGAAATTTTCTCAATGGTCGTCTAGTTATAATTAACAATAAATAGGCAGTACATTTGTGACAGGTCGTCAATTAATACGTGAGATTTTCTCCAGTTTTTAAGACTGTTTCACGATACTAATTAGAATCTGAGCTATTCTTGTGATAACGTTCATAGAAATAAATGAAGAATTAATGAAGGCTAATGCTTTTTTTTATGGTGTCTGAGGCCATACAACCAATTAAACAAGTCATTATTTGTGATCCAGTTTTTTATTTTCAATTTTCTAACTAGGTTTACACACCACAGGACGGTCATGACATTCACAGACACAACACTTAAACGTACATGCCCGAAGACGGACTCGAAGCGCTTACCTTCGTCACGCGTAGCTAGCATTCTAGCTCCTAGCCTACCGAGGCCGGCTAATGCTTTCTTCTTGAATGACAGAATTTCCGTACACTACAGAACTGACCAGGTCTCGAGGAAGCAGCTTACGAGGCTAGGTGGTACTGATGAATCTTTTGCAGGTGTGGCTGGTGCTGGCCGCCTGTTTCGTGGTGTCGGTGTGTTTCTGGTACGGCCTATACCGGCTGCAGTTGACGCCATACTCACGGCGCAGTTGGTTGTCGAGTGTCGGTGAGGTGACCGCATTCTTCCTCAACTTGCCCGTGTCTCACGTCACGTTAATGCTGCCCAGCTCCAGCAGGTGTTTCGCGTCATCCTGCCTGCTCTTCAGCCTCATCATGGTCAGTGCCTATCAGGGAACTCTCGTCAAGGTAAGATCGTCTGTGCACTACAGCCTTCTGAACTATCTGTATCGTTCAATAAAACCCAACAAACTTCCCTACTGATGCTGAAATTAATAGTTATGTGATATGTTAATGCCAGTATTTGACGCTAAATATAAATCTAAAATGAAAATAATTAGGAAACACACCAGGTTACGCACCATAAGTTGAAGTATATAATAGTATTCTTTTTTTAAAAAAAAAAAAAAAGAAATAATCAGTACTGTATTTTATGCCATAATCGAATGCAAAAAGATAAAGTTTTAAAAAAGTTTCCGTAGTTAACAGAAAATAGTGTCGTTAGCGATAAAAAGTGTATAACAGAGTGTGGATGTAACTGCACGTCTGACATTTAACATCTGTTGGAGATCGCATATCAACGATGTCTTGATGAGATTAGCTATCGCTGCGATCATTTCACAGAAAATGAGGAATAAAGACGGTGAAACAGCTATTTAATTTTCAATATCAGTAATTAAATTACTCAAAATGTACTTTAAACTTAAAATATTTACCATTTAGAGACAGGTGAAGGTGATGGACATGTGTAATTCTATCTGCAATGCAGTAATATATATATATATATATATATATATATATATATATATATATATATATATATATATATATGTTTAGTTATTTAAAAAAAGAGTGGGTGAAATGTTGTATTTTCGATGAAAACTTCGTCCATAATAGGACTGCGTGAATGAAAGGTAAATAGGGGTGGAAGTCAGAATATATTATGGAGTTTTAAGAAATCATTCCACGATACAAGTACAACTAGGCACAATCGTGACAAGTGTAATACATTAACCCTCATTAACTTGTTTTAGGATGCGACAGTCTGTAATTGGGGCTGTTCAACTAAACTCTCATGGTTTCTGAAATTCTGGGACTAAGATATTGACTTTGCGATTGGAGAATAATGTGAAACAGCGTTATCAGCACCTTACAGGATTTGAAACGGGCCTCATTGTTGGTATCCATTTTGGCTAGTCAAACCGTACAATATACAGATTTGAAGGGTATTCGGATATGAGAATGGCCTGATGCAGGGCTCTATGGGAACGTTAGGACGGGTATACTTGTTGTCAAGATGTCAGTCGACCACAAGAGAAGTCCGAGAAACAAGTAATGGTGTCAGGGGCTCATTTGCCAAGGCTAGTGAGCGTGTGTGGATAGGTGTGCTGACGAAATAAACTTAAGGAATTTCAGTTCTACTCGAATCGTCTCTTCTGTTCGTCTGGCAGCTTCACTCGAACCTCACCGTTGGGCTGTTTGGGCTGATGATTGACACCACCGTGGACTGACGGTCACAGACCGAAGGTCAGAAAATGATCTATGTTCTTACTACATGAAGGAAGGCGAGACTTGCAACGGAACAGTTTATTGGCCTCGAAGACTGAATAATACAGTTGATAACGTGCCGCAAAGTGGATTCCAACTGTCTCCAATTTATCTAAGCCCTCATATGATAGTTAATGAATCTCTTACTGCAAACTGTAATAGTTAATTGGTTGGCAGATGGTCGCTCAGGATGGGAGGTGCATGGGAGGGTGGCAGGCTCTTAACAGGTGGCTATCGAAGTACGCATGACTACACTCGCCGACTGCCCGACAGTATAGACCACTCCTTGATCGCATGTACTGCCCAAGCCGCCTCGACTGACCTACAGTTATGAAGGGGACTGCACTCTGAGGTTTAACTGCTAGCATGCAGATTCCTGGCTAGTCACTGCTCGAGCGCACTCAGCGTCAATTATCGCCGATTGCCAACAGCGCGACGACTGAATATTCCTATAATTCCACAAATACTAGTGGTCTTCAAAATGACATTTACAATGTAATCCATCCAAAATTCTGTGTCATCCCGCACCATTGGTCGGAGAGTAGCAGCAACAGGAACAGTGAATATCCGTCTCGTACGTAAGCTGTCGTTAACACCACAAAACAAATGGAACAAATGGCTGCATCTGGAGTTGTGCCGTCACCGACAGTCATGTAATGCTGATCAATGGCGTCGCATTGTATTCTGCACTACCTCTGATGAACATAGTCGGCGGGTATGGTGGCAACCTTTGGAGAGGTCACATTTTGGAGAGGCTCAACAGTTTTACTCGTGACGTAATGGTATAGAGAACAGTCAGGTATGACTTCAGCTGGTTGTGACTAAGGCAACTCTGACCGCACAAAGGTGCGTCACGGACATCTTGCGTCCTCATGTTTACCACTCATGCGACAATTCTCATCCGCACACGGCATCTGTAACAATGACAGTATGCCGAGGTACTCCAGTGGCAAGCAATATACCCAGTCCTATCCCCGATAGTATATGCGTGGAACAAGTTTAAACGTCAACTCTGTCCCAGCGCCAGTAACTGTGAATTAAAGGTGCAATCATCACAGTTGTGGGTCTCAGGAGAGGATACAACTGCTTGATGACACTCTCCCCAAACAAATCACAGCATTCATCCAGAGGGAGTGCAGTGATCAGTGTCATGTTCTCTGTAAACTTGATTGGATTTTGTGATCTCTGAAATAAAATCACATATCCTCAAAATGCACGATCTTCAACTCTTTTCGTCCTCTCCTTCTGGGCACAGCGAAACACTCGAAAACTATCTAAAGTTAAGATAGGTGGGGAAACCCATCGTTCAGCCATAGTGTTGTAGTTTTATCAAGTATCAACAACGAAAATGAGGAAACCATTGTAGGTGAATGACAGACGCGAAGCACAAGTGTGATATACCGAAGTAAAATAATTTACTTAGGGTAGATGAACATCATACACTGTAACTGTTGCACACTCGGTTTCAGAATTAACGCAGGGATATCGCTCGTAGGTAATCCTTTTCTGGTATCTGTCATGAGTGTCCTGATGGTTGACAGTTGCTGATCTCACCTGAGCACGAGCCCGAGATCGACTCCCTGGAGGCGCTGGACGCGTCGGGTCTGTCGGTGGCGGTGTCCAGCAGTATGATGGAGGGCATCTTCTCCGGAGTGGACTCACCACTGTGGCAGCGACTGGCCAGCAAGACCATGATCGCGCCCACCTACTACCTCAACAAGGGGCTCTTCGTCGACAGGTGAGAACGCCTGCTACAGGCAACAGGCATCTGATGACACATATCTCTTATAGCCAATAGTGTACACGAGACATTACAAAATACAAACGCAGGGTGATGGGTGAGTGGTAACGGACTGGCTTCGCTTTCCGGAGGTCTCGCATTCGAATCCCCGTCCAGCCATACAGATTTGGGTTCACCATGGTTTCCCCAAATCACTCCAGGCTATTTTCGTGACGGTTGCTCCTAAAGTCTATTGCCGATTTCCTTTCCGTTCCGTGCACCCAAACCTTTCGCGCCTCTAATGACCTTGCCGTCGACGACGAGTAAAGCCAATATAAAAAAAAAAATACCACAATTGCAAATAAAAGTTATGTGTGGCTTTTGCGTAAGATATTATTGTGATTTTTTATTGGTGTTGTTGGACTTTTTCTTTTTTCGCTTATTAATTACTTAATATTTGTTTAATTATTACTAACAATAGTAATTATTACTTCAATAATTTTTGTCGCAATAGACTTACTGTTTACCTCTGTCTAGCTGAAACAGACTGAGGTCATGTAGTTATTCATATTTAATGGTTTAAATATTACTATTGGTCATTCCGATTCCAGAAAATAATTCACTGTTCAAATTTTCTTTGGAAGTTTGTTTTGTGTGTGAAACAGCTGTTTTATAACAAGCGCTCAGTCAATATAGTCATCTGGTCATTCCTACAGCGAGTTGAATCGACTTTGAATTCTTGATTTTCCCAATATAACGCGACTTTTTGAAATTAGGAAAACTGTTCATTTTTGTACTCTATTTCATCTCAAGGTAAAAATGAAGAATGCATACAAAGAATCCACAACCGTTCTTCAAAGAACGGTCACTATGACGATCTGAAGCCTACTGAACACCCGAAATCGTATTTTTTTCGTTAGTAGAGTAAAGAAGTGAACCTGGCGGAGTTTTAGTACGGAACCAGATTCGTTTTCGCGTCTTATTTCCAACCTTGCCTTAAATTTGTAGATGTTGCTTGTAATCGTTTAGTAATTAGCTATCAAATAATTCCAATGTTTAGATAACAATGGGTTTTCTTGACAATGTCGCCGAGCTGAACCAACAAAAACACGGATGTGAAAACAATTTGGATTAATGTTTTTCATTATAAAAACCTATAAGATATCAACAATATACGATGAAACAAGTCAAGAGCAATTTTTATATGTTCGAACGATGAAACATATGAGGGGTTTCTTTGCTGTTAACCGTGTTACCCTTAGTATGCTGAACTTTGTATATCAAATAAATTAAGCGATTTGGCCACAAACGACTGCAAAACAAAATTTCAACATTTCCTTGTTAATCTTATTTAAATGATATGTTACTAATGCTTATTCTTACTGATTAGAACTTTCTCTTTAAATATCAATTTATTCGTATTTATTTACAACCACTCATTTATATACAATTTGCTGCACTTTTGTCAAATTTGTTCCCGCTTTCAAAGCCAGACCAACTGCTACTAACTCCTGTGTACTCCAGAAAATACATTCGCACACTCGACCGTAGGCTGCCCACCGATCCAGCTGTCCACAACTCACACCTATGTGACAAAACAAAATACTCTTATCATGGAAGCGTAGATAAAAAATTATACTGAGTTTCGCAAAGATTTTATACACTCTACACCTACATCTACATCACAAATAGATAACAGTAGTTATTCAAGGAAAAGAGCAATCACATCTCCCTGATAATGATTTCTGAAAGTCGCTGAAAATCAAAGACAAACAACTGTTTACTACCTTACTAGCTGGTGCCCACCAATTCGTTCACGTTTATCATGATTTTTTTTCCACTAAGCATTTCCAGGATACAAAGTAGTCTATGTTATTCCCTTTAAAACCAGCAACCTGCCAGTGAAAGTCTCGTCAAAATCGGTTCACACACTGAATATGTCGCATACAAATGATTTATAATTGTTAACAGCTGAAAAAGCAGAAAAATTGTTGCATTCTAGAACATCATTCAAGAACATTTTAATACATTCAAAAACATTTCAGTTCATTCTAAAAAAAAAACTCCAAAGATTTTCTGAATGCCTTGGTGGAAATACCCTAGCTTGAACACTTTCCACCCCCCACCCCCCCATAGCTACCGACATGCAACTACCATAGTGCACGATGGAACACTCGAGACTACTACCACACACAAACACCAGTGGTTTACGCTTGGTAGTCGTGGATGCAGAGCGATATATATGGACACTCACGTCTATAAAGATATCGAATTGGTGTATGCACTGGCGAAAGGTTTCGATACCGCACTGGTGGCTTTGTCTGACAGGAACCTGGCGGTAATCCCAGAGTCCGACGCTCCTGAGGGCCGGGCACACAGGATGAAGGACTGCCTGGCTGCCTATCCGACGGCCTATGTGGTGCCCAGGGAGTCGCCCTACAAGGAACAGTTCGGAAAGGTCATCGGCAGACTTCTCAACGGAGGACTCGTCGAGTATTGGACTCAGGACACGGTGAGATAGTTTGTGGAGGGGGGACGTACTCTTTTTCCAGATTCAGTTATCTTCTTGTCATTTCCAGTTATAAATTTTACGTTGTATGTTGACTGTTTATGTTTCGAGGAAAATAGTTTCGACGCGCAAGATAATTAGAATCTACAAAATTATCAAAGGAAACTATTGTGAACTACTTATCACGAGATTAAACACAGAAACCGGTCTATTTCCGGCGATTAGATGGGCAATTTCATATACGCTAACGTACATGTGGAGTCATCACTGAAGTAAAAAATCTAATACATTTATTAACGATCAGATATTAGGGATGGATGAAGAAACTGGACCACAAAGTAGGAAGGAGTTCTTAACAACCGACCACACATGTAAACATGTCGGGTACTGTTTTGCCTAGAAAAAGCTGTTGTGAACTGTTGATAATTTAAACTAGTATTTCAACATAATGTTCGTCTTGGACTTAGGAAACCGACGAGGTTTGCCGATTTGTCTCAGTAAACGTAAAGGAACGACAAATCAGTTATTGCTGTTCAGCGAAAGGCTTGTGGCATGATGTTTTGCTCGAAAGTAAATGTGCTAAATTCTTTAATGTTTAAATAACAGAACAGGGAAAATAACCTATCACTCACTAAAGTTGAAGCCTGGAGTACTGCGACGAATATACGTAAACACACGAAACGAACAGAAACGTACAATATTTCGGTTTAAAACCAAAACAAGAAAAACAATTAGAAACTCTAAAAAGTAATATAACATAAGATAGGAACATACGGGACAAATGCAGGAGACGGCAGATAGGCAACAAAGGACAAGCATAGTGTTCATTTTCTGCGTTTGTCCCGCATGTTTCTATCTCAAGTTCTATTAATTTTTCTTTCCGCCGTTTTTCGTTATTTGAGAGATGGGTTATTTTATCTATCCTTTTGTTATTTATATTGCCTAAAATCTGTTTCCTTTTCATCACCATCATTGTTCATCAATGTTTGTGATTTTGTCTGCCCCCCCCCCCCCGTTCGACATTCAGAATGCTACAGAACCCACCTACACGGAATCGTTTGTTTAAATAGTAACTATCCAAATTTAAATTTGTCTCTCTCAGAAGTATTGATATATTGATAGTGAAACTGCGTCTTCAGTCTGTTCGTTTGCAAACTTTCTTCTGCATTGATTCTTGGCTGCCCGAGTGACGCCGCGTCATATTTCTTGTAGCCGACGTTACGACCACCTTTCTATGGTCTTCTCCCAGGGCAGAACTGCCCTGGAAAAAGACCTTGAAGCCTACGATTACATTTATTCTCCATTGTTGTCTGTAAGTTAAATGAATAATACGATATGAGCTAAGGAACTTTCTGTTGTCCAAATGCTAACTAAAACTATATCAGGCCTGAAGAAATAATGTGCTGTTGAAGAGACCTGTTATTCTATCTGGGACTGGAGCAAGTCTTTCAGACGTATCTAATCGTGTGACTTGTTTGCCCGCACAGCTGCGACGACTGACGAGGTCCTGCGTCTCTCCCAGCTCCCGAATGACGGCGCTGAGTGTGGAGGACCTCAATGTAGCCTTCTACACGCTGGTAATAGGGCTGGCGCTCAGTGCAGTGGTATTCGTCGCTGAGACCATCCACAACGCCCTGCTCATAGCAGCTCGCCATGGCAGACACGTCACTGCTGCTTAACGACTGCGAAGAGAGATTTCAGATGAACGAGTTTCGAGTCACTACGGCCATTCTGAATGACATCACTGATAGTCACAAGGGCTGTCTAGAATTTTCCACCTAGCATCCACGAATATTCATTTTCGTGCAGTCATTAAACATGCTGCTTAGTTGTAAAAGCACTTCAAATTTTGAGAGCTTCACTTTTTTCCTAATTTCAATTTCATCTATAGATCTGTTGTACGAAATTGAGTTATATCTTTGACTTATGTTACCTTTTGGTTATAGTTTTTATATATTTTTTAAAAGCAATCGACGGTATTACATAGAAGGGAGTGGCGTATGGATCGCCGAAGATATATATTAATTAACAACTTATTAAAGAATCCAATAAAGCGAGAACAAGTACATAACATAGGTAAATTGAAATGTAAATTTATGAATTTTTTTGGAATATTTCGAATGGAAGTTACATATTTTTGGAAAGTATCGTAAGAGACAGACACAAGGTAGAAGCCGTTTTTGGACCCCATTTTATGACCCTCTGACGTCACTAGCCGATCTGCTGACGACTAAAATTGGGAAGTAGTCATGCAACCATCGGAAATAAAATCTATGCTTTAGAAGATAGGTGTACGCTAATGTCTCTGATTTTGTACACGAGAGCCCATATGGCAGAAATGGTAAACCAGAGCCAGGAGCCTACAGTTTGGTCGAGGAAGAAAGTGAGCATTGTTTGTCGATATTCCTTTCCTTAGCCAAGAAAATATAAAAACCCTTAGTAACCTAGGATCTCTCTCAGTGTGTCTCTAAATTATCTAAGTTGCACCAGTAACGAATAAATGTCTTTTATAAAAGTGTAACGATAGATGTCAACCCAGCTAAACATCAATTAAGTCATATTATTTTCTCTCTCTTCCACTTATTTTTCTCTCTCAAGTGCTTAATTTTATAAATATTCCAGTCCATTTCTCATAAATGTGTTGATACTTTCATAAATCAATACAAAAAAAGTATTAACATTCACCATTCATGCAAGTCTGTAGGTTCACCAAGAAGCTGGTTTTATGAAAATGAAATTATAAAATTTATTATAGCTGTCAAAATTATGTTTGCCCATTCAAAAAATCAAATGCTGTGATTAATAATGAATAAAGAGATTTAAAAATATAATGTTTTATTGTAATACTCCTCTCATCTTAACAGAGAAGTTAAATTTTGGGATGTGTTTCAAGCCTCTATAATATATGCAATCTTCGGTAATGAAATCCGTTAACAGTATCTATTGCAGTCTAGGAAGTCAGAAATTGCTGACAAGGATGGAAACAAAGAAACAGCTAACATCTTTACTGGGGGAGGGGGGAAAGGGGAGGTTAAAAAGGGTACAATATTTTTCAGCAAATAACATAAAATTAAAATAATGAAAACTAGTTACATGAAATGATTTAAATATTTTCAGACATCAAATGTGGACAAAAAACCAAATTTATATATAATTGATGAATTCGCGCAGATGTGTCATTTCCCGTATTATGTTGATCCAGAGATCCTTCAAATTGTTAATGCTGGCCCACAGAATTAGTGACATTATTGGAAACTGACTTTGGATTTACTGTTGTTGTAAACAGAGGGCTGCAATTAGCAGCAAGTGTATACTTGTGAGACAATGTGAGATCAGTGTCGTCACTCTGCTTTATTAGCAAGCGGGTGACAGCTAATAGTGGTGGCTTAATTATCGTTAGTCCTCTCCTTGGAAGTAGATCATATAGACATCTTTCCTGTCACTGGCTGGTGGTTAGAATGCCGTGCAGAGACGAAGCTCGCAGTTAAATGTTGGTGAGACTTTTAGGGCATTGGTGCAAAGCCAGTTCTAGTGACATAATGTAAGCCAATATGAACAGCGAGACCACCAGTTGGAGGCAGACTACTGAGCTGATCTAGAGGAATGTAGGGGTAGGGGAGATTCTATTGAAAAGGTAATGCGTAAGAGCAGTTAGATATCTGTTGTGTAGGAGAAGCTTTACTAAAACATCACAAAACATTTGTTTGGTAGATACGCTAGCGAACGAATTTGGAGGCTGTTAAATATGAGGTATGCCTGGAAAGCTGGAAAGGTGATAGGAACTAAGCATTGACTTTATAGCATAAAGGATATGGTCTTCTAAAAATTTAATTTACCTAAGTAGATTGTGCAGGTAGTTTATAGTATTTTTTAAGTTTTATCGCGAATAAATTTTATAATGTTAGTCTATACTGGTCATCTATTGCGGAATGGATAGAACGTAATATATTATTGTTGATGTGGGTGATGTAGAAGTTTGAGGGTAACTAAAAGGATGAAACTGAAACTGTTTTGATCATACAGGTATATAGGTAAAAATTCTTCCGGTGAATAAAGTCTCTACTGAGCAGTTGCTGCAATTAATGAAATTGGGTAAAGCATGTCACTGCCATATATTACGATCATATATTAATAACAATGTATTCATTTATTTGTACTAAGAATTATAAGTATAAAATACTAATCCAGTATGCGGCGCCTTGCACACTTAAATACACTAGCGAGTTTAAAAGAAGAAAGTAATTGCAGTATTATATTCGAAGTTGCAACAGTCAGTAGATTTGTAGGTGATCAAGGGGGGAGGATATAAATTAGGAACAGCTTGAAACGGATACAGTATATCACATTCACACGAGAAAGGATTTTGTGGGGAAATTTATTGGATTCACAGCAACTGGAACCAAGTAGGAGACTATTGGATAGAAGGCCACATTCTCTGAAGCGAATATTCTTAATATTACATGGAGGGCTGGAGATCAGGGCAATATGCACACCCGTACGTGTACAGATGTCGACCGTGGTCCCACCATATGTGGTGCGCTACAACTGCCGTTTGGTTATTGGCCCTCTCCGGTTGCTCGACTTCTTATGCATTTCCCAGTGGAGTTCGGGCTAAGTCAATTTCTTCCAATCCGCGTGGACTTGGCTTTATATACGTGTCTCTACGACCTGCGCGCATAGTTTTTCTTTTTCACGACTCCGTCCCGTTCAAATTTCTTAACGACTACGATGCAGCAGCACTCCAGAAAAGCGTCCATTCCTTTATCTAGCCGGAAAACTTACCCAGAAGTCGAGCAATTGTAACCTTTGAAAATATCCTGCTGAACTGAAGACAGCATTACTGTCTTTAAAACAAACTTTACGACGACGCTTTATTTGACTATGCGCAACTCCTTTAGCTACTTTCTGTTAAAGTACCCGCTCTTCTGAGTGCTATTATCTTTTACTTCTTAATCAAAAACAACTATGTTGCAACTAACTGAGATTAACAGAAAGGCTGCGGAATAAGCGACGACGTTTCTGGCAAAAAAAAAAAAAAAAAAATTACTGTTTGTGAAAATTGCAACGCTAAGACATGACTACAATGAAAATTATTTCACAGATTAAGGACATGGAAATACTCAACTTATTAAAATTACGTAACTGTAGTTGCAATTTGGCTGTGAAAATTCAGTACAGCATGAAGTCACGGCATCCTGCAATCAGCTCTTC
Organism: Vandiemenella viatica; assembly: GCA_031002005.1. NCBI lineage: Eukaryota > Metazoa > Arthropoda > Insecta > Orthoptera > Morabidae > Vandiemenella > Vandiemenella viatica. Next base: position 183,229,470 of record JARYHS010012519.1, read on the forward strand.
TAATCGTCGTGGCAAGGAATCAAAGACAGTTTTGATATGCTGCGTGGAGAACAAACTGCCGCTAGGTTGGTAGGTGCATCAACATAGCACCCACAGTGGTGTCAGGAGATCTCACACAAACAAGTTGCCGACCGACCACATCCTCGAGATGTAAGGTCGAGCGAACGTGCAGGCTAGGGAAATAATGGTAAACGTCGTTCTTCGAAGAAAATTGTCCTGTTGTAATATGGCATAATCAAGAACCATGGATTTCGCACAGAATTATGACAGATGACAGCTGCCAGTTTGTTAAGGGAGCGATTCCAAGCACTTGGATGTCTGACGTCATATAACGTAATTTACAAAATGAAAACAAACTGTCTCTGGAGGAATCTTTTCATCCTACTAACACCGCTGAATGAATTTACTAACTTCACAAGAAAAGATAATTTTTATCTGATGTGGTTGTTAGTGAGGTATATCCAACTAATTATACGGTTATTTTTATGATTTAATTTTTTTCATTAAAACTGTATAAAAATCTTTCCATACGACGTGTGTAACTATCGACAATATATATATATATATATTTCAGGTACTGACAAATTTAAGAAAAGAGAAATATCAGCACAGTTTGGTTCCTTCAATTTATCGCATCTGGATGCTTCGTTTGTTAAAGTCAGTTTTTTAAGGCAATACGAAGTACTATTAGACCATTACAGTCTCATTTCCTTTGTGACGGTCGCAGATTTTCATTGATTTAATTCTCTCTTTCATCTCGCGTCGGGTTTTGTACTTGCTTTTATTCGCGGTCTAAATTAAATGTGATAATGTTTTACGGTATATAACTGTAAAAACATAAGGAAAATCAGCTGCTTAATTGGACTCAAGTTTCGATTAATGATTCTCAGCGTCCTTTGCTGGTATTTCATACGAAATGTTCCGCTTATCGCAGAGACATAATTTACTACATCGAATTTAACTTTTTTGCTGTTGATTCAATTTATCCACGCCAGAGGAGATGGAGATGCATGTTGTGCTAAATCCTCTTAACCCAAGGAGTTTATTACAGGCCGATGTTATCTGCGTTAATTTCCGTCTGTGGTAAGATAGTTCCGCATCGTCGACTTTTCAAAAACAGAGAGACTAATTTTGCGATCAACCCAATTTTCGATTTTAATTGCTTTACCGATTTAAAAGCAATTCGGAGCGAAATCCAGCCGCAAAGAATAACTAAACACAGTTTTTGCGTTACCCGTCTGCTGTCAATAATACGTGCCCGTATGTAATTAAAAATCTTGATTTATGACCTGCCAGAAAATGCAATTTCCTGTGCCCTGATGATCAATCGAGCAAATAAATAAAACACTTAATTATCTGTTGTGCTCGATGTGCCTTTAATTGCTTGAGTAAAGTAAGAAACACTGTCAAATATACCGCACATTTAATCAAGAGAGCAGAGAGACTAAATTAGATAACAGAAACTAATTAATTATTTAAAAATATTTTTGGCTTACTGATGAATCTTATTTTTACAATGTTGATGCCATTGAAGTGAAATAAATGTGCCTAAAGTTATTTTAAAAGCCCACTAGGAGGAATAAATTAAAACAAATGTACGGAATAATATTAAATAGCTCACTGCATGAAAACAACAGATAAATCCAAATTCCCAAGAGAAGATATAAGCATAACGAAAGAATTTTAATAAAGACTTATTGAGAAGCTGAAGCTATAAGAGAAAGAGATAAACAGGGGTATCACACATGTTCTGGACACGAGTTACAAAGGATGGGGCAAACCTTAAAGAAATATGTCAGAGGAACTATTTTTCGTAGTACAAACGAGGAAACCGAAATTTAAAGGTAGTTAAAGGAATTAATAAGGTAACCAAAGAATTATTAGTTAAAAATTAAAGTAATTGCAGTGCCCTTTAAATTTAATGGGTTTTTAAAACAGAAATGGCATTAATACTTTTTTAAAAGTTCTGGGCAGGAGATTCAAAAACTGTAGTGATGTTTCATAAACACTATACTATAAAATAAAATAAAAGACAGCAAGAAAAGTTTTCATATACGGAGCCATATTAAGTAATGACGCAAGAGAAATGGCTCTTCTCAAAAGAAGACTGTCACACTTGGTAATATCGATATGTTTTATAGATGTATCGCTATTAGTTATAGGTTCTAAGGATTGTTATGTAACAGGCCTTAGCATCATTAATAACGCGACCTCTGATTTTCATAGCACCTTTTTTGTGAAAAATTGCAGAGTAATAGACAGTGAATTACTCATAGTACATCAAGCTAGTATATTCCAAAATGTGAATATTTACGTGGTGACAAATTAGGTCCTAAGTCTTTTTATTTTTAAAAAAATCATTAAAATTGTATACTTCACTGATAAAGTATAGACGCGCTACAACATTTGTAGCTATTTGGTTATATGGGTTCCGATTTTTCAGTTTCGCTCTATATCCGTAATCTGTATAGTACTACTGATATTACCCACAAATTAAAATTAGTAACATGGATTCGCCAAATCCGTGTAGCTCCTCTGAGCAGGGACGAAATCAGTATAACCGATTGTAACTGAGCAAATCTCGGTAATAATACCTGAAACATTAACACATGTAGGAAATCGCAGAGTCATCAAAGACATAAGAATTTAGTTTAAAAAATCTGAATTTTAGAAAACAATAAAAAAGTCGTACAGTGTAAAACCTCATTCAATTCCTCAATAGTCACTACACGGTTTCTCTTCTTCGTCTATTAGGAAAATACTGTGGTGAAAACATTTTCAACAAATCAATACATGCCCAAAAAAAATCTGGGACTGCTAGCCAATGTAGAACACATTTTTTTTTAATATATATATATTCGTATCATCAAAGGGTCAAGCGAATATTTAACATTTTAAACGTACTTTCCAACATTTACTTCGAATCTTCCTCAGGTAAGTTTTGACCGAAGTATCCTAACTGAGAGTTATAAGATTAATAAAATGACGCCAGTAGAGGTGGTATAGGATGAGGAAAGGAATTGGTCCATGGCCTTTTTGCAGGAGCCAGAGCCATTTTGGAATTCGTTGGAAACCAAAATCTGGATTGCTGGACGGAGATTTTAAACCATTACCACGCAATACTAGTCTCGGAAGTTTATTCTTTCTCGCTATGTATGTACAAACTATGTATCTTCGTATCCTTTAATAGCGGTTAGTGCTGTACCAATCAATCAAGCTGGCTGAATCTGAACTTCAGATAAAATTAAATGTGTGTTGGATTATTCGGGAGACCCCATCGGGTTGTTTGGTCTGTTAATGGGTATTTCCCCAGTAATACTACCTGGTATAGTGAACATACAACCTTACTTGGAACCCTAACCATTTAGTGTCTAAGTGTACTCTACTTGAACAGGTGCAGAGTAAAAGGTCTATTGAAGCGCCCGGAGAAATTCTGCCCATCCGAAAATTTGCAACGCTCAATAAATCCCTTTGATAAACTCAGCGATGACACCACTCTGAAAGTCTAGTAAATACCGCGAACAAATCAGTGTTATTCGCTTTCATACATTAAAAAAAATAATTTTGTAATATCTCTTAATAACAAATCGCAGGTCTCAAAATTTTGTCTTTCAAAACCAACATTCTGTAATCTTTTCCGGGATGTTGTAGGTCAAACATATTGCACATAAGTATTCAATTAAAATTAAGCTTAAAATAATAATGCGTTATGTATCTGATCATACTGCAGCAGTTGCAAGTTAAATAAGGAAATTATTTATATCTTGGTTTTTTCGCCGCTAGACTTGTTTCGGCTCTCGCGGAGTAATAGAACTTTCGCTGAAAAGCATTTCGCAAGCGGCACTAGAATTATGAACATTCTTTCATCTATATTTATTGATATGATAAACATGATATTTTAATTGAATTGAACTGCAATAGAGCGGATGAACCGACGGAAACTTCCTTAGTCATCTATTGAACCCTTTTTACTATTGTAATCTTATATACTTTCAGTGTAAGTCCTCCACATGTCTACTTTTGCTATTTACAAATTCTAATTTTAAATTCTTTTTACTTTTTGGTAGATTTTGCAACACTCCCTTAGTAATTTACTCTAATCCCTGACTCCCTTATCCACAGAATGACGGTTATCAACATTCTTAACAGTATCGCTTGTGTAAAAGTGTAAAATAATGAAAGAAAGTGTAAATGTTTCTGTGGTTCATGATACCTACACCAGAGACGATAAACATAAAGTCAATAACTGAGACATTGTTTAAGTAATATTTTTTTGATTTTGAGATATTAAGTTTGAGCTACTAAGAGATCTCTAAATGTACATGGAAACCAATGTACACATTACCATCGTCTTCTCCAGTAGAATGTTCTCTTTACGGAGTTAAGAACTCATCCCACTGAATTATTCATACCTCGAAATCTACATCATTTTTGACGACAGCTAAACCTGCAGCTTCTGGGCTGCACCCACTTTTTTCCTCTCCAGTGCCATGCATTTCTTTCTACGCCACCTCTCGTCCGTCGGCTGGTGACAGCTGCTGAAACTCCTGGTCGCCGAGTTGAAAAATAAAAAAAGGGGGGAGGGGGCAGCTAAAAATACAGGCCACAGGCGGCGGTGAGCCTGCTGTTCTGACAAGCACTGTCCCCACCTCCCACCACGTTCCAGTTGCGTTTTAATATCGGATCCCGTGGGAAGCGCGTTGCGGCTGCTCGTCGACGGGGCGCATTAATTTATGACTCGGTGACAGCTGCGAATCGCAACGCGGAATTGTTAAGCACGACACAGGAGCTGCATACCTGTCACCTACCAACAGAGGGGTGGGGGTAGTGGTTTCTATGTAACGCTAAAGCTAACGTCCAGTCTCGATATCTATATGCCACTTTATCAAGTGTTACGTTACCATCATAAAATTCATCTCCTATGATGTCTTCATAACTATTTCCATGGTTTCCCAAATCACTCCAGGCAAATGTCGGGATGCTTCTTTCAAATTGGCCATGGCCGAATTCCTTCCCATTCCTGGCCCCCCATCCTTTCCCGTCTCTAAGGACCTCGCTGTTAAGAGACTTTAAGCAGTTAAAAAAATCAAAAAATAATTCAAACTATATATCTAACGTGTACATTTTAATATTCCTAGCGACAGTGAAATTTAAATGTAGAGCCTAAAAAAAGAAATTAATTCTAATGTGGTTAGGGGGCAAAGTATTAAACTACTTATTCCCGCATATATAGTCAAGTTATTAATTTACTCGACAGAAATTTGTTAAATAGAAGTTGATCCAAGTTTGGAACAACCGATTATTTTGGAATTTGTTACTAAATAAAACGTGAATAACTTAAAAATAATGAAATGCAAAAAAAATTTCAGACATAAAAGGCAAAAAATTGTGCACAGCCTACAAAGATGTGCGAGAACCGTGCATTAATTTCATACATTTAAAAAAAAAAATGTTATTCGGAAGCTGCTGGGGACAGTGCTACAGAAACGAAGGAGGATATTGAAAAATAACAAAATAAAAAATACTTGCTTCATCTAAGTAAATTTTTTTAAAGTTAAACGATCATTCTTGTTTTCTTTGTAGCATCTCTAGTGAAGGAAGTTTGTGGAGCAGTGGTTAATACTCCCTAAAAACAGACTGATGCTAATTTATAGATGGAAAGACCAAAAGGTCCATAAAAATAGAACACCAGGGATCATCATGTGTAGGTTATTAAAAAATTTTCAGCTGTTGTTGGTCATGTTCCATTAAAACATTGTTTCAACTGTTTTAGATATTGCCTTCCATGAGTTCACTGAGGGTATTGTGATGTAAGGTGTATTCATTCTCTGTAATTATTATTTGATGTGCCCTGTCCTATTCTGGGCAGTAGGCGATATTCGTCTGTGTTAATGTAAAATTCCAAGTTCCTGCTTATTCCTACCCAAGCTAAAAAAATAAAAAAAAAAAAAAAAAAGCTTCTAAGAGGTTTCCAGTGTGCCGGTGTCACCTTCAGTTTTAATATTCGAATTGAGCATTCTAGCATTGGAATATTTTTTCGAACGCGTGTGTTTTTATTTATTCAGAATCCACATATCACAATGGAGTTAGTCTTATGTTCATTTGCAGATATTATGGTGGAGCTATAGTAGTTTTTAGTCAAAAAATAAACTGAAAGTTTGGAACAACACAAACGTAAAAAAAATCCTCAACCCTGTGTTGAGCTTCGAGATAGAACGGTGAAGTCTGAACGGCTGACATTTCTATCAGTGTTGCATTACGGAATAATTGTCTCCCTGCTGAACGACTAATGAAGCTTACCGTAGACTGCATGAATTGTCCCCCAGTATGCCAGAGCTAGGGCTGCACTTCTTTAGGCTTTACCCTTCCTTGGAATTTAGATCATTAGAGGGAAGAAAGGATAAGTGCAAATAGCTGGAAATAATCGGCCTATCCTATTATAGGACCCATTTCGGCATTCGTCTGGAATGATTTCGGGAATCATAAATCTGGATGGCTGGATCGGGATTAGAACTGGTGTCCTCCAGAATGGGAAGCCAGAACGTTACAGTAGCTTTTAGGCCAAAGCAACAGAGCTCAGGACATACGTCAAACTAAATTAAAATAACTTTTGAACTCAATACTGCTGATTATCTGCTGAATATTTCTATCATGGATCGGTGTCAAATACCGTTCACTGGAGAATATGTAACATTTTTTGCAGTCATTTAGTCGAAGGTTCTACAGTCAAAAGTGGTTGTGCGAAACCAAGACCACTCACATAAGGAACTAGGGATGATAGTTTGTCAGAGTATTTCAGTGGCTTTCCTTCAAACAGAATGTAGACACAATATCGCTTCTTGAGAAAGAACGCTCTGGATGAAATTGTTAAAGTAAGTATTTCGCTATTAACATCCTAATAGTACACAAACCACTGACATTAAATCTTCTCTCCAAAGAAATAAGTTCTGGGGGAAGAGGTGTTCGTGTCTTCAAAGCACGTAGAGGAGCGTCGTGTCTCACCTTTACGTAATTCACTGAAATTGTTAAATATTACGCAATGTTGACTTGCTGATTGCGAAATCTTTTTATACAATACACTAGATATTAACCCCTCCAGGCCAAATCGCCTCCAATTTTTGGCTTTCGGAAAATATTTTCTAACCGCAACCCAAATCATTAGTCAGTAATTCTCTCACACCCATACGACTTGACAGGTAACACCAAGCCAGCCTATACTAAATTTGATAACTTGGTATCTTCATTGTTCTCTGAATTTTTTCATGCAAATTGACCAGTTGCCATCAACAAATACAGTATTCGCTACATAAAGTATGATTCTTTCTGCTTAAGATTTGTTTACACTATAATTTGTGTAGTTCTAGTGATATTTTATGTTCTCTTTCTGAATGTAAATGTGAAGGTTAGTAGTGGTTGTCATTGCAATGTTGCACTGTTCCAACATGCTACACATCTCGTCTTCACTCAGTGTGTATAACCCAAGAGTCTTGCTTTTACGATTCTGCGTTTTCCTAGCAGGGTTGAGATGAGACTGTGTGTAGCTGTGGAATGCTGTGTATTTCTTTGAGATAAAGTGGTTTATTTCGATATTAATTCCTTTAGGCCTCTACTTTAACTTCTACGATGAAATTAATTTTGTATTAAGTGCTGCTTAGCTTCTTCTTCTCTTCGGTATCGGCCTTCTAAGGACCACGAAAAGTAATCCCGTGCATTCATTTCCATGCTTCTTTTCTTGATTTCCTGTAGTTCTCCATCCTCTCACTTTGCTGTTTCCTCCTTTCTTCTGTCCATATATTACTACATTTCCTCTTCTCCTGGAAACCCTTGAAATTTTGGATCAATCTCCTAAAAGTTGCTCTATCTTGTATTAAATCTTCTGTTTTTCCGATCTCAATCATATCTTTCTTTACTCCTTGGATCCAGTGGTTGCCCTTCTTAGTCTTGTAAACATGATTGAAAATTCTTTTTGTAAGTCTATTGTTATCCATTCTCATTATGTGACCAAAAAAACTGATTCTCCTCTTTCTGATCGTGTCTGACATCCTTTCAGTTTCTTCTTCTTTGTATAGGTCTTTATTCCTCCGGTGTCTAAACTCACCATTTTCAATTCTTAGTGGTCCCCAAATTTTTCTCAAGATTTTCCTTTCCCTTTTCTCTATCTCTTCTATTTCTCCAGTTTTCATAGAGAACAAGCATTCTGAGGTATACAGTCCTTCTGGTTTGAATACTGTGTTGTAGCGTTTGATTTTAGTTTTCCTTGATAGTTTCTTTAGTCAATTGGTATGCTAGTTCTAGTTTTCTTGATATATTTGCTTTCTTATCAAGCCCATTAATCTGAATTACTTCACCTAGATATTTAAATTTATTGACCTTGTTAATTTTTCCGTACTCTGTGTTTAGTACTGTGGGTGAATCCCTAATATTGGTCATGAATTTTGTCTTCTCGAAAGAGAGCTGAAATTCAACTTTTACTGCTATATCTTTCAAAAGGTTGATTTATTCGAGTGCGGTTACTATACTTTCAGAAAGAACCGCTATGTCATCAGCGAAGGCCAAACAGTTTATCCCAACCCCTTTGTGCTTTGAACCTAATCTTATCTCATGGCGAATTCCCCTTTCCTTGAGTTTTCCTTCCCATACTCTTATTACCTTCTCCTAAACGCAACTGAAAAGAATTGGGGAAAGCCCATCTCCCTGCCTGACACCAGTTTTTATTTTAAAATCCTCTTAGATCTCTCCCATAAATTGTTCCAGTGAGGGTCTGCCTGATTATGTTGACCGATTTTGAGTCAACACCAAATTCCTGTAAAATGTTCAGTAATGAGTCGTAGGCTTTCTTGAAGTCCACAAAAACTATAACATAGTTTTTGTTCTTTGTAACCCTGTCTCGTATTACAGTTTTCAGATTTAGAAACTGTTCTACACAGGATCGTCCTTTTCTGAACCCACCTTGGTATTCTCCAATTTGTTTGTGTATTACTGGTTCAATTCTGTTTTGAAGTGCTTTTGACAGTATTTTATATGTCACTGCTACCAAGGAAATATTTGCTTTGTAATTGTAGCTATTGTAAAAAAAAGAAAAAGTTCTGAGATAATTTGTGCCCTTTATAACGGATGAATATAACATGCGCCAAGTGTATTTTGAGTAAACAATATTCCAGTTTATTTGCTTTATTGCCATGAGGCCGTTGTCAGACTAGTCTAAAGAGAGGCTTTGTGTCTGCGACTTGGCCTCTGTCCTTGTGGGACACACAGAGATGTTGGAGTGACTGGTTGGATCAATATTCAAACCTGGTGGTATAACGTTAGGCAATTAGAAATAAGCAACAAGCTGGAATAAAGAGGTGATCTTGCTTGGACACAAAAAGATAATGGAGACAAAAGCTTATTATGTGGTAGAGATGCTACTGTGCGGAAATAAAAAGCTGTAATGTGAGAGATAGGTTTCTAAAAAGGTGTGAAAAATGTAGGGAATGAGAGATTCTACTGATCAGTTCTGGAAAATGCAATTTATTCCGTTATTATAGCTATTTATTGGGTGTTACGTTTAGCACAACAAAAATAAAACTGTTCTTACTTCCCCTGCCGTTCACAGATGAAATCGTACTTCTACGAATTTCTAATGCGCAAATTACTCTCACAGCTTCATTAAGTATTTAGGATTGATTACTTGCATTCTTTTTGTCTTTGCGGAGAACACAAGCGTCACAAGATTTTGATTCAGGACAAAATGAACTCAAACGACTACAAAAAATTGAAGTAAATTGTTGTATTGAAAGGACACAAACGTATTTGAGATAAAATACTTTAGAATTAGGCTGTAGGAAAAAATTTAAACTCTCAAACAAAATGATTGAAAAAGAGGAATACTTGTGTAATGATTGGTATGGTTTTTTTTTTTTTTTTTTTTTTTTTTTTTTTTTTTAAAACTGCTTAACGTCTCTTGACAGCGAGGTCTTTAGAGACGGGATTGGTATGAATAGAAAGATTAGGCGTATGCAATGAATAAACTGTAACTGCTTTGGAGAAAAATGTGTGATTGCTTAGTTACAAACTGAGCAACGCGACAAATATCACAAACATGAAGCGAGTGAAGAGACTTGAGCTTCCTGCAGATGTGTTCACTTGTTCTGCGAAGAGAAGGAGTAGCAGCAGAAAGAGGTAAGCCAGGCTCAATGTACTAATTACGCTGCTCACAAGGTATTAACCACTGACTGTTTCTTGCTTTTCGTGGTGTCACAGATTTTCTAAACATTTCACAGAGGACATAAAAGGAACCGTCTTTCACGGTTTTTAATTAAAAACGCAGCCCCTTTTTTTCCACTCACGCAGAAGCCTCATTCCCGGAGGCAGGATGTGTGTGTTTGTTCCGCGCAATGCTGGGCGGAAACATGGACCGCGCAAAATACATTCGCGGTCAGAGCTAACATTCCACTGAAGGACTCAGGAAACTGCAGCTTCCAGGAACTTGGAAGCTTAGACAGCACTTCATTACTCAGCTTCATTAAAATAAATACCACACTACTCAATGACCATCCTCTGAAATTGTTACATGTTGTACCACACTTTCTCAGTTTTATTTCACTGAACAAAAGCAGATTTGGTAATGAATATCACGCCAACAGTCTATTAAAACAGCATATTTTTCTATCATCTGATACTTGATGGCACTAGAACATGGCCGTGCTTTTACGCATCATTAGATTTGGCAAGATTTATTTTTATTTTTTTTTCTATTAAGAAATCAAATTCTATTAGAGACATATATTTTTCACAAAAATCATGAACACACTAAATAAACTTAAGTTAGAGTGATTGCTAGTAGCCAGACCTAGCTTAGTCTTAGATATGCCCATGGTCTTCGAAGGGAGTAGGTAGCTATGTCTCCGACTATACCGTCGAATGAGTTTTACAAGCTTGCTACTGGTATTACGAAATGATGTATCCCAGCGTCCAGAAAGTGAAAAGCACTTGAATTTAAATCTCTAAGAAAATAACTTTGAAAATGAATGTAATTTTTCTCGGCGTTGTTTATTTATAAACGTTTCTCGGGAAACAAACCGAGTAATATTGTTATTAATGCACAATATTTCGGCGACTTTAACCTCCGTCGCCATCTACAGGTGCAGTTGCAAGTCTTGAAGTCTGCCTTGCAAATGCACATGAAGATGGCGACGGAGAATAAAGTCACCGAAATATTGTGCATTAATAACAATTTTACTCGGTTTGTTTCCCGAGAAACGTTTATAAACTTTGAAAATATTTGCTAGAATCGCTCAATCAATCATTCACACTGTCGGTATGCCTTGTCACGCATTAAAATTCGATGAGAAGATATTTCGTTGCTCTGAGGATGTTCTCGTTGAATATATTGCAATCTTTATCACATCTCAATATTAATTTAATTTTTTTCAGCTTATTTGCGCTATCCCGTCGTTCCAATTTCGATGCATCATGAATCGGCTGTAAGACGACTACAGAGTGCAATCACATTTCACAAATATCTATTTTATTCTGAAAAATATACATACTCCGCACAAAATAAAAATACTACTTTACCATAAAATAAAACTTCTTTGAAACGCAATTTATTTCACTTTTTGACATTCATCGACGTCATAGAACCTTAATACACTCATAATGAACGTATATTATTTGCCTTAATTGTCTTACATATTAATTATGTCCTTATTTGAAACGTCTCTCACAGTAAAAACGGCGAATCCTTTTACATTTGCAATTAATATTGCACCCGACAAAGTATGTATCTTGCTTGTCGAATAATTTTTTTTAAAATTCCGAACTCAAGTTGCTGATGATGCACTTGCATCCTCTTGGAAGACTCTTCCTATACACACTAACTAATAATAGTGAAACACATAGGTAAAAGGAAAGGGAAACAATCAACCTCATGCATGCTTGCTTTTCACAGATGTTGCTTGCCTCTAAATAAAATATTAACAACAAAAAACTGAATCTATAAGCCAAAAACTTTATCTAACCCAAGTATTTAGAACAATATTTGTTAATATTATAAACAAAAAATATGTATACTATCCAGACCTTCATGGTTACCCAGTTATGCGAGCAATCTTTCATCGCGCTTAAATCGTTTCTGTAGTGTACTAAAGTTTAAATGAAACTACTAGCCTACCTCAGATATGTAGTAATATCCGCTATCAAGATAACTTCTTTGAGTGCATTTATTTCAGCAGAAACAAAGACGTCAATTCGATTCGGGTAAGGGAAACAGCATTTATAATCCAGATTGAACAGCATTCAAAATGGCTGCATTGGCAGAATGGGCGCCTAGTTCGCGTGGCAGCAACAACATAATATTACCCGCATTCTATATCCAATACCTCTACTGATTGAGGTAAGGAATCACTGTAAACAATACTTTCGGCACCTGCCATTTACAGTAATTGAAATAAACGGACGCAGGATGTACAACATATGCGAACAAACGACCATGCATAATATATTTTTGGTGTTGATATAGTAAACGTTACTTACTTCCAACATGTACTTTTTGATACTTTGGTTAGTGTTTCCGTGTAAGTAACATACAACTTAACACATGATGCAAATTTGGTTTTTATTGATTTAATTTCTTAAAAAGTGCCCCTTTTTTACCGAGCGTGGTGGGTGAACGGTTAACGCTCTGGCCTCGCATTTGGGAGCTCGCCACGCCGGATCGAATAACCGACCTGGCACCCAGATTTGGCTTTTCCATGGTTTCCCCAAATTACATCAGGCGAATGCCGGGATGATTTCTTCAAAAAAGCCATGTCCGAATTCCTTCCCGTTCCTTGTCACCAGTCCCATCCCGCCTCTAATGACCTCGACGTCGACTAGGCGTAAAGCCACAATTTTTTAAAAAATAAAATTTTTCTATACCTTACATTGTAAATGGCTCACTGAAATGTTTTCCAGAAGAGGTGTGTCAAAAAACTACATAATTCCCAAGAAACAACCAGAATAATAAAAAACAATTACACGTGAAAATTAAAAGAAAATTCTAATGAATTTAACTGACATAATTTTGGCTTGATTTGTAGGCAGATTATTAAAATCTCATCCAGTTTTTTTTGCAACAAGAGCTGTAAAATTCCTCCTTTTTTGTCTGGTTTAGCTTTGCATACTTGCTCCAGTAATAGTCTCCCTGTGTTTGCTTCGCGCCGGAAATAATATGGCCGCGCCGTACCAGCCGCATACCATCTCATTTTTTTATATGTGAAGTTAAGATTGGTCACCGCTCCACTTTGAGAGTTATTAAAATAGGTACAGTGTTTAAAAAATTAATGAAATTGCTGTAACTTCCTTCGAAAGCTTGCGTTTTAAGTCTCATTTAAGCCCACTGAGCACGAGGACCGCACTCTTTCAAATACAATTTACTTTTCCAGCACGGGCCTTATTATAACGCGCAACTTAATGGCTGTTCCACAGAGACAAAAAAAAACCTCGTTAATTGCAGCGTGTAATTTGTTTTGTGCTTCCGGCATTTCACAGCCGGTTTGTTAAAACGAATGAGTGAGTGGAGGGTAACATTGCTTCAGGCGCGAGTACATTGCTGTTCAGAACCAAATGCGGTTACGCTAATAAGCTGTAGCAAAAATTATAGCCTGAGAATAGTGATGATAATATTTGTCTTGTAAAGGAACAACGACTTTTCAATTTACCTTTACCTGTAATTTTAAATATGGAAAAATTAATCTCGGGACTCCAGTTCAGCATATATAAATGTCACTAGTTTTCCGTCAAAAACGACGGACAATACCTATAGTGGTAGCAGGGAATTTATTCTCGGAATGGTTGTAAGGAAAAAGGAATAACGTTCATTTTTTACTGATATTTTCGTATATGAGTACCTTACTCCTTTCAGATTGTCGGAATATTTGGCTACGATCTTTTAAAAATAAATTCATTTTAATTTAAACAGGTCCTAACGGAAAATATAATTTCAAAAACGAATAACTGTTATTCATTTGATTGATATATTTCGCGATTAGGTACGTTTCGTGTAAAATTTTTAATAAACTTCATTGTTTCTTATCGTCAGTCAAAAAAATTCTTAGGTTATTTATAACCCAGTTCCTATAACTGCTACAGAGGAAATAGTGTCAACATCCAGTGCTCTTCTCCTTAAATGATTTTTTGAGTCTGATCGTCATAAATAAAAAAAAGCAACAAGCAAATTTAAACAAAGATACCATTATATCTTTTTTAATCTCTGCCTCTCATTAACAACTTTTTATCCTTGCTCTTCTTATTTTTGTGCATTTACTTCCACAACTGACAATTATCTTTTAACTTGTATTGCAAACAAAATTTCTTTTAACATTATAAGTGCAAATAAAACAGAATTGAATTACTTATTTGAAATTTGCACTTCCTTTTAACAGTATAAACGCATATAAAGTCAATACAGCTTATTATTTGAATTTTGCTGGTTAGCCAAGCAGCGCTCTGTTGGCAGTCATTGTAACTAACACTTCGACCATTATCGAGACTCGCCGAAGCAGTTTAGCTTCAGCTACGAGCGCATGCGGAACTAGTGTACAGCTGAGAGTGAGCCTTTCCTGTTTACGTGTGTGGTTGTTAGTGAAGCGGGACTACAACAGTGTGCGGCATTTGCGCCGAGTGTGTATATTAGTGAAAACCAGACGTAGTGGACATAGCATTAGAATATAAAGTATCTGCTAAATTAACTCGAAGGAAGCGAGTGTACCTCGGATACACATCAATCTATCCGAAACTTTAAAGATCGTGAAGGAGGCAGGATGGCGGAAGCGAGTGGCGGTGCTACTGCCAAAGCTGCAGAGGAGAGGAATGAACCATTCATTTATCAAGCAGAACAAGACATGTCAGAGACAACAAAAAAGAAAATAGAAGAACACAATGAGGACAGTGAAGAAGAAGTTAAATACAATCTTAGAAAGAAAAGAAGAGCTACCGGGAAAAGAAGTATACCTATAAGCAACAAAGAAGATTTCGATACAATAGAAATAGTGCCTAAGTTGAACAAGGATCAAACTATAAAGCAGACAACACCTTCGCAGCAGCTGACATATCACGTCACAGAGACTGCGAGCAGATCAACAAATGACCAACTGAACCCAACACGATCAAGTCAAGAAGGACAAAAGGAAAATAACACAGCACCACTGAAACGTTTCAGACTGTATAACCGGCACTCACAGGGACCATATCTAGTATCAATCGAACCAGAGATGAACAGCCAACTGCCTCACCCTATACAACTAGGTAAAATACTCTATAACAAGATTAATGGTCTTCAGCGGATCAACCAACAGGGAAAAAATCGGATGATGCTGGAATTTACTAAAGCTGAGGCGGCAAACAACTTCGTTGGAAATGATGTCTTCTTACACTCACTAAGACTAAAGGCTTATATCCCTGCAAGCAGGGTAGAGTGCAAGGGTGTAATCAAGTACGTCCCTACAGACTTGAATGAGGAAGAGCTGATAAGAAATGTTAAAGCTTCCGCTCCCATAGTAGGCGTAAGAAGATTCATGAAAAGTATACATTTGGACGGAAAAATAGAAAGAAAACCATTACAAACGGTTCTACTCACGTTTGAAAGCCAGTTTCTTCCGGAAGAAGTAGAAATCTACTATCTAAGATTCAAGGTTACTCCATACGTGTATCCAGTGACGCAGTGCTTTAAATGCCAAAGATTTCCTCCAACTGTAGAGGGAAAGAAAGGTGCACTAAATGCGGAGAGGAGCACAATGCAACCTGCTGTAACAAGGAAGAAGTTAGTGCGCGAATTGTGGTGGAGACCACAAAGCAAACGACAGAGCAATGTCCAATAAGGAAACGAGAAGAGGAGCGAAAGCAGACACAGGCACTTGGCAGTAAAACACCAGCCAGGGCAGGATATGAACACAACCCAAAAGAATTTCCCCCCATACAGTCAAAAACCTTTAGTGCAGCTGCAATGGGAGAAAAG
>JARYHS010012519.1:183246445-183372640 GCA_031002005.1 Vandiemenella viatica
TTGTTGTTTAATATTTTTATTTAGAGGCAAGCAACATCTGTGAAAAGCAAGCATGCATGAGGTTGATTTTTTCCCTTTCCTTTTACCTATGTGTTTCACTATTATTAGTTAGTGTGTATAGGAAGAGTCTTCCAAGAGGATGCAAGTGCATCATCAGCAACTTGAGTTCGGAATTTTAAAAAAAATTATTCGACAAGCAAGATACATACTTTGTCGGGTGCAATATTAATTACAAATGTAAAAGGATTCGCCGTTTTTACTGTGAGAGACGTTTCAAATAAGGACATAATTAATATGTAAGACAATTAAGGCAAATAATATACGTTCATTATGAGTGTATTAAGGTTCTATGACGTCGATGAATGTCAAAAAGTGAAATAAATTGCGTTTCAAAGAAGTTTTCTTTTATGATAAAGTAGTATTTTTATTTTGTGTGGAGTATGTATATTTTTCAGAATAAAATAGATATTTGTGAAATGAGATTGTCCTCCGTAGTCGTCTTACAGCCGATTCATGATGCATCGATATTGGAACGACGGGATATCGCAAATAAGCTGAAAAGAAATTAAAGTAATATTGAGATATGATAAATATTGGAATATATTCAACGAGAACTTCCTCAGAGCAACTAAATATCTTCTCATCTAATTTTAATGGGTGAGAAGGCATGCCGACAGTGTGAATGATTGATTGAGCCATTCTAGCAAATATTTTCAAAGTTTATAAACGTTTCTCGGGAAACAAACCGAGTAAAATTGTTATTAATGCACAATATTTCGGTGACTTTATTCTCTCCGTCGCCATCTTCAGGTGCAGTTGCAAGGCAGACTTCAAGACTTGCAACTGCACCTGAAGATAGCGACGGAGAATAAAGTCGCCGAAATATTGTGCATTAATAACAATATTACTCGGTTTGTTTCCCGAGAAACGTTTATAAATAAACAACGCCGAGAAAAATTACATTCATTTTCAAAGTTATTTTCTTAGAGATTTAAATTCAAGTACTTTTCACTTTCTGGACGCTGGGATACATCATTTCGTAATACCAGTAGCAAGCTTGTAAAACTCATTCGACGGTATAGTCGGAGACATAGCTACCTACTCCCTTCGAAGACCATGGGCATATCTAAGACTAAGCTAGGTCTGGCTACTAGCAATCACTCTAATTTAAGTTTATTTAGTGTGTTCATGATTTTTGTGGAAAATATATGTCTCTAATAGAATTTGATTTCTTAATAGAAAAAAAATAAAAATAAATCTTGCCAAATTTAAAGATGCGTCAAAGCACGGCCATGTTCTAGTGCCATCAAGTATCAGATGATAGAAAAATATGCTGTTTTAATAGACTGTTGGCGTGATTTTCATTACCAAATCTGCTTTTGTTCAGTGAAATAAAACTGAGAAAGTGTGGTACAACATGTAACAATTTCAGAGGATGGTCATTGAGTAGTGTGGTATTTATTTTAATGAAGCTGAGTAATGAAGTGCTGTCTAAGCTTCCAAGTTCCTGGAAGCTGCAGTTTCCTGAGTCCTTCAGTGGAATGTTAGCTCTGACCGCGAATGTATTTTGCGCGGTCCATGTTTCCGCCCAGCATTGCGCGGAACAAACACACACATCCTGCCTTCCGGGAATGAGGCTTCTGCGTGAGTGGAAAAAAAAGGGGTTGCGTTTTTAATTAAAAACCGTGAAAGACGGTTCCTTTTATGTCCTCTGTGAAATGTTTAGAAAATCTGTGACACCACGAAAAGCAAGAAACAGTCAGCGGCTAATACCTTGTGAGCAGCGTAATTAGTACATTGAGCCTGGCTTACCTCTTTCTGCTGCCACTCCTTCTCTTCGCAGAACAAGTGAACACATCTGCAGGAAGCTCAAGTCTCTTCACTCGCTTCATGTTTGTGATATTTGTCGCGTTGCTCAGTTTGTAACTAAGCAATCACACATTTTTCTCCAAAGCAGTTACAGTTTATTCATTGCATACGCCTAATCTTTCTATTCATACCAATCCCGTCTCTAAAGACCTCGCTGTCAAGAGACGTTAAGCAGTTTAAAAAAAAAAAAAAAAAAAAAAAAAAAAACCATACCAATCATTACACAAGTACTCCTCTTTTTCAATCATTTTGTTTGAGAGTTTAAATTTTTTCCTACAGCCTAATTCTAAAGTATTTTATCTCAAATACGTTTGTGTCCTTTCAATACAACAATTTACTTCAATTTTTTGTAGTCGTTTGAGTTTATTTTGTCCTGAATCAAAATCTTGTGACGCTTGTGTTGTCCACAAAGACAAAAAGAACGCAAGTAATCAATCCTAAATACTTAATGAAGCTGTAAGAGCAATTTGCGCATTAGAAATTCGTAGAAGTACGATTTCATCTGTGAACGGCAGGGGAAGTAAGAACAGTTTTATTTTTGTTGTGCTAAACGTAACACCCAAAAAATAGCTATAATAACGGAATAAATTGCATTTTCCAGAACTGATCAGTAGAATCCCTCACTCCCTACGGTTTTCACACCTTTTGAGAAACCTATCTCTCACATTACAGCTTTTTATTGCCGCACAGTAGCATCTCTACCACACAATAAGCTTTTGTCTCCATTATCTTTTTTTGTCCAAGCAAGATGACCTCTTTATTCCAGCTTGTTGCTTATTTCTATTTTTTTTTTTTGTCATCAGTCTTTTGCCTGGTTAGATGCAATCCTCCATCCCTTGAGCTAACCTCTTCATCTCTACATATCCCCTACAACCCACGTCCTCAATTATCTGCTTCATATATTCTAATCTCTGTCTTCCACTACAGTTCTTACCTTCGACTGTTCCCTCTACCAGCAAATTATCCAGCGAATTTATAATTGCCTAACGTTATACCACCAGGTTTGAATATTGGTCCAACCAGTCACTCCAACATCTGTGTGTGTCCCACAAGGACAGTGGCCAAGTCCCAGACACAAAGCCTCTCTTTAGACTAGTCCGACGACGGCCTCATGGCAATAAAGCAAATAAACTGAAATCAAAACAGAATTGAACCTAATACACAAAACATGTGGGTTCAGAAAAGGACGATCCTGTGTAGAACAGATTCTAAATCTGAAAACTGTAATACGAGACAGGGTTACAAAGAACAAAAACTATGTTATAGTTTATGTGGACTTCAAGAAAGCCTACGACTCAGTAGATAGAGTCTCATTACTGAACATTTTACAGGAATTTGGTGTTGACTCAAAATCGGTCAACATAATCAGGCAGACCCTCACGGAACAAATTCAAAAGTGAAATTTATGGGAGAGATCTCAGAGGAATTTAAAATAAAAATGGTGTCAGGCAGGGAGATGGGCTTTCCCCAATTCTTTTCAATTGCGTTTTGAGAAGGTAATAAGAGTATGGGAAGAGAAACTCAAGGAAAGGGGAATTCACCATGAGATAAGATTAGGTTCAAAGCACAAAGGGGTTGGGATAAACTGTTTGGCCTTCGCTGATGACATAGCGGTTCTTTCTGAAAGTATAGAAACCGCACTCGAACAAATCAACCTTCTGAAAGATATAGCAGGAAAAGTTGGACTTCAGATCTCTTTTGAGAAGACTAAATTCATGACCAATATTAGGGATTCACCACAGTACTAAACACAGAGTACGGAAAAATTAACAAGGTCAATAAATTTAAATATCTAGGTGAAGTAATTCAGATTAATGGGCTTGATAAGGAAGCAAATATATCAAGAGCAAGAAAACTAGAACTAGCATACCAATTGACTAAAGATACATACAATAAGAAGAATCTATCAGGAAAACTAAAATCAAACACTACAACACAGTAATCAAACCAGAAGGACTGTATGCCTCAGAATGCTTGTTCTCTATGAAAACTGGAGAAATAGAAGAGATAGAAAAGGGAAAGGAAAATCTTGAGAAAAATTTGGGGACCACTAAAATTGAAAATGGTGAGTTTAGACACCGAGGAATAAAGACCTATACAAAGAAGAAGAAATTGAAAGGATGTCAGACACGATCAGAAAGAGGAGAATCAGTTTTTTGGTCACATAATGAGAATGGATAACAATAGACTTACAAAAAAATTTTCAATCATGTTTACAAGAGTAAGAAGGGCAACCAGTGGATCCAAGGAGTAAAGAAAGATATGATTGAGATCGGAATAACAGAAGATTTAATACAAGATAGAGCAACTTTTAGGAGATTGATCCAAAATTTCAAGGGTTTCCAGGAGAAGGGAAGAGGAAATGTAGTAACATATGGACAGAAGAAAGGAGGAAACAGCAAAGTGAGAGGATGAAGAACTACAGGAAGTCAAGAAAAGAAGCATGAAATGAATGCACGGGATTACTTTTCGTGGTCCTTAGAAGGCCGATACCGAAGAGAAGAAGAAGCTAAGCAGCACTTAATACAAAATTAATTTCATCGTAGAAGTTAAAGTAGAGGCCTAAAGGAATTAATATCGAAATAAACCACTTTATCTCAAAGAAATACACAGCATTCCACAGCTAACACAGTCTCATCTCAACCCTGCTAGGAAAACGCAGAATCGTAAAAGCAAGACTCTGGGTTATACACACTGAGTGAAGACGAGATGTAGCATGTTGGAACAGTGCAACATTGCAATGACAACCACTACTAACCTTCACATTTACTTCAGAAAGAGAACATAAAATATCACTAGAACTACACAAATTATAGTGTAAACAAATCTTAAGCAGAAAGAATCATACTTTATGTAGCGAATACTGTATTTGTTGATGGCAACTGGTCAATTTGCATGAAAAAATTCAGAGAACAATGAAGATACCAAGTTATCAAATTTAGTATAGGCTGGCTTGGTGTTACCTGTCAAGTCGTATGGGTGTGAGAGAATTACTGACTAATGATTTGGGTTGCGGTTAGAAATATTTTCCGAAAGCCAAAAATTGGAGGCGATTTGGCCTGGAGGGGTTAATTAATATCTAGTGTATTGTATAAAAAGATTTCGCAATCAGCAAGTCAACATTGCGTAATATTTAACAATTTCAGTGAATTACGTAAAGGTGAGACACGACGCTCCTCTACGTGCTTTGAAGACACGAACACCTCTTCCCCCAGAACTTATTTCTTTAGAGAGAAGATTTATGTCAGTGGTTTGTGTACTATTAGGATGTTAATAGCGAAATACTTACTTTAACAATTTCATCCAGAGCGTTCTTTCTCAAGAAGCGATATTGTGTCTATATTCTGTTTGAAGGAAAGCCACTGAAATACTCTGACAAACTATCATCCCTAGTTCCTTATGTGAGTGGTCTTGGTTTCGCACAACCACTTTTGACTGTAGAACCTTCGACTAAATGACTGCAAAAAATGTTACATATTCTCCAGTGAACGGTATTTGACACCGATCCATGATAGAAATATTCAGCAGATAATCAGCTGTATTGAGTTCACAAGTTAATTTAATTTAGTTTGACGTATGTCCTGAGCTCTGTTGCTTTGGCCTAAAAGCTACTGTAACGTTCTGGATTCCCATTCTGGAGGACGCCAGTTCGAATCCCGATCCAGCCATCCAGATTTATGTTCCCGAAATCATTCCAGACGAATGCCGAAATGGTTCCTATAATAGGATAGGCCGATTATTTCCAGCTATTTGCACTTATCCTTTCTTCCCTCTAATGATCTAAATTCCAAGGAAGGGTAAAGCCTAAAGAAGTGCAGCCCTAGCTCTGGCATACTGGGGGACAATTCATGCAGTCTACGGTAAGCTTCATTAGTCGTTCAGCAGGGAGACAATTATTCCGTAATGCAACACTGATAGAAATGTCAGCCGTTCAGACTTCACCGTTCTATCTCGAAGCTCAACACAGGGTTGAGGTTTTTTTTTTGTGTTGTTCCAAACTTTCAGTTTATTTTTTGACTAAAACTACTATAGCTCCGCCATAATATCTGCAAATGAACATAAGACTAACTCCATTGTGATATGTGGATTCTGAATAAATAAAAACACACGCGTTCGAAAAAATATTCCAATGCTAGCTCAATTCGAATATTAAAACTGAAGGTGACACCGGCACACTGGAAACCTCTTAGAAGCTTTTTTTTTTTTTTTTTTAGCTTGGGTAGGAATAAGCAGGAACTTGGAATTTTACATTAACACAGACGAATATCGCCTACTGCCCAGAATAGGACAGGGCACATCAAACAATAATTACAGAGAATGAATACACCTTACATCACAATACCCTCAGTGAACTCATGGAAGGCAATATCTAAAACAGTTGAAACAATGTTTTAATGGAACATGACCAACAACATGAAAAATTTTTAATAACCTACACATGATGATCCCTGGTGTTCTAATTTTTATGGACCTTTTGGTCTTTCCATCTATAAATTAGCATCAGTCTGTTTTTAGGGGGTATTAACCATTGCACCACGAACTTCCTTCACTAGAGGTGCTACAAAGAAAACAAGAATGATCGTTTAAATTTAAAATTTACACTAATTAAAATATTAAGATAAAGCAAGTATTATTTGCTTTGTTATTTTTCAATATCCTCCTTCGTTTCTGTCGCACTGTCCCCAGCAGCTTCAGAATTACATTTAAAAAATAGAATTTGGAACACAGTTCTTTCACATCTTTGTAGGCTGTGCACAATGTTTTGCCTTTTATGTCTGAAATGTTTCTTGCACTTCATTATTTTTAAGTTATTCACGTTTTATTTAGTAACAAATTCCAAAATAATCGGTTGTTCCAAACTTGGATCAACTTCTATTTAACAAATTTCTGTCGAGTAAATTAATAACTTGACTATATATGCGGGAATAAGTAGTTTAATACTTTGCCCCCTAACCACATTAGAATTAATTTCTTTTTTTAGGCTCTACATTTAAATTTCACTGTCGCTAGGATATTAAAATGTACACGTTAGATATAGTTTTGAATTATTTTTTGATTTTTTTAACTGCTTAAAGTCTCTTAACAGCGAGGTCCTTAGAGACGGGAAAGGATGGGGGGCAGGAATGGGAAGGAATTCGGCCATGGCAATTTGAAAGAAGCATCCCGACATTTGCCTGGAGTGATTTGGGAAACCATGGAAATAGTTATGAAGACATCATAGGAGATGAATTTTATGATGGTAACGTAACACTTGATAAAGTGGCATATAGATATCGAGACTGGACGTTAGCTTTAGCGTTACATAGAAACCACTACCCCCCCCCCTCTGTTGGTAGGTGACAGGTATGCAGCTCCTGTGTCGTGCTTAACAATTCCGCGTTGCGATTCGCAGCTGTCACCGAGTCATAAATTAATGCGCCCTGTCGACGAGCAGCCGCAACGCGCTTCCCACGGGATCCGATATTAAAACGCAACTGGAACGTGGTGGGAGGTGGGGACAGTGCTTGTCAGAACAGCAGGCTCACCGCCGCCTGTGGCCTGTATTTTTAGCTGCCCCCTCCCCCCTTTTTTTATTTTTCAACTCGGCGACCAGGAGTTTCAGCAGCTGTCACCAGCCGACGGACGAGAGGTGGCGTAGAAAGAAATGCATGGCACTGGAGAGGAAAAAAGTGGGTGCAGCCCAGAAGCTGCAGGTTTAGCTGTCGTCAAAAATGATGTAGATTTCGAGGTATGAATAATTCAGTGGGATGAGTTCTTAACTCCGTAAAGAGAACATTCTACTGGAGAAGACGATGGTAATGTGTACATTGGTTTCCATGTACATTTAGAGATCTCTTAGTAGCTCAAACTTAATATCTCAAAATCAAAAAAATATTACTTAAACAATGTCTCAGTTATTGACTTTATGTTTATCGTCTCTGGTGTAGGTATCATGAACCACAGAAACATTTACACTTTCTTTCATTATTTTACACTTTTACACAAGCGATACTGTTAAGAATGTTGATAACCGTCATTCTGTGGATAAGGGAGTCAGGGATTAGAGTAAATTACTAAGGGAGTGTTGCAAAATCTACCAAAAAGTAAAAAGAATTTAAAATTAGAATTTGTAAATAGCAAAAGTAGACATGTGGAGGACTTACACTGAAAGTATATAAGATTACAATAGTAAAAAGGGTTCAATAGATGACTAAGGAAGTTTCCGTCGGTTCATCCGCTCTATTGCAGTTCAATTCAATTAAAATATCATGTTTATCATATCAATAAATATAGATGAAAGAATGTTCATAATTCTAGTGCCGCTTGCGAAATGCTTTTCAGCGAAAGTTCTATTACTCCGCGAGAGCCGAAACAAGTCTAGCGGCGAAAAAACCAAGATATAAATAATTTCCTTATTTAACTTGCAACTGCTGCAGTATGTATGATCAGATACATAACGCATTATTATTTTAAGCTTAATTTTAATTGAATACTTATGTGCAATATGTTTGACCTACAACATCCCGGAAAAGATTACAGAATGTTGGTTTTGAAAGACAAAATTTTGAGACCTGCGATTTGTTATTAAGAGATATTACAAAATTATTTTTTTTAATGTATGAAAGCGAATAACACTGATTTGTTCGCGGTATTTACTAGACTTTCAGAGTGGTGTCATCGCTGAGTTTATCAAAGGGATTTATTGAGCGTTGCAAATTTTCGGATGGGCAGAATTTCTCCGGGCGCTTCAATAGACCTTTTACTCTGCACCTGTTCAAGTAGAGTACACTTAGACACTAAATGGTTAGGGTTCCAAGTAAGGTTGTATGTTCACTATACCAGGTAGTATTACTGGGGAAATACCCATTAACAGACCAAACAACCCGATGGGGTCTCCCGAATAATCCAACACACATTTAATTTTATCTGAAGTTCAGATTCAGCCAGCTTGATTGATTGGTACAGCACTAACCGCTATTAAAGGATACGAAGATACATAGTTTGTACATACATAGCGAGAAAGAATAAACTTCCGAGACTAGTATTGCGTGGTAATGGTTTAAAATCTCCGTCCAGCAATCCAGATTTTGGTTTCCAACGAATTCCAAAATGGCTCTGGCTCCTGCAAAAAGGCCATGGACCAATTCCTTTCCTCATCCTATACCACCTCTACTGGCGTCATTTTATTAATCTTATAACTCTCAGTTAGGATACTTCGGTCAAAACTTACCTGAGGAAGATTCGAAGTAAATGTTGGAAAGTACGTTTAAAATGTTAAATATTCGCTTGACCTTTGATGATACGAATATATATATATTAAAAAAAATGTGTTCTACATTGGCTAGCAGTCCCAGATTTTTTTTGGGCATGTATTGATTTGTGAAAATGTTTTCACCACAGTATTTTCCTAATAGACGAAGAAGAGAAACCGTGTAGTGACTATTGAGGAATTGAATGAGGTTTTACACTGTACGACTTTTTTATTGTTTTCTAAAATTCAGATTTTTTAAACTAAATTCTTATGTCTTTGATGACTCTGCGATTTCCTACATGTGTTAATGTTTCAGGTATTATTACCGAGATTTGCTCAGTTACAATCGGTTATACTGATTTCGTCCCTGCTCAGAGAGAGCTACACGGATTTGGCGAATCCATGTTACTAATTTTAATTTGTGGGTAATATCAGTAGTACTATACAGATTACGGATATAGAGCGAAACTGAAAAATCGGAACCCATATAACCAAATAGCTACAAATGTTGTAGCGCGTCTATACTTTATCAGTGAAGTATACAATTTTAATGATTTTTTTAATAAAAAGACTTAGGACTAATTTGTCACCACGTAAATATTCACATTTTGGAATATACTAGCTTGATGTACTATGAGTAATTCACTGTCTATTACTCTGCAATTTTTCACAAAAAAGGTGCTATGAAAATCAGAGGTCGCGTATTATTATGATGCTAAGGCCTGTTACATAACAATCCTTAGAACCTATAACTAATAGCGATACATCTATAAAACATATCGATATTACCAAGTGTGACAGTCTTCTTTTGAGAAGAGCCATTTCTCTTGCGTCATTACTTAATATGGCTCCGTATATGAAAACTTTTCTTGCTGTCTTTTATTTTATTTTATAGTATAGTGTTTATGAAACATCACTACAGTTTTTGAATCTCCTGCCCAGAACTTTTAAAAAAGTATTAATGCCATTTCTGTTTTAAAAACCCATTAAATTTAAAGGGCACTGCAATTACTTTAATTTTTAACTAATAATTCTTTGGTTACCTTATTAATTCCTTTAACTACCTTTAAATTTCGGTTTCCTCGTTTGTACTACGAAAAATAGTTCCTCTGACATATTTCTTTAAAGGTTTGCCCCATCCTTTGTAACTCGTGTCCAGAACATGTGTGATACCCCTGTTTATCTCTTTCTCTTATAGCTTCAGCTTCTCAATAAGTCTTTATTAAAATTCTTTCGTTATGCTTATATCTTCTCTTGGGAATTTGGATTTATCTGTTGTTTTCATGCAGTGAGCTATTTAATATTATTCCGTACATTTGTTTTAATTTATTCCTCCTAGTGGGCTTTTAAAATAACTTTAGGCACATTTATTTCACTTCAATGGCATCAACATTGTAAAAATAAGATTCATCAGTAAGCCAAAAATATTTTTAAATAATTAATTAGTTTCTGTTATCTAATTTAGTCTCTCTGCTCTCTTGATTAAATGTGCGGTATATTTGACAGTGTTTCTTACTTTACTCAAGCAATTAAAGGCACATCGAGCACAACAGATAATTAAGTGTTTTATTTATTTGCTCGATTGATCATCAGGGCACAGGAAATTGCATTGGCTGGCAGGTCATAAATCAAGATTTTTAATTACATACGGGCACGTATTATTGACAGCAGACGGGTAACGCAAAAACTGTGTTTAGTTATTCTTTGCGGCTGGATTTCGCTCCGAATTGCTTTTAAATCGGTAAAGCAATTAAAATCGAAAATTGGGTTGATCGCAAAATTAGTCTCTCTGTTTTTGAAAAGTCGACGATGCGGAACTATCTTACCACAGACGGAAATTAACGCAGATAACATCGGCCTGTAATAAACTCCTTGGTTAAGAGGATTTAGCACAACATGCATCTCCATCTCCTCTGGCGTGGATAAATTGAATCAACAGCAAAAAAGTTAAATTCGATGTAGTAAATTATGTCTCTGCGATAAGCGGAACATTTCGTATGAAATACCAGCAAAGGACGCTGAGAATCATTAATCGAAACTTGAGTCCAATTAAGCAGCTGATTTTCCTTATGTTTTTACAGTTATATACCGTAAAACATTATCACATTTAATTTAGACCGCGAATAAAAGCAAGTACAAAACCCGACGCGAGATGAAAGAGAGAATTAAATCAATGAAAATCTGCGACCGTCACAAAGGAAATGAGACTGTAATGGTCTAATAGTACTTCGTATTGCCTTAAAAAACTGACTTTAACAAACGAAGCATCCAGATGCGATAAATTGAAGGAACCAAACTGTGCTGATATTTCTCTTTTCTTAAATTTGTCAGTACCTGAAATATATATATATATATATATATATATATATATATTGTCGATAGTTACACACGTCGTATGGAAAGATTTTTATACAGTTTTAATGAAAAAAATTAAATCATAAAAATAACCGTATAATTAGTTGGATATACCTCACTAACAACCACATCAGATAAAATTATCTTTTCTTGTGAAGTTAGTAATTCATTCAGCGGTGTTAGTAGGATGAAAAGATTCCTCCAGAGACAGTTTGTTTTCATTTTGTAAATTACGTTATATGACGTCAGACATCCAAGTGCTTGGAATCGCTCCTTAACAAACTGGCAGCGGTCATCTGTCATAATTCTGTGCGAAATCCATGGTTCTTGATTATGCCATATTACAACAGGACAATTTTCTTCGAAGAACGACGTTTACCATTATTTCCCTAGCCTGCACGTTCGCTCGACCTTACATCTCGAGGATGTGGTCGGTCGGCCAACTTGTTTGTGTGAGATCTCCTGACACCACTGTGGGTGCTATGTTGATGCACCCTACCAACCTAGCGGCAGTTTGTTCTCCACGCAGCATATCAAAACTGTCTTTTGATTCCTTGCCACGACGATTAGAAGAGCTGATTGCAGGATGCCGTGACTTCATGCTGTACTGAATTTTCACAGCCAAATTGCAACTACAGTTACGTAATTTTAATAAGTTGAGTATTTCCATGTCCTTAATCTGTGAAATAATTTTCATTGTAGTCATGTCTTAGCGTTGCAATTTTCACAAACAGTAATTTTTTTTTTTTTTTTTTTTTTTTTTTTTTTTTTTTTTTGCCAGAAACGTCGTCGCTTATTCCGCAGCCTTTCTGTTAATCTCAGTTAGTTGCAACATAGTTGTTTTTGATTAAGAAGTAAAAGATAATAGCATCAGAAGAGCGGGTACTTTAACAGAAAGTAGCTAAAGGAGTTGCGCATAGTCAAATAAAGCGTCGTCGTAAAGTTTGTTTTAAAGACAGTAATGCTGTCTTCAGTTCAGCAGGATATTTTCAAAGGTTACAATTGCTCGACTTCTGGGTAAGTTTTCCGGCTAGATAAAGGAATGGACGCTTTTTCTGGAGTGCTGCTGCATCGTAGTCGTTAAGAATTTGAACGGGACGGAGTCGTGAAAAAGAAAAACTATGCGCGCAGGTCGTAGAGACACGTATATAAAGCCAAGTCCACGCGGATTGGAAGAAATTGACTTAGCCCGAACTCCACTGGGAAATGCATAAGAAGTCGAGCAACGGAGAGGGCCAATAACCAAACGGCAGTTGTAAGCGCACCACATATGGTGGGACCACGGTCGACATCTGTACACGTACGGGTGTGCATATTGCCCTGATCTCCAGCCCTCCATGTAATATTAAGAATATTCGCTTCAGAGAATGTGGCCTTCTATTCAATAGTCTCCTACTTGGTTCCAGTTGCTGTGAATCCAATAAATTTCCCCACAAAATCCTTTCTCGTGTGAATGTGATATACTGTATCCGTTTCAAGCTGTTCCTAATTTATATCCTCCCCCCTTGATCACCTACAAAACTACTGACTGTTGCAACTTCGAATATAATACTGCAATTACCTTTCTTCTTTTAAACTCGCTAGTGTATTTAAGTGTGCAAGGCGCCGCATACTGGATTAGTATTTTATACTTATAATTCTTAGTACAAATAAATGAATACATTGTTATTAATATATGATCGTAATATATGGCAGTGACATGCTTTACCCAATTTCATTAATTGCAGCAACTGCTCAGTAGAGACTTTATTCACCGGAAGAATTTTTACCTATTTGTGATCAAAACAGTTTCAGTTTCATCCTTTTAGTTACCCTCAAACTTCTACATCACCCACATCAACAATAATATATTACGTTCTATCCATTCCGCAATAGATGACCAGTATAGACTAACATTATAAAATTTATTCGCGATAAAACTTAAAAAATACTATAAACTACCTGCACAATCTACTTAGGTAAATTAAATTTTTAGAAGACCATATCCTTTATGCTATAAAGTCAATGCTTAGTTCCTATCACCTTTCCAGCTTTCCAGGCATACCTCATATTTAACAGCCTCCAAATTCGTTCGCTAGCGTATCTACCAAACAAATGTTTTGTGATGTTTTAGTAAAGCTTCTCCTACACAACAGATATCTAACTGCTCTTACGCATTACCTTTTCAATAGAATCTCCCCTACCCTACATTCCTCTAGATCAGCTCAGTAGTCCCTCAGTAAGACAGCACGTCTGCCTCCAACTGGTGGTCTCGCTGTTCATATTGGCTTACATTATGTCACTAGAACTGGCTTTGCACCAATGCCCTAAAAGTCTCACCAACATTTAACTGCGAGCTTCGTCTCTGCACGGCATTCTAACCACCAGCCAGTGACAGGAAAGATGTCTATATGATCTACTTCCAAGGAGAGGACTAACGATAATTAAGCCACCACTATTAGCTGTCACCCGCTTGCTAATAAAGCAGAGTGACGACACTGATCTCACATTGTCTCACAAGTATACACTTGCTGCTAATTGCAGCCCTCTGTTTACAACAACAGTAAATCCAAAGTCAGTTTCCAATAATGTCACTAATTCTGTGGGCCAGCATTAACAATTTGAAGGATCTCTGGATCAACATAATACGGGAAATGACACATCTGCGCGAATTCATCAATTATATATAAATTTGGTTTTTTGTCCACATTTGATGTCTGAAAATATTTAAATCATTTCATGTAACTAG
This sequence comes from Vandiemenella viatica, assembly GCA_031002005.1. Taxonomy (NCBI): domain Eukaryota; kingdom Metazoa; phylum Arthropoda; class Insecta; order Orthoptera; family Morabidae; genus Vandiemenella; species Vandiemenella viatica. The sequence goes on from JARYHS010012519.1 coordinate 183,260,629, forward strand.
TTTTCATTATTTTAATTTTATGTTATTTGCTGAAAAATAATTGTACCCTTTTTAACCTCCCCTTTCCCCCTCCCCCAGTAAAGATGTTAGCTGTTTCTTTGTTTCCATCCTTGTCAGCAATTTCTGACTTCCTAGACTGCAATAGATACTGTTAACGGATTTCATTACCGAAGATTGCATATATTATAGAGGCTTGAAACACATCCCAAAATTTAACTTCTCTGTTAAGATGAGAGGAGTATTACAATAAAACATTATATTTTAAATCTTCTTTATTCATTATTAATCACAGCATTTGATTTTTTGAATGGGCAAACATAATTTTGACAGCTATAATAAATTTTATAATTTCATTTTCATAAAACCAGCTTCTTGGTGAACCTACAGACTTGCATGAATGGTGAATGTTAATACTTTTGTATTGATTTATGAAAGTATCAACACATTTATGAGAAATGGACTGGAATATTTATAAAATTAAGCACTTGAGAGAGAAAAATAAGTGGAAGAGAGAGAAAATAATATGACTTAATTGATGTTTAGCTGGGTTGACATCTATCGTTACATTTTATAAAAGACATTTATTCGTTAATGGTGCAACTTAGATAATTTAGAGACACACTGAGAGAGATCCTAGGTTACTAAGGGTTTTTATATTTTCTTGGCTAAGGAAAGGAATATCGACAAACAATGCTCACTTTCTTCCTCGACCAAACTGTAGGCTCCTGGCTCTGGTTTACCATTTCTGCCATATGGGCTCTCGTGTACAAAATCAGAGACATTAGCGTACACCTATCTTCTAAAGCATAAGATTTTATTTCCGATGGTTGCATGACTACTTCCCAATTTTAGTCGTCAGCAGATCGGCTAGTGACGTCAGAGGGTCATAAAATGGGGTCCAAAAACGGCTTCTACCTTGTGTCTGTCTCTTACGATACTTTCCAAAAATATGTAACTTCCATTCGAAATATTCCAAAAAAATTCATAAATTTACCCTATTGTTATGTACTTGTTCTCGCTTTATTGGATTCTTTAATAAGTTGTTAATTAATATTATATCTTCGGCGATCCATACGCCACTCCCTTCTATGTAATACCGTCTGATTTTTTTTAAAAAATATATAAAAACTATAACCAAAAGGTAACATAAGTCAAAGATATAACTCAATTTCGTACAACAGATCTATAGATGAATTGAAATTAGGAAAAAAGTGAAGCTCTCAAAATTTGAAGTGCTTTTACAACTAAGCAGCATGTTTAATGACTGCACGAAAATGAATATTCGTGGAGGCTAGGTGGAAAATTCTAGACAGCCCCTTGTGACTGTCAGTGATGTCATTCAAAATGGACGTAGTGACTCGAAACTCGTTCATCTGAAATCTCTCTTCGCAGTCGTTAAGCAGCAGTGACGTGTCTGCCATGGCGAGCTGCTATGAGGAGGGCGTTGTGGATGGTCTCTGCGACGAATACCACTGTACTGAGCGCCAGTCCTATTACCAGCGTGTAGAAGGCTACGTTGAGGTCCTCCACACTCAGCGCCGTCACTTGGGAGCTGGACGAGACGCAGGACTTCGTCAGTCGTCGCAGCTGTGCCGGCAAACAAGTGACACGATTAGATACGTCTCAAAGACTCGCTCCAGTCTCAGCAGCAAAGACAGTTCAGTTACGAGTCTCTTCAACACCACGTTATTTCTTTGGGACTGATATATTTTTAATTGGTATTTCGACAACAGCAAGTTCCTCAGCTACCTCATATCGTATTATTCATTTAACTTACAGACAACAATGGAGAAGAAATGTAATCCTAGGCTTCTTGGTCTTTTTCCAGGGCAGTTCTGCCCTGGAAGAAGACCATAGAAAGATGGTTGAAACGTCGGCTACAAGAAATATGACGCGGCGTCACCCGGGCAGCCAAGAATCAATGCAGAAGAAAGTTTGCAAACGAACAGACTGAAGAAGCAGTTTCACTATAAATAAATCAATACTTCTGAGAGAGACAAATTTAAATTTGGATAGTTACTATTTAAATACAAACGATTCCGTGTAGGGTGATACTGTAGCATTCTGAATGTCGAGCCGGGGGGGGGGGGGGGGGCAGACAAAATCACAAACATTGATGAACAATGATGGTGATGAAAAGGAAACAGATTTTAGGCAATATAAATAACAAAAGGATAGGTAAAATAATCCATCGCTCAAATAACGAAAAAGGCGGAAAGAAAAATTAATAGAACTTGAGATAGAAACATGCGGGACAAACACAGGAAATGGACACTATGCCTGTCCTTTGTTGCCTATCTGCCGTCTCCTGTATTTGTCCCGTATGTTCCTATCTTATGTTATATTACTTTTGTTTCTATTTTTTTCTTGTTTTGGTTTCAAACCGAAGTATTGTACGTTTGTGTTCGTTTCGTGTGTTGTACTTATATTCGTCGCAGTACTCCAGGTTTCAACTTTGGTTAGTGATGGTCTTTTTCCATGTTCTGTTATTTAAACATTAAAGAATTTAGCACATTTACTTTCGAGCAAAACAACATGTCACAAGCCTTTCGCTGAACAGCAATAACCGATTAGTCGTTCCTTTACGTTTACTGAGACAAATCGGCAAACCTCGTCGGTTTCCTAATGTCCAAGACGAACATTATGTTGAAATACTAGTTTAAATTATCAACAGTTCACAACAGCTTTTTCTAGGCAAAACAGTACCTGACATGTTTACATGTGTGGTCGGTTGTGAAGAACTCCTTCCCACTTTGTGGTTCAGTTTCTTCGTCCATCCCTAATATCTGATCGTTAATAAATGTATCAGATTTTTAACTTCAGTGATGACTCCAGATGGACGTTAGCATATATGAAATTATCCTTCTAATCGCCGAAAATAGACCGCTTTCTGTGTTTAATCTCGTGATAAATAGTTCACAATAGTTTCCTTTGATAATTTGGTAGCTTCTGATTCTAATTATCTTGCGCGTCGAAACTATTTTCTCCGAAACATAAACAGTGAATATACAACGTAAAATTTATAGCTGGTAATGACAAGAAGATAACTGAATCTGGAAAAAGAGTAGGTCCCCCCTCCAAAAATTATCTCACCGTGTCCTGGGTCCAATACTCGACGAGTCCTCCGTTGAGAAGTCTGCCGATGACCTTTCCGAACTGTTCCTTGTAGGGTGACTCCCTGGGTACCACATAGGCCGTCGGATAGGCCGCCAGGCAGTCTTTCATCCTGTGTGCCCGGCCTTCAGGAGCGTCGGACTCTGGGATTACCGCCAGGTTCCTGTCAGACAAAGCCACCAGTGCGGTATCGAAACCTTTCGCCAGTTCATACACCCTTTCGATATCTTATATAGACGTGTGTGTCCCTATATATCACTCTGCATCCACAACTACCAAGCGTGAACCACTGGTGTTTGTGTGTGGTAGTAGTCTCGAGTGTTCCATCGTGCACTATGGTGGTTGCATGTCGGTAGTTATGGGGGGTGGAAAGTGTTTAACCTAGGGTATTTCCACCAAGGTATTCAGAAAATCTTTGGAGTTTTTTAGAATGAACTGAAATGTTTTTGAATGTACTAAAATGTTCTTGAATAATGTTCTGGAATGCAAAAAATTTTCTGCTTTTTCAGCTGTTAACAAATAAAAATAATTTGTATGCGAAATATTCAGTGTGTGAACCGATTTTGACGAGACTTTCACTGGCAGGTTGCTGATTTGGAAGGGAGTAACATAGACTACTTTGTATTCTGAAAATGCTTAGTGTTTCGGGAAAAAAAAAACCATAATATACGCGAACGAAGTAGTAGGCACAGCTAGTAAGTTAGTAAAAACTTTGATTTTCAGTGACTTTCAGAAATTATTGTCAGGGAGATGTGATTGCACTTTTCCTTGAATAATTACTGTTATCTGTTTGTGACGTAGATGTAGGTGTAGGGTGTATAAAATCTTTGCGAAACACAGTATAAATTTTTATCTGCGCTTCCACGATAAGAGTATTTTTTTTTGTCACATAGGTGTGAGTTGTGGACAGCTGGATCGGTGGGCAGCCTACGGTCGAGTGTGCGAATGTGTTTCTCGAGTACACAGTAGTTAGTAGCAGTTGGTCTGGCATTGAGAGCGGGAACAAATTTGACAAAAGTGTAGCAAATTGTATATAAATGAGTGGTTGTAAATAAATACGAATAAATTGAAATGTAAAGAGAAAGTTTGAATCAGTAAGAATAAGCATTAGTAACATATCATTTAAATAAGATTAACAAGGAAATGTTGAAATTTTGTTTTGCAGTCGTTTTTGGCCAAATTACTTAATTTATTTTATATACAAAGAGCAGCATACTAAGGGTAACACGGTTAACAGCAAAGAAACCCCTCATATGTTTCATCGTTCGAACATATAAAAATTGCTCTAGACTTGTTTCATCGTATATTGTCGATACCTTATCGGTTTTTATAATGAAAAACATTAAACCAATATCTTTTCTCATCCGTGTTTTTGTTGGTTCAGCTCGGCCACCATGTCAAGGAAACCTATTGCTATCTAAACATTGGAATTATTTGATAGCTAATTACCAAACGATTACTAGCAACATCTCCAAATTTAAGGCAAGGTTGGAAATAAGACGCTAAAACGTATCTGGTTTCTGTAATCAAACTTCGCCAGGTTCACTTCGCTACTCGACTAACGAACGATTTCGTGTGTTCAATAGATTTCAGATCGTCACAGTAACCGTTCTTCGAAGAACGGTTGTGGATTCTTTGTGTGCATTCTTCAGTTTTACCTTGAGATGAAATAGAGTACAAAAAATGAACAGTTTTCCTAATTTCCGAAAGTCGCGTTATATTGGGAAAAGCTAGAATTCAAAGTCTATTCAACTGGTTGTAGGAATGACCAAATGACTATATGGACTGATTGTTATAAAATAGCTGTTTCACTCACAAAACAAACTTCCAAACAAAGTTTGAACAGTCAATTATTTTCTCGAATCGGAATGACCAATAGTGATATTTAAACCATTAAATATGAATAACCTCAGTCTGTCTCAGCTATACAGAGGTAAACAGTAAGTCTATTGCAACAAAAATTATTGAAGTAATAATTACTGTTGTTAGTAATAATTAAACAAATATTAAGTAATTAATAAGCGAAAAAAGAAAAAGTCCAACATCACCAATAAAAAATCACAATAATATCTTACGCAAAAGCCACACATAACTTTTATTTGCAATTGTGGTATTATTTTTTATATTGGCTTTACACGTCGTCGACGTCAAGGTCATTAGAGACGCGAAAGGTTTGGGTGCACGGAACGGAAAGGAAATCGGCAATAGACTTTAGGTGGAACCGTCACGGAAATAGCCTGGAGTGATTTGGGGAAACCATGGTGAACCCAAATCTGTATGACTGGACGGAGATTCGAACCCATGACCTCCGGAGAACGAAGCCATTGCGTTATCACACATTCACCACCCTGCGTTTGTATTTTGTAATGTCTCGTGTACACTATTGGCTATAAGAGAAATGTGTCATCAGATGCCTGTTGCCTGTAGCAGACGTACTCACCTGTCGACGAAGAGCCCCTTGTTGAGGTAGTAGGTGGGCGCGATCATGGTCTTGCTGGCCAGTCGCTGCCACAGTGGGGAGTCTACTCCGGAGAATATGCCCTCCATCATACTGCTGGACACCGCCACCGACAGACCTGAGGCGTCCAGCGCCTCCAGAGAGTCGATCTCGGGCTCGTGCTCAGGTGAGATCAGCAACTGTCAACCATCAGGATACCTTCTGCGTTAATTTGGAAACCGAGTGTACAACAGTGACAATGTAAGATGTTCATCTACCCTAAGTAAATTATTTTACTTCGGTATACCAAACTTGTGTTTCGCGTATGTCATTCGCCTACAGTGGTTTCTTAATTTTCATTATTGATACTTGATGAAACTACAACACTATGGCTGATCGATGGGTTTCTCGACCTATCTTAACTTTAGATAGTTTTCGAGTGTTTCGCTATACCCAGAAGGAGAGGATGAAACGAGTTTAAAATCATAAATTTTGAGGATATGTGATTTTATTTCAGAGATTAGAAAATCAAATTTACAGATAACTTGACACTGATCACTGCACTCCCTCTGAACGATTGCTCTAATTTGTTTGGAAAGGATGTCCTCAGCTAGTTGTATCCTCTCCTGAGACCCACAACTGTGATGATTGTACCTTTGATTCATGGCTACTGGTTCTGGGACAGAGTTGACGTTTAAACTTGTTCCACGCATATACTATCGGGGATAGGACTGGGTATATTGGTTGCCACTGGAGTACCTCGGCATCAGCAAATTGTTCATAGTTACATATGCCGTGTGCGGATGAGAATTGTCGCATGGGAGGTAAAACATCAGGACGCAAGATGACAGTGACGTACTTCTGTGCCGTCAGAGTTGCCTTAGTAACAACCAGCTGTTACCTGAAACCATACCCATCTGTTCTCCATACCATGACGCCACGAGTAAAACTCCAAAATGGGACCACTCCCCAGGTTTCCACCATACTCGCCGACTATGCTCATCCGAGGGAGTGCAGAATACAATGCGACGCCGTTCATCAGCATTACATGACTGTCGGTGACGGCACAACTCCAGACGCAGCAATTTGTTTTGTGGTGTTAACGCCAGCCTACGTACGAGACGGAAATTCACTATTCCGCTGCTGCTACTTTCCGATCAATGGTGCGGGATGACACAGAATGTTGAATGAACTCCATTACTTGTTCTCGGACCTCTCTTGTGGTCGACCGACATGTTGACAACAAGTACACCTGTCCTGGCGTTCCCATGCAGCCCTGCATCGGGTCATTGTCATACCTGAATACCCCACAAATCTGAATACGTATTGTACGGTTTGACCAGCCAGAATGGATACCAACAATGAGGCCCTTTTCGAATCCAGTAAGGTGCTCATAACGCTGTTTCACATTATTCTCCAATCACAAAATCAACATCTTAGTACCAGAATTCCAGAAACCATGAAAGTTTAGTTGAATAGCCCCAATTACAGACTGTCGCATCCTAAAGGAAGTTAATGAGGATTAATGTATTACACTTTTCACTATTGTGCCTAGTTGTACCTTATATCGTTGAATGATTTCTTAAAACTCCATAATATATTCTGACTTCCACCCCTATTTACCTTTCATTCACGCAGTCCTATTATGGTCGAAGTTATCATCGAAAATACAACATTTCACCCACTCTTTTCTTAAATAACTAAACATATATATATATATATATATATATATATATATATATATATATATATATATACAGGATGTTACAAAAATGTACGGCCAAACTTTCAGGAAACATTCCTCACACACAAACAAAGAAAATATGTTATGTGGGCATGTGTCCGGAAACGCTTACTTTCCATGTTAGAGCTCATTTTATTACTTCTCTTCAAATCACATTAAACATGGAATGGAAACACACAGCAACAGAACGTACCAGCGTGACTTCAAACACTTTGTTACAGGAAATGTTGAAAATGTCCTCCGTTAGCGAGGATACATGCATCCACCCTCCGTCACATGGAAACCCTGATGCGCTGATGCAGCCCTGGAGAATGGCGTATTGTATCACAGCCGTCCACAATATGAGCTCTAACATGGAAAGTAAGCGTTTCCGGACACATGTCCACATAACATATTTTCTTTGTTTGTGTGTGAGGAATGTTTCCTGAAAGTTTGGCCGTACCTTTTTGTAACACCCTGTATATTACTGCATTGCAGATAGAATTACACATGTCCATTACCTTCACCTGTAGCAGTCTCTAAATGGTAAATATTTTAAGTTTAAAGTACATTTTGAGTAATTTAATTACCGACATTGAAAATTAAATAGCTGTTTCACCGTCTTTATTCCTCATTTTCTGTGAAATTATCGTAGCGATAGCTAATCTCATCAAGACATTGTCGATATGCGATCTCCAACAGATGTTAAATAACAGACGTGCAATTACATCCACAGTCGGTAATACACTTTTTATCGCTAATGACACTATTTTCTATTAACTAGGCAACTTTTTTAAAACTTTATCTTTTTGCATTCGATTATGGCATAAGATACAGTACTGATTATTTCTTTTTTTTAAAAAAATACTATTTTTTACTTCAACTTCTGATGCGTAACCTGTTGTGTTTCCTAATAGTTTTAATTTTAGATTTATTTTTAGCGTCGAATACTGGCATCAACATATCGCATAACTATTAACTTCATCATCGATACGGAAATTTGTTAGGTTTTATTGAATGATATAGATTGTTGAGAAGGCTGTAGTGGGCAGACGATCTTACCTTGACGAGAGTTCCCTGATAGGCACTGACTATGATGAGGCTGAAGAGCAGGCAGGATGACGCGAAACACCTGCTGGAGCTGGGCAGCAGTGACGTGACGTGAGACACGGGCAAGTTGAGGAAGAATGCGGTCACCTCACCGACACTCGACAACCAGCTGCGCTGTGAGTACGGTGTCAACTGCAGCCGGTATAGGCCGTACCAGAAGCACACCGACACCACGAAACAGGCGGCCAGCACCAGCCACACCTGCAAAAGATTCATCAGAACCACCTGGCCTCGTAAGCTGCTCCGCGAGACCTTGTCAATTCTGTCATTCAAGAAGAAAGCATTAGAGGGCCTCGGTAGTCTAGGAGCTAGAGTGCTAGCTCCGTGTGCCGAAGGTCAACGCTTCGAGTCCGGCTTCGGGCATGTGTGTTAAGTTTTGTGTCTGTGAAATTCACGTCCGTCCTGTGGTGTGTATAACTAGTTAGAAGAAAAAAAGCGTTAGCCTTCATTAATTCTTCATTTATTTCTATGAACGTTATCACAAGAATAGCTCAGATTCTAATTAGTATCGTGAAAAAGTCTTAAAAATTGGAAAAATACCCGCATTAATTGACGACCTGTCACAAATGTACTGCCTATTTATTATTAGTTATAACTAGACGACCCGTGCGTAAATTTCACGAATAAAATATGATGAATAGTGAGGTTGAATGCTTGTAATATTATGAAAAGTAGAACCGCACTTTTATAGCAAATATTTATTTGTTTAGTGTAATAGGTACACATCAGAATACTTACAACACATTACAGTTAGGAAAATTTAAAACACTCTGTGTGTACGACAAACTGTCACTGACCTTAACAGAATACAACCAACCCGAACAAAATACACACAGCATATCAACATCTCTGTGATATGTGTTGCTGTGCGAATAAAATGCTTACATTGGAACTGTATAGCAGAACAAAAATGTTTCCGTAACAGAAAAAAATATCCGAAAACCTAATTATTTTATAAAAAATAGTTTATTGATACCTCTGTGATATCTGCTGCTGAATTCAAGGGACTTGGCTCTGAACAGTCTCATACAGGCTACCACTACAAGCATCAAATACCGAAAAATTCTTTCTTGATTTATGATTTTACCTAATTTTAGTCCTTAATCTTTAAAACGATATGACCATTAGGTATCACAGAGATAAAAGGCTCGTAATTAAAAAAAAAAACGCGTTGTAGAAATAATATTAATAGTTTTGCCATTACAGGGTCGAATCCAAAAAATTCCTTTTAGAAATCTGGTGTGACCAAAGCAGGCATCTTGGTCTTTAAAGTGATACTTCATTTATCGATTTCGGTTAGGCAGCAAACGAAGTAAAAAAAAAAAAAAAAAAATCAGTAATGATAAAATTTTTGCCCTTAAGGATTGAATTTGGAGAAAGTTATTTCTTAAAATATGATGTGACCAATGCAGATACTTAAATATTTAAAACGATACCTCATTTATCGATTTCGGTTAGGTATTATGGGAGATAAATAGCTGGTGACGGAAAAATGCGTTGTAGAAATATTCTTATTTTTGCCCTTTAAGGGTCGAATTTTAAAAATTTCTTCCTTAAAATACGGTTTAACGGAACCGAAGACCTTACGATAACTTCAGTCTTTAAAATTATACCTCGTTTATCAATTTTGTTTAATTATCAAGGGAGATTAGCGACTCGAGAGTAAAAAAAAAAAAACGCAATTTAGAAATACTGATATTTTTGGTCTTTAAGAGTTCAATTCAGAAAAATTCCTTTCTTAAAATTTGATGTGACCCCAGCGGAAACATTAATTTTTAGAATGATACCTCATTTATCTATTTCGGTTAGATATAAATGGAAGTAACAAATGAAACTTTCAGAACATACTGCAACAAATTAGAGAAATATTTCGATTGTGCCTAGTTTTCAGTTTTAATTGTCTGTTACTTTGAGGCAGTAGCCGTTTCCAGATTCGTACAACAGTAGCCATCACTAACACCGTTTTAATCTAAATTAGTGGTTCTTAGACAATTTTGGAGTACATAATAAACATATATCTAAAACACATAAACTCTGACAGATTTCTAAAAAAAAACTGATAGCCATGTTTGCAAGTAATTAAAAAATTTCTCCCATCAATTACGACAATACTACAATAAACTGAATATTTGCACGATGAACGAAATTAAGTTAAGGTTGGGAAGGTCACATGTTGATGTTAAACGAATCTGTCGAAAATATAACTCTCCAGTTTCAGAGAGATTACCGCTTGAAACGCAGAGGATTTGCCCACGATGAATTTGTGTCCAGCTGCATGACCGCACTAATATGTACGGATTTAAATCGTCAGAAACATCCCTCAAAATCCCATAAAATCGAAACCTATTTAGTTTGATTTAAAACACTTCTAAACGCAAAAAAATCTCTAACTAGGCAGCTGAGAGCTATTCAATCATATAGGGATGTGAAACGGTTTAAATGTTATATTGGATTGATTACAAATTGTGTTTTCATGTATCTAGCATTTGTACTGATTTCATCAGGTACTACTGCGTCACTTTGTGTTGTAATTGAAAATTAACTGTAAAAGTAATTCAACTCACGTCGACTAAATTCCCTCTCTTTGCAAAACGCATTACACAAAGATGGTATGCTGTAAAGGAATCCTCTTTCACGAAGAAATAAGCCATAACTAGCTGTACTTGGATAGGTGACTACATTATGTTATATATTTGATGACATTTCAGTGTATCTGTGAACTTTTTGGTTTTCAACTTACTTTTTTATAATTATTTTTAAAAGCAATTACATTGTATACATTTTTATATGTAATGCAGATAAGAAATTCTGACTAGCTTTTTGAGAAACTAGAGAAAAAAATAAGTTTATTGTTTTACATCTCGTTATATCTGCGCGTCTTACAGAATATGCTTAAACAAATTATTATCAGCGAAGACAAATTCTTTAAGGGTCGGGGGAACTGTATGAAGATCCGTGTTGCAGGTATGACAGTTGTGTTTCGTGGTCATAGCAGGAAAATTGCTAAATACCTAGTTGCCGAATATCACTTTAGTCATAGGTATCTCAAATTGACAAAACGAATACAACTGCGAGATACTAGCAAAGCTATAACATCTTTCTGAGTGGTTTGTAAAGCGCTATTAAAATAGGTGAGGGCAGCAAGATGTTATTGTCATACATCGTGTTTGCCGTAAAGGTGAAATTAACATTTCTGCCTGAACCATCTCGCTGTCTCATAGATTCAGTTGCCAGAGATTTGAGGTCAACCGTTTCATCTGACAATATAAGTGCTCCTAAAACAGTTTTGTGGGTTTAAGAAGTTGTTGTGCACAAACTAAATAAGCCCTTACCCGAAATATAAAGACATCAGAAGATTGCTGTGAGCTTAATGTAATAATTTTATATGTAGTTCCTGCTGCAAGGTATTAAACATACAATGGTTTCAGTCTTGTAAAATTTTGTAAAAATTTGTACCAAGTCACTTCTGGCACATTCTAAGAATAAATAAATTTAATAATAGGTATGGACAATATGCTTTACAATGGTTGTGCGTGTGGATTCGAAAGAGACAGTCGGATGGTAACGAGTCGAGACATTTACATCCAGACAATAATGTGATAATTAACTGTAGCTAGGCCAATAAAGGCAACACACTGAGATATCGCAGTCCCTGGAGATACTGAGTGACATGAATTTTACTTGTTAGCGAAAGACTCAAAACAAAAGACACAGAGATTTTAAATATTAGCGTTGATTTTGAAAGTCAGGCAACTGAAAGTAGCTTTAGATTTGTGAATCGAGGAATCATGGCAATAAGCTAAATTGAAATTTTAACACTTCAGTGTGGGAAAGATCATGTCGTGTTTCGAAGAATATTGAATCATGCCCATAAGAAGCCATAGAAAACGAGCGACTGAATGAAAAAAATGGCAGGAAATGTATAGCAAATGAGAGTACGGCAATAATATATATTTCTGTGAGACAGTCTCCAACATCACCCACCTCCCATGATGTTCTTCTGTTGATAAAGAGTTGGTCCCGAAAATTTCTTTATCAGTTGTGTTTTTGACTTATCTGTGTGTTCGCGCCCCACATCCACCATCTAAAGGTAAGTGGTGTATCATACTATCTTAATTTAATTCCTATATATATAATTGCTTATGGCTATGCGCCTCGTTGACGTTGAGGTCACTACGTAGAGGCGGGAAAGGACTGGAGACAAGAAATGGGAAGCATCCCGATATTCGCCTGTAGTGATTTGGGGAAACCATGGAAAACCAAAATCTGGATGCCCGGACGGGGATGGCAATATGAATTGTTATTAATTATAGTAAAAATTTATTTATTCTCTCGGTCAATCAACCAGAGAAAACGTTTCCACACTAGTGGATATCATTTGTAAATGACGTGCTAGTTATTCTTGTTTGATTATCCATGCAATTAACTTCAAGTAAATTTATTTATATTGTTTTGTTAAACTGTTTGTTTAACGATACTATCGACAAATTTGTTCAATCAATAAATAGTTTGAAAATTTGCTAACTTCACTTGGTCCATAATTCATGTAAATGTTGAATCATACCACTTGTCATGTGTTTCTGGTTCACTTCATAAATTTATGTATCAAACGGTATTGAATTGAACTATGAATTATTTTCCATGGCACCCACAATTAGATGATATTAACAATAAATATAATCAAAATTAATAGTCGAACAGTTATTTTAGTGAAAGCAGATCATGTTAGGAAAGTATGTACCGTGGATTTTAGCAAATTAATGATTTATTCACATCCATTTCCTGGAAACTTTTCTGAGACTACAAGTTTGTGAATCTCATAGCTACTGGCGAAAGTGTCAAACTTTCGTGGGAAAAATCAAGTTTTTTTACTGAGAATATGGAGGTCCCATTATCGAATCCCGTCTGAGACGCTTAATTTGTACCACAAATATGGAAAACTTCATTGGTTTTTGTTGAACATGCTACGACGGTTATGTATGTATATTTTAACGAATCCTGCCAATTATCAGCACATACGGATTTAAGAACTACACTTACAAAAGAGCGTCATAAAATGCCCATTAACTTAATCTCTTTGATGCCACCTGGAAACGTATTTTATTACAGTAACAATATGCTGTATTTTGACCATTGGTTGAAATATTCATGGCTTTTGCAAAGTTTCGTTCATAGCTTTTACCTTCCCATAGCCTTATACGAGTACTGTGTTCATTTCATGTAAACATTTTTTACTAATTAATTTTTTTATTGTTCCGCGATCAGCAAGCTGAGATAAGCTGGTCTATGCCATTTTTAAATGCTCATTCCGGAATTTTCCTGGAGTGATTTCAGTAAACCATGGAAAAACGAAATGGGCAAGGTGTCTTCCCCGAATGCGACGCTTTAACGTTAACAGCTAGCCCTCGAGACTCGGTTATGCGGAACCGTTAGTCAGGGGTTGCCAGTCTGGGATCAGCGAACCTATCCTAAGGGGTCCACGGACAAAATAAAAACAAAATTAATAATTACAAAGCCATAAATGGAGGCGTGAGAACACGCGATATCTGGCTTCAATGTGGGAGATACAAGTCAAGCTAGGAAATAACAGTTCTAGTTTAGCCAATTTCCAATTGCTATTTGACGACCATAGTCCAATCTCTAAGGGGGGCGCCACTGTAAAAGGTTGGGAAAGGCTGCTCTACGATAACCAGCTCTAACAGAAGAGGATTGCTCAACCAAACAAGTGGGTGTGCAGACTTCCGTGGTCATTCTCGATGTTATCTTCGTTGTCCCGGTGGAACCGCGTCAATTTATCGAAACCTCGTTCTGTGGCTTTCTTGTCCTCTGGAGGAAGCCACAGAATGAAGGCTGAAACGTCAGGTTTTGATAAATTGACGCGGTTTCACCCTGGCAACCAAGATAACAATTTAAACCTTGTTGCTACAGCCAATGAACTGATTTTTTTTTATCTGCTTAACATCTCTCTAACAGCGAGGTCTTTAGAGACGGGAAAGGATGGGGGGGGGGGGGGGCAACGAATGGGAAGGAATTCGGCCATGGCCTTTTGAAGGAAGCATCCCGGCATTTGCCTGGAGTGATTGGGAAAACCATGGAAAACCCAAATCTGGATGCTTGGATGGGGATTCGAACCGCCGTCCTCCCGAATGCGAGGCCAGAACGCTAGCCGTTACACCACCACGCTATTATGAACTGCTATTATGGATCTCCTAGCTATTGGTTGCAGAGCAAAAAATTTTATCCTCCATCATACTTTGACTGATTAATCAGAAGATATAAATGAAGACCCTGCGTGGGTGTGACGCACCTCTGTGCTGAAGGCGCGAAAGGCGACTTTGTAGAAGGCGAGGAGCGACGCCCGTGGCACCAGCACGCAGACGCTGGACTGCGAGACGGCGGGCAGCAGGAAGCCAGCCTCCGGGGTGCCCAGGTCGGTCAGCAGGCGAGGGTTCAGCGAGATGTCAGACACACCTGTGATGACGTCAGCCAGTGCGCCCGTGGCCGTCCCGCCAGCAGTGGAAACACCGTGCTCTGGCTGACCCAGAGGCAGTCTGATCTATAGGAAATATGGCACGAGAGGCTTGTCACTCCGAGGTTTCAAAATCCTAAGGGGATGTATCAGAGAAGTACGGAGGCCAGACTAGAAATCTAGTTCGGACTCCTGATCGAGTATGGGGGGATGGAATGGAAACCAAATTACTGAAATCAAGTAAATGCGTTGGATGGGGGGAAATCTGTGAAGTTTACCAAAGACTTACTCTGTAACTGATACTTAATTTAATTTAGATGGAGCACATGCCTCAGTGGCAATTTCCCTCTGCACTCATTACTCCTGTTTCTCGAACCCACATAATTCTGCACTGTACAAATTTTAAATTCATTCATCACCTACCTTGGTAATTTATTCCAATCCCACACTTCCATACTAACAAACAAACAATACACTGCCTTATGCCTGAAATCGAATGCCAACTTGTGATTATGGCCATCCATTCACTTCCATGCACTACTCTTAATTCTTCCGCGAATATCTTTCCATACCTCGTCTCGACTTTAGCCTTATACACTCCCAACACCCTTTTGATCCTGTCTTCCTCCTGTTATACAATTAAATCCATTATAGCTCTTTGGTGTTCTGCTATAATTTCCAAAGACAAATATAGCGTCCCTTCTTAGCACCTCCCTCAAACTCATGTATTTGATAAAAAAAAATATGTTGGTCACATACTACATCACCATATTCAAGTTACGGTCTGACCAATGTTTTGTAATCCAATTCCCTCAATTCTCTGCTACACACCTTCATCACTTTCTCCAATGAATGAAGGATTTCTAAACCTTTCATTAGTGTTTGTACAATGTGTATTACTACTATCAAATGTTATTCCTAAAGGAGTTGGGTTAGGAGTCACTGGAAAACAAGAAGGAAATGAAGAGAATGGTGGGTGTGAAAAAATAACACGTTGGCTATGCATAATAATGAATTGCGAATAGCATGGGAAATGGAAAAGAGGACAGTGAAAAAACTAGCTATTGATTTCAGTCGTAATGCACGGTTTTGTAGACACAACTTTCATGGACAATTTACTAATTTGGGGAAAACGGACAGGCACCGTGCATGAGCTCAGGGTGCTGAGAACAGCTGCTTCTCAACGGACATTCTGGAAAGGCTTGGATGCCAACCGTACGTACCTCGCTAATTAGTGGCGAACGGCCTCTTGTGTGAAGAAATCTGGCTTGGATTTCCCTTCCGCATTGAATTTTATTCTGGAATAACATGATGCGTAAAAACTTCGCCAATGAATTAAAAAAAAAATCCGTTTGAACCGAGACTCACACAGTAATAATTCCGATTGTCTAGTGCTCTAATCACATTCCACGTACGTGGTAGATCATATGGAAGTCGCTCGACACAACAATGAATACCCGACACATTTTTAGGTTTGTTAGCGCCCTCGACAATTGACTATTTTTCGTTTTCTTAATAAACACCTGTCGGCGCGCCCTAAAGCAACAACAACAACAACGTTAATAAACTCGTAAGCTAGTAATGGAAACTTGGTACAAGTATTAGGGAAAAAAAGAGAAGGCTGTAATGCGGCTGCAAGTATGTTGCTTTATTTTAAAATAATAACAAATTATTGTTCAACCCACTACTGTGACTCAGTACATTGTAGAACCAAACACTAGATCTGGAGGTACAACGGGACCGGGAGCGAGGCCAGACCCTCACGTACCAGTCGTCCTGATTGCGGATTTTAGGCGGTTTCCCGCAATCATCTTAGTGCGCGTCACGAACGAAGGCGGGTGGCGCAGAGAGAGACAGAAATAGGGACACAGGGTATACGACGTTGCCGCATTTCCAGCAGGAGACGAACGACGTAGAGAGAGGAAGAAATAATAGTAATCACGCTATTATTATTTTTAATGTTACTGCTGTGTAATGATAGTAAAAATAATAATATGCGTTTTAGTAGCGCTTGACGTGCTAATACTATTAAGAGTGACAGGAATATCAGCTACAGCAAACAATTAACACTCGTGTAACCACGACAAGCGCTGGATTGTTACTGAATTAGATTGGCTACTGGCAGAACGTTGACGTCCTGCGCAGAGCCTCGCTAAACTATCCGGCATTCGTTCGTGATGCGCACTATAGGCGAATGTTAGGGCAGCCCCCACATCTGCTTCATAAACCACACATTCCACAAACAAAAAATACACTAATTATAAAGAACACACAAAGTTACATGATCCACAGACAGATGGCAACACAAGACTTTCCTCCAATGGATTAAGTGCGCCCGGACCTAACAGGCGCGGTTAGACTTCAGGCAGCAGCTGAGTTCGTCCGCCCCCCTCCCTCCCCCCCCCCCCCAACACCTGTATCATGATTTACACTACCACCTATTGTGACCATTGTCAACGTGGTCTTTCGTGGCCGAATCGGAGGGGAAAAAAAGGGTTGTTATTTCACTATGTACTTTTAGATTATCTTATGCTCAAAGAATCTGAGAGAGTAATAATTTTTATGTTTTATTGTTTTCTTGTTTCTGTTTTTGTTTTTTTGTTTGTTGTGGTTTTAATTATTTTTTCTCAGAATACATTTCAAGACGCAACAGTTTTTGGTTAGTCGGTTGTCGCACCTGTGCTTCGAAGTTCAGTGTGGCCACCAGTGCCTTGGCCACACTGCTGTCGGTGCCCCAATACTTGTGTTTGCCAACGTGTAGGCCGATGGGCAGTGCAGCGACGCTCAACTCGTCCTTACAGGCTGCTCGAGGCTTCCATCTTTTAGGCAGAGCCGTCGGAAACTGTGGGAACATGGTCACCACCAACCTGGACAGAGAAAAAATATGAAATATGTGTCAGTAAATACAAGCGTGGTTAGTGGGAGGACAGTGTTTAGTACACCGGACACGGAATTTCTTTGAGAGTTTTAATGCCTGTTTTGGTGGTTTTGGGAATAAAAGCTGGTCTCTTCCCAGAAATTAGGATTTGTTTGTTATTCGAGTGGTATGCGGAAGATTAGAGGTATCTATTAAACATCCATATTCCATCTCCCAAGACGATACTAAACAGATGAGTGTGATGAATAGTAAAATTATTAGCAGTCTGAGCTGTTATATTCAGTGGTTACAAGATTATTAAAATTAATATTGCACAAGTTCACATTTGATAAAACATATACAGAAATCAATTTGTGTTTGTTTTGACTGATCAGTTTACATAGGGTTGACTGTAGGCCGTGAACCTGTTTTGGAATAACTGAAAAAATGAAGTTTGGTGATTGTAATTACTTAGGGTTTGGAAGAGCACGTATTCTTTCGTTGTATGATGTTCCTTTCTTCATTAACTTTTGATAAGTGATGTACCGTGCGTGAATTTTTGGTCTGATTTAACACATTATAGTCTACCGAGATAAGACTGAATTCTTGAAAGAAAGAAGTCAGATCAAATTGTAATCTGATATAGATGTTGGTGTGTTGGAGCAGTGAATTGGTAAAAGATGATTAAACTCAGTTATGGGAATAAAGTTGCTCGATCTATCGTTTTCATGCAAGAGGAGCTGTCAATTTCGAAAAGTGTTTGATACTTCCGTGAAAAATGGGGAGAATAGTGATTTTTATTTCTTTTGAGTGTGTTGTTAATGGTGTAATGGATACGACGTTTAAATCCACAAAAGTTTTATATCTATGGAACAATGATTGTTAGTTACATAGTTTGTTCAAGATGAGGACTACGAATTTCCGGCTGGACTGATACTAAACGCTGTTCACGAGAGGTGCATGCCTAGGTAGACATGATCAAACTACAATCGAGGCGAAATGGAGAGCTGTGGCCACGACGAGGTTTCATGAGGAACTCAACATACGGCTGCCCACGCAACACTCCATTCATAGCCAGCTGCTGCCCAGCTACCACCTATTGTACTAGCTCATAAGTGTTTACAAATACGAATCTAGTATTGCTTTTCTTTTTGATTATGGCTTTTTGACTATGGACTTCGATCCGTAGAAGCAGACGATGTCAAACTCGTACATTGTAGTGGACTGCTTACTTCAAGCATCTGAAGCCAGACTGAAGATCTGCAATAAGAGATCTCAAGTGCTAGGAACTGGCTGTAAAACTGAAAAATTCTAATTTAGTATCTGACTTTGTCAAACGATTGAAACAGGGATATGAACTCGTACACAGTTACAATTTTATCGTGAAAATGAATACAACAACACTTGCTGCAACTGTGCAAAGATGCATAGTTTTCCGCTGGTAAGCCGTACCTCTGTCCTTCGAAGTTCCAGTATCGTTTGGTGCCTGTCATTGTGGATTCTATGTCGAAGTCCTTGACGTCAACGGAGGAGAGTCTTCTCTGCCTTACAAATGGATTGTAAGCGAGGACGTAGGCTCCTTTCATATCGGAGCACACGCGGACCAGTAGAACGTGGAAAATCTTGAATTTTTCCAAGAATCTCTGAAACAGACGTGTGTAGTAGTTGTTGACTGGGATAGCCACACACGGCTCTTCTGTTGCTTCCTCCACAACCACCAGTCTCGAAGTGATGCCCCATTGCATGTTGTCCTCCGTAACAGAATCGAAGTAGATTTTGATGTTCTCGAGATTACTCGTCGCGATAACGAAGCATAAACCGGAACCCGTTGCCTTGGCCTTCCAACTTTCGACTTTGGAGAACTGCTTATTGTTCCAGTTGCGGTGTTTGAACACCCATTCTATAGAGCGAGTCGTTACAGTGACAGCGCTACCCAGTTTGCGCGCAGCATCCGTCAAGACCTGTCTGGTGAACTCGCTGGGGTGCCCAACCACTGTCACGTTCGTAGTCCAGGTTGCGGCGCAGTGTTGCACAACCACTTCCCAAACGTCGTCTAAATTGTAGTTTCGTTCATCTGATGTCACAATGCGTCTTGCGCCTACTGGTACGTAAGGTATGAAAATTAAATTGGCAATCACCGTCAGTATCTTAAGTTGTTCTAATCCTTTCTTCATCTCTGAAACCGGTTGAAAGGACAGATGGAAGTCCCATAAATAATCTCATACACTTTGGAAACTGTTTAATTAAATAAAATTTATGAAATATGCTAAAAAAAAAAATCCTATTTACACAGCTTGAAGAACAGTATCTGTGGTGAGAAAGGAAATCAGAGTGATACGGTACCCACAAATTGACCAAACGTAATTCACCGATTGCAAGAATCTGGCAGTTAGTCTTTATTTGTGAACTGCATCGGTTTAACTATCTAAAAAAGTCAGATTTTGGAATTTACATATATAAATCAAGTATTTCTAAACCTTAGGAAGTCGTGTTACTTTAATAACTAAACTAAATGCACTGTGGGACTTAACGCTGCACTCCCTGTTTTATCCAGGCATAGTTTGGGTTTGTTGCCATGGTGAAATCAAACACATCGCCACTAATGATGTCTTGCAAATTTACTTTGCACCTCAGTCAATTTTTGCAAAGACGTTTACTTTACCTATAGACTCATTAAAAAGTGTTCGATAGGTTTTTAAATATGACTATGAAAAAAATTGCTTAAATCACTCTTAAATATTTAATAAATGATTTTTTTTCATTTTCTGCTGCTTTCAGAAAAATCTCTTTGCGTATAATGATTTAAGTCATCAGAGTTTGTTTTCTCACACCGCTTAAATGTTTGGCTTTCTGCGTTGTCTTAATCAAAAGTGATTTGTTTATTCGTGAGTAGAGTTTGCCAAACACTTGAGTCAGCGTCTTGTGAACAATAGTTCAATAACGGATCGATTAAAAGCTACGTCCTTCACGCTTCGTTGAATGGAATTTTTGTCATTGTTCCCAAAGGAAACTATTTCATTCATTAGTTCTTTCCCTCTAATTAATAAATATATGTATTGATAAATGCAGTTTCTTAGAGTTATACGTATAATTTATCACAGAAAGACTATTCTACATTGCTTTAATGGTTTAATAATGAAAATAATCTGAATAATAATCCAAAGTATATACGCGTAAAGAAACAGTTATAGTTTTAATAATCTTAATAATCAGTTGTAGTTTTATGTAATGTAATGTACAGAATATGTAGGAATAAATTCGGGAATTGTTGGTATAGTAATGGAAATGACATACATACACAGAAGGTATCATTCATTGATGCTGGATGAGCTTTTTGTAAATTGTGACACATTCCTTCTTACATTCATTCATTCTTATAGTGAGCTGTTTGACCTGTTACACGATTGTTCATAAAGAGTGGTAAGGTCTTGGCTTCTGCCTTTATTTATGTCTCTTGGTTGCATATCTAATTTGACAACTCACCGTAAACTGTATAAAGGAGGTTAAAACTTTTGCGTCACGCACTATTATTTTTAAAGCGTCATATAGTATATGACTATACTATTTCATTTTTATTGTTCTGATGAATAATTTACAGTTACTTTACCTGTCACACTATTTCTTATCACTACTTTCGGTAATTATCAAACAACTCAACTATAAAACGTTAGAGAAAAAAATAAATTGCGACGTTGGTTACTTACAACTGACGTAAAATTCGGGTGTTTGGGGATTGTTAAGCTTATGAACCACATAAGAAAATTTCCCTTTAAAATCATCAACTAACCATAGTAACATATAAAACATTTTATAAATAACTGAAATTAAAAAAAAAAATTATCAGTTTCAAAATTGATTTATTTTGTCTCTTACTACTGTGAAATTGAAACTACTAATAATATGCTGCGCGAGTAATACAGTTTGTGATTAAGACGTGTTTATTGCACTGAAGACGTGACGTATGTTTCTGAAAACGGAAGATTACTCTATATTTGTGACTGCTTTTTTCTGTCAAGACTGAAAGACTCCGTCGCTTAACTTCCGCGTACAAGACAGTATATTAATTATTTATGTCATTTCCAGACTCTGAAGGTTGTCTGGCAAACGTTTCGGATCTTCTCAGCACCACCATTAGCGTAATTAAACAACTTCGAGGAAACTCTGAAGTAGACGCCTTGGATTGTTGTTGCTGTCACGCCGGAAGACTTTACACTGCAGGTCACGCACATTTCTTGTCGAGACTTTAATTCGGAGTCAGCTAGACTCAGGGACCATACATAACTCGAGTGTAATTGAATTAGAGTGTCACTATTGGCACTGGGTCGATGCCTAATTTGATAGGGAGCGGGTCTGCGTGCACTTCTTCCAATTTGGCTTAACTCTCACCCGAGAAAGACAAGGGCCTAGGGGTGAGGGCGGGGGCGGGGGCGGGGGCCAGAGGGGGTGGCGTCGGACGGCGCTGAATTTATGGGGGCTGTCGGAAAGCGAGACGTCGTGGCATCGCCCCCAAACTCCAATTAGCACAAATCTCGAGGCAGCCGGAAGCGACGGCAGAGCCTGATTCGACTCGGAAAACACTTTGCGTCTAGTCCACGAGGCACTCACAGTCCCATTCACATACGAATGACGAAAGACATTTGATTCAGTATATCAGAGATAAACAGGAAAAGACACTTAAAGGAAAGAACTAAAGTGAACAAAAATTAATATTATACGCAAAGAACTGTCATATTTCTGGTGGATCAGGTGGTTAAAACCTACGACTGGGAATTTTTACTTACCATAAAACTGACCTTCTCTTTTACTATGAAGATTTTAAGGCGCTCTGTTCCACGTTTAACCTTATAATCCAGTTCTTATTAAGCTAGCTTCCCACCTTCCGCGCATTTGCCGGCCTAACCAGCTACCAAGCTACGAAGAGCAGGCCGTAGCAAAGGTCTTACCTGTGCTTGCGGGGATGGTGCGCCTTTATCCGCCGCCCAGTCGGTAAAAATCAAAGGCCTGGGTAGCTAAACGACACTAGGCAAGGTAGTGAGGGCTAGCCTGTGGCGCGTGCTGATCCGTAAACTTCGGCTGATATGGCCCGGCCTACAAAACCACTCGCTGTGGGAACGCACCTTTAAGCTGGCTTCCCACGACCCGCGTATTTGTCGGCCGGGCCACTCCAGCTACCAAGAGCTGGCCGTGGGAAGAGTCTCGCCTATGCTTGCAGGGATGGCGTGCGTCTATCGGTAAATAATCAAACTTCCGGGTAGCTGAAATAACAGTAGGCAAGCTGGTGGGGATGCAGCGAGGGCTAATAAGTGACGCATGCTGATCCCTCTGATTCGTCTGATGTGGTGCAGCCTACAAAACCACGCGCCGTGGTAACTCACCTTAATACCACTTGTCCGCCCACCGGTGTAGAGGAGGGACTGCTAGCTAACTAGTGTGTTCGTGGGAGTGTTGCGCCAGCCGAACTGGTGTTTTTTCCCATTATCTTGTCAAGTGGCTATTCATACGTGTTACTGTAGGTGTGTATGACTGTGTGATAGTGTTAAGTAGAGACTGTTCTTGGTGTTGTATAAAATGAGAGATTTAGAAGAGGGAGGGTGAAGGCCTACTCATCCGAAAGACACCAGGGGCCGCCAGTCGTAACATCCCCATTCCACGAAAAACTATTGACAGTGCCGTATGCGCTTACTTCGTATGTACTGCTTTTGTATTTATCTCACTACTTTGGCGCACAATCTGTTGATTAGGAATTGTGTATCACCATTCTTTCACCCTGCCGGCCAAGTTCGGATGGTGAAAATTTCTTCCACCACAAGGACATAAACCAGCAAACTACGTGTAAACGCCGGGAACCATCAAGTACCGCACCCAAAGAGTCTCATTACCAACTAGAAATACGGAGTTGAATAAGGCAGCTACGACGGAGGCGTACTGCGCAGCCGTTGAGAAACCTTGTTACTAAATTATTAAGACCACGCAATATTATTATTATTAACTTAACCGATTGGTACAAAATTCGATTAGCGCTAAAACTAATATTCTCGAACATATGATTTTCGGTTATGAGGTAGAACACGATTCCTGCGGGATGTGTTGAAGCTTATTGCCTATCTACAAAACTTACAAGAAACCCATTCCCAACGAGGCCTCTTCCTGGCAAGGTCGCCAGAATGCAGTGAATCTCTCCTTTGCTTAGGTCCTGAAACTACTTCTGATTCCAGTAGTAGCGGTGGCTTAGCTATAAGCTGTGGCTCAGAAAGACAGCTTTCTGATTAAAATCGTCAACATGGATATTCATATGAATTTCAGATGTTGGGATATAATGCAATATATTTCGGATGATTTGGACAAGGGAGGCCATATTTAATAGTGTAGCACTAGACCTTTCTGAGGCATTTGACAGAGTGAGCCTTAAAAAGGTTTTAAATAAACTGAAAACTATTGGAATGGATGATAAAGTTACTGGATCGATAGAAGAATTCTTAAAAGCAAGAAAGCAAAGTCTTAGAGTAGGAAATACATTATCAAAAGAGGTGGAAGTAAATGTGGAAGTGCCACAAGGTAGTATACTGGGTCTGCTGCTGTTGATTATTCTAATGAATAATTGTATTGATGGGTAACGGTCAGAATTTAGGTTGTTTGCAGATGACACAATGGTATACGAGGTGAGTACAAAAAGAAACAGAACTTCTGCTGTAATTGCTTTATTGCTCATCATAGTAACTTTTACACACTGTCCCCTTCAAAGTACTGTCCTTCACTATCAATACACCGTTGCCATCGTTTTTTCAAGTTTTGGAACGCCTCCTGGAATGCAATTTCTCCGATGGCGCGCAGTTCTCTCGTCGCATTGTCTTGAATTTCTTCTATGGTCTGGAAACGACGTCCTGTCACAGTGTTTTGCAGATTTGTGAAGAGAAAAGAGTCAGCCGGAGCCAAGTCTGGAGAATAGGGTGGCTAAAGCACAACGGGAATGCGATGTTTTGCCAGATAATTCGTGACAAACAACGATGCGTGAGCGGGTGCGTTGTCATGGTGCAACATCCACGACTGATTCTCCCACAGTTCAGGCCTTTTCCTACGCACAGCATCTCTCACTCGTGTCAGAATTTTCTGGAAGACTTCCTTGTTTACCGCTAGACCACGTGGTACAAATTCATGGTGCACAACTCCTTTGCAATAAAAAAACACGACCATCATCATCTTGATGTTCGACCGACTCATCCGCGCTTTCTTTTGTCGAGGAGATCCTTTCCCCACCCATTCTGAAGACTGCCTCTTCGTTTTCACATCGTATCCATAAACCCATGTTTCATCGCCTGTAATGATGTTCTTGAGGAAGTTTTCGTCCTCATTTGCTTTTTCAAGTAACTCCTTAGAGATCCTAGCTCAATTCTCCTTCTGCTCGTCCGTCAACAAGCGCGGCACTAGTTTTGCACTGACACGTTGCATTTCAAGTTTCTTTCTCTCAGGATATGATTGCAAGAGCCTACACTTATGCCAACTTCTTCAGCAACCTCACGGACAGTCAAACGGCGATTTTCACGAATCACAGTGCGAACCCTCTCAACATGGTGGCCGTCTGTTGATGTGGGACCGAGCGTGGTGGTGTAACGTATAGCGTTCTGGTCTCGCATTCGGTAGGACGGCGGTTCAAATCCCCATAGGGTATCCAGATTTGGGTTTTCCATGGTTTCCCAAATCACTCCAGGCAAATGCCGCGATGCTTCCTTAAAAATACCATGGCCGAATTCCTTCCCATTCCTTGCCCCCATCTTTTCCCGTCTCTAAAGACCTCGCTGTTGAGAGACGTAAAGCAGTAAAAAAAATGTTGATGTGGAGGGTCAACCAGATTTTGGATCGTCGGTAACCGAACTCCTGCCCTGCTTAAAGCGCCTAAACCATTCATAGCACTGTGTTCGGCTCATGCAGTCATCCCCGTATACTTGTTTAAGCATTTGTAGTGTCTCGGTAAAAGTTTTCCCAAGTTCACCACAAATTTCACACAGACTCGTTGCTCCTCCAATTCCTTCATTCTCGCTTTCTAATAAATCCGACGAGCACTCTGCGCACGATATCACTCAACCGGCTGTCACTCGTAAACTAATGCAGCGACCGTAGTGCGACAAGAGGCAATTTCTTGCCGAGACATGTCACTAGTGTGCACGGAAGTCCGAGAATTTTATCTGCATCCGTTGGCGCGTTATTTAATCAGTTCGGTTTCTTTTTGTACACACCTCGTATAATACGATTAAAACAGAAGAAGACTGTTAACAGGTGCAAGGTGAGCTGGATAGAATATCTAAATGTGTAGGTAAGCATGGTAAGAAAAGTCAGCTAATTAGGTACACGAATAAAAAACGTTAAGACTATAGGGTGGGGTCAGAATTGCATGTTGAAGGATTGATGTTGGCATAATAAACTCAACAAACACAAAAGTAATTTGGCGGCGCAGGGGAAGGGGGGAGGGATTTAACACAAATTATATAAGATAATTAAAAAATGAAAAAGGGGTAATTAGGTGAACAAGTGAATTTTCACCGGAACGTGTGTTCCATCGCAAATTAAATGAATAAAGTAACCTATTCGTTTATTTGTATATTTATATAGCTTCCACTTTATCCCTGAACGACAGTAAATTGAGATTAGTTGGTAATATTATACTGTTTTTAATTTAGTTCTTGAACACGAAATACCATAAAGCATCATATGCCAAATCTATTATCAAAAATAAATAACCTGGCTTCTCTTGCATCTCCAAAAACAATTGGATGAGTGGCCATTTTACAGTCACTCATCCATGTACATAGTTTCTTTTTTTGTTTTTCTTTGTACTTTCGTTGTACCATTAGTTTTAAGCTTTTATATCTTGTTGGCCTTTCTGCAGCCAACCAGACATGGGTTGTGAAGTTTGTGTTTTAATGACCCCTTTATAGCCAACATTTTAGTATTTATTTGGCTTAATATTTAATTTAATTGCAATGGAGCACAGGCTCCGGTGGCAATTTCCCTACACACCCATCTTCCCCCTATCCTGCACCTACCTACATTAGCCCTCTACAAATTTTATCTTTAAATTCCTTCAAAGTTTTGGGTAAATTATTCATAATTTCTCTTGGTAACTCATTCCAATCCCTGACACCCTTATCTAAAAAAGAGAATCTTCCCACACCATTGTGCCTGAAATCGAGTGCCAGCTTGTGGTCATGGTCATCTTTTCCCTTCCATGCACTACTTTCATACCTATTGCAATATCTTTCCATGCCTCATCGCCAGTATATGCCCTGTACACTCCCATGACCCTCCTCATCCTCCTCCTGTCTTGCAATGAATCCCATTCCAGCTCCTTTATCATATCCGTCACTGATTGCATTCTGCGATAATTTCCCGAAACAAATCTAGCAGCCCTTCTTTGCACCGTCTCCAACTCCTGTATTTGATACGTAAAATGAGGGTCCCGTACTACACTACCATATTCGAGCAATGGTCTGACCAAAGTTTTGTAAACCAATTCCTTAACTTCTCTCGTACATCCCCTCATCACTCTCTCCAACAAGTGCAGAACTTTGAAACCTTTTCCTATCACCTGTCATATGTGTCCTGCCAGTTAAGTTTGTTATCAAAAGTAATTCCAAGATATTTACATTTCAAGTCTTCAGCAAGCAATTCCTTCAATACCTTATATTCATAACTAGCCTCGTACCCGCGACTACGTACGCGTGGATTAAGAATTTTTTTGCCAGAATTAAAGATAAAAAGTTGTTGGTAACGAAGGATTGGTCCCAAACAATATCGAGTCGGCATAATATGACAGGAAAGCTAGCACTATATCATTCTACCGTCCTCTTGAAGAGAAACAATTTCAAACATATTTCTGTCACTATTCGATAAGATTTCAATATATCGTGACTACAACTGTTAATCATACTGGGAAAAATATCCTGTGCCCTTCATACAGCTTTCCTTATAAAATTCCATCACAACTATATAGCCATATAGTCGTCAAAACGTAACAAAAAGACAGAGATTTACTTCCGTATTTATATTAGTATTACTGTGGTTCACACTCACACACTGACTGCGAACAACACCTCAGGGATCATTATAACGTAAAAAAGTGTACACCTACAAAATTGCAAGACTACCTACGATTTTCCTCGCATTGCAACCCTAACTTTATAATATCTACAGTTTAACATTTAATCCAAATAACCTACGGCTCAGGCCTGACTCTTAAGATGAAAAACCATTTTTAAAAATCTTAGCCTTTACGGAGATTTGAACCGGAGACTACGACGTTCGTAAGCAAGCTCTTTAGCCACTGAGCTGCCAGTTCACTACACGGAAACACGGTCTGGAGACGTCCACATCCAACGAGTCTGTCTATCGCCGTATTTAGAAGTTATGAGACAACATGTGTTATTTATACAGATAATTTTTCAACCAAATGCAGACAGTATTTTTCTCCTTGTTTCAAAGGATAAGTGTGCAAAATTTCATCGAGATCGGATGAAAACTGTGGATTTGTATGAAGAACAAACAAATCAACAAACAAACATACATTCATCTTTATATATAAAGATTAACCTTTTGTTTTTTATTTGTGTATCTAATAAGCTGACTCTTCTTTGCGTTTATCTTCATTCCATGTTTACCAACCCAATTAGATATGCTGTCCAGATCACCCTCCAACTGTTTACAATCATCTATCGTTTTGATTCTTTTATACAGCATTATGTCATTTTCAAACAATCTAATTTCAGATAGAAAACAATCAACACAATTATTCATTAGAATAATGAATAGCAATGGTCCCAATACGCTACCCTGTGGCACACCCATTTTTACTTCCACTTCTTTTGATACTACATTTCCTACCCTAACTTTCTGTTTTCTACCTTTTAAAAATTCTTCTACCCAGCAAATGACTTTCTTATCCACTCCAATGGTTTTTACCTTATTTACTACCATTTTATGGCTTACTCTGTCAAACGCCTTAGACAGATCTAGTGTTACACTATCAATTTGGCCTCCCTTGTCCATTTCATCTGAAATATCTTGCATATGTCCCACCAACAGAGATTCGCATGAATATCCTTGCCTGAAACCATGTTGCCTGCTTGAAAACCACTTACGTTCCTCACATATATTTCTGATGTGGTTGCATATCAATCTTTCCATTAATTTACCTACCACTGATGTCAAACTGATTGGCCTGTAATTCTCAACTCTATTTCTCACCCCTCCCTTCTGTACCGGTACTACTATTGCACTTTTCAGTCCTGTGGTAAGCAGCAACTGTCCAGACTCAATTTAAATAATATTTCAAGATCAGGTACAAGATATCTGTAGTAATATTATCTTCACCATCCCCTTTATTTTTTTTTTCAGCTTTCTTATTTCCTTCATGATGTCCTCAGGATGGATATCAAATTTTT
The DNA here is from genome assembly GCA_031002005.1 of Vandiemenella viatica. Taxonomy (NCBI): domain Eukaryota; kingdom Metazoa; phylum Arthropoda; class Insecta; order Orthoptera; family Morabidae; genus Vandiemenella; species Vandiemenella viatica. Next base: position 183,289,771 of record JARYHS010012519.1, read on the forward strand.
TACTATCGTCATTTCTAATTCTGTTGTTAAGCTCGTTCTCCGAATTAGACCCTCCTGTTTCTGATTCATTGTCCCTAATGCTTTCACTGAACCATTTACTTAAAATCTCTGCCTTTTTCAAATCGTCAGTAACTTCTTCTCCATCCTTATCTATAAGTGTCTCTACACCCTCCATTCCCTTAGGTTGCCTGATATAGCCATAGAAATTTCTAGATGCATCAGTCAATGGTCCTCCTGCACTGACAATACTCTTCATAAACCCATCTTTAGCCATTTTCTTTGCTGTTATTAAGTGCTTGTTTAGTTGTTTTAAATATTGCCTACTACCCTGCTGTCTCTTAACTCTGTTATGTTCTTTTCTTACCAACCTCTTTAACCTCCTCATTTCCCTATTATAGTACATAGGTTCTTCTCTTACTTCTCTTTATTTTCTGCTTTGGAATAAATTTTTTTTCCACCTTTCTTATTATCTCCTTGAAGTCTTCCCACCTTGACTCTACTGTACCTGAGCCTTCCTTCCATTTGCTGAATTGTTCTCTGAAATATCTTTTCAAATTTGAAACCTGTGCCTTTTTATAATTGTACCTATTTCCCACTTCAATTTTGGCTGCTGGTTTACTGAATCCTCTAATATCCATCAGAACTGCTTCATGATCGCTTATTCCTTCAGTTACTTGATACCTCAAAAGGTTTTCATCGGGCTTAATTAGAAATACATCCAAAATATTTTGTCCGCTAGTGTTTTGCTCAACCACTTGTGTAAATCCTCCTTCCCTTATTAAGATATTTGCAAATCTTTGTTCCCTTGTGTTATTTATCTTATTCCCTTCCCAGTTTACACCTGGCTAAAATTTAAATCCCCGCCGATGATGATCATTCTATTCTCACCTCTGAAATCTCAATATGAATTTAATTTCTCCCCAAGAGCCTCATCCTCTTCTGTCATTCTTCCACTGCGGTAAACAGCCAACACTCTGATTTTTTCTTTTTTATTACCCCAGAAATCTACCCCAAGTAACTCATGGTCTTGATCTATGAACGCCAGTGAGCTGTTGTAGTTTTTGCTAACTAGTATGAAGACTCCTCCACCAATTGCTCCTCTATCTCTGCGGTACACTCTGTAACCATCAGGAAAAACCTCACTGTCTACTACTTCTTCTTTTAACCAACTCTCTACCCCAATTATGACTTGTGGTTCGTGCATCTCTATTAAGTTGCAAATTCGATTACTTTGTTCATTATACTTCTACAGTTTTACCATTATCACCCTTACTACTGGCTTTACATTTTCAGAATTTATCTCCTCTTTCCCACTTTAACCGCAGTCAGTTATTGTTTCAGCCATTTCATCTATTTCTTTAATATCTGTGACTTTCCCCATCGCGAATCTGCAATCAGTATCACTTTGATAATCTATTTCTGTCCCTTCACCAGCAGCCCCTAACCTAAAAAAGGCACAGTCCTGACCCCATCATCACTGGAAACGGGCTCCCTCACTGCTTAGCTAACAACTCAGAAAGTACTCCCTTCCCCCTTCTATTTAGGTGTAGGCCATGCCTAGTGAAACCCCACCTACCAATGGTGTTCACAGGCACAACCCCCAACACAGAACTAATGCCTTTCCCAAGTAGCACTTCCGTTTCCACATTAACCCGCCTCACAGCATAGTTCAATTGTGGCTGGTCATGGCGACTTAGGACGTGCATGAGCTCCACCCTGGTATGTTGTGCCTCCATCACCACCTTCCTCAGGTCACTCTCTATACTATAACTTGCGTTTCTATCAATAGTATTTCCCGCACCTCCCACTATCACTACTCTATCATCCTTAGTGAAACTCCTACAAAGGGAACCTATATCCTCTATTACCTGGCCCTAATGTTGCACTAGGTTTGAAAAAACTTGTGACCTGATATCCTGTACCTAACTGATCCTGCAGAAGAGGGCCTACACCTCCCCCCATGGCTACTACCTAGCAGCAGAACCCTTTTTTTTCCTATTCTTGCCCTGCACGCCCTTATTCCTAAAGGTCTGCTGCATCTTACCTACTCCTACATCTACATGAGGCTCTTCTCCTCCTGACTCTCGCAACAGGTCAAACCTATTTTTTCCCACAATTACTGAACTGTCTGGCTTGTGCATCCTGTTAACCATGATTCTCCTACTACCTGTTACCAGCTCCCAACCATCCTTATCAACTTCCTCCAACCCACTATCTCTACTTTCTGCCTCTACAGCTTGAGCCTCGACAAGCTCAGCCCCCACAGGCTGTGCCTGTGCAGTCTGAGCCTCCACAGGCTGAACCTCCATAGGCGAGGCCACCACAGACACGCCTGCAGAGGCTGAGCCTCCACAGGACGAGCCTCAAGAACCCTGATCCTTTCACGCAACTCCCTAATCGTTTCGCCCATCTCCCACATCTTATCATCCCTAAGACACAGTGAACAATACCATGGGAGAGCCTCATTTATTTCCCCAGTTTCCTCTTCCCCCACATGTCCAGTGAAACCACTTCTTACACCAACTACAACCCATCCCCCTTCGCAACGTACCTACGACAGGCGCCACAGTTTCCAGTCATGATTTTCCCAAATACTTCAACCATCTTCTAAACAAATCTTAAGTTTATTTGATAAAGTAGTCTTATAAACTTTATACTATATTTTTTAACGTTTTTTACTAAATATGAAGGCGCTATACTCGACTAACTCGACTGATTGGTTATATATATTTAATTTGATTGAAGTTTTATGAAAAACGACTAGGTAATTAAACTACTTAAGAACCAATGAATAAAACTTAAGCTAATGGATTTCGAAACAAACTTAAGATGGTAGGTCGATACTATTTAGTGCTAATGTGGATAACAACTATTTTGTTACTTATGAAAGTTTAATAAAAGAGAAAGGTGGAATTTTTTTTTAATAAATATATATATATATATATATTAGATGGCAATTAAACTCTATTAAATTTCAGACAGAACACGTTAATTATTAGAACGTACGTTTTTGTTATCGTAAACTTGATTTCGATATCGATAGTCGCTCTTAACGATGATGTAATCTATGGTAACCTATGTGAGTAACTAAATGCTATATATGAATACTTATGTTTATTATTTCCAGTTGATTTTATTACTATTCCGGAAACTAATTAATTAAGACACTGTGTTATTTTAAACCTAATAAAGGCCTTAATATAGGACAATACAGAAAGCTTTAACAATCGAAATTCAAACTAGTGATTTGAACTATTTTTTACGGTATATAAGATTTAACACTACAAAATAACTTAAACTACTATTTTTACCTATGCTATAGTATTATAGTAATCTAAGTATCAAGCTTATGCTAAGTTTAATTCAATAAAAACGTGCAATAACTAGCAATAACGTTAACAACAATGACGCGACATTTAAAAACTGTTATTTATGGTGTAATCTTAAATAATTCTTCTTGCTAGCAATACTTCTAAGAGTTTAGATGATAATTAAAGATTTTAAAATAATTTAGTCTACAAAAACTTAGCTGATGAATGCAAAATCGCAGTTTGATGAGCAGCTCTCGACAGACACAGCCAATCGATCGCACAACCAGAGATGGTATTTTCGGCCGATCCCTCTACAGTCGGCCCATACAGACGGTAATATTTAAATTTTAAGGCCACATTGCTAAGCCGGTTGTTGTTTGGGCGCTAATGACACCGCCATTGACGCGCAATTAAGCTCCAATAATACTAACAACAACAACAACATCCAAAAACAAGTCTCCAGTTCTAATCACTGCAATAAACTTTCAACTGAACATTTTCGGTTATCCCAGACACACCTTCCAGCTCGATTCGCTGACATTTTTCAAGTATGGCAGTTTCCAATCTCTTTAACTTTCCACCACCAAGGAAGGAAGACCTCGATTTCAAACCAATAGACACAAAACGTTTTACAGGTATGTCTTGAGAAGAAAAAAAGTCTCCACATGCTTTTGAACATACGAAGTATACTTGTTACACCACATATGAACTCTTATTCCAATTATAGACGAATACGACCGGAAAACATTTTCATTAATTTATCATGATTTGATTTGAAAGAAAATTAGTAAAAAATGTTTTCTTACACATTTGTATATAGTTCTAAATAATCAGTGAGCGTGGTGGGTAAGCGGTTAAAGCTGTGGCCTCGCATTCGAGAGGGCACCGGTTCGATTCCCCACCCGGGCATCCAGATTTGTGTTTTCCATGGTTTCCACAAATCACTTCAGGCGAATGTCGGGATGCTTCCTTCAAAAAGGCCATGACCGAATTCCTTCCAGTTCCTTGTCCCCAGTCCCATCCCGCCTCTAATGACCTCGACATAGACGAGCCGTAAACTCATAAGTAACTGATTCAGGCATATACATGAAACAAAAACCGTTTCAAACTGGTTGGTGAATAACTAAAATAAGTTATTACTGTGTTCCGCACATCAGACAATGCTGTTAACGTTTCATTTGCTTATTTTATGACTCAGTAAATTCAAATCATGCTTAAAATTTGAACGACCATAGTATGTCCTTGATACAGTTTGCTCGATATGTCCTTTTCGAATAAGCTTCTTTTGCTTCTACATAGTGAAAGCGACGAATATTCACAATTGGAATCACGTCTAGGATGTCGAACAAACAGGGGTTACGCTTTCCTTTGACACATTGTTATAAATACATTCCAGTGAAAAGGCAGTTTTCATTAATGTCTGCGATATTAAAAAGACTGGGCGTACCTGACTATCTTTAAGACATTATTGGTTTGAAACTATTTTCACCAATGTACTTTAATTAAAATTACAGTTATCGTTATCTACTTAGCACACTCATTGAAAGGAATTCCACGTAATACACAAACAAAAATAACACATACTACCGAAATAATATCTCCCAGTTTCAATAAATCAACCATCTCATTTATTTAAAAATTATTTAAAAGAATGACAATAAATAGAAAAATAGGTGACAGTTACACCGTATCATAAATGTTACTGAAATGAAATATATTACAATGTTTAGACGATACAATTAACAATAAATGCTGGGACAAAATTTGAAGGTAATAAATAAATCCTGGATGGCTCTTGATTCAAGATGAGTACTCCTGTCAGCTGGAAGCGGACTCAATTTTTAGAGGATGTTTCACATGTTGGCACTCCTACCTTAATGGAAGGTATTCATTTATTTGATTCACTTAATTTAATTTGATTATTCACCCACCAATATCTTCCGACGTCTTATCAATAATATGCTCCAAGCACTCTCTTCACCCTTCTCTCAGTATTTTTTTTTTTTTTTTTACTTGTGGCTTTACGCATCGTCGACATTGAGGTCATTAGAGGCGGAATGGGATTGGAGACAAGGAACGGGAAGGAATTTGACCTTGGTCTTTTAGAGGAAGCATCCCGGCATTCGCCTGGGAAACCATGGAGAACCCAAATCTGCATACCCGGACGGGGATTTGAACCGGCGTGCTCCCGAATGCGAGGCCAGAACGTTAACCATTCAACCACCACGCTCCGTTCAACCCTTCTCCATTCTTTTCCTAATTGTGTAGGGTTTGTCCTGCCAATGGTTATTTCCTCAATAATTCGAATTTCAGTAGAATTTTGATATTTCTCTTATAGATCTCCATAACCCTTGTTTTCAAAAAAGAAGCTACTACTGTGTTATATTTTGCGTGCTGCTGATTGAAGTTCGTGATTTTCTATTTCAATCATAGTTAGGTTTCTTTTTTTTCTTTTTTTTTTTAAATAAAAAAGTCAATCACTGTTGTGACAACGTTTCCTTCGTTTAGTAGGCGGTAAATTGGAATAAATGAATTGTCACGGTGTGGACGGTGGACCTGTGCGATTTTGGGTGTAAGCCTGAGACTCGTGGGAAGAGAAAAGTTGTGTCAGGCGAGCCGGCTGCTCTCTCTGCTTCCTCCCCCGAGGTCGTTAATGAGATCGGACGCGCGAAACCCCGGAGCCGCGGCCGACTTCTTCGCTTTGTCGACCGCGCGCGAACAATAGCGATGTGGACCAGATATCTGCGACAGCGACTGACGAAATCGAACTTTTTTTTTTCTCTTTCTTTTCCTTTCCTTTCTTTTTCTATCTTGAGAAAGGCGCGGCCGTATCAGACAACCCTGCTGCCGGCAACAAAATTTAAGATCAGTCTTGGATTCTTACATCATTTGTGAGCATAGGTACAACTCAATCGACAGGAATGATTATATTTTGGCTTGCGATGATAAAATATAGCATGGAGACACCACAAATCGTGAAAATATTTTCTCGTTGAATAACAAGACTCAGGAATATTGAAATTAATATCTTCAGCATGTGGAAGTGATGGCAATAAAGACTTCATAGGGGATGAAAATATATTCAAGGAACAGTCGGCTTATTAGGTTCACAGATAAAAAGAAATAATTGTTGATCATGATTATATGGTGGGTAAGGAATTGCTGGTTGAAGACTTGAAATTTAAATATTGTAGCATAACTTTTGAAAATAACCTGAATTGCGCAGGACACATTGGTCAGGTGATAGGAAAATATTTCAAAATCCTTCATATGTTGGTGAGAGTGATGAAGGGATGTACCAGAGAAGTAACGAAACTGGGGTTACAAAACATAGGTCATACCACTGTTTGAATATGGTGGTGTAGTATGGGACACATTTTTGGTATCAAATACAGGAGTTGCAGGGAATACTAATAATGGATGCTAGATTTGTCTCTAGAAACTAGTGCACAACACATTCAGTAACTGATATAACAAAGGAGCTGGAATGGGATTTATTGGAAGAGAGGTGTAGGGTGAGGAGATTGCTGTACAAGGCATATATTGGTGATGAGAACGGGAAAGATACTGGTGCAAGAATTAAGAGAGGCGTATGGAAGGTAAAAGATGATCATGCACAAGCTGGCATTCAATTTCAGATGTTAAAGTGTGAGAAAATATTCTTTCGTTGGTAACCAAATAACGAAGTTGTTAATGACACTGGGAGGGCAATGCCTGGAACTGCAAAAACAGTTCAGCGAAACCACTATCTGTATTTTCTAATATAATATAACTCCCCACACATCTTTGTCAATGTAAATATATATATATATATATATATATATTACAGAAGTGTTAAAGAAAAAACCACAACTCTTTCAATACATCAGGCCGGAACAGACTAAAATTAAGGAAACTAACATGAAAGTTTGCTGAGATAGTGATCCAAAATTAGTCGAAGATCAATGAAATATGGCGATCTGAGGGGATAAAATCAAAAAGCCACAATCTAGCTCTCATACAAAATGTCTAACTGTGGAACTCGGCATGAAAACTACGACCATACGGCGGAAAGTCACATAGTTGATGTCCTATCGTTATGAGTTATTGCTTGTCTAGAATTAGCCTGATAAGATTCCAATTTTATCGTGAATATTAGACTTTTTGAAATTTATCTTTCGTATGATATTTACTACCTTCATTAATGGCTACGACATTATACGTATCGAAGCTTTGATCACTGATTAAATATATTAAATAGCAAGAAAGGAAAATTTTAAGGAAAATCTTTGACCCAGTTTGTACGGAAGGAATTTTGATAAGAAGGAAATCACATGAAATATATCAGCATGAGGAAAAAATTTCAGACACCTTCAGAAAAAGACGATTTAATATTATCAGAATTCGTTTCACTAGTCTGCTGTTAGACTAGTGAAACGAATTCTCAACCAGGCCATCTCAATAAAAATGAATAACCATCGGCTAAATGAAATCGAAAAGGATCTCCAGGAAATTGGGATCACAGATTATAGGACAGATACAGATTTAGTAGTTTGGTCAATTATCCCGAGTTTGCCAACACCGTGGTGGAAGAACATAGAAAATATCTCAGCGAGGATGAAGAAATTTTGTGGAAAAAATAAAAACACATCTGCTAAATAAGTTCATTTGCGCTCCTCCGTTGGGCATAACTATATAACAAGAAGAAGAATGGGTACAACTATTGGATACTGTGGAGATAATAGAACCTACTGATGTAAAGATGCTATAATCAGAAACATAAAATCTAGGAGTATCTGTTCAAAAAATATAGATCAGACAATCGGAGTAGTTGAAGTTATTCAACATTTATTTCTAATAACTAAAAACTTAAGAATGCTTGCTATAAATCTCAACAAACGATTGTAATTATGATTACGTTACACCATTAACCTGCAAAGATATCGTTCTGAAAATATTAGTAGTGGTTGCTGGCAAATCTGTAGATCGGTACATCCAGGCCTGCGAGCGGGTTTATTATTTATAAAGGTCAGCAGATTCCGCGATGGTTAATGGTCCCGAAGGGGCTGATTCCAGCCGTCCATAGCGGTGACCGCTCTCCGATATAATCAATCAGTCAGTTCCCTGTCACGCGGGCGCCGAGTTGGGAGTATCACATCGCAGACCGTCTGGGGACCAAATTATGCTCGCGCCGGGCCGCACTGACGGGTCGGCCATCATAATTACTCGGCGCCGAAGTCCGCGCGTGCGCGTCCACTCGCACCAGTCAACAAGTGTTACGCCCTTGTTATTGGTCGATACTATTCATTAGCGGCGTATTCACGGCCGGCAGGCGTGATGCATGGACCGCAAATTCGGCGCACAGTGCTGAATGGGGGCTGACAGCCGCCGCGGCCGCTGATAGTCGGGCAGGCCACAATGGCCGCGTTTGTTACGTCACTGCCCCCTAATGCGCAACCGGCGCATTGACAGATTACATTGTAGGGCGTAATTAGGTGCGGCGTGTGCAGTTGCTGACCTTCACGGTGTCCGGACAGAGGCACGGGGCCAGACGGGGAGGTGCGAATACACAGTAGTCACCGGGTCACCAACTCCAATGCAAGGTCAGACAGCCGTGAGACTAGGATTCAGATCAAGTTGTCTTATGATAAGATATCATCTCAGGCAGTTACTTTAGTAGTGTTTTCAGAAATTAATTTTCTTTGACATAGATGTGTGAACAACTACAGACAATTCCGAACCGCAGAGCCAGAATTGACGTCAGGTTTAAGCCGAAAATTTTTCTTCGTTCCTTAATATCCAGCTACTCCCCTTTCTTTCTGCCTTATCCACTAGCCTTGCTCCAGATGTCTTTCCAGTGAGCGGTTAGACGAACAATGGTAACCTCCACATCGTGACGATATCTTGAAGACGACTGAGATATTTTGTGGCTATTCTTCTACCAGTCTCTCCACATGGACTTAACAGAGCTGCAGATATGGCACGTATATGAACAAATTGGCTAACTACGAGACATCTATTCTTTCAATCTTTCCCAAATTTTTTCGCAGTACCGAGCGTGGTAAGTGTTCGGTAACACTCTGGCCTCCTATTCCAGAGGACACGGTTTCGTATCCCCGTCCGGCAATGCAGATTTTGATTTTCCATGCTTCCCCAAATCACCTGAGACGAATGCATGGATGGTTCCTTCAAAAAACCAAGGTCGAATTCCTCCCTGCTCTAATGACCTCGAAGTTGGAGAGGCGTAAAGCTAGACGAAAAAAAATCCAATAAAAATTCAGCATAAAATTTTGTACTATAGTTATTTCACGATGGTTCGCTTCAAAACAAGAAAAGGTTTAGATCTAAAGGCACAGTTTCGGTATGCGTTAAGTCTAGAATATTCTATAAATATTATCAGTAGCTGTTACACTAGCTAGAATCGAAGTGACTGGCAATTCTTTGTAGTATGGTTAAGGCTGTCAGAAAAGTGATTTTAGAAACAAGTAGTTCCACAAACAAATGACTACGCACTCGGGCGTACAGACGTAGCACTTTATAACGAAGTTTTTTCATTGATTGTGTATCGTTTCTGAAGTGCATTCGTAGTTCAAACGACCATATTCCAAGTTGGTGAACCAAGGTACCAAACAATAACATGTCTATTTTAATGTCTTATTTTATATGTTGAAACGATGTTATACTAGGCAACATTATTGGTCCCAAATATTTAACAACTGTTTTATAGCGGTTTCTCTAAGTACTGAAATCAACGGTCATTGTGCGCAGTAATCTATCACACATATTTTATGCATACTTCTGGTATTTCTAGGGTCGTTTTCCTAAGGATCATTTAGATGATAGAGAAGTACTTTGTGGTAGCTAACGGGCTGTGTTGACTATTAATATAATACTGTTCCATTTGCGAAACGCGGATAAGAAATTATGCATTGGCATACACTCATCTGAAATTAATGAACATTATCTAATTTAAAAAAATTAATTTACTTTTTTTTTTTTTACTTGCGGCTAAGGTCATTAGAGGCGGGATGGGAATGGGGACAAGGAACGGGAAGGAATTCGGCCATGCCCTTTTTGAAGGAAGTATACCGGCTTTACTTTTTTGTTTGCCGTTTGATAACTGCATTACTCCAAGAAAACTGAGGCTTCGCTATACGATCACAACAACTGCGAGCTTTAGAAGAAGACGAATTATGATATTTGATGAACGGATGTTTAAAAAAAATCGTATTAAATAGGTGATTACTGCATCAGCCGTCATCGTTATTCAAGACTTCAAAGCATTAGAACGAAAGGCCATAAACTGACTCTGTTTCACCAGTCCTTAGAGACAAGGCTTCCGGTTTTCTTAGCCTTTCTAGGAACGAAACAACCCTTAATTATCATCTTCGAAAGCAGTGAAAGTTACTTCAGCGTAAGAGGCTTTTTACAGTTGGCATTAGTTCAGCTCTTGGCAGTTCTCGCTTTTTTTTTTTTTTTTTTTTTTTTACATTACGGCTTTACGCCTCGTCGACGTCGAGGTCATGTAGAAGGGATGGAACTGGGAACAAGGAACGGGAAGGAATTCGGCTATGGGCTTTTTGAAGGAAGCATCCCGGCATTCACCTGGAGTGATTTGGGGAAACCATGGAAAACCCAAATCTGGATGCCCGGAAGGGGATGCAGTTCAGTACTTTCTCTGTATCAACTTAAATAGATGAGGCAGTAGTTAACTCAAGGACCTGTTGGATAAAATATGTACAAGGGCTGGTATTACTTTCCCTGTTTAGAGTTCTGTACCCGAGGGTAAACGGAGCCGCAGTGCTGATGTCCTCCGCTGCATTGTTAATATGCCTATCTATTTGTGTGTCTATCTTTGTTTATATCTGTCCGTCATTCGCAGGCCATTAACTGTTCATTCTTCTTTTTTTTTTGCTTAAGTCATTACGCCTCTTCTGCGACGAGATAATTAGAGGCGAGAAGTACTAGGGAGAAGGAACGGGAAGGAATTGGCCCACGGCCTCTTGAAGGAACCATCACGGCATTCATATGCAGTGATTTTGGGAAACCATGGAAAATCCAAATCTGGATGGCTAGACGGGGATTCGAACCTGCGTCCACCCGATTGCTAGACCTTAATGTTAAAGCTCACCCAGTTGGGGGCTTCAAATTTGCAAATGCTATGCATTTCCTTAAATGAAACACAACAAGTTAAGAGATTCATTAAATTGTTTACCGCAGCATATAATTATTTTTCAGCTCGTTGAACTAAATAGTTAACAGGGCGAGATCTAGGTGTGTTGGTCGTAGATATTGATGCGCTTTGGCACAGAACATCTCCATCGAAAATAATTTTACATGTATCCCGGAGTTTGTCTAGATAGTTTCCCATTTACGAAAAAGAATTAGTTCAAAGGTCATGACGTTGGATACATTTTGGACCGAAGGATATCGATAAACCTTTCAAAATCATCAAATTTCAGTAATAGATGTGGGAACCGCAAACTTGTCGTTCTCGGGTTAGCAGTTATTTTATGTGCCCTTAGTGTAGTTGAAACACTATGAGGTAACAACCATAGTAATAATGAAATATAAAATCATTTGTATAAATGAGAAGTTATTATACATGATGAAACGGCTTCAGCGTAAGTATTAAATAAGTACTTAAGCAAATTAGGTTGGCTAGCCTGTAAGATAAATCGTAATTATTATCGCTAAGATTAGCTAAGAGCATGTGTATTTGGGAAAAGTGTTCAGTCGAGTCTGCGGACTAGAGATTTTTTTTTTGATTTCGTTGTTCTGGTTGTGAGTCCAAAGTGAATTATAGACTACAACTAATAAAAAATAACTAAAACAATTACCTTGCAACATCTATGACATTCACGGTAATAAGGACCGAGTTTCGAAGTCCATTGGGAATGAGATGGATTCGGAATCTTCGGACCCATACTTTTGCAATATTTTTGTAAGTGAATATTTTGTTCGAAAAATAAATGTATGGCACTGAAAAACTGGATGACATCGATTAGATTTCGTATTGTTTAGATGTAAATAAAAGTTGCTAGCTTGTGGCTCTACGCCTCGTCGAAGTCGATGTCACTAGAGGCGGGAAAGAAGTATGGGCAAGGAATGGGTAGAATTCCAGGCATGGTCTTTTGAAGTAATCATTCAGTCATTCGCCAGGTGTGATTTGGGGAAACATGGGAAACCCAAATCTGGATGGGAGGGCGGGAATTCAAACCCATGTCCTCCAGAACGCGATGCCAGCTCGGGATAAAGCTGCAAGAAAAACTACGATAATTTTTATTTCTCTCCCAGTTGGTCATGCATTAACACTGTTTTATTCAAAGTACTCTAATTTCAGAAATTCTATAATGATAGAATAATCATATAATCTGTGCGTAACACATTCCTAGAGTCACATTGTACGCCTGTGTACTAATCAGATAACGATTGTTTCCACAGTTATTTCAGTGTTCCGTGTCCCCGATTTAGCTACGAGACAACCCGAAGCGGTAGGCTAAGAGAAAGATGGGCGCAGGAGTGGGGAGGGGGGATGGGGAGTAGGGTGGGGAGGCGCGTCTGGCGGAAGGGTTCTTAGAGCAATTGCCGCATTCCTCCCAGATTGGGAATCTCGGCCCGAAATTTATAGAACATCTGCCGCTGGCGTATTCAGAGACGATGCAATGGGGTAGTAAATCGGGGATTGAACCCCGCAGAGGCGAAGAACATTCCCGAAGCAGCCGGCGGCGGGCGGGCGAGATCAAAGAATGGCACGGCTTCCCCGGGGAGGCTTTCGTTTCTTTGACTCTGCGGAATTTCTCCGAGAAGATTTCTTTCTCTTTCACGCCCCTTCCTCTATCTTCATCTCTCTTAGCTTTTTTGCTGTTCATCTGTAACGTCCATACATATAGTTACTGCTACACATTGATATGCTGCGTGCTCTGTAACGCGTATTTCCTGTTTTAACACATATCTATGTCCCTACATCTTTGATTCGTAACTCATTTAGAGTCCGAGAAGGATTTTCATTTAAATTTTTTTGCCGTTTTGGGAGTGGAATAGATAGTTAAAAATTTGTTTCTTCATTAAATTACAATCTCATATAATTAACGTATTGAGGATATGAACAGTATATATCATTGGATCCCAAACCTTTTTGGCCTACTTTAAAAAAAAAAAAAAATCGCTATGACTCCTCTTCTTGTAATAAACAATGTAACCAATAGTACTCCACCTTTTGTGGTGCGTAACCAAGGTTTTGAAACAGCGATCCCATGTCACCGTTTTAGGTATAGTGTACAATATCATTTATAGAAAAATAAGGACAGATTATATTATTAAAAGATATTAATAATACTAGTGTATTTTCACGGTTTGACTTAAATACTATGAAAAATATTATTAATTAGAGGGTTGAGCTCGGTGTAATTACACAAATTTTTCAAAATTTGGTACCTTATGTTTTCATCATTAATATTAAATTTCCGCATTCCACTATTGACAATCTGTTTCTTTTCTTAGCTGATATATTGGTAACTACGCTTAGTCCTCTTTTTCTAAAATACAAATAAAAATTTCTTTGATGCAAACCTTCAAGCCGAACGTAATACTGGAAAGCATGGTGCGGAAAATGTCATTTAGCTTCAATTTAAAGAATATTTTAGATGATTGTATAGCAGTGATATTTCGAAATGAAATGTTTTTCGAATTCATTTTGATAAACATGTTTTATCAACTACGTAATTCATTTATGCTAAGAAGAGTCCTTCAACTAGTACATTCCTGTATTATAGTTGTAGCCAAACGAATTGGAGGGTGTGTATGAACGCGCTGTTGCCGCACTTGGGAAAAATCTCGCGTTGCGCTTATATAATGTAATTGATAAAATTGTGATGGAGCTCCCGGTCTGGTCCTCCTACACACTCCATTCTCCTTTCCTCTTCGGACCTACTTTTGCTCTCTTCTAATTTTTACTTTAAATTCCTTCAGAGTTTCTGATAAATTATTCATCACTTCTCTTGGCAATTTATTCCAGTCCCATACACCCTTTCCTACGAAAGAAAATTTTCCCACACCCTTATGTCTGAAATCAAGTGCCAGCTTGTGGTCATGGTCACCTTACCCTTCCAAGCACTTCTCTTAATTTTCCCACCAATATTTTTTCATGCTTCATCTCCAATATAGGCCTTGTACACTCCCATGACTCTCTTCACCCTCCTTCTATCCTCCAATGAATCCTATTCCAGCTCCTTGATCATATTAGTTACCGATTGTGTTCTGCGGTGATTTCCAGATACAAATCTGGCAGCCCTCCTCTTCACCCACTCCTGTATTTGATACCAAAAACATGGGTCCCAAACTAAACTACCAGACCACTGGTCAGACCACTGACCCCCGCTGGAATATGGTTCTTTCTATCAATTGAAAATGGCAACGCTGAGCGCCCTGTGTTGCCTAGTACGAGCGGCAACGGCTCGCTACCCAACCCCAAACCTGTCACCTACCATTCAACACACAAAAGTGTGTGAACCTGTGAATGGGGATTAGAAAGTGTGTCAGTGTAAGGGTGAGCGTGTTCGAGAGAGGATGTTTTGATTTTTAGTGATGTGCGATTTTTACATGCGATATTAAATAATTCACTTTAGTCATTTATTAATTATAATAATTTAGTGTGATAATTTTACCGAAAAAGTGCAGTAATTTGTAATTATGGTAATTTAGCAACAGGATCGTGTTCTTAAAAAATTGATACTTGGGAGAGATTTATTCCCATAATCAACGAGTTTCGGAGCTAACGACTCCATAGACGGCAGAGCCACCGCGGCAGAAGAAGACAACAGAGTTCCGCCGGCAGAGTAAATCTATCATTCACAATGCATATAAATATTTCACTCTTCTTGTGGAAAATAATGGCGAAATTTTGTCATCAAGATGTATGCTGGTGAGGAAGACTTGAAAAATATGGACGCACTTTATAGTGATGAAATCAAAAACAGTAGTGATTTGTTACCACAAAAAACAACCACAGTGTCAAAAAATTTAGGAAATGTACAGGCTATTTGCGCTGCAGCTTGTCTATCGTTTTCATAAATTTTTCAGTAGCTGCACGATATGTAAGACGTATGTTATACAATATAGGATTTAAATACAGTCGTCAGAATGATGATGCTCGATGTTTGCTTGATTGAAACGACATGGTGGTTTCTAGAATCAATTTTTAGGTGTATTGAATGATAATTGAAACCTTTAAATATTTTAAATGCATCTGCCCATGCATAACCTAATTAACTAAATGACGTACATCAAAATTTTATCGCAAAACATAATTATTTATAAATTATATATAAATTATGTGGTGATAAAGTTGTATAGCTTATAACAAAATTGTTCAATAAAATATTACATGGGGACCCAATACCTAAGGAAATGACATTAGGTTATATTACTACCATATTCAAGAAAGGGGACCGCAAAGTTTGTTCAAATTATCGTGGGATTTGTGTTATGAATTCATTGATGAAAATTTTTGCCAAACTAATAAAAAATAGATTAGAAACACAGTATAAGACTCAAGGAGAACAATGTGGATTTACGGCAGGTAGGTCATGTATAGACCACATTTTCACGTTACGACAGATTCTGGAAAAATTCAACGAAAAATCAAAAAATATAGGATTAATTTTCATAGATTAAGAAAAAGCGTATGATACTGTCCCAAGAAATATGTTATGGATAGCATTACATATGTCACATATAGATAACTGCTTAGTAAAAATAATACAACAAATGTACATAAATAACACATGCCAAATAAAAACTGGTCATGGATTATCACAAAAATTTAAAACAAGTAAAGGTCTGCTGCAAGGATGCCCTATGTCACCAACCCTATTTAAAATTTATATAGATGTTAGTTTGAGAACATGGTCTCAAAAGTGTAATAGAATGGGTTTAGAAATAATAGATGGAAAATATCTACATCATTTACTATTTGCTGATGATCAAGTCGTCATAGCACAAGATGGTGAGGATGCAAATTACATATGTAATCAACTGTCAAAAGAATATAAAAAATGGGGCTTGAAGATTAACTACAAAAAAACAGAATATCTTACTAATGATCTGGATGAATTGTACATTGATGGAATAAAAATTAAAGAGGTAAATAATTTTTGCCATTTGGGTTCAATTTTAGAAATAGAAGGAAAATCGAATATGGAAATAAATAAAAGAATTACTAATGGCCGGAAAGTAATCGGAATGCTAAATTCACTTCTATGGAGCAAGAGTGTTATGAACAGAACAAAAAGAATTATATTCAAATCATTATTTGAAAGTATAGTCTTATATGGATCAGAAAGCTGGTCAATCAACCAAAAACATATCAAGAAGCTAAAAGTATTAGAAATGAATTTCTGGAGAAGATCAGCAAGAATATCAAGAAAAGAAAAAGTAAGGAATACCGAAATAATAAGGCTAATGGAAGTGAAAGAAGAAATGTATGATATTAGAGAACGAAAAAGACTGGAATGGTATGGCCATGTAAGAAGGATGGAAGACACTACGACACCAAAACTGGTACAAGAATGGGAAGTTAAAGGAAGGAGGAAAAGAGGACGGCCCATGTTTTGCTGGCTACAAAGTGTACAAATAGGAATGAGAAGACTTGGTGCAGAAGAGGAAGATTTACACGATCAAAATATCTGGAGGAATATTTTGAGAAGATAAAGTCAAGATCTATGTTCCGAATTCTTTATTGTTGTGTTGGAGAAAAACCTCTGTAGTGAGGAAAATCTCTCTTAATATTAATAATATATAAATTATTTAAAACACACTACAAACTATTACTACAAGTAAAGAGGTGAATACAACTGTTAAGTGTCAGTTTCGCAACGACGCATTTGAGGCCACCCGACAATAGATCTGGCCACAGCTTAGCTTAACATGCAGACTATTAAGTAATATTGTTTTTTTCTTCTTCTTGATGGTAATTTCCACCATGACACACCACTGTTTCCCCATTTCTCTGTTTTCAGTTAATCTCTTAATGCTGATGTATCTTCCCCATACATTTACACTACACAAACTTTGCTTTCTTCAATTTATCACTCCTACCAAAGGTTATTTTAGAAAATATTTATTTTAAATCGCTATTCAGTAAAATTTTACATTTCTGATCATGGCTAGGATTATGAATCCTGTAAAAACAAAGGTGCTATTGTAATTTAAACTTAAAGTAATTCCACTTCCAAATGGTTAACTAGTTTTTCTTTGCCAGTATTAGAACAGTCATTTACTTTCTTCCGCACTTTAACGTAATCTAAACAATGGAATGATCACAGTATCCCGAGTTTAATGTCGTGTTAAGGGCCTGTTATAAATACGACTGTACAGGAAATAGAATAGAGCAATTTCAGTTTTCAAAACTATCACTTTATCTATGAGCTGTTTTGGCTCCTTAAGGAGCTGTTTTTGCGAACTCATAAAATTTCCTACCTCTGAAGAACAGTTTGGACGTTTAATAACTAATACGCAGTTATTTGTTTGGTAGGTACGATCGAAGCAGAAGGTATCCTCGCTGTGAACTATGTATTATTGTAGATTTTATATATATATAAGCCATTAGCAAGACCGGCTAGTATGTTTCAGTGCGGATATTAGCCCAGGTTCGCACGAACCGGCTGCCCTGACTCCGGCCTTTAGGCGGATTTCTGCAGCCATCAAGATGGTAAACAGTCTCCATCTCATAAACTACCCAATTCACAAACAGAAATACACGTATCACACACAAAAATATAGTTACCGATTTCGAATACAGATGTCAACACTTTACTTTCTTCCAGTAGTACGTTTGCGTCATCAAGGGCATACGCCCACTAAACCGAAAAAGCTCCAAAGTTTTCCATGCCAAAGTGGACCAAATGATACCCGACCACTAATTCTGGGAAATGGTGGTGAAGAAGAAGAAGCTATTAGCAAAGTTTGAAAGACTTAAAAACCACTTACGTGAAAAAAATTGAGACATGACTAACTATTTGTAAACGGAGAAAACCTTTCAGAGATAGATGATAACGTTTCAATGTGATACAGCACATGTCACAATACAGTGTACAAAACCGCCCTCCTTTAAATTTTAGAAATTAATGTAGTCGATGATATAGTTATCTCTGAACAACTAGCTGTAGTAGGTCAGAGATAGTTTGTTTTGGTTTTTCCAGCGAGTGTTGAAGGAGACACATGGCGTAACAAAAAAAAAAAAAAAAAAAATGTGTTTTAAGTTGTGCTCTTAGTGGTTTAACGGGTATATAAATAAAATCAGTGTTGAGTGTTTAACCCGATTTAACTACGTAATGCATATTTTACGCCTGTGTTAGTTGTCGGAGACAAAACATATGAGTTTTGGTTTGTGAGTAAGTGTACGCGGTACTGCATATGTGTACGACGGATTTCGGCGTGATTATTCCGTGTTTATAATTGCCCCTGGCTGCTATTGTGAAATCAGTTTGGCAATATTCGTTACTCAAGGAGATTAGTGAACTCAAGGAGTGACTTTCCACGTAGTAAAGACTGTTTATTTAGCCGTTACGAGCATTAAGAACAGACGGTGTATGACGAACAGTTGGAAGTTATATTACATTAAGTGCTTACAAGTCACTTGCCACTCTAACGAATTGCAATCTTCGGACAAATGTTATTGTGAAGCGTACAATAGTGTTAACATTTTTATTTTCCATTGGTGGTCGGAAATTAGTACACTTAAGGAACTAGCAGAATAAATGTGTTCATGTATTTATGAAAACGGTGTGTTTATTTTATTTTCTACGAAGTGCACGTAATATTCCCGAACCATCCAATGGTGGCGACCAAAGTACATTAAAACGAAATCCGATTACACCTTTCCTTAGGTAAATAACAATTTTCATAGTGAAATATAGAACAAAAAAAAAAAAAACTATCAAGTCAAACATGTTATAAACAGTATACATAATTTTCACAGTTGTTTGACAGACACCAGAAATAACTGCAGTAAATAATAACTGTAACAATAATAATCATAATAACTATAACAATAATAAAAAATATGAAATAATAAAAATTAAGGACTGTGCAATGAACCTTGAGCTGCAATCAACAGATTAAAAAAAAAAAGAAGCTTTTACTAGAAAACCAGAATGTAAATTACCTTCGTTGTGCTATTGTCTATACTAACAACAATTTATTTTCTAACGGTCCTATTAGTATGTAGAAAGAAAAACTAAAGATTTCGGGGTAAATGAATTCAATAGACTTTTGGTAAGTTTATGCGCGTAATAACCTGAAGAACGAAATCTGTACCTTTTATCGTTGCAATATGTGCGATATCGTAACGCGTGGGCGTCGAAGCGCTTGACGTGTTAGTAGGCGCCTGGGAGTCACGTGGGCGTTAAGGTATTGAGCCTCGCCTGATCGGATTACCACGCAAGGGGCTCTGCAGATCTTACGGGAAGAGTCCTTGACGGAACGCAGAGTAGACCCGTCCGCTGCCAGAATGCCTTATGAGCCACACTGGTTGCCTACACTGCAGGCGCTTAAATGCTTCCAAATTTCTTTGAAATAATACAGTATTTTCACTTCCACTGTTCCTAAATAGATGGCAGCTTTAATAAATTTTAACGCATAATGTGTCATTGATTTGTGAAAATTTAAGTAGAAACAATCTTTGTGTCAGATCATGAATATTTTATAGTCGAATTCGTAAAGGAAGCTAAATAATGAATATCGACTGTTTTAATGTGTTAAAAATTATATACACTGAAGTTCAAAAAGTCATGGGATGTGAACTTGAAAATATCCAGATGGCAGCAGCATCGCGGAAGAAACGTATAATTCCAGTGTCACAGCTTTTATTTGTACTCTCGTAAGCAGTGTGAAAGGTTTGCTGCACGAATTAAATCAACAAACTTTGAACGCAGAATGGTAGATGCGGCAGACGCATGGGGGCTTTCTCCGTTGGGTGTTGCTGGTGAATTCAACATTCTACGGTCCAAAGCCTCAAGAGCGTGCAGTGAATATGTAATTTCCGGCATTACCTCTCACTAAGGTCAACTCAGTGGCTGACCACGTCTACTACCGAGACCAGAGACGTCTTCGTCGGGATGTCAGTGTTGACAGACAGGCAACACTGCGTCAAAGAAAAGTCGCACGTACTAAAGACGTGACCATACGGTTAGGGCAGCAGATGATCGACGTGAGTGCTTCCGCTAACAAAGCGCCTCTCCTGGGCTCGCGAACATATCGGTTGGACCATAGATGACTGGGATACAGATGCGTGGTCAGAAGAATCGTTATTCTGATTGGAAAAAATTGTCGGTAGGTTTCGAGTGTGGCTCAGACCCACTGAGGCCATAAGGTAGCCATACGCGATCGTTCCATTTGGATGTCATCCATATGGATAACTTCCATTCGGATGACATCCAAAAGCGTCGCACATACACCATCATTCTATCGCTCCAATCAGACACAACAATGGAAAAACTAGGCAAAGCAAACAACAAAACGTTGTCACTTTCATATACAACACTCTATTTATACCATGTACTAGATAAAATGAGCCTTAATTAACTTTAAAGGATATTCAAACTTATCGAATATTGAATACAAATGCTGAAAATTAAATAAACGTCAACAAATTTGCGAAATTATGAAAAATAAGCTCTGTGATGTTACGAAAACTTGTAGAAATATTTCAAAATGATTATAAAACGAGGTTATTAAATTTAAGAAGTTTAGCAGGTTAAAAACAGGTACGTTATATGCTGCAAAATAACAAATTAAACAAGTAGGCTCATATAAAATTAATCTTATTTCACTGTGTTCTTTTTTTTTTTTTTTTTTTTTTTTTTTTTTTTTTTTTTTTTAAAGAATCATTTTTTCTTTTTTTCAACACGGTTTCTCTGTTGGCGTTTATGTCTTTACTTTTTATTAATACTAACAATTGATCTATTGCCACATTAATTTTTATTTTGTCACGGTAGTCAGGATTTGAAATCTGCCACAGGCGTGGTAAGTCATTATACTTCTCAATAATCTCTTGTTGAGACGACATTGTTATTTTTTTAAAGTAAAAAAAGAAAATTATATCTTCCTATTTGTTACATAATAATATTTAAACTGTATTATTTTCAATACTACATTAAAAATAATATTTAACTAGTAGCAAATAAAATATTTATATACCAGATTCAAAACAAAAATGAAATGTTACAATGCTGTGTAGTCCACTCAAGGCACTGATGGTTCCTGGTCGGTGGTAGGTGACAGAACGAGAAATTTTTGGACGGCGGTTTCACTATACACGAGAGATAATTGGAGAGATGGCTTGATGTCATTCCACATCCATGAGTTTTTCCCATACCGTCAGTCGGATTGATGGCATGATGGACGAAACTGATGTTAGACTTTTCCAGGTCGAGAATATGCCACGTCATCGGCCAAACATCGTTCACGAATGATTTCTGGAACATTCTTGTCAATTCCTGAGAATTATTTGGCCACCTAATTCGATGAATACGAAGCCAGTCGAAAATTTCTGGAAAGATGTCCTGTAACCGCAACTCTTTTGCAATTTTGGACGGCTGTAGAGGAAGTGTGGTTCAATATTTCTTCGGGTGACTTCCGATGATTTGTTGAGTCAATGCAGTGTCCGGTTATTGCACTTCGCCGGGCCAAAAGGTATCCCATACGATATTAGAAAGTATTCCATGACTTCTGGCTCCTCAGTGTATAATCAGTTCATAAGAAAACATTGCAACATGCCACCTCGATGGTTGCCAATTTAAATTTAACCTGTAGTGATTGTTATTAATTATTACTGATTAGTGGAATGGTACAAATAGTAATCTGCTGACAGCACTGGGATTAGTTATGAATCGAAACATGAATTAGTAAATCACATTTGATGGAGTTATTTAATTTTGGAGAAATCAAAACTGACGATTTTACTATTTGAAATGAAACTATCAAATCTCAAATCTTTTTAACTCTTAAGGAAATGATAATTTAGTTGAGTTTCCACTAATGTATCGACGGGCATTATTTTTGTTGTGTACAGTCACACATCAACGGATTATCACATAAATAGTGAGTGGGGTCTTACAGTGTGGGCTGCATGTAACAGCTGTATTGCAGGCCACTCGGGCTTCAGGAGGTACCAGAGCTGCGACCCGAGGTAAATGACAGGAACCATTGTCCAAGTCAGCTGATTTATGCGAATAGGTGATGGAAATTATTCCCCCGTCGTTCTTCGAACCACCAGAGTCAAGCTTGGTGGTTAGAGTTTCTGATGTTGTGAGTACTGCCTGCACATATTAGCTCACATGCAACAGAATTAACAATGTGTTACAACACTCTGAAATCGATTCCTGTGATTGATACAGATAAGGTGTAACGCCGGAGGGTTTTTCATCAAATCTATGAACAAGCTTTTGATCGCGAAACGTGTCCTAAAGAGCGTTTCTCTGCTAAGACAATATTTATTTACGGTTACGTCAGCGCACAATTGCGGGACGGAATGACATCAAATTTTAAGGCAAAAGTTTTTTTCAGCAGGTCAGTGAAGGAAAAAGATTTGAAGTTCGATTGAGGTACCGATACCCGATACTCTATAGAATTACTAGGGTCTATAATAATACCTAAAGCAGCTCTTTAGCTCGAGCCTGGCGATAAGTTTCTCACGTTTGGAAACATCCATCCCTCACCTATAGAGTATTGTCAGCTTGCAACTTAGTATTTCAAATAAAACGTGAACACATATACTGAAGGGTCAGGTGGTTCGGTGATTAAGGCGATTGAAAGATTCCAGCTTAGAATACGGGTCTCGGCTGAGATTTTTGAAGCTCCTTAACCCTCATTCACCATTGTCAGAACTTGTTGCGTAATGTGAAATACGCTACAACGCCTCCTAAGTTCAGGGGATCGGCCATCTGGCTTGAGGGTCCCAATGTCTTTTTCCTTTTTTTTTTTCACCGGGGTCGCTGTTAACCCAGTTAGGGGGCATCCATAAATTACGTGAGGTGAAATAGGGGAGGGGAGGGTCCGACGAAATCTCACCAGATCTCACCAAGGGGTAGGGGGGGTCTACGGAAATCTCACGTGAGATTTTGCGAAAAATTTGGGGACAATAGAGCAAAGAAAAAGGTCTACAATTTGTGGCAAAGTCGATTTGAGGAGGGTATTTCGGTTAGGGTGTGACCTAAAAAAAAAAAAAAAAGTCTACAAAAGTTTCCAGGGCGATTTCTAGGGGGGGTTCTCACGGACCAGATCTCACCAGAGGGGGGGGGGGGGGGGTCCGGCCAGATCTCATGAAATCTCACCAGGGGGAGGGGGGGATCCAGAAATCCGGAAAAACACCTCACGTAATTTGTGGATGCCCCCTTACGCCACTGATTCTACGTTAATCTGTTGGTCCCCTAAACCCGGTAAGATTACCGGATTATGTTATTTAGTCATGACTCTTGCCAGCCGAAGAATACTTCGGGATCTCCTGGCCAAAAATGCCATGCGATTATTTGATTCTGACCACATCTACCTTCCCTCAGAATTGATTCTGACAGGTAATTTTACAGCTGCACTAAACACTGACCATATCACAGCTTCTGACGGTAAACGTGTTCTCACGATAAGTGAAATATTACACGTGCACATTACAAATGATATTAAAATTATCGAGAATATCAATAGGGAAGCCAGTTGATATACAATCCACGTATAATAATAGTGCGCAATCTATATAAACGGTGACATTGCATCAAACACAGCACTCTTAACGTGTCTTAACTGGCTGGTCTTGTCAGCTCAAAGAAAGCTACAGCATAATTTGAATTTCGTATTTTTAGTTATTTAAATTCAGGCTTTACGCTTGGTTGATGTTGGACTGCGTCATTAGAGGAAGTGTGGAGAAAACTGGGACAAGAAAAGTGAGGAATTTGACCCTGGTCTTTTGAATGAACCATCCAGATATTCGTCTGTAATTATATCCGGAAACCACGGTAAAACAAGTTGGGGATTTGTACCCGCATCCTTCCCGATGCCAGGCTCAAGCGCTCCCACTAATCTACTACACCACAAATTGATCATGTTTGAAAACAGTATTTCTAGACATCTAACGGATATCTGACAAGTGTCTTCGAAGGTTGCAGAATGTTTTTGTGGTTTCAGATGTTCTTTTCGAATAGTATGTTCTCCAGTTTTCATATACGCTCTATTGCCATGATTCTTGTCGTATAAATAACATAACAGTCTAGTTAATGAATAATTTGCTAGTGTGCATTAGACGTGACTACCGAATTCGTTTTTTGTTTACTGTCATTAGTCTTTCGACTGGCTTGTTGCAATCCTCCATCCTTTCCTATCTTGTGCTAACCTCTTCATCTCTATATATCCCTTAAAACTCACGTCATCAATTATATGCTTCATATATTTTAATCTCTGTCTTCCTCTACAGTTCTTACCTTCGACTGTTCCCTCTACCAGCAAATTAACCAATCCAGCATGTCTCAATATATGACCTACCAGCCTGTCTCTTCTTTCTGTAAGTTTCTTCCACAAACTTCTTTCTTCACCCATCATTTCCAAAACTCGTTCATTTCTTACTTTGTCTGTTCACTTAATTTTCAGCATTCTTCTGTAGCACCACATTTCAAATGCTTCAATTTTCCTTCTCTCCGGTATTCCTAAAGTCCATGTTTCGCTACCGTAAAGTGCTATGCTCCACACATAGTTTTTTTCTAATTCCTAGATCAATATTTGAAACTAAAAGATTTCTCTTTTTCATGAGGGCTGTTTTTGCTGTAGTTTTCTGTACTATTCTGCTTTTAACATCATTCTTGCTTCGGCCATCGGTTGTAATTTTGCTTCCAAATAACAGAATTCATTTACTTCTCCAATTGCATTCGATCCTATTTTTATATTTAATCTACTAGTATTTGCATCATTTCTGCTACATTTCTTCACTTTAATCTTGCTTTGATTTATATTCAGTCCAAAATTTTCCTTCAGTATTTTGTTCATGCCATTCAGTAATTTCTGAATATCATCATCCCTTTCTGCTAAATTTAAATGAAATGAAAGACTCTTCCAAATCTCTAGCGAGTAAAGCACTAAGAACAGGTCTGTGATGGAAAGTTACTGGATAGTGTTCATTTGTGTACACTGTACACTAATTAAATGCTAATCTGCCGTCCAGGGATGCTTAACACTCGTCGAGCGAGACTATTGCGAGGTTGCAGCGTGATTTCCCGGCCGATGACCCTCCGCGTGTTGGTTGCGGAGAGAGTCCAGCGTTGAGTATACAGCATGACGAGAGGGAACCAATATCCTGCCTGTTGCTGCTGTTGTCTGTCAGCGGAACAAGTGGACCAGCGTACTGCCTCGCCTATCCCTTCGGCAGGAACGCGTTTTCACTGAATAGCAATTGATTTTATCTTTAAAGCGAGGTGGGAATAGTGACTCCGGCTTACAAGCATAACGTATTTACTCGTAAGGGGGCGTCAATTAATTACGTGCGTTCAACAGGGTGGTGGTGGTGGGGGAGGGTCGGGGTGGACGAAATTGGACAAAATCTTCCCAAATCTCATATAAAGGGAGAGGGTTGATTAAAATTTAAATTCAATTTTTTTTTATTTCAGACTGCCGCCCTCCAAATAGCGGCAGAGAAAAATTGGGGGAGGGGGGAAGTCCCTCCACATATCACCAAATCTCAACAAGGATAACGGTGGCTCCAAATTTAAGAAAAAACACTTCACGTAATTAGTGGACGCCCCCTAATATCTACGGTACTACTGAGCAATTCTTATGAGAAAACGGTGTTTCTGCTACAGCGTATTGTATTGGGATCATTGCTGTTCATTATAGTCTACTATGTTCATTTCTTGCAGCCGTCGGTTAGGTTTTTTGAAGATGACACAATGTTAGATTATGCGATTAATACTTGAGAGGATTATGAGTAGCTACAGCACAATCTTGACAGGATATCTAGTTGTGTAGCTCAACGAGGAATAAAGATAAATAACAAGAAACATAAAAACGTAGGGTTCGATGAGGCGAAAGAGGATTTTCTTGTTGAAGTGAAAATATCTTGGCATATCATTTTATATTAAGCTTAACCGGGCGAACCACATTGTTCGGGTGGTTGGAAGAAGTTTCAGATCCCTTCATCTAACGTAGAGGGAGCCAACTTGGATACAGATTATTTGTCAAATCGTTACTTGAGTTTGATGGGGGAGTATGGGACTCACTTTATTAAGTACAATTTAAGATTGTTTGGAGGAGGGTAACCATATTTGTTCCTTAAAATTACCGTAAAATACGATCGGTGGCTTATGTGAAACAGGAGCTGTGTTAGGAATCATTCGAAGGCTGTGCAAGAGATGTATGGTAGCGTAGGACTAGAAGACACAAATTGATTATGATGCCAGGATGGATACTAGCAAAAGAATTTAGAGTAATACGTGAATGGAAAGCGATGATCATGAATTCAAAGTAGCACATGATTTCACATCTAAGGTAGCGGAAAAACGTATATTTGCAGTTAAAGGAGTCAAAGACTGGATTAAAGATGTCACCTAAAATGCTAAGCGAATTAAAACAGAAAATTCCTGTAATGAAAAAATAAGTGGGTGAAGAAATCTGATGCGTCGCAGTTACATAAGTACGTAACTCATAATGACACTTTTTTGTTTCCGGTGTAATGATAGCCTTACAGAACTATATGAGTTTCTCCCAACTTCATTTTTTATTTTTTTGTCACATTTTTACTTTTTGTTTGATTATAATAACACTCGGATTTTTACAATACAGCGATGAACGTCACATTAAAAGTAAATAAGTTATAGCTTCAACAGATACAGCAACTGGCACTGAGTTGTAGGACAAGGATTTACATGAAAGCCACATGGTTTAAAAGTTGGCATAATAATATCCACAATTACTTGATTTTAATAGATGAATTTGTTACCGGTCGGTTTATTAACAATGGCTCTGTCTGTCATGAAATCAATCACCACACACTTGGAACTAACAAGGATGTGATGCTTCATACACCACGCCTCCTTCAACGACGGATCAGTGATCCCATTCTTGGGGAGGTCGGAGGAGGAAGCTAAGTGCTGCCATCTGTCTGCAAAGCGTGTATCTTGTGTTGTGTGTGATACGGTTTTTTTTTCTTTTTCTTTTTTTTAGAATATGTAGTTTATGGGACGGAAGTTGTGAGGCGTCCCTGCATTCGCTTGTGCACTAGTGTTCAGGTGATTCTCATGCAGAATATTAGGTTTTTTTGGGGGGGGAGGGGGCTTATGCCTCGTCAACATCGAGGTCATTAGAATCGGGAAAGGTGTGGAGCAAGTAACAGGAAGGAACTAGGCCATGACGTTTTGAAGGAAGCATCCCGTTATTCGCCTGGAATGATTTGGAAAATCCTTGTGAAAATCACATCTGGATGTCCAGTCGGGGATCGAACCCGCGTCCTCCCGCATGCGACTACAGAGCGTTACCATTCACCCACCACGCTCGGTAGAATATTAGAAATTTAGATACCATATTCGTACTGAGTGTAAATTATAAGCTCAAGTATTTAAAAGTCACTAATATTTTAATTACCAGGGAAAAATGTGGGATTTCCAGCATACAAGGACAGAACATCATTGTTCCTATAATAGTCTATCAACTAATTACGTTCCCAGAGGGCATAAAACAGAGCACCGTTCATTTAAGGATGATGTTAATGATGTTTCTGAGGAACCTGTATTAGGTATGAGTAGTGTTGTAAAAAAAGTGTTTTTTTTCTGGGTTGAAAAAAAACATGAAAAAAAACTTTGAAAAAAAAACACGTTTTTTTTCTGGGACACGTTTTTTTCATAACTACTAAATCTCAAATTTGTAAGGCATTTATTGTTTAATATGACTGTTTTAGAGTTTATTCTAAGTAATTTTCTTAATTTTTAAATCTAATATATTTTTTCTGGTTCAGTAGAAAAAAAATAAAAAAATTTTAGCAACAATGACTAAAATTTTATTTTATGAACGGGGACTTCCCGAAGAGGCTAGGTTGCGCGAGAAGGAATCCCCGTTCCCCGTTGTTTGGATTGATACTCGTTATTTGAACTAGTGCTGCTAGCCCTACGAATTTATCTGTAGACCTATGGATCTTTTCAAAAAATTAGGAATTTAAAATTTATCTACAGTTTTTTGCCTCTTTTTATTACTTATTGTGCTTTCCTCGTATTCGTATACTTGTTAAACTCTCAGCGTATATTGATACTGAGTCATTAAATTGTCAATAATTATGAATCGTTTCCTTGCAACTGTTGGCATAAACCAATGATTGAAAAGAAATAAAGCTTCTATTTTGTATGATAATAGATTTAAATTCAAACTTAAAAGACCGTAATACAGAACTATCGGCGCAGTCTTTAAGCACAGTGTGTACTTTGCTCACAATTTAAAATTGCAATCTTAAAATCTTTTGCGTATAATATAAGAACAACCAGAAAAAGAAAATTTAACTACTTCTGAAGTTATGGATATAGAGGAGACAGAAGAAGAAACAGAAAATTCCGACACCGACTGAACTAGTGTTGGTAGTACTGATACTAGTGAATGTGGTACTAACAGAGGATGAATAAAATGATGTTACCAATGTAGATACATTTATGAATCATTATGTATAACATTATATGATTCAGTAACATTTAAAACACATTTGTAAAATGTAAGTTCCGTATATGAAACTATAATTTATCAAATATATTGTTTTCTGAAAAAAAAAACCAAATTAAAACAAAAACAAGGGTGCTAAGTTTTTTTTCATGTTTTTTTCACAAAGCTGAAAAAAAATTTTTTTTTTTCCAATTTGCAACACTAGGTATGAGTGTTCGCGATACTTGGTAGGGTTGATAACATAAGAGTGGTGAAGTAAACAACAAGAAAACGTGTGAGGACTCGTTACTTTTTTTTTTATTGTGCATGTATGCGGCTCGGAATGTAGCGTCCAGCCTACAGTAACATTATTATTAATTTGGTTATTAAATGCTAAGAGTCTAGTCAAATGGCTTTAAATAGCTCACTGTGTCTCCGTAGGAATTAAAAACATGCTTTTTGAGTTATTGTTTCATAATACTTATACAATATGCTCCCTGTTGTTAATAAAATTTTCATACATAAAAAGTTTGACCCTCATAAGTTAGTGGTCCACGGCATTCTTTTTGTGTGAGTGGAGACTTTATTGACGTACTGATACAATAAAATCCTCTCGGGTTTCCAGCCGGATGGTGTTGTATAAACATGACGTTTCGACAGCTAGCTCTGCTGACTTCATCAGGTATCAGATCTCTTCTAGCTATTGCAAGCTGACTGTTACCGCCTACACTTAGACCTGCTGAAGACAGTAGAGCAAGCTGTCGAAACGTCATGTTTATACAACACCATCCGGATGGACACTGGAGAGGATTTTATAGCATTCTTTTTAAAAATTTAATGGTTATCGGATTGTAAAAGGTTGAGAAACGCTGGCCTAGGTGATTACGAGGAACCGCGTAAAACCCCAACCAAGACGGCCGGTAGACTACGTTGACCAGTCCAGTGCCGTATCCACGCTGTCCAGTTCCACTGCGCCTTATCGGTACGGAAACCGGTCAGCACCTCACTGTGTGGACGGCCATTACTTCCGCTCAGCGAGATAAACCCTAATGCGGCAGCTTTTGTTTCGCTAAATCGAGCACCAGTCAAAGGGGCAGAAAGCCGCGGCCTGGACGGCTGGAAGGAAGTCACAACGCCGCTACGGACCTTTGTTTTTGACGAGCTTTATATACACTCTCTGACGATTTCCAACACTCCTCTAGCGAAGCGCATAAAGTTAGCGGAACTGGCTGTGTTTGTTTGTTTATTTAAAAATGTTATTTAAACAGAACGTACTCTGGGCCCCAGTGTTAAAATTTTCTCATTGTGAATATAAGTGACTTTACACAGTATACTGTCTAATACTCTTACGAGCTCTTACGTTGTATTTTATCAATATTTTATTTTTATTAATCTAATTATTAATTATTACTTGTTCAATTTTAAGCTGCTCCGAAATTAAAGATCTTTACACAGTAATTATGCATTTAATATGCCCTCATGACAAAATTTTGGAGCAGTAATTCAAGCAGTAATTCACCCTTCATTTACGTTAGTAAATGCATATCATTTCAGGACATACAAAAGATTACAATATATCGAATTATAGAGTTACATGTATAAAAATTATTCTATTCTACCAGTAAGCATATATAAACCATGACAATTTAATTAAATTGGGTAGGTCGAAAAACAGGTAAAATAAAATCGAGCTAACAAGAAAAATTAAAAAAATGGATCGTAAAATGACATAGGTTCAAAATGCATTAACTTACATCAAGCTATCAAAAAATAGTGACCGTTATACGAATTAGCTGTACATGGAGCAAAAAGAAATGATCTTCTGTTTGGGTGTTTTTGGATTTTAGCTGAAAAGTAAAAACACTATATGGAGACAGTTCTTGCAACTTATCTGGAATCACTCTATCGGCTCTCAGATTCTATAGTTTCGTGTTCTCTGAGCTCAGCTTCAAGCTGCAATCGTAGAGGTTACTACACATAAAGCGTTCACTGATCATTGTTCTCTCTTCTGCATAGTACGTATGACGCTTTAATTCTAACTTGCATCGTCCATTCGCATTTCCAGCTGTCTATACAAGTCTTTGACACTGAGGTACTGCCGCACTTTATTGCTGTATCCGGTTTTTTTTTTTTTTACTTATGTCTTTACGCCTCGTTGACATCGAGGTCATTAGAGGCGGTATGTGACTGATGACAAGGAACGGGAAGGAATTCGGCCATGGCCTTTTGAACGAAGCATCCCAGCATTAGCCTGGAGTGATTTGGGGAAACCATGGAAAACCAAATCTGGATTCCCGGACGGGGATTCAAACCGGCGTCCTCCCGAATGCGAGGCCAGAGCGTTAACCGCTCACCAACCACGCTCGGTGCTGTATGCAGATCCTCTCTGATAAACGTCGACCCTAACAGAGCGGGAGGGCGTAGTGAAAATATTGGCCTATCCCTGGCATAAATTATAGAGATTTACGAGACAGCAATCGCATTAGCACATGTTATACGTCATTGCTGTTATATCAGAATATACATATTGATTCTTGCCTTGCATTTAGGAAATGTTGTACCTAAAACACCATTAGCAAAATTAGATTCTGTTCGTGAAGCCGCGGGTTTAATGTGTCTTGCCTTGAATACAGAACCGTAAAGTATCAAGTGTTTTATTTTTTTGTTTTTGTTTTTTTGCTTTTTTGAAAATATGAGAATTGGGAACTTTAAGGCAAATGCTGTAGAGTTTTAAGCAGTAGAATGGAACCAAAACTGATTTATTCAATGTGTCGTTCTTATTTTGTCTAGGCGTATATCATGCGTGTATTATAGGGATTTCTGTTATTGTTCTGAACGGAACTATTGGTTTATGGCATTCTTTTGAAAGAGGATTAGCTTTAGCTACTGGTTAGGACGAATTAATCGCTTCACCTAATGCTTTAGCTGCACAAAAAAGCATTTAAAATAGTTAGATTACATATGCAATAAAATCTATAGTTTAGATTGGGAACTACGATATTGGTGTGGAGTATAGCAAAACACAGTGTTTCCATTAACTATTTACTGTAGACAAGCTAAACTGAAATCCTCCCCATTGACCAATTCTTATTTAATTATTATTATTATTATTATTTACCTTTTAGAATCAGTGAATGGAAAAGAAGGAATGAAAAATGGCGTGAAGATAATTTGGATGCAAATTATTCGTGAATTTACAACGGAGAAGCCAATCGGAAGAAATTAAAAGTAACTAAAACCTTTTTCAAAATAGCGTGAACATACTGTATTTCAGTTCCTGTCATTCTGTGTTGGGGGAAAGTACAGGGTGTCCCTGATTACAATATAAAATAAACTACAAAACATAGAACCTTGCGGTTTTTTAGTAGCTTTACAGGATGTGCACCCAAGTAGAGTGATGGAACCGATTGCATCCATAAAAGATTTGTACGACGCCTTAATTGTCAGTACATCTAGAGGCACTCTATCAATCATATGTCGAAAATTTCTTTATGCAGCAATTGGTGATGATGTTTCAGCATTTCACACCACGCATTTGGCTCTACCTTGAGAAGTAGTCATATCTGATAATTATCCAGCACCTGTAACAAAACTAAATCACTAACTTAGAAAAATTACGCAAATACTGAATTGCTTCACAGACTGGGGAAAACCGCAGAGTTCTATGTTTAATAGATTTTTAAAAAAATCAAAAAAATCGGGGAGTTTTTATGTGGACACACTGTATGATAATCATGGTATCGAAGTAAACGGTAAGTTATGTTTTAGGATATTATCTACGTTTGAATATAGATGGTAAGAAATGTTCCTGTTTTTTATTTCTGTTAAGACTTGCTTACAAAATATGACACTACGTGTTTATATTTGCTGCGAAAGTACATTTTTTATGTGACGACATGTCGGAGAACAGGTTGAAATAGTGTGTCGGGATGATCACAGCAGTCCCCTTTATAATTAGTTTTTTTTTTTTTACCACCTAAGATAAGGTCCATCAGACTTCGTTATAATTAATTATCGGCCGCCACCATCGGCTGCTTAGGGTACAAATCCAGAACAAATATAAGTATAAGTTTCTTCAAGGAATCACTTCGAGTATGTAGACCAAAGATTTATTCTGAGTTCTGTGCTGCACAAATGCACCCGGCCAACAATGGAAAAAAATAACAATAACACACACAAGCAAATTACTAGTGACAAACGATCCGAAGATGCAGGTTCTTCAGAGTGTAAAAACAATTCTTTCCATCACTTTCACAAAACCAGAGGAACGATACACACGACGTTCTCTGCACGACTCCACTACACTCTCTGTCTGACCGCTCCTCAACTGTCCGACTCGTAAGTCACCGATACTCATAGAATAAATATAATTAAAATAAGTTAAGCACTGAAGGGGCAAGCCTACTGTAATGTGACAGACATCATGTTTTTACTTAAAAACATTGCTAATGCCGAAACTGGATAACTGGACATGTGTATGTGGTGCACACCTACCAAAGACCGGATGCTACAAAGCTACCATCTAGCTATCACGGTTAGGTACTAATTATATTAGGTACAAAATAATTATGGAAAACTTTTTAAAAAAAAAAAATTTATATATATATATATATCATACGGATGAACGTGTTATCTCTGCGCGTTTGGAAGCTTCTGTCCAGGAATTTAATTATTCATCAATTTCTACACATTCATTAAAATAATTTTTTAATATTCCCCTCCGTGAATTCAGCTCCGAATACTAGCCGGCGTTCAAATTTATAGATGTTATTAATGACAATTATTATTCAAGAAATAGGATAAAACATGTAGCACACAAATTTTTATATTTTTTAGAACAATATACACTTTTTCTCATGCACTCGTTCGTCTTTCCGGTAGATAAGTATTCCGAAGGAACTAAAAATGCTTTGATCCCAGTCAAAAATATTCATTACGGTTTATTTTTTACACATTTAGTGACGTTGCACTCTTTCACCAATTTTTGTTAATGTTTGTTACATTATTCAGTAATGTTGAATTACGAGGCACTTGTAAGTCTTAAAGCCAGAGTAAAGGATTCATTCTAATTGATAATTATTTTTTTAATGTTCTCAGTCACTAAATAGTTCCAGTTAATAAGTGCATTGTTACCAATCATGTTGAAAATGTGGGGATTTGCGAATAGGCATTTCAAGTATTCTTATTTTTCTCAACGTTTATAATATGCTGCAATAATGATTAGCAGACGTAATTGCTGGAATATTTTGTCATTATTTACTTTTCGCATTTTACTGCATGGCAGGTCAGTATTAGCAGTCTTATAAAATGTAAATGTGCATGACATTGTTGGTCGAGTGATAGTTTCGATTAGCCTCTGTTGTGGCTACTCTGACTCGGTAGTCCTACCGGGTAAAGTAGTTCTACAGCTTTACGTCTAATCCGAACCACGCGGAGTACTAGAATACTTCACATGAACAAAGCAAAGTTTGACGGAGGTGGTCATTTAAAAGGCCCATAATAATTTCAGCCGAGACCAGTGGATACAAATATCAGCTTAATCTCTATAAATCATAAAAAAACCAGAATATCAGTGACCTATTCGGACTCGAGGTCAGTTAATAATAATTATAATTCCGTGTGGTTGTAATGACCTGATGGCAGGGTTTCTACTAGCTGCGCATTCCGCCCCTGTAGTAGCCGCCTTAACGTAACCCGTCAATCCTACCAGGTACAGGGGACCTACAATTTAACGTGGAATCCGTACCACGGAAGCGTTCTAGCATACTTCACAGAAACTGTGCCAGAGGTAAAGGTCGGGGCAAGAGCCTATGAAAATCCGCGTCGAGACTGGGATTCGACCCGGGGACCTTTCAGTTTCCAGTAAGATGCTTTAACCACTGAGCTACCAAATCGCTCACGAGGCCAGTTTATTCCGAAAGAATGTACAGCGATACATTCGTGGACATTGCTTGTAAGTTTCTTTGTGAAATTGTATTCCAACTGTAGGAATAAGAACGTGATGTCTACTACGGCAGGCAGAACGGACACTGAGATCGATCATCGATGTATTCATTGCAACAGGGTTTCACGTAACTATCGACGACCGCAGACACCGTTACGCTTCCCCTGTGTCGTAACCTGTCTGCTGTTAGTCGGCCGTGACTCCTAGTGCGTGAGGATAGCAGACACTGTGACTCAGGTTTTCTCTTTCCTCTCCGTACGCCACAGCAGGTAGTTTTTCTTCAGCCAAGCGCCCTGCCCGCAACCAGGCGACGCCCTCTGCACGGCGCCAGCCCGCTGACTGCGGGAAAGCCGGAAAGCAGCGGCGGCGGCGTCGCTGGAGAGGAACGCCCGCCTATAAAGAGGGTCTCTGGCCAGACTCCGGCAGCTGCGACACTCTGCGACAGAGATGGCTGCCGCTACCGAGCTACTAGTACTGGGGCTGCTCCTCGTCTGGGCAGCCAGCGCCTTCCCTCAGGAGGGCGAATACCTGGTGGAGGACCAGCAGGTAGGTCTGCACGGTTCTACACACTATTCCAAAAACATCAACAATCTCTTTCTTTTATTTAGAGGCTAATATATTCTGATCTTTTACATCAAATTTTGACTTTTTTTTAATCAAACTTTAGTTACGAAGTTTTTAACATTTACTACCTTGCTTTCTCTTCTGAAATGAGCATTTTCTGTTCAAATAAAATTTCTTACAGCCACACTCCCTTTATAACAGAAGGCATCATCTCATTTTTCAAAAAATCTACAGTAAATAATTATTATAGTCCAAGAAACATTAGATGTAACGACAAAGATTTTCAAACACAGAATAAGTGAAGATTATAACTAAATATAAAACGCTTAAATCACACAGTTTATTTCCATATATAACTTGGAACATTTGTAGATTATTTGAGGCCATTTTGTCTGTATTTTTTTTTTTAGTTTACGAAAAAGTATCTAGTCACATTTAGGAAATATATTTTTTTTAAAAAATTGTGAATAACAGTGGCAAAGCTTAGTAGATACAACAATTCATGTTATTGTAACTGTTTGACATACAACTCAGAAAGGACAGTAAGAGAATATTTATCCCAATTTTAGGATTTTTGCATAAAAACTGTAAAAATAAAAGAGAAACAATAAAACTTATTTTCTATGAGTTCTATACCTTACCATGTACCATTAAAATTAAACAAAACTTCATTTGTACCCTCTTAACTGCATGTTGCTGCAATCTTTCCGTTCACTTCTTGTTCCAAAAGCTTACTTGTTGTTAAATCAGTATTATCTCTTCTAACTTGCCCACTAAATCATTCAATATTTTAATTTGCAATTAAAGAATCAAAGGCAAACTTGAATTTAAGTTTGTAGGAACACTGACCGACTAAACAAAATTTAAAATCCCAGAGATATAATTATTCCAGTATAATTACAGCTAAAGGCGTTACTTACCAGCCATCTTTAATACATATTACCTCTTATTCTACCACTAATCCATGGTTTGACATAGCCTACTTGTAATAAAGTTAGTCACTGGAACGTTTTTCTTGTACGCTTCTTGTTATTAGCGCGAAAATTTTCGACACAGTTTTTAAGGAAAGTAGCCTATCTCATAACTGAAGAAAAAACATTCACGTTCCCGGACAAAGCTTTTCCCCCCTTTACGGGCTGGTACAGGATCTGACCGCAACTACACCTATTGATGAAGTTGGAAGCGTGGACGAAGCGAAAGTTGGAACAATGAATGAGAAACAAGCCGCACTAGAGCACAGATCCTTTTTTATTATCATTTCCAGGCGGCTTTTCTGTCGCATAAAGTTAATGGCCTTAACCACGGTCCGCAACGTTTCATTTGGGCCTTCCGCTATTGACTGCCAGTGTTAATGAGGGGCGCACAGTAGGAATTAGAGATTATCCTTGGCCAGGGAGGACTCAGACGCCTCAATGGCCGCCACAGCCCCGGCGGGCGGGTCGTGTTATTTACCGACAAACACTAAGCGCCTCGTCGTATTCGCAGTGGAGAACATTCCCCGGGCCAGACTCATCTCGCCGGAATGTCGAGACGCACCGTAATTACTTGCCCCTCTCCCTCCTCACGGTAAACCGACGCCCACCCGCTGTCTCGCCTCAGAAGTCACGGAGGCGAAAGACCTCACCCTGGCGGCTAAGCTGCCCTGACAAGGTCAGTTCCGCGCAAGTTTGTTGCTTCATCTCATGATGTCACGCCCACAGTAAACCTCGAAGCTGGAAACCCTTGCACACAAAATACTAGGCTCCTTCAAGAAGTATACACAAGGTTTCTGATTTGGCTGTCTATTCGAAAAGCAAGCAGTTTGCGTACAGCTGTTATTTTTTGTATCTAAACTGTTGACACTTGACCAGTCTTTCAGACAGTTAACCTAATTGTGCAATTCCTATCTTACTCTTGTCTTGTTGCGAAGGTCGACGGCTCGATTCAGGACTCGGGCACGTGCGGTTTTCATGACAAGCTTGTGTCTTCTCTAATTAGTTGGAGCAAAATATATGTTGGGAGAGTCACAATTCTGGATCTGTGATTAGTGCCATATAGCAAAAAACCGTTCAAAAATCACTTCGAATACTCCTCTAGAATAAAGTTTTTATTGCAACAAATGCTTTTGGGTGTGCGGCTCTTTTGCGACGTGTTCTGAATTTTTTTTCAAAGGCTCCACTTATGTCTGACAGAGGTTGGAGAAGATCAGTTGGAGGACCTGGATAAAAATGAGTTGGTTCTGAATAGAATAGGAGAAAGAAAGAATATTCTGAAGATCAGAAACAGGAAGAAAAATTTGTTATGGGAATACTGAGGATGTTTTGGAAGATACTCTGAATGCCATTAGAAAGGGATGACATCCAACATTCCATATAGCGGCTAATGCTGAAGTACAGAATAGCTGCATCAAGATGAACATAGTGACAGAAAATTGGAAGGACTTAATACGATATAGACAACATATGCCATTTCAATACATGCTTTAGGCAGAATACTTGTTTTTTAGATCGCTAGCGACCCCGTTGTCGACGCGCCCTTAAAGCC
This sequence comes from Vandiemenella viatica, assembly GCA_031002005.1. NCBI lineage: Eukaryota > Metazoa > Arthropoda > Insecta > Orthoptera > Morabidae > Vandiemenella > Vandiemenella viatica. The sequence continues at coordinate 183,327,745 of JARYHS010012519.1, forward strand.
CCAATAACAGCAACAAAAACTTATTGTTATTTACGTCTAACGATTTCCCTACAAACTTTTTCACTAAATTTCAGTGATTTTTGTTTTGTTTTTTGTTTTGTGATAAATTTTATTCAAAATTCCTTTGGAGCTTCGAAGTAAATCTGGATCACGCATACATAACAATCAACCTGCACTGCAATAAGAGTCATCTACGTTTTCTTCTGGATGATTAAGTCAAATTGCATTTTAAATCATAACAGTGCTTTTAGTGCTTAATGTTCCTAGACGTTGCGCTCCAATGTCCTTGTTCTCACAAATACGGTATTATAAAATTGTAAATACGGTAATAAAATTAGCTTAAGTTAACTGTCTGAGAAAACCTGTTTTCGATCAGATCAGCAACGAAACTTTTCAATTAGATAAAACAACTAAATGTTCTGTTCTCGTTTACTCCATGCTAAATTAATTAAATAGATACCAGTTCTTAAATTTTCTAGCAAACGACAGCTTGAATTTTGTTCCTTGATCGTAAGCTCAGGCCTCTCAACTTCTCAGCTGTAGGGCATTTAAATGTTTTTGAAAGATTCCCATTTCGAATATCACCAAACATTAAACGTTTTTAGGACATTGACTGAACTTCCTAAAGAAACTTGTTTTACCTATAATTCACTCTATGCAAACTATGAGTACAATCAGACAAACCTGTGTTCGCAATCGAATCTGTATGGCCAGATGAGGATTCGAACCCACATCCTCCCGAATGCGACGCCTCACCCACCACACTCGGTGAATTTCTGTAAGGCAGGGGCGCAAATGTATCCTTATTGAAGACTACGAATGAAGGATTCAGGCATTCCGAAGGAACATGGTCAGCAAGACAAAATATTTATTATACTGAAAAAAGATACTTATTATCGGTAAATCGAAATACAATTAAAATCGTTGATTTTGTTGATGTCATACCTAAATTTGTACATACAATACACTATTTCCTTATGCGTATCATTGTTGGATTATCATGAGCGCATCATTGCATATGTTCATTTCTTTTTCTAGTTCGGTAAAAATGTAAACGCGTAGGAATCCGATTTAACAGCTTTATGAAAACTATGTGGAAGGACAGAACAGATATGGGACTAGTTATAAAATTTTTAGTTAAAAGTAAATTAATACGTTTATCAACCCTAAATTTCTGCTATGAATTGCAGGTATCATAAAGCCATTAATAATTTCATAACCAGAAAGGACTCTTCCTAGAATTTTAACTTTGTTCAATAGGTCTCACTTATGCTGTATCTGTGAAGGATTGAGTATTGATATCTGTCTGTAAAAGGTGTTACATCATGCTCTCTCCGGTATTTATTATTTTTATCATAAATTGTCTATTTAATGTGGAGGAAGGTATCGCCATTCGCGTAGATGATTACGTCATACAGCCTAAAATGTTAACCATAATGGCAGGTATCACAGGTTCAATGTTTGAACCATTCCTGTGAAGAATGGCGACTATTTAACACGAGTTAGCAAAATGAAGATTTAATTTGAAAATACTCCTGTGAACGAGCAATTCTGCGTGGAAAAGATAAGTGCACACCGGTTTTTTTGGGTTTTTTTCATAAATAAAATGAACGTCGCAAGCCTTCAAGGGGAATTTTTGCTGCCGTACATAGCTAATTAAATTAAGCATAATCATAAGCTGGCAGTTGAATGCAGGTGCAAGAGAGTGGAAAAAATTTTCTTTTGTAGGTAACGGTATCAATGGACAGTTTACCAAAAACATTGGAGTTTAAAGTTGGAATTGGTAGAGGTCAGTGGTACATAGGTGGTGAAAAATCGTGACATGGGGAAGTGGTGACGCAGAGACATTCGTGTATTGTCTATCGCAATTGAAAATAAATTAATTTAAAAAAAATCGATAGTGCCTCGGAAAATGAAAATCATTTTCTGGCATGAATCCAAAGTGGTTGAGTGATAAGCAATATTTAATTTATCTTAGAATAACAGGTGGTGTATGACTCCCAGTCGCTGATAGATTTACGAGACCACTGGTTGCTTTGCGAGATATATTGTTTTCTGTCTTAACGAACTGCAGTCTGTTACCGCAGAGTTTCCTGTTCCGGTCGGTGTGGGGTAGCGACCACTGAGGCTTAGCCAAGTGAGCGGCGATCAGAGAGGCGGAAAACTCTTCACTTTCGCCTGGACAGTTACAACAGCCCTGTCACAAAGAGCGAATTACCAGCTGTGAAATTGGTCACACTAAAAGTGACACAAAGGCCAAAGAATTACCGATCGCCGTTAGACTAACTCCAACAGATTTCTTTTTCTGACGAGGCACAGAGCCCGATCGCGTGAAAAGCCTTTTCACTTTACCTTTTTTTTTTTAGTCTCAAGCTCTGATGACTGGCCTCTAACTTCCGGCCCGCTGAAAGGAATGTGGCGTTCGACCATTACTTGGAAAGTGGCTCGCGGAAAGGGAGGAGAAAGCAGGAGCAAAGTAAGAAAGAATCACTTAAATCACGGGCGGCAAGCTGTAAACAGCGCGCCCGCCGTAAAAAGGAAGTAATGAGTTTTTATCGCTTCCCGGGATTTATGTGTTGCTGACTAGTGGAATCCACCGTATGAATAACTGCGGTACTGGGATTGCGGCTCCGTACTTTGGGCCATGTATTGTGTACAGTGAATTGTAGCGGGAGTTTGAGGCGATGCGATGTTTTTCACGCATAAGAATAAAAGTATCATGAATGAAGAATAGATATGTATTCAACGGCTATGAACTTAGTATATTTCTAACATTACCATATTGCTTCAGATTTATATTCTCGTATAATTTGAATTTTGGGCTCAATAAATGTTTCCTTAGTAGAGGGAAGAGTAGAACGTAGGAACAGTAGAAGACCACAAGGACTGTAAAAAGTAAACTGCGGGCTTTGGTTGAGCAAGCACACTGACATTGAGGTATTAGTTGCTAAGTACAAGTATGGAAGGGCTATATCGTCAAAGAAAAACGTTAAGTGTTGTCGTTCAGCGAAAACTGGATTCTTTGAAGAAGAACTGAGCAAAGACTTAGTCCAAGTAAAATCTGGGAAAGCTGTAGAAACAATAAAGCGTATGGATACAAAACAATAGTGACATCATCCTAAAGTCCTTAGACCATATCTATGATACTGGAAAATTTCCTATTGACTGGCTTAAGTCGTCTTTTCAGAGAAGCTTATTACTTGGAAGAAGCTCAGTTACTACAGACTGATCAGGTTAATGAGTCATGCTTTGGGGATTGAAATGTGGTGCTACAGAAAGATGCTGAATATTAAGTGTAAAGATAAAATAAGAAATGAACATGTTTGGAAATGTATTGGCGAGGAAATACGTTTGTGGAATAGTATTGAAGAAAAGATAGATAGGATAATCGTCATATTTTAAGACATGTGGGATTGGTTAATTTGTTAGTGGAAGGAACAGTCGAAGTCAAGAACTGTAGAGGAAGAAGAGATTAGAATATATGAAGCAGATAATTGAGGATGTGGATTGTAGGGGTATTCTGATATGAAGAGGTTAGCGCAAGACAGGAAGGGATGGATGATAGCATTAAACCAGTCGACAGACTGATGATAGCAAAATAATAATAATAATGAGGTTACTGCTCGATCTACTGTAGGCAAAATAAGAAGGAAATTTTAGGGACTCTCAGTTTGGTTCAAGAGCGAATTAGCTGTATCTGATATTGCTAAACATTATATCCTCCTAGGCAAGTTCAAACGCCTGGGTCTTTTTAGGAAAGACATCAATAAAATTAAAAAGTTGTACTGGAATCAAATAGCACAGAACATAGTTGGAGACGATGTTACAGAAAATTCAGGTTACTAAATTTTGCTATGCAGGCATGTATATTGTCACAGGTACACTTCGACATCTGAAACCATTTTTTGGAATGTTTTGGACGGAGAAGATAAAAGAAACATGATAAACGACTATAAAACATTCGTTACTAGATCATCTTCACAGACATCATGGAATTTTTCACTTTTTGAAAAAATTAGCACATTCAGCAAAGACTATGGTCTCAACATAAATTTTCAAAAAAAAACAAAACAAAAAAAAAAACGATCTTGCTAATCAGCCGTGAATGGAAATACACTCGAAAGAGTGATTAGATTTAAATATTTAGGTTGATGGTTTACCGAATCCTAGTGAAGATCAAGATCGGCACTATTAGTGCATCATTCCAAAAGCTTAAAAATATTGGGTGTATTCGTGACCTTAGGCTTCTGGCGAGTCGCGAAAATTTTATGTGCTGTCGGCATAGACATTCTAGCTATTCCGACCAGGATAATGCTGGGCTGGTATTCTACTTTTCACCTCAAAATACATACAACTACACAAAAATCTGGCGCAACTCTATAACGGTTAACAGACAGATGGCCAGTCTTTACTGAACCATCATTCCATCATCATTAGATCTTGAATTGAAGGTATGGTTCCTCATTAATGAAGACAAAGATTTTTAAACTATGAAAACTATTCCTCCACAAACCAACGTATTTATTTATTAAACATTAAATTATAGTGGACCAAAACTTCGCCACTTCCAGTGCATTTTACGAGGCCTCATGTAAGTTACCATCCATGCAGGAGGTTAGACTCAGTCGAGACTGGAGCATGTGTCTAACAGTCTGATCTTCTCCGCGGTCGCACTTGATGTTATTGACCTCGTCTTGCAAAGTTTGTATTGATCCCCCCGCTACTGATCTCAGCCTATTCACAAACTTCCATAGCAGCCATCCCTTGCCGTTGCAAGGTAGTAAAGTTCCAGACATTCTACCCCAATCAGATGGGAGGGAGGCATTAGCATTCCACAGTCACAATTGTATCTTTTGATGTTCTTAGGAAACTCCAATAATAACATATTACCCCTAATGATGGATGTAGCATCTATTTTATGTGGCTGAGAACCGTTTATGCCGTTGTACAGTGTTCATCTGTACAAAATCACACCAGCCAAGGTCATACTGCCTCCGTTTACCATCCAGGTCTTCTTCATTCCCCTAATCATCTGGAGATGAAGTATGTTTTCCCGGACTAAAGTCAATAATTGACGTTATATCCCCTTGGTGGCTTATTTTCAGCACCGTAAGACGGCAAGGCGACCTTGACTGGTCAAATTTTGTGCCCATCAATATAGTTGTAGTGACAGTGGGTTGGCTGGAGAGATGGTGTTGACGGGGTTCGTGGTCTCACTCAGATGGTGTCCTCGTCTCCTCGCGAGGTCCGCGCTGCCCCCGACCACCACTACGTCCACCACGACGGAGGTGACCACGACACAGTGGGCTACCTCAGGACAAAGGACAGCAAGGGCGACGAGGGCTACAAGAAGTACGACAGCTTCCACAAGAAGGACGGGGACTCGTACGGCTACGAGCACCACTCCTCCTACGGCAAGCAGGGTGGCGGCGGGGACCAAGGACAGGTACAATGGGAGCGGCATCAGGCTGGGATGCTGTACTAATTATAATGTTACGGAATTGGTTACTAATCCCTTTAGTGTCTCTCGGAGTTTCCATTCTTTTGCTGTATATCTGACTTTAATATTTTAAATTAAAACGTATATCCACCAGTGTAGCTCAGTGCGCTGAGACGTCGTACACTGGACCTGGAAGGTACAATGCAACCGGGCATGAACCCAGGACCCCGCGTATCACCCATCCTGAATGCAGTTTTAGGCCGTTTTCCTCAGCCAGCAAGGAGAATGCCGGGACGGTCCCGAATCTCCGGCTCATAAACTACACTTTTCAACACACAAAAAATACACTTGTCACACACAGAACATAGTCATGTTTCCCAGACAAGGGGTGTAGCGGATTGGTTGGTTGGGCAGATTAATTGCTTACCTTGCATGATTTATAATCGCCACCTTCCACTATCTTATGCAAAGCACATATATTAATTTCAGGAAACAGAGGTGAAACCATTACTTCTGTTATTAATATTTGAAAAGATCTTAAAATATTGGTTTATTTGGTACTCATTACTGCTTACAGACAGAGGTATATTTACCATTAATCTTAAACATCTGTCTATGCAAAATAAAGTTCAACGCAATACCTTGTCTTACAGGTGCAATATAGCAAACAAACAATTATCGTTAATTGAAGCTAAGAAATTGCAATACATGTACATTACAAAGAGTTACAAATTCCATATGCAACTGAAGCAAAAACTCTCTTATATATAACGAGAGCGATTCTTGTATGACAATTATAACAAGAAAACATCAGATTTAACTGGATTACAAAGGGCGCCAAGGAGTTAATTTGTTCCCACAAATAATACTCATTAAAAGTTTCCAAACATGTAAATCAGTCTTTCAATTCTAACTGGATAACGAAAACCAAAAAGCACTCGTCTTTTAGACACAACTAGATCAGGAATTAATGTCCGGCGGCATAAGAACTCACACTAATCAGGCCGTTAAAGGGCTATCTCAATTATTCGTCTTTGTACACACTGTTTCTGGAGGTATAATTACCGTGTCTGTCTGGCTGCACGCAGCGTCGTAACAAGAGCGCTATCGCCTCTCAACAGCGCACCATCCAGGTAATGCTAGGCACTTGTCACGTCAACCAACACAAGTGACAACATCGATCGGACTAGGCGCTCAGTCATCGAAGCCTCCAGAACGAAATCATTCGCAGTACTCTGGCAGGCAGTTGCCAGCGCGATCGTTCTGGACGGAATGACCTCTTCTCGCCCCTCAGATCTCGTCTCTCCTTCCCCTCGGCGAGTATCATGAAAAACACAAAATTTGTAATATTTCCAACCACGTGAGGAAATAAACACATCGGATTGGCTTCGCAAAAGTCTCCCCTCTATGCTGGCTAATACATGGCCTCTTATTTGCTAAGAGTCTTCGGGTTTTGTCGGGATTGTTCGGGAGGATATGTAGAAATCTTCTCACGAAACCGAGCGAACGGCGCATCTACGGATCCCTTCCTCAAAATTCCCCAGAGTCCAGCCTTTCTCACCGATACCAGCGTCGGAGATAATCCCCACATTGTTTCGACCTCCCGGACACTTCCGGCTCAGTCAGAGTGTCGCTCACGCTACACAACCCTTAGCTAGACGCGGATTTCTGTCTCCAACTCAAGAAAAGAATATCTATTTATTTCTTATGTTATTATATCAAACAATAAATAATTTACATTGTACGAGATGACCCATCTAGTCATCTCGCTACAGGGGCAAACCTTCATTCGTACGTACTATGAACTGGCAGTGGGCATAAAATGCTTGCAGTCAGCAAAGACATGCGGCCGTAAAATCAATGCTCCAAATGTAAGCAGGCAAACGATGACTAAAACTCATCAAACGTAACCGAAAATGTAGTGTTGGAAACAGGTAGTATATTCTAAACATACTCCTACCTCTTCTGTGAATACGGGCGAAATGTTTGTTATTGTAGCTGTACGCATATTAACATGCTTGAGAGACCTGATACCAATAAATAAGAGTGCGACATAGTGAAGACTGCAGAAGAACAAAAGCGAAGAAATAATATTTATATCTGACAGAAAATCTATTTTTTTTTATTAACAGGAAAACTGCAAGATGTAAACAAAGCTGGGAGAAAATTCGGAATACGAAGTGCAGATTGAATCTCATAAGGATCACGAAGAAGTAATTCGAACCTTAATTGGTTTGCCCCATATAGAAGTAGAGAATAGGTAGTGATCAAATTCAGAGAATACAAAAAGAAAAAGAACACACTTCAGAAAACGAAGCAAATGATGCGAACATTAATAGGTTTGCTAACGGTTGAAACATAAGTCCGGAAGAGATTAAAATGATTAAATATTCCTAGGATGACCACTATGATCAAAGACAACAAGTATGGATGAAGCTAGCATCATAACTTGGCAGCAGCCCATGGAATATCGATTCACTTTTACCTAGAGTAGAATTTCAAAGAAAACCCTATTAAAAATATGGAATTTTGTCGATAGATCAGGAAAGGAAAACAAAAATGAAATAAATATTCTGAACCAAAAAACAAACGTTGTTTATTGTTTCTATAATTTAAGAACACGATTAAATAAAATTTAAATAAATTACAAAATGGTCCAGTAAACTGAAAATTTGTAATGAATTATTTTCCAGGTATTAAAGTAAGTCAAATACCAAATGCCTGCTGGTAGCAGGAAATGGTAGCTGACGATTTTTATACGTGTAAGCATGGTGTAGCAGGAAGAAGCAAAAGCTGTAATGTTGTAAAAGGATGTTTTCTCACTATCAACATCGTTGTTGTAACAAAATTATTTAATTCAGCTTCTAAAACGCCAAAAAAGTCAACGTTACAGATGCTGTTATTTTGTACATACAAATGATTCACTGCTGTGCTAAAATTTAATTAGCTGGTTGTCGTAACATAGACACATTTCAGTTATGTTGCTGAAGGAGGGTATTAAGTATACTATTCACATCAAGAAGGACGGAACTATGGTGTCATTTTATTGGATTGCTACTGTACAGCGGCTATCATACCCTGATCATAAAATTATAGCGAATTTCCTGGAATCATCGATCCTGATATGAATCGTCTGTAACAAATTAAAGACTCACAATGAGCCGCAAAATAATGCTCTTAATTGAACCATTAAAGCTGATATGACATTTGAACTGAACGACACTATAAGCTAGCGAATATAGTGGCCTTCATAATCCATAAAGTGCGCCATTGCTGGGATTGAGATAAGGGATATAATCACTCAGTGGGCTATCACATTTAAGCGGATACAGTGGTGTTCGGAATAGGAGCATTCGGTTATCCTCCATGCAATTTAATTCAATCAAGCGGCCATGCGTTTCATACCTGAATAGGAGCTGCTTGCAGATAATTCCGATAGACGCAGGAACAAGAAATGATCACATGTGCAAAACGGCAGGCAGCTGCTAGGTTTGTCGTCAAAGCGATTTTTTTCATATTCAGGGATTGGTACCAGCAGTGATAATATTAGGTAAAATGGATGGTGTAACAGAAAACAGGAATTAAATTGCAACGTAATCTAGCCGGTTCCAATAGACATTACTCTTTCACAGATTGGAGATACGTTTACATCATGCTATTCTCAACAGTCATGAAAAAAGAAAAATGCTGGAAGAATACATACAAGAAAAGATGGATCTTCCGTATTTACATTTAAGAAAATGGATGTATTTCTTGAACATACGCACAATTTATATTTCCCCCTCCTCACGCTGATAAATATGAGAAAAATTTTATCGCCCTTCCATCGAGAAGTGTATGGTTTATCCAGTATTTATTTTTTTCAATTTAATTCAAAACTATTGATACAAGCGGGAATACATTTCAATTGGTGAATTGGTCAATATTATTACTTTTAAGATCAATGTGGAATAAAACGTGCTATTGGTACCTCTGACAGATATCGTACCAAAAAATTAAGAACCTAATGGTTTAGTTATAATAGCGTTGTAGAAATTGTACAACTATTCAGGAAGTACTGCCATTAAGTCCTTGGTTCTTCCATACTGTGATGTACCGTAAGAGGAGATAAAATAATGCAAAATGTTGGTATTGATCCTTAGGGTGTATCATATTTTGGTGTCCTTCATGTCAACCTCTACATCAAGGAATGCTGGTTTAGTTATCATGCAGGCCTGAAGTTAAATCTTCTACTACCCCAACAAAGTAAACGATATCACTGCCGGCGAGCAGTGAAGAAATATAATTATGTTTCAGCGAGCACAGAATGTTTTCTTACAATACTCAGATATTTCTTTTAAGGAAGAGAAAAATGATTATTTACGTTGTATAAAGATTTCAGGAATCATTAACCACTGTCCAGCCTAAGGTGGGCTAGATAAAATTGTAATATGTCTGAGAAATTTTGGCAGAAACATGAACTGTGTTTTTCTGTTTGTGGAAATTGTCATATATGAAGGGAAAAATTGAAATCATCTCATTAATCATCTTGGTGAGCAGAGGAAATATACAAAAAATTATCAGGGCTGTATTAGGTTCTTCGGTGGTTTAATTTATATATATTGATTAATTTAAAAGTTCACCAGAAGGTTATGTTGAAAATTTGTTTATTTTGATCAAAACGAAGTTAGCGATATTCACAAGCATAGATACAATACACAGATGCACTTCTGAGCCGTCGCAAATAAAATCTCTGTGAAACTAACTGGATGAATCTCTCTGTCCAACCGATCTGTTTATATAGTCTCTATCGAAATTACGAGAATTCTTCAAAGGCATCCGCCCGATATTTCTCGAACATCAACAATCACTCAAACAACCAAACATATTAAAAACAATCTGAATTAATACAAAATTAATTAACAACATTACAAAATGATAGAAATGGTAAATAGAGATACTTAAATACAAAATTATTTGCAGAAATCATCTCAAACTGTAGAAAATTGTCCTGCAGACATCATAACTTGCATTAATACATGGAATTACAAACATTTAAGAAATTTTCTTGCACCATTCGGTTCTTAAACATATTAAATGGACTTTAAATAATTTTCTAATAATTTTCTTATACAAAACAATGTCTATATACACTGATTTACAAGAAATTACAAAACAAACATACCAGGTCATATTCAAGCAAACTTTAGCTCACTACAAATGCTTCATACAGTACAATACTATTCAAAATTCGGGTATGAGGGCTGTTACAGTTGTCAGAAGCCATGGAAGAACGCTTTGTATACATATACTTCATCGTATCTATTACAATCGCAGTGTAACATGCTGGAGTGTGTAAAAATGTAAAGTATGGAGTAAAGCAATTAACTGCAATGACCTGAATGTTTTAACATCATGATTTTAGAAAACCCTATCACAAATACGATTATTTTTTACTGTGTTAAAAAAAAAATTCTTGTGATTTCAATTTTGTTTATGAGTTTTTAAAAACTTCCATAATAAGTTTCAGTATCATTTGTTTAATTTTTAAAGCAGTTGTGATTATTGATTTTTAATTTCGTCTCTACACCGTGTCGATCTGAAACTATAAATCAGTTAAAATACTATGATTTCTGGACGACTGGATAGTCTAAATGTTGCCATTGCCTTGTTTAAGTATAGCAGTATTCTGATTGGTAGAAAACTTTTTGTACGAGGTGTTAAGTGACTTCCAATCGCTTGCGAGGGCGATAAGGCAGTTAAGTATCAGTCTTGTTCCACTCACTGTTCATTTTTTACTTCTTACTATATATCTATCATTAATGTGCAATCGTTGCGTTTCTTATTTTATTCGGTTTTGCCCATCTACGGGCCATAAAAAGTAATCCTGTGGATTCATGTTAATGCTTCTTTTCTTTACTTACAATGGTTCTCCATCATTTCACTTTGCTGTATCCTCCTTTCTTGGCTCCAAATGTTCTCCTCTCCTGGCAACACTCTTCTGAAAGCTGCTCTATCATGTAAGTTATTATATCTTCTGTTAGTCCGATCTCTGCCTTGTATTTCTTTACTCCTCGGATTAACCAGTCACCGTTCTTACTCTTAGACGTGTTTGAAAATCCCTTTTTCTTTAAGTGTGCTGTTATCCATTCTCATTATGTGACGAAAAAGTACCGTTTCTCCCCTTTCTGATCGTGTTGACATCATTTCTTTTCTTCTTACTTGTATAGATCTTTATTTCTCAGGTGCCTACACTCTCCTTTTTCCGTTTTCAATGGTCACTATATCTTCCTTTCATTTCTCTCTGTCCTGTTTCTCCAATTTTCATAGAGAACGTGAAATCTGACGTGTAGAGAGACACTCTGGTTTCATTTCTTTGTTTTAGTGTGTGGTAATCTCAAAACGTCACCACAGGTTTTATTAGAAGGGACGATTGAAATACAAAGATTTACATTGGGTGACCATGCACAGATCGAATTCGGTGACGAAGGGATTCCAGTTTGGCGCCGCATAGTCGTCTGGCCCGAGACAGACAATAGTGCGACCTTGGAATTCCCAGGCTGACACAGGGTGGCCACAGTTGGTGGAGGGGGAGAAGAGGACCGCTAGAGGGATCATTGCGGCAGAACGTGGCAGGGGCCACGCAGAGCTGTTTGCTGCGAAAAGTCTAATTTTTGTATGTGTTGATGCTGCAGCAACAGTGAGGACTTCACGTGGTAATGTACCATCCCTTCTGACTGAAAAGTGTTAACATTTCGCTGCCATAGTGATTTAAAAGCCCAGTACGACCCTGACAGCAGTGAAAATTGCTAATTGCGTCTCCCAACATATATTTGACTTCAGTGAGCTAGCCGTGCAACTTGTTGAATTATTGATAAACGAATGTTAGTCCTTCTTGTACAGAACTCCAGAATACATCCTTAAATATCATCTATGTCAATTTTGTAAAACTTAATATTTAAATATGTTTCAATTGTTTATGCTAGAATAAAAATTCGATGGTTTTAAATAAATTCTTCATTCTAACATTCAAATGTAAGGCAGAACTCTATTCCTTTAATCTTCCTCTTTTGGAATGGCGCCCATGGAATTATTTTCATAGTAATTAATTAAATAAGTTAAACTCAAAAATCAAAATATTCTCATTAAAAAGAGCTCATTAAGAGTCGAGAGTAGACAGAGCATTTCAAGTGTTTGATTTTAATTTTCCTTGAGAGGGTTTTCATGTTGTATTTTTTTATTTTTTTTACAGCTCTGAAATATAGATTACTTTTTTTAGGTGATTTAGATCGAGGTCATTACGAAGTCCGCAAGATAAAGTGAACAGTTACGCAATTCATTTGGAAGATCGCTACACTTGAATCTCATTTCTGATGTGGTTATGACAGTATGCTTTGAGGAAATTAACTGAGTGGTATTTCCTTGCGCAGGGTGACCACCACGGAGCAGGTTCTGAGCAGCACCTGCGCGCCGTAGACGGCGGTGACCTGTACGACTACGGGGGTGAGCACTACTCCAGCGGGGGTAGTGAGGGCGGTGCCGGACACGCAGCGCACTACAGCAGCGGCGGCGGCAGCGAGGGCAGCTACGGCAGCGAAGGTCACTACGAGTCGGGAGGCGACGGAGGCGACGGCGGACATCACTACAGCGAGCACTACAGCAGCAGTGAAGGTGACGGAGACACTGGCGGTCACTACACCGCAGGAGAGGGCGGCTACTACTGAAGACTGCCCCCACGCTAATCAGAGTACAACGGGAAGGGAATAAGAGCAACGGCAAACCCCTAGCTGTGAGATCCATCGGTCACCTTGGATAATAGGCCACTTTCAATGACGCTTTAGCAGTTTCACATAACAAGAAACTTTAACCACACACTGAAAAATATCTGTAGGTTAACGGTCGGACTATAATTTCTACACTCCTTGAAGTAATAGACAAGAAACCTTAAAAGGTCACCACTTTGCGTGAAAGTCAGCAATAATAAAGTAACTTGTAAGTTCACTTTAGTTTTCAGACTATTTATTTTTACTAGACTGGTCGGCGTGAAAATGGGTCAATCACGTTCATGTCGACTACATATATTACTTGCAATAAATAAATTAAGCTAGGTATCGAGTGAGTAGCTACCAACTTTTGTTGCAACTGTCTAGAGCCACGGAACAGGCTATCTATGTCAGAAATGATCCAGAGATATTTGCTTAAGCACATTATGACCAAATTCATACCAACTGCATCCTGTGAAGTATGGCATACACTCCGCCAGCTGTTGTAGGTTTCCAGAAACAACAAAATTCCCGGTTTGAGAATGATTTCTTTCGTTAGGCTAACCAAAAATGGTCTGTTGTTCCGCGTATCGTGCAACAGTATTATCTATCCCAACAAACATTTTCTGGATACAGTAGCCTGTGCGCCAAGTTAAAATTGCCCCGGCTTTTACGAGGAAATTATTTATATCTATGGATCTCTTTTTATGGCCGGAAAGCTACGGAGGACATAACGCTGCAGGCTATGAATCATACATGCTCCTACCTCTATACAGATGCACGCGCGTCGATTCTACGAACAGGAAGCGAGTGAGTGACCACGCGATACAAAACACAGCTAAACTGAATATCTCCCAACGGTAAAATCGAATCAGGCCGAGGATTGGTTTCTGAGTGAAAAATTTGTGATATACTTTCAATTCAGAATGTTACACTCCCTCGTAAAAACAGAATGTGGAGTCTAGGCAGATTAACGATATATGCTTCCCATTCAGTGTCTTTTTATTCCCCAAAATGGAGCAGATATTTAGATGAATTCTGAAAATGGAATTCCTTGATCTCTGACATTTGCTAGTTAACTAACACAAATGAAAGTGGTTGGGTTTGATTGTGTAGTTTTTCGTAACATTAAAACGAAAAAAAAATATTATTAATGTTAATTGTTGCTGTTTAATCGTTGTTTGTTAAATTATAGGTTAAAAATAAACAGTAAAATTCCTTTATATGATTGTTCATCATTTATTTAAACTAAACTGTATAAACATTTGATTTTGATCCAAATGAATTTCCCATCCTGAGTCCTATGTGCTTATAAGAAAGAGCCAGTTTATTTTTATTTCCTAGTTATTCAGAAGAAACAAAAATTTTGAACACACTAGTTGATCCTTACTGTATATTGCGTCGCCGACTACTGCTTTACTAAGTTCAAAGTTCTAAATTGGGTGCAAATTAAAACTGGTTATTCGCTTAATTATGTCAGAATATAACATCAAAACAGAATCTTATCCAATCAAATTGATCAGAACGAACAGAAATTTTGATAATTGGGCTATTTGTTTGGTACGTGTTCAGCAGTCTTACTGTTGAAAATTCCTCAGTATAATGTCTTAACCTTGGTACACAATAATAAATATTCAAGAAAGTACTCATTAAACTCCTTTTGCTACAAATGTCCCCCAGTCTAAGTATTGAAGGCCTGTTTCCTTTTGAAAGGAATCAAAATAGGTCCTTCTATGGCCTTTAATTATTTGAGATTCTTTAACTGCCTGGAATCGGTCACAATGTTATTGGTGATTTACATGTCTACATTTAGTACTTTCAGCTATATAAATTACTTATAGTGTAAAAGGCAGTACAATTAGCATAGGACCATGTTAATTGAGTGTTACAGGAACTCATAAGACTGTTTATCAACAATCATGTTGTCTTTTGTGAAGTATAAATTCCGTAGTACCAAAGATTAAACCGATTCCAAATATGAATGCCGAAGTTTCAATTTCTAAGAAAGAATAACGAATAAAGATGAAACCTGTTTTCGTTTGACTTAATATTGTATTCCTACAAAG
Source organism: Vandiemenella viatica (assembly GCA_031002005.1). NCBI lineage: Eukaryota > Metazoa > Arthropoda > Insecta > Orthoptera > Morabidae > Vandiemenella > Vandiemenella viatica. The sequence continues at coordinate 183,342,993 of JARYHS010012519.1, forward strand.
TGACAAAAAAAAGTTCTTCCCTGGAAGTCTGATTTTTTTCCGACTAAAAATAACTTTAAGGAGAGAAATACTCCCTCAATTCTGTTATTTCATTTAAAAGAAGAAAATCTGTTGTCTCAACGTTTACACTCAATTTTCAGATGATAAGTAACACTCTTATTTTAAAAATTCGCACATAGAAAATACACATACCAACACAAAAATCTGAAATAAAATAACATTTCACATCCCTCCAAATAAAGGTTCAGGCTTTTTTAGTTTTCTTACAAGTTCAAAATTCATCATATTTAATATTTGCATATGTGGTTCATACTCTGCCGATTTCTATCATGTATAAATATGTAATAGGAGGTACAAGACAGATACTTAAATAATAATTTTATTTTGCAGAAAAACCTTTTCAAAGAAAAAAATTGCACCCCAGAGTTATGGGTGTCAGGAGAAAATTTCATTGTTTCATCTACAAAAAAACATTTAGTCTGAAACGAACTGTAAATTTTTTCTCATGCGGAAACATAAAAAAATCATTTTCAGAAGTGATCACGCGCTCCACTACTTTTCAGAAATCTCATAAAAGTTGTAAAAACATTAAGAGGAACCGAAATAAACGCTTGTTATTAATCGAAGCAAACAAAACCTTATGGGTATAGCATATTCATGAAAATTCTAAACTGATGATTTATTTACTACCATGAAAAAATAATTCATCTTTCTTATACCAGAATAATTATTATATATGATTCGGCACATTCCGAATACTTCTAGATACGTGTCATTTGGTGGTGGATAACAATGAAGCAATCTGAACATATACAAGTATAAAATCAAGAAATTTGTTGCATTTCTTTATTTTATATAGAGGAATTAGAAAAATTCCTTACCCTACTATGTTACTAAATTCATTAGTCTTTCAGGCAGCAAACTAATTGCTGTTAAACTGCTTTTTTTTTTGTTTGTCTTTGAATTTATCGTTTTCATTTAACTAATTTAACCTATGCAAGATTTAATTAAAACTTTATCAAGTACAATGTCCACGAAATTAAAAGCAGTTCCATAATCATAATTTTAACAGCAAATTGTATTAAAAGTTTTGCAGCATATGATTATACAGTGTATTAAGGATATTAAGTTAAATTCCCTGTATCCTCTGATTATTTTCTTCCTTACATACTTCCGTATTTTATTTTGAATAAACCCGCCACTTTCAAGAGCAATATTTATACCCATTCTGTCATATAAAATTAATAATAAAGATTGTTACAAAAAAAATTATGCTCTTAGAACTGGCGAACTATAGTTTTCCCTTCTTTCTGTGATATTCTTTCACAAACTTCTTTATTTGCGCTTCATTTTCGAAACACTTTCATTATTTACCTTATTCATCAAATAATTTTGATCATTCTTCTATGGCACAAATTTCAATTGCAGACTAAATACTGTCTAATTACTCATCGTCAGAACCTGTACTCTTTTTAAAATAGCTTAGCTACTTTAACATCAGTATACTTTTTGATCACATTCCTTAATCCGATGATTACGACAGTTGGTACAAGACACAGACAATAAATAATTAAAGCATTCCATGTTTCATAGTAATCCTATTGCATCCACAAAACTATGAGGCGTTAGGTATATTTTAACACAATGATTATTCATGCTTAAACTTTCAATGCTATTTCAGTTTCCTAAAACTATCTTTTTTAAAAAAATCAGTATCAAGTACTCTTAAACAGAGAGCATTACTCGTTTTACGTAATTTTATTCCAAATGGTACATATAAATCAAACACAAATAAAAAATATTTGTTTGAAAATTTAAAAAATTGCTATATATTTATTATCCTATTCAACAAATTTCAATCGAGTGATACATTTATTCTTTTTTTTCGAACCAGAATAAATCTATCTGCTAAAGTAAGGAATTGGTTAAATTCAGTTAATTTGCGGAAAACTTAAACGCCATGAAGAACACTACAGTTTTTGAGTAACCCTAAAGAAGTTACATAGTATTACTCCAAACTTTAGAATAGTTCAACGTTCAGTAATTTCAGAAATGAAGGGAGGGAGATTTTCCAATGGTTTTTCGCCAAAAGTTCCCACAAATCAAATATTTTTAAAGTCTGCAGGGTGCCATCTGTGATATGATTGCTATGAATATTATTTAAATCAGTGTTTGTTTCTCAACGTGTGGTCGTTGAAGGTGGTTCAACTGGTCCGCAAGCAGAATATTATAAATTTAGATACCGCATTCGTAGTGTATAAGGAAATAACCGAGTACGAACCATAAGAGTATCTTTTTAAAAGCAACGCATATTTCAGTAACCAGGCAAAAATCTAGCATTTTATGGATGAGATTAGGGCAGCATTGTTACTAGAAAAGTCTATTCATTTCCAGTTCGCATCAGAAAGAGCACCGTTTGTGTAAGGATTAAGTAAACAAACGTTTTGTGAGGGTCTTGCAGTATGTGTGAAAGATCTCAGTACGTGGTAGCGTTGGTAACATGAGAGTGGTAAAGTAGACAAAAGTAAGTTGTCAGGTGTCTCTTCTTTTATTTTATTTTTTGCACGTAGATCTGTGGCTTAGTAGAGCACCCAGCCTACAGTAACATTATTATCATTTTGGTTATTAAATAGTTTGGTCAATATGTAATTAACTTTTAATATTTCATTTCGTTTCATAACTGTGTTTCCGAAGGATTTCGAAACATCCATTTATACTTATTGTGTTATAATCGTACAGTAATATATGTCCCAGACATTAACAACATACCCATATTTAAAAAAAGAAGGTCCATATAAATAAGTGGTCTGCGGCTTTTAACAATTCACTGGTCATCGGGATGGGAAAAGCTGATCCAAACGCAGATTTTCTATCAACCCCAAACTAAGCTCCCCATAATTACATTAACCGCCAATTCACACTCACACCGTAATTTTCCATCAATACAAACTAAACTCCCTGAAATTATATTCACAGCTCCCTTACACACACAACCACACACACACACACACACACACACGCACAGAAATCGTTTTTTTTTTTTTTTTTTTTTTTTTTTAATTCAGGTTATATTTATACGGGTATGGAAGAAGACTTATAATAAGAGTCTTTGTACTCGAAATGTAACAGTATCTGGCAGTTTGTTGATCGGTTCGGATTGCTGTCATCGGACGTAGAGTCGAGAGGGAGCGTTCGGAACGTAGTAAACAAAATGCGGCGGTGTGCCCGCTTATATTTGTGGGAGCTATACAAATTGAAAACGAAAAAGCTACATATAGGAGAAATGATACTAATTAAATAAGAAATCATTCACAGGAAGTTACAACTGTCTGATGTCCTTTAGAGTCTCGAGATTTCCACCTTTTTGGAAGCGGTTGACAAGACAGTAACCTGACAGAGTTTTTAGATGGAGGTAACGCCGGAGGGGAACATTTATTAGCAGGGTGCCATGTGACGGGAGAGGCCTTCACTGTATAATAAAGACGGGCGCTCCATTTGGTTGATTGCTCAAAGGGCATTAGCAGCGCTGCTAAGGGTCAACGGCAATAAAGTGACAACGCCTGGGGCCCTATAAAAGATGCGAGCGCCTTTGAGCTCTTGGATCAACGTCCAGGGTCGTCAGAGAGGATGGGACTACCACCACTACAGACGAGGTGAGGCAGTCTACAAACAAAATTGGACAGCAGGCACGTCAAACTTTGTAGTGACCCATCATACGAGACAATCTAAAAGGAAAGCGTGGTTCGTAGGCTCACCTTACTTCAATATCAACTGAGTGCTTTCATATTTTTTTTATTATTATTATATGCAAGAATTTTCGGTACCTTGAAGGTTGAAATGTACAGTGCATAGACCTTACTTATAATTAAGAACATTATTGTGAAATATATTTGTGTAAATATAGAATAATAAAGTGCAATATTAATTATTAAAACCTTAGTTAAAGAGGTCAAAGATGTTACCAGAGGCGTGAAGCATTATATCTAGTGGAAGGAAATAAAAAGGAAGAAATTTTCCTGCTGATGGAAGCCAGCATGTTAATGCTCTCAGTTGAGCTCTAGCTACGGTCGCCAACGGAACTCTTGAGGAAATAAACATCGTGTTTACGTGCCCGTGTGAGAGCAGAAGTGTGCGCTGTTCCAGTGGCCGAGCCTCGTTTCGTGTGACGCGATCGACAGCAGCCGCGAAGTAATGTTTTCCACTATCATGTGTGAGTCTTTTAAGAGTAGATATCCCATGAAACGCAACAGTGGCAAACTGAGGATTGCCACGGCAAGCCATTACAGACCTATCACAACGTGCTTCGAGTGCGGTGAAGGACCATCAGGCAAATGTGACATGTCTATGAACAGTGGCAGCGAAGCTACAGAAATGGTGATCAGTGAATTCGACGACAACAGTGAAATAGCAAATGAAAACGGCGAAGACGATGACGACCAAGAAAATTCGAGCTTATACATGGCAAACGGAAACAACGAAGCCCATTGGACACCTACAGTAGAAAACAAGCAAGGAAAGAAACTGAGATTCCAACGAAAAAACCGTTTCGAATTGTTGTAGAACGAATGGATGAAACGAGGCCAACAACAGACCCACAGGAAACAGCTGATGCGCCAAGCAAAGTGCAAGAACGCACCCACCTCTAGTTATCTACCAAATTGCAATCTTTATCCAGATGAATAAAGTAATCAAAAGCTTGCTACAAGGATCACTAAGTGTTCAGAGATGATAATTTAAATCACTTTGTGGAATCTAGGGATGACTACTTCACTCTAAGGGGATTCTTAGACGAACATAACATCCACTACTATGGCCACCAAATACCAATGGAAAGGCCCCTCACACGCGGTGTAAAGGACTTCCACCTACAGTGGATATGGAGGACATTGGAGAAGTCCTAAAACTCAAAGGATATGACATTGTCGCCGTCCATCAGTTTAAGAAACGCGATGAAACACCAAGACAGCTGATATCCTTGGCAACCTTTTCGATGACTATAAACCCTGGACCCCAAAATGATCTCACCTATACCGAGCGATGTATCTTAGATACCAAAGTGCAATTAGAACGCTTTCGCAATTATTTGGACCCCCTCAGTGAAGTAGATGTCAACGCCACGGTCATACGGCGAACTATTGACACCTTCCCCCAAAGTGTGTAAAGTGAACAGGCCCACACCACATCAAGGACTACACAATATCTAACAACACAAAGGCAAGGTGTGTAAACTGCCAAGGCGAGCATGCAGCATCTTGGAGAGGATCCCCGCCCTACTAAACCATCCTAAAGCCACCTAAACCGCAAAAAATGATACAAGAGGAAAAGAACCAGGACACCGTCGAAATCAAATGAAACTTCCCACCGCTCACAAACTCAACAGCAGGCGGACCAATCAGGACCATCTACAAGCAGAAACAGAGAATCGTACGCTGACAAACTGAGAGGAAATCGGTCAAATGAAGAAACAAGAAGCATGAAACGACTCACCAAAGAGAAGAAAACGAAGATGAACTGCTGGACCTACTCTCAACGTTCACCGTTGATTTACAAAATATTGTTAAAAAATATACGAAAAATATTATATCAAAAGAAAAACGTGAAAATACCACCATAGGGCAAGACGCTAGAGATTCCGCAAGGCGTAATAGCGCTCTTCGAATAAATGGCGCTACCACGAAGAAAACAATATGACCTTAACATCATAGTTTGAAACGCGAATGAACTGGAAAACAAAAGCCTAGAACTACAGGAATTCCAGAAAAGCTACAAAATATACATCTTTCTTATAAGCGAAACTTTCCTAAAATCAAAAGACAAATTTATAGTTTCGGGAATGACGGTATAGCGGAGCAACAGAATTGGTAAGCCCAAGGGTGGAACGGCTATTATTATTAGGCCAAACCTACCACATCAGTGTATGCCGAACCCATCTTTATATATAAAGATGAATGTATGTCTGTTTGTTTGTTTGTTCTTCATACAAATCCACAGTTTTCATCCGATCTCGATGAAACTTTGCACACTTATCCTTTGAAACAAGGAGAAAAATACTGTCTACATTTGGTTGAAAAATTATCTGTATAAATAACACATGTTGTCTCATAACTTCGAAATACGGCGATAGACAGACACGTTGGATATGGACGTCTCCATACGGTGTTTGCTTACGAACGTCGTGGTCTCCGGTTCAAATCTCCGTGGAGGCTAAGATTTTTAAAAATTGTTTTTCATCGTAAGAGTCAGGCCTGGGCCGTAGGTTATTCGGATTGAATGTTAAACTGTAGATATTAGAAAGTTAGGGGTGCAATGCGAGGCAAATCGTAGGTAGTCTTGCAATGTTGTAGGTGAACACTTTTTTACGTTATAATGATCCCTCAGGTGTTGTTCGCAGTCAGTGTGTGAGTGTGAACCACAGTAATATTATTATAAATACGGAAGTAAGTCTCTGTCTTTTTGTTACGTTTTGACGACTAAATGGCTATATCGTTGTGATGGAATTTTATAATGAAATCTGTATGAAGGGCACAGGATATTTTTTCCAGTATGATTAACAGTTGTAGTCACGAAAATTTGAGACCTTATCGAATGGTGACAGAAATATGTTGGAAATTGATTCTCTTCAAGAGACAGGTTCGACGGTACAATGATATAGTGTTAGCTTTCCTGTCATATTATTCCGACTCGATATTGTTTGGGACCAATCCATTGTTACCAACAACTTCCTATATTTAATTTTGGCAAAAAAATTCTGAATCCACGCGTACGAAGTCGCAGGTACGAGCTAGTACCTTGTAACCATGGAAGCAACGACAGTAAAAATCCAGACGGCGGAGCGGCACCTAGTTCTGATAGCAGCTTACCAGCCTCCTAGTCGACGGATCATAGAACATGATCTAGACACCATTTTGGCTCTAGGCAGCAATATAGTAATAGGTGCTGATTTAAATGGGAAATATTGGAACATTGAAGTGTTAGGGCCAACAGACCCTACACCCATTCCAACAAACCCACGGTGCCAGCCGCTAGCTACCTGACAAACGGAAGTTTCTACGAGGCGGCTGACGACACCAAATCCTCAACGCATCCAATAGGCGCTGGAATCCCACAAGGTTCCGTCGCTTCTACGCTCCTATTTAATATTTATGTCAACGATTTCCCAACATCACCCAACTTGAAGTTGGCTCAATTTGCTGATGATACAGTAATCCACACAACAGGAAGAGTCCATCCGGCTAATAGCAAGAGACTCCAGCGGACTATAAAAATGATAGAAAAATGGTGCCATGCCAACAAAATTAGTATTAACCCAGAGAAGAGTGCTGCAGTATATTTTACAAGAAAGCGACCACACCTCGAAACCCATATACAAATGTCGGTTTGCCAGATCCCCTAGCGTGTTAATCATCGCTACCCTAGGAGTAATACTTGACAGAGTGCTAACATTTCGCCAACACATACTGGAGAAAAGGTGTAGCCATACTTCTCAACATGTATCACAGCCTTACTTCTCAACATGTATCACTTACTAAAAAGCACAAGCCTAACCATGGAAACGAAACTAAGAACCTAACGTTCAGTCAAATTACTAGCACTACTGTATGGATACCAAGCATGGGACACCGCATCAAAAACAAACATAGGAATTATACAATGGGTACAGAACAGATGTTTAAAAACAATACTCAACTTACCAAGACGTGCCTCAACAGAAGAAATCCATGTGTTAATGTCTACAAGAAAAATTGTCGGCGAAATCAGAAGAGTAACCCAATACTTTTACGACAGAATTGATAAACTCAGACAAAAAGAAAACAGACTCAACAATATAAGAAGACTACAACCAAAGACATGGCACAGATATAAAGTACCATGAAGCATCCTCACCTAACAGTCTAATAGTGAAGAAGAACCCAGTTGGGGTTTTAAATAAAGTAAAAAGGACCACAGCCATTTTTCCCCAAAGGTGACAATAAAAGAGTGTCCTCAAAAACAAAACCTAACCTGAAACAGTAAAATAGGCTGCAAATGGGGCGGTATTTGAATAAAATTACAAAAAAAGAAGAAAAAATAGTTAATGCTCTTAAGAAAAGGTTTCGGAGAAGAGAAGACTAAAAGAAAATTGAATCTATCCTCATAGGGCGGTAGAGTCCCTTAATGTTTGTATGGTATATGCAATGCAATAGACTGGAAAAAATAATGGTTAATCTTCTTCTCTCTTTTTTCCCCTTATACCATTACGCCTTGTCGACGTTGAGGTCATTAGAGGCGAGAAAGGACTTACGACAAGGAACAGGAAGTAATTCGGTCATGACCTATTGAAGTAAGCATCCCTGCATTCGTCTGGAATGATTTGAAGAAACCTTGGAAAACCCAAATCTGAATGCATGGACAGGGATTCGAACCCACGTCCTCCGGAATGCTAACCCACCACGCTTGGTTTAATGTGTTCTGAAGCTGTTGGATGTCAACTGAATTTTACGAATTGTGAAATGAAACGAAGATAAGTACTAATTGTTAATATCAATAGTGTAAATAAATAGTAATAATAATATGTCAAAAAAGCCTCGATCACTTATTTAAGAGAACTGTTCCTGATAATTAATTAACGGTATTAAGATTGCGATTTCAGGTGTGGTGGTCATATACCAGATATTAGAAGCCATATAGAAAGAATTCAAGTAACTGGTTAATGCCTGGCAAGTGGAAAAAGAAAACTCGTAAAGATAAAATCAAAGAAGATTACGTTAGTGTATACATGAACAGCAGTCACATGTACCAAATTCGTCGTTGGCATATTTCACTGGTGCCGATACATGACTTACAGATTTAAAATAAACAAAGAAGATTACGTTAGTGTATGCATGAAGAGCAATGTACCAAATTCGTCTTTGGCATATTTCACTGGTGCCGATGCATGACCTACAGATATACAATAAACACTTACGACGTTAAGTTTCCCACTTCGGCTAACGTTTAACACAAAGAACTTCTAGGGGCAGTACATGTTGAAGGGTAACATATAAGTATGTACGTAGGAGTTATGAAAAATTAGGGGTGATAGAATATCCTTGGAACATAGATTTTATTATTGTGTTATAATATCGCGGAGAGTATCATTGATTTTATTATTTTCGTGTTGTAGTAACAAGAAAAAAGTGTTAGCCTGAATATGTAGTAATTGAGTAATGAATAAAGAAATATATAAATGTAAGAATAAAAATTAATAAAAATAAATTGTATTCATACAATGTGACAGTACAAATGATGTATCAATTAAAGAAAGTTAAACTTATAGGAAGCAGGTATATTTGATGAATACATTTAATAGATAATATTTCTTCAGAATGGAATCCAGAAGAAGACAAGCGGGTAAAGAACATGTCTTAATAAGACAGACGATAAAAATATGTTACATCAATTCGTATAGAAAGCATCAGTGCTTCAGATACATTGATTGATTAATAAAAAAAACGTATATACAAGATTAAAAAGAGTAATTTGCATCAAGTCAACATAGAATCATTTCCAGTGAAAACGCCACGTAATATAGAACAGTCAGCTTATGTTTGTAAACACTCATTATACAAAGTGCTACAAGTGAAATCACGTATCAAAAAATCAAGCAAATCATGAGTTTTATAATAAAGGTTTAGTAAATTACATCTTGTACCCAAGTTCGGAGAAAGAGAATATATCAACTCGACACGTATATTGGTCGATTCACACAATATCATAATGACCAAACAACAACACAATTAACTACACTGGAATCGCAATTGAATTAGTGACTGACAGTACCTGGTTCTTTGTAGGTAGTTATGATCTCATCATTTATTTGAAAGACAGGACAAGGTACTCTTCGATCAGTATTTTGTTACACGAAGCAAATCTTTCTGAGCTCTGAATTCGACTAAGTGCAGCATACGATTGTATTTTCGCAAAAGTTATTTTTTACTTACTGTTTTTGCGAAGATCGATTACAGCATTATTGACTTTAGATCGTTTCCAGATAGCATATCATTGCGTATTGCAATGACCTCGTAATAGACAAGACATAAAACTTGAAAATTAAGTTGGTAGCACAGTTTTCGAGGCAAGTAGGTTTGTGAAAAGTGTAAGCCGTTATATTAAATACAAGGGATGGAGATATACCCGTTTAGGAAATAATACTTCTGGCATTATAGACATCAGGTTAAAAACAATTGAAAATATTTTTAGTAATCTTTTGAAATTATATACATTAATATTTTATTTCGTTTGCTTTCGTGAATTTGTTTAGTAAATCATGGTTTCTTTAATTCTATATCAAATTATCGCGGTATGTGTTAAAAGTATCACAAGACAATTACTTAACCTGAAGTGATATATCAAAAGAATCAAAGTATACATGAACCTACATTTAAACACATACGATTTTAACGAAATTGAATGCATGTCAATGTACCATCGCACAAAAAAACTGAATTTTTGTTTTCGTGAACTGATGAATTTGTCTTTGTTCCCTGGTGGTCAAATTGATCTCGTTGGCGGTGCAGTCAGCTACCATGAAACCGTTTTAAGAATTAAATTACATTCAGAACATCCGTTGAACGATAATTCCTGCTCGCTTTGATAGGCGATTTGTTTGTGCAGCTCTCGCGGTCTCCTTCCTTAGAAATCGTTTATCTCGATGCTCATTCAGTGAAATCAGTTTGACTTGAGCAGATAGTCCACAGCTTTTCCCCTTTTTTGCTTGGATCTTTTTCGTTGTGGGAATTGAAGTCCCAGCAATTAACAGCAAGTGGAAAAATCGAGCCCAGAAAAACTCTCTCTCTTTATAAAAAACTGAAAAGAAAGATAAGTTAAAAAGTTATCCGCTGATTTTGTAGGCTTTGGAGGATGGACGCACGATTAAAGCACTTTTTAAAAGGATATTATCCAAAAAAATTAATCTATTACAATTATTTATTCGTTCGGAAATTTTTAATGTGAAGTTATTGCCCTGAAGGTTCCGGCGTTATTATAAATAATTTGTTTCAGCTACAAATCGATAAGGTCACAATATTCGTTGATAATTGTACCCACGTATGAAATAAGTGAGCGATGAGATTCCAATGAGTTTTAACTCCCTTGAATAATAAAATTTCAATCTGATGTGGTTGTGGCTATCCTTCTCTAAGCCGGTATTCCTTCCAGATAGCAGACAACTAACTTATTTCACCATGAACCAAAGTAAAGCACTGCCAGAAATGGCCAGTTTAAGAACCTGAAGGAATTATTACAATACGAACTAAGGATATCTGCAAGCCCAGTCAGGTTACTGAGCCACGAGATCGATCAATGAAAGTGTTATAATTAATACCCTCCTATTTTTTATTATTTTTTTTTTTTAATTGGGATATTACAACTTATCGACGGAAGGGATGGGGTAGAGCATTATTATATAAAACGGAATATCTAAGGCATTTTGAAGGAAACATGTAGGGCGTCACCTCGAGTTATTTACTATTACTATTACTATTACTCCGCGATTCACTAAAAGTGTTTGGCGGAGGGTGCATTGCACCTATCAGGAAAGGTAATGGTTTGGAAAGGATACACGGGATATGGCAGGTGGCACCCATGGGCTATTGTGGGGAACCATCCCAGCATTCGCCTGGAGCGATCTAGGGAAACCATGGAAAACCCAGATCAGGATGGCCGGAGTGCTTTATCGGAAGCTACTCCTGTCCGATTTTGTGTTTACTCGCCCGGTAATCCTTTCTATTCCATTCCCTAATCGCTCGTGGAAAAAATGAATAGAGAAATGTATCGGTTCTGGCCCTGATTTCTCTTATCTTATTTTCGCGGTCATTCCGAGATATGAATGTTGCTGGTAGCAATATTTGATTGCTGTCATTCCGAAATACGTCAGTCGAGAATTTTTCAATTAGTTTCCGTCGAGAGCAACGCCTTCGGTGCTCCAGGTCTTCCCAACCTAACTCCTTCAACATGGCACTTACGCTTTCCCTCCAAGTATATATACCTGTCACGAATCGGGCGGCTCTTCTTTGGACCATCTCTAATGCCTCCATTAATCCCTTTTGATGGGGACCCCATACAGAGCAACAATATTCCAAGTGAGGCCTCACTAGTGACTTGTACGCAATCGATTTAACTTCCGGAGTGTATTGTTTTAAATTACGACCTAGAAATCGGAGCATACGATTTGCCTTCCCAAATAAATTATCGATATGTTCATTCCGCGACAAATTATTACGAATTGTTAAGGACAATACCAATAATTTTATATTCAAAGCTAAATGGTGTCACCTTTTTACTTACACGCATGACTTGACACTTTTTAGCGTTTAACTCCAACTGCCAATCTTTACACCACGCAATTATTTTCATAATATTGTCTTGTAACAAAGCGCAGTCGTCCTAGGTTGTGATTTCACGATAAATAATAGCATCATCGGCAAATAATCTTTTCATTCACCTTATGATGTCGCACAAATCATTAATGTATATGAGAAACAACAGAGGCCCTATCACGCTATTTCGGGAAACTATGGAAAATTGAAAGCCAAATGGTCAAACCGAAATTCGAATTCGCGTCTTCCTGAATGGCAGGATACAACGTTAACCACTTACCTAACAGGCTTAGTAATAGCCACCGTCTGCTTTAAACGACATTGTGGGAAAATATTAGCCATTATTTCTGATATGCGGGTGGAGACTTTCCCGCCGTATAGGTGAAATGAATTCTTCAAAGGAGTTCAGACGGATAGCGTCGTAAAATGACGACGTTTCGACAACCAGCTCGGTTGTCTTCATCAGGTCTATTACTTTAGATATTAATACCTGAAGTCTAGATTGAGATTTCAGGTAATAATATCTGAAGTGATTGACCTGATGAAGACAACCGAGTCGGGTATCGAAACGTTGTCATTTTACGACGTCATACGGCTGAACTCCTGTGAAGAATTCAGTTCATTATTGCTGATTATTGAAATCATTCTGAAATTCTATTAGTTTAAATTTAATGTGCTCCAGTCAATGTTACGTCAGTAACTAAATTAAATTAGATAGCTTCACTTTGATCCCATGTGAGAATACTCTCTGAGTGGTATAGTACATACAATTACTAACAAACTAGTAATATTAACAACTATTGATAACCGAATGGTAACTTAAAATCCCTTTAGTACAATCAACTTCCATTGCTAACTGCAGACACATATCATCCCATATTAGTTACTATGTATGAATGCAATTTCTAAACAATTGCTGCATTGTAAACAGTTTCAACACAAAGAAAAATATTACATCATTTTCGTAACTGTGAAAGCTTTGTCACCTTCCTCTTATATAAATCAAACTATAGTATCTTCTCACTCATCTTTAGTTACCTAATTCCAAGAATAAAATTCTTTCTCGTAGTAAAACCGTTTCTGAAGGAAAAACTCTTTCAGTCTAGATTTAAAGCTGGTAGGTTTTCGCAGTTAACACTTTATTTTCTGTGGAAAAAAACAATTAATAATAATAGGTCAACTAATTATCTGTATATACATCGAGGAATTTTCTGATTTCATTGATTACTTTTTCTAAAGATATTACATTATATGCGTCCTTTGCTTTATTTTTGGTTAATAATAGAGCTAATTGCGTTTTTTCTTAAATAATTATGAATTAATTTTTATTAAAACAACTGTTAATCTTGTTTAGAGAATCATTTGATGGTTTTTTTTCAAGAGTTTGTACTGATCGTTATTTCAGTGATAAGCCAGTATCATGTAATTCTAGTTTTATAAAAAAAATTGATAATTCTTAGGGAGGAAATAATTTTTTACAATTGACCGAATCGATTGTCAGGCAATAAACGACACTTCCTCATAAAATGTTATATAATCATGTGCGTATCCACGTCACCTGTTTTGTGTAATGTTTTATATATATTATATATTTTGGTTTTATTTAGCTCTGAAAAACAGAAAACCATATAGGTAACCAGATTCGCAGATAAAGCGTAGGCCTACTACTGCTTTTCTCGATCCGATGAACTGAATAAAAAACGAGTCACGGAACATACAGTGTACTTAGTTTGTCCCAACACCAAACAGATTGCTTATGGATACGCTTCTATACACGAATCGCGTGTTTCGTTCTGGTTTTTCGGTACAGTGTATACGCAAATGAACACTGCTGAATTTTTTACTCGTCAAATTTCCGTCCCTGAATGGCCATCAGTCCTGAAGCTAGCGGCATGACATCGCTTCAGAATACATAGTACATCGTTCATAGTTGTCAACGTGACATCAAAGAATTTGACTCTGTTTCTATATTGTGGCAAATTATTGGTAATAACACGTTTTTATGTTAATAGTCACTTACACCTACCAAATACTCGATAGATGATACTTTGTCAATACGCAAACAGTACTATAACTGATGAAAATAAAAAAAAAATTCTCTTTAGATTACAGATAACAATGTTGTTTACATCATAGAGCTGTAGGAGCTATGCTTAATTTCCCAACTAGGTAGAGATAAACCAGTTTCCTCTTTCATTCTAGTTGTTACTTAAAACATATAATGATAGCAGTTATTAATTTTTCAGGTGATATCCTCAATTAGTCGTGAAGAATTGTGAAACGAAATCAGTGAGGCAGAGAAATTAGCTAGTGATGTATAATCTGGAGAGTGGTTGGTCAGATTCCGTTTCTTTGTGCTCTTTTTAAGAGCTATTAGTTCGTTCTAATTTCGTATGACTCTCGCACCAAAATTCGCATTCAAGTTTTCTAGTTAGCACGAGTTGTTGTGGACAGACATATACAGAGGTAATCTTGTTACTATTACCAAATATTTACTTCTTGTGTAAATGAAAGATGAATAATTATATCAATATTTTAAAACTCAATGCCAATAAGTTTAGTTTACTTAATTTAATATAAATCATTTATTTATATTTAACGTCATCAGTTTAAAAAATTAGTTTAACTCTAGATGGGATGGTGGGTAATATGTTAGATTAAGGGAAAGCAAAAAAAAAAAAATTCGAAAGAAAATTAATTTGGCACTTCATATGAAGAAAATCATGTGATAATTACATTAAAACTTGTCCAGTTCCTGCATTTCAATTGTTAATAAGATGAATAAGCAAATGGTATTAAAAAATTTCCCGCAACAGATTACGCGTAACAAGGTTTGGTGCAATTTTTTAATGATGAATGGGGTTTGAAATTAAACCACAATCTATGATGAATCATTAGTAATATACTGTAATAATTTTAAACTAGAGTAAAAGTTGCGAACAATATAATCATCCACTGATATATCCTCCTCAATTTGAATCCTGTAGGAGAACACACCTTTAATTTTAATTTCCAATGAAAAATCTAGAAACTGATAAAAAAATAAGTGATCAAGAGACATGTATATTTTTTTATTTAAAAAAAATCTGTTTTCAACTAAAATTTAAAAAAAATAATATTGTTTCCCACTCTTCGCGTCTCCTGTAAGCAATGTATATTTTATTTTATTTATAATCGAGTAACAAATTTTTTAAGAAACTATAAAATTAATTTGAAATTAACAAAAATCAATTAAGTCTTCTCTTCGACAAATTTTGTTTCAACAGAAAACACTGTGGAGAACTCATGCATCACCGGTTAACAATAGAAGCATTATTGTAAATCCAGGCATTGGATTTAGGTGTTTCCAGAAACAAAACAAAAAAACAAAACAAAAAATACTGATTTTCAAATATTACCACACACAAGTCGCTTTACTTCTCAGACTATTTGTTTTTTAAAGAAAAGAAACAAGTACATCTACTGGTAGTTTAGCATTTACAATTTGTACCAAATAAATGTATAGCATTATTAAATTAATTCTGCTGGAAATTAAAGAAGCATTCTGATTAACAACAGATTACGCAGTGAGAATACGAGGTGCTATCAATGTTCCTTGGTTACCGATGGAAATAATTTTTTTTTTTATTTTGGTTTTGATTCTCATTAATTCAAAACCAGTTGAGTTGAATTTTATTTATTTATCTTTTTGTGACCTATATTCTTTCTTCCAACAGCGTTAACTTCGATATGATATATGTATTTTGATCTTATATGCTTCGTTATTGAAAGAATTTCTTCCAAGATATTAGTTCACTAAAAGCGGATATTGTTTCTGTTCGGTTAACTGTGGGTGTTCTAAATTCTCGTAATTGTTTACGTTATATAATTTTATACATCTGGTTGAATATTATTAACACATAAATCATCAACATGCGACTTCTGCAGATTTTTAAAACATAGGCAAATTTATTGGGTAAATCCGTAGATGGACACCTGAGACATATTAAATCCCAAAAATCTGCTTTGAGCCTTTAACTCTGGTTTCAGAAAAATGGATAGATAAAACATCGCCGCTTGAGTAGAGGTGATGTACTCAGAATGCTCTGCCGTCATTTCAAAATCAAGCAGTTTCTATTCATGGTTCTTATTAAAGAGTACGTTGCATTGGATTAAGGAGCCACTGAATGAATTCATATTGATGGAAATTTTTTTCTGATTCACCAGAATTTTAATGATGTCATCCATTTCTAGCCAATCCCTACACGACCAAGCTACAAATTGACCCTTCGTGGAATTGAATTTGGGAAATAATTTGAAAGAGAGTTATAAGAATATCATTGGTAATACATGGTTGGCACGTTGTAGAATTATACGTTCAATTCTGATGTTCATTAAAATTTCGATTGTAAATCGGCTAAATACATAAATTAAGTATTGATCGCCTGGACTGTAAATGTAATCTGGTGAGCTGACACCATAGGATTGGAAGTTGTGAGGGGTATAACTCTTAATTGATTAAGCACTGTAATGTCGAATAATTCCCAACAAGCATTTTTATAGCACTTTACGATATATAAGAATGACAACTGAACGACACACTATCAGCCTCAGTGGACCACAAACTCTTACAGTGCTTCTTGTGCACTGTGCTCTGATGATCCTGATGTAGACGAGCCGTAAAATAGTCTCCACTACTATGTCGTGTTTCTTTCACTTTGCCATCATCCAGTCCCATCGGCAATTTACATCAGTTCCTCGGTGTGTCTGTGGTTCCTCCTTTTCCTAGACCCGCCCGATTGTATTCTGCAGTGAATAAAATCAAGAAACTCGACTGACCACCTATCAGAGCTCATCCGCGCAAAGTGTTTCCTTCTCGTCGCACCCACAATGGTCAGATCCTGATATTATTGCTACAGGTCATGATTGTGCTGTAACCGACGATTCTCCTAAAGACATTACAATCAAAAATGAGAAGAGTGTAATAATCCTGCTTTCTGACTCCATGTCTCGCTTCCACACGGTATAACAGATGGATTTTGAATTGCTTCCACAGGCTGGAGTAGCATAAAGAGTATATCGTAACATTTCGGGCATATACTTTTCGCTTTATTTCTGTTATACACGACACGTCTTCCATGAACATCACTCTGAACTGTTCTTTTGGACTGGTTCCCAAGCATGTGGAATTGTCTTTCTTCTTCACCTGGTCTCTGACGTGATATGAAAGTTGAAAATTAAAAAGAAAAAAATCCCTCTTTTATTTTTTGTTTGGCATTGAACTCATACTGTTCAAATTTTTCATTACAGCTTTGTGTCCGATCGCTCTCCAGGAATTCGACGCTACGTTTTTAATATTCCTTGACGAGGCTGGCTTAACCGGAGCACCTTCCATCGCAAGGCCCAGAAGTGGTGGACTTTAAAGTTTCTTCTTATAATGACTAGAGCGTACAACTTGTGGGATAACGTCTGGAACTCGCAAACTAGTTTAAAGTAGTTTTCTCTGCTGCCGGTAAGTCCATGTTAAACACCGGGGAATTGATTTCGGCGTCAGAATTTTTTCATTCCTTTTTGCATTATTAAATCAAAGCAAACGATGCCACCAGACGGCTTCGTCGTCGCTGCATAGTGACAATTTGTATAATCCGTTTCTAAAGAATAATTACTGTTAATTTATAAATTTTTCGGGATTCATTCCTCCCAACTGAAGTCTAAGAGAAGGGCCCCATTAGGACATCACACACCATATCCTGCGGACTTAACCTAAGGGTTCTGACATTTGTTGATTTAGAAAAAGCTTTTGATAATGTTAGGCGGGACAAGATGTTCAAAATTTTAAAGAAGTCAGGTCTAAAATATCGCGATAGAAGAAAAATTTATAAACTATATAAGAATCAAGTGGCTGTAATAAAAGTAGATAATCACGAGACACATGCATCAGTTAAAAAGGGTGTGAGACAAGGTTGTAGAGTATCCCCGTTAATATTCAACTTGTATGTAGAAGAAGCAATGAAGAAAGTCAAAGAAAAATTTCCATGTGGTATAAGTTTTCAGGGAGAAAAAAAAAATCAGTATGTTACGTTTTGCAGATGACATTGTCTAGCTTGCAGAGAGGGCTGAGGATATCGAGAAGTTACTGAATGGCAAGAACAAAATACTGAAGGAAGATTTTTGGACTGAATATAAATCAAAGCAAGACAAAAGTGATTAAATGTAGCAGAAATGATACCAATACTAGTAGATTAAATATAAAAATAGGATCGGATGGAATTGAATCAATAAGAGTTTGGGTGTATTCTTTGGGTATGAATCTCTACGTATGCATGTCTTGTGCAGTCAATTCTTTTCAGTTAATGAAATGAACTAAGAGCATCAACTCAAAAAAGGAGAGATATGAAGAAGAGAGGATTTATGTCAATCAGTATAGTACTAAGTATACTTATTTAGTTGTAAGTCATTACCTTACGACTATTAGTATTGGTAATAGCTTGATTAAAAACTTCATAATTTTCACTACGCATATTTGCATATGTCTGTGCATCTAAAATGTTCGTGAACGAAAATTAAACCTGTAACTTCCAAATAAAATTAACGGAATATGAATGTTGTGAGGGCAATCTATGTCTCATTTACGATTATATCTTTTTGCACTCATCAATTTACGGTGATCTGACAGAACACAAAAGTGTAATTGGAACACGGCGGACACTCAGAAACTCACACTGAAATTTTGGGAGGAAAAATGTACCAATTCGTTTATGAAACAGAGTAAAAGCGTTTGTTATTGGAATTAACTTCTTTTAAAAACAGTTTCATTACTATTTTCTATAAAAGGTGTAATTAATTAAAAGGTACAGTGCCATTAGGCACTAAGTGATCCCACGGTGTGTGTGAATATTGCCGATGCGTCGTGTCAACGAACAGAAACGTGACGGAACTAAAGCGTCCAGATTTACACGCACCTTGGGGGGTGCTGACAACGGCCTACTCAACGTGGACATAAAGCGGATTTATAACCCCCATAAATAACTGAGACCCGCTTTCTATTTTCGCACGTTTCGGAAAGTTCCCGGCGAAAACTGGCGCGGACTAGCAAAAATAAACCTTAGTGACGTTTCCTAGTAAATGAGTGCTTTATGAGAGTAGGGGAAGACGATCCAGCCAATAGAGAAGCCGCCTCAATTTATTGCCGTGTTGGTGTTTTTTCTTGTCTGTTCTGGGGCCAATGTGACGCTGGTACTTTGGCGCGGATTGCGGTGATTCGCCAAGGGCCCGACCCGACATCGCATTACGACAAGTACAGAGTCTTGCTCGAAGGAGAAGGACGGACGACGAGGGACTCTGGTTCTGATCTTTATCGACACTAAGATCTCGCGTTATGCTGAAATTTTTTCTAATTGGTTTTATTGAAACAAATTCCAAATACTAATAATACGAGATTTATGTGCGCAAAGGTAAATTCTGTGATTGAGTTTTTAATGTCTTGCGGGAAATGTGAAGGCTTTTCTAGGTTCATTTTCTTGGATACCGTTGTGTGATCGAAATTTCTATTGATTCTGATGATCCAGAAGCTTGTTCAAATTGTCTATTTTATTTTCCTTGTGGTATTCGCGCAGTGTTCGTGGAGATTGAATTACGGGGGTCGTAAAGATAATTTAAAGGAGGTTTGACTAACTTTTATGGCGTAAACGATTCTCTAAATTAACACTGATTTCAAATGCTATCGCTAAAAGTTAAATTGAATGCTGCTCCGGAGTGGAAAGTTTATTAAAATGGCACAAAATTTGAATCAAACGGAGTTAGGAAATCTTGACGTAGCGATGGAAGGAAATCACGCGAATTTGACAGATAACGCCGCGATCGTGAATTTTGAACAAACTTCTAGTGAAGCGGTTAATATAATTTGCGCTCCCATCAATGATTCCCCGGACGAGTCAAACCCATTGCAAAGCAAGCAGGACGTAATTCTAGCGCCTCCGCTAAATGATTTAGGTATTTCCCAGATTTTGGGGATGTTACAACACATGAATGAAAACCTTACTGCCCAAATGAACGAAAAATTTGCTGCTATTATCGAACAGCAGGAAAAATCCAAAGAGCAAATGAACGAAATAAATGAAAAATTGACACAAAGCTGGATGACTTCGGGAATAAACAGGTTGAAATAATGGAAAAATTTAAAGTAGATTTGCGGAAAGAAGTATCGGAAATGATTAATGGCCGGGTCGAGACATTACAGTCCTCTGTAATGAGTGAAGTAAAGATCCTCAGGATGGAATCACAAGCAAGAAACAAAGGACAAGAAAGGCTGGAAAAGATCAGCAAAGGCATTGAAGAGAACTTGTGTGAAACAAACACAAAATTAGGGGACTTGGCCAATAGCACAGAAGAACGGGCGATAGCGATCGAAACGCAAATGAGTAAAATTCACGCCGAGGTCGACAGGAGTACGGATACGTGTGATAAACGAAATCGGGATATGGAAAAGTCAATTGGGGAATGCAAGAAAAATCATTCTTCCCTCAGAGAAGATGTGCGGAGCATCCAGGAAGAGGTTACCGCTTTAAGTAATCGCACCATAGAGGCGCCGAGGATTCAGACGAGCTACAGTGCGGTGGAAATTCCTCTCCCTCACTTTAGTGTGCGCCTTGGAACAAATCCGAAAGAATATCTCCGGAAACTGGAGAACTACTTCAAAATAAAGGGAGTCCCGGAGAGCATGAAATTATTAGTAATCCAGAGTACTTTTGGCGAAGAAGAATTGCCCTGGTTATCTGTGACATGTACGGATGAAACGCCATACACCACATTCCGAGAACTGTTCTTAGGTACGTTCTGGGATACCATGGCACAGACTCGGTTACGGTTACAATTGTACCATGGCCGATATTCGACAAACGGGCAGGAATGTATGTCATCCTATGCAATGAGAATGGTGGCAATGGCAAGATCGTTGGATCATGTGTCAGAGGAAATCGAATTATGTGGAGTGTTACGGCTGCATTTCCCCCAGTTTGTCCAAAATATGTTGAACCCAGCAGTCATTAAAAACTTAGCGGAGTTTGACGCTACGCTTCGGGCTGTGGAGAGTGGAGACAGCAACGCAAACAGACCATCTCACGGGTACAAAGGAGAATTTCACAATAAACATGGTGAAAAAAACGGAGGATGGAATGGGAAACCGGGTAGAAATGAAAACCGGCCGCGAAAGCAGGGGCAGCAGTATCAACGGTCGCACGGGAATGGCTACAGGGCTGAGCAACCGTACCAAAAAAGAGAAGCAAATTGCAACCCCTTGATGCAGACCACAGAAAATACAAAACAACCAAACGCTGAAGATAAGAAAAGACAAAACGAAAATCAAACGTCGCCACCAGGGGCGATGTGACTACAGGAAGTGCATCAGAATCCGTAGGGGTAATTTTAAATTGATAAAGTAAAGATATTTTAGTCTAAAAATGACATTTTAGTTTGTTTGTAGAAAACATTTCAAACCTATGACGAGCGGCAACAATAATAATACAACCCTAGAGTGAAAAATGAAACGTTGATTGTTTATTAATATAAAACTTCCATGCGCAGCAAAAGCTATTATAAAAATAATAATAATAATCCTCGGAGAAATTGTTAGAAGTGAAAGATCGTGTTTGATTACGGTTTCAATTCGAGACGGGTTTACCAAAATAGTCGCGACGATTGTAAAATCATTAATATTCCGTGTCATTGAGTTGTGGATTAAAATTGGTTGGAGTTTGACCTATTAAAAGAATAAATATTAGCAGTGTGTTGATTAGTTAAAATATTAAGAGCAGAAAGTAATGACGTGTTCACGATAGCGCAGAGTAGATAAGTTCGTTAAATGTAGATCAAGACATGATCGTCTATGAAGAGTTTATAAAGAAGAAACAAAAATATTGTGGACCGTGAAACCGAAGAAGGTATCGGCCAATATTATTGTAATGACGAAAGAAATCGTCAGTTGGAGTTTAGAGGATGACAGATAGTCATCGAACTTAATAGCCGAAGCTAGAATGAACATGTACTTAATAAAATGTGAGTAGGGATTGTTCCAACACGCTAATAATTTTAAGAAGAGGAAATTCGAAACCATGTATAGATGAAACACTAATGACACGAAGTTATTTGAAGAGAAATGGCTAAGGACGTAATCGTTTGTTGATTAAAAATAAAGTGTTAGGTGAACTATGATACGATAAGAAACAAGAAATACTGATGAAACAGCGATGAAAATAAATTACTGCGTATAGAATCAGAGGATATGTTGTAAAACAATAAATTTCCGAATACAGGGTAGAAGATTTAATTAAGAAGTATGAAAATGATGGTTGCCGCTAGAAATACGTCATTATCTTTAAGTCTATGGTTACAAGTGCTTATAAAAAAAAGTAGTAATAAAAATTAACAATATGATATCATAGGAAATATTCTCTAATTACCGATGTGAATATACCTATCAGTGCGGAAGATGTTGAGGATTAAATATAATTTTTAATCTTATTGAATAAATAAGTCAAAATTAGCGAATATAGCCGCGAACCGAGCGGCAGACAGCAGTAATCTTTTGTCCAAACGGCATAATAGGGAGGCGACCCTCCGCTTGGCCGAGAACAGGTAGCGACTGTGGGACCGAGTCTTATACGTGCCCCTTAGAAAGTGAAAGCGTTCGCGGAATCGCAGTGGGGTTTGTTTACTCGAGTCAGCTGGCCTTTCAAATATGACCAGAAACGCTGTTAATGCCTCTGATGTTATGGAAAACATTCAATAAAATCTGTATTTATATTAAATAAATGGAAAAAGATACCAGTCTGGGAAATTATTTCAACAGTGGTTGTTAATAAAATTTTGTAATTAATCACAAGCATTAGGATTTAAAATGCAAGTATTTAAAATGCTAGTTCATGTCATGTATTGATTTGACAAATATAACTGTTAGGATACTTTTGTGATGAAAAAGTGAATTAATAAGTAATTATAAGAATAATTGTTAAAAAAATTATAGATAATAAATAATTTTGCATATTATAATAATAAAATGATGTAATTTTATTTTAATTGAATATTTTTTTTAAAAGAGGGCAATCTAAGAAAAATTTAAATTAGTTGTATAGAGAATGATATATGTCACATGCTACTCATAAGATATGTAATATGTAGTTATAAGACATGCTGGATTGTCTCGCGAGTTCACTGAGGAATCAAGTAGGGCACAAGAGTAATTCGTGAAGTACAAAGCTATCACATGTTGTATTAAAATAGAGAACTGAAGATGGGTATATCTTAAGAACTTTGGTAATGTAACTATTAACAAAGCTATCACAAACAGTTAGAGAATATTAGAACGAACTAATCTCACTCACAAGGAACATTAACCCAATGACCAGAAATAAGTGAAGTTATAGTGAAAAACTGAATTGAAAACTATCCCATAGAATAATTTTCAATTGTACGGGTGATGGGGTAGTTGTAATGAATTAAAAGGTACAGTGCCATTAGGCACTAAGTGATCCCACGGTGTGTGTGAATATTGCCGATGCGTCGTGTCAACGAACAGAAACGTGACGGAACTAAAGCGTCCAGATTTACACGCACCTTGGGGGGGTGCTGACAACGGCCTACTCAACGTGGACATAAAGCGGATTTATAACCCCCATAAATAACTGAGACCCGCTTTCTATTTTCGCACGTTTCGGAAAGTTCCCGGCGAAAACTGGCGCGGACTAGCAAAAATAAACCTTAGTGACGTTTCCTAGTAAATGAGTGCTTTATGAGAGTAGGGGAAGACGATCCAGCCAATAGAGAAGCCGCCTCAATTTATTGCCGTGTTGGTGTTTTTTCTTGTCTGTTCTGGGGCCAATGTGACGCTGGTACTTTGGCGCGGATTGCGGTGATTCGCCAAGGGCCCGACCCGACATCGCATTACGACAAGTACAGAGTCTTGCTCGAAGGAGAAGGACGGACGACGAGGGACTCTGGTTCTGATCTTCATCGAGTACAGCCGTTCAACGACGCCGGAGCTGGGGACACTGCATTCACGCGGTGCGGTCGAGGAAGCTGGACGACCTCATGTGGTGCGGGTCTTGCCTGGTCGCTGACCTGGGCTGTGAACAATGGTAAAAGCTACGGCCCGGACGGAAGCTCATGCAATCGTTCCACCCAGTAATGACCCTGAGATTTTGCAATGACCCTGAGATTTTGCTCTAACTGTTTGACATTCAATGATATGTAATTGTTAACCTCAGAATAAAAACAAACTTCGTGTTTGCCTAATTTCACAATAATAAATTGTACACCCAATTTTCAATTTTCCTATTCATTATAATAATATTTCATGTGATTAGCTGAAGATTAAGTATGATTTTTGATATTCCAAATTGATAATTTTGCTAATGATAAAACAGTATGATCCAAAAGTCAACGTCCCCAAGGTAGACGTTACAAAGGTTAGACTTCCAAATTAATTCTGACTAAAAGATGATTTTGTACTACGCTTTTCGTTTAGGCTGACTACTGATTAAGAAACGGGGGTAGCTTTCAAAAAGCTGAATTTATTTATAACAACACGAATTGTTCGCAAACCCTCTGAACATTGGATTCTAAATAATATATTAAAATAATAATACCGAGCGTGGTGATTGAGCGGCAGCGCTCTTATCTCGCATTTGGGAGGAATTGGATTCGAATCCCCATCCGGCTGTCCCGATAAGGTTTTTACACTGTTTTGACAAATTACTTCAGGAGAAGGGTCCTTCAAAAGGCCTCTGCTTAAATCTTCCCAAGTCCTTTGCCCCAGTCTTTTTTTTTGTCTCCAATGAACTTGACGCCGTAAAGTCATAAGGAAGAAGAAATTAATAATAATAATAATGCAGAACGCCATTAATTCTGATAATGATGATAATTGTTTTGTTGGGAAAAATAATGTCAGACCGATTTCACAACGCAATAACGACGTGAAGAAAGCAATGTGCGGAAAACCTGTTACTGCAATACCATTCGAATCAGTCAACGAAACAGTGAAGAATACCTACACCTTTGCTAAATGCCTATTGAAATCTAGAATCTCTCGATCGTAATAGGCCGAGTGAATTCGAGAAATGTTGCAGACAAGGGATGTAAATATGTATTAGAATATTACATACACTGCGGTCCTCTACTCACGAATTCTAGTCAAGTGCACCAATCACCAATCAAGTTTGAGCGGTCTGGTGGAGGTGTGTAAGGCGTCTGACTGAAAATCTAAAGTTCGGCAGTTCGAATCCCGGTCTCGGCTCGTTTTTCAAAGGCCCTTAACCCGACCTTCAGCTCTGGTACAATTGTTGTGCAATGTTAAGAACGCCAGAGCGTTTCTGCAGTAAGGATTCCACAGTAAACAATAGGTCCCCTACACACAGTGGAATTACCGAATTAGGTAAAGACGGCCAAGACAGGAACGGATTGCGCATCCAAATAAATTATGTCATCAGGTCTTTACAACACGATCCTTTACCAATCAAGGTCGGTCATGCGTACGGGATGAAAATATTTGGTGTCAGGAAGCTTTAACCCGTTAAAGAGACAAAATGATCAAGATTAACACACTCCTTTGTGCAAAGTAGTCTGCCATAAGTTTCTAGGTATAACAGTGCAGATCGATAAAAGAAGTGCTCTTTACCATAATGTAAAGAAAAGAATTGGGAGAAAGAAAAATTAGACTAGAAGAGAGAGCTTAGCAAAAAGAGAGATTTTGTAACTACGAAAGCTGTCCTGCTGTTAGTTCCACCTTTCACTAAAATTATGTTCTTTGCACCATGGACTCTGTACACTTGTTAATTCTTTGTTACAGATACGGAAGTGCGAATACAGCGTACGCTGACTTAGAATGATAAACATCACCTAGTGAAAGTTCCGTCAAAGGCCTCTGTTTAAAAATGACCGATGTATTCACTGGCGCCTGGACTTTATTAAATGCGTTCCCGCACGCCCACCACAGAACAAGTGTTTTTGTGTCGCCGGTGGACTATACCACAGCAGCAGCGAAAGTGCTACCCAAAGCACGCACACAAGAACTAGGACCGTGACGCTTCCTGCTACGAGTGGCAGGACCAAACAATGCCAGCGCGTCACAAACACAATGGCTGCCACTTGTGGTCTGACACGTAATCACGGTATCAGAGGTCAAAATTATGAGCCATGTCCGTAAGGGCTAAACGGCTAGTCTGATCTTGGTTAAATTTAACAAGGAGATACTGTTTGCCACTGGAAACGACATCGAATACTTTTTTCGGTATAAATAATGTATTTTGTAATGGAATTTTGAAAACCAGTTGTATGGTGATAAACAGATGCATTGCGTGCGCAAGTCGTTTACAGACAAAACATATTTTATAGCGTACAATTATGGATATTGATTTTCGCTGTGCCAGACCATTATTTTGTGTCTACCTAAAAGTTTCTGCCATCAGAATAATTTTTCGTCTTTTTTTACATTCTTCGCAAGCGTAAATCAGACCTAAGACGTAGTTCTAGTAGATCGCAAGCAGCTAAAGTTATTAGAAACCAAGAATCAGATGTTCGTGCTGAAGAAAGAAGACCAAGCTGAAAGACAAGAAACACTCAGTTAATCTCCTCCCCCCACCTTAGCTTGTTGCTATTTTTAAAAGTGTTGCTAATTGATTCTCTCCATAAGACATGGTCGATGGTAGAACGGTATGGTGATGGCTTCTACGTCATATTATCCTGAATTCGTGTTTTTTGGGACATCTTTTACGTAACTTACGTACTTCTATATCCAATCCTAGGAATACATTTCGAAGTCCACGCGTACGAAGCCGCGGATAAGAGACTAGCAATATATAAATTAATAATAGAGTTAACAAGAACAGTCTAAGGAAACTTAAAACGACAGCTGAAATTCCATTATTTGACAGGAACCAAATAATTTCTAATTAGATCAGCTTTTTTCTGTTTTCTCTGGCTATTGGTAAAACTGGATATCATGTAATAGCTACACCCTCCAGGCAACAGTTAATTTTCATTGATTTCAAGAAACATCCCTAATTGTAATCCCAAATAAAACTATATATCGTGGAGAGAAGATATTGACCACCGATCTCTGACATACTGTCTTCGTACTCTTCGGCTGAGACTATACAACTAAACATTGGATTTTTGTCTAATATTTTTAGTTACAAAAGACAAAAGTATGTACAGCAATGACACTTTAAAAAATCAGTGAATCAATTCGCAAAAGGCAGGAATGATTCTATGGCAACCTCAAACTAATGGAGAAAAATAGACGTACTGAAAACATAATTCCTACGATAAAATAATCAAAACTGTAATATCCTTTTTTGTAAATATCAGAGAAGACCTTCATTTGTTGGGAGAAAGATTGAAGATGCTTTCCAAAGAGATCTCTTTTGGAAGAAGTTTTTGACACATGAGACAAACTGAAACGAACAACCAAAAGAAGACTCGGTACTCATTGGAATAACACAAACTGGCCGACTCAAAAAGAATGAAGGAGTTCTGGGCCCAAAAGAAAATGAAACTCGCCACCAAATCAAGAAAGCTTAACATGGTCCCAGTTAGTCCCAACAAACATACATACATACATACGTACGTACATACAATACCAAATAAAAGTAAGTCTGACTGTGGAATGTCACTAATCCGGTCACCATTTCCGGCAGTAATTGCTGCATTAACAGTTTTGGTTTTTTTTGGTGGCTGACGATCCCCACTATTTTCTAAAGAATATACGGCAAATTATGAAACTGGAGTCAATTGGAGACAGCAACTGAAAGAACTACAGAGTGTATTAATAGTAGTTAGCTTAGTATGTTGCTTACATGTGACCAACATAACTAAGCCTGCAGGTAGGTAAGCAATTTGCTGTAAATGTTGTATATCAGATTTAAATAAACTTAAAACAGTTTTCTGTTCCAGTACAAAAAAAAGTTGTATCGTTTATATTCATTAAATATGAGCATTATTATTCAGCATTATCTCCTCTGAAAAAAATTGAGAATTCTATGAGTTGATAAATAATATAGTTTACGGCAATGCGGCTATGCAATAACTGTAAGGAAGCCAAAATCTACTTGTACGAACTGTAAGATGGAGACATCTGAGCAGACTACAGGTAGCAGGAACTCGATTACGGTGTGATGTAGAAAACGTCCACAGTACATAAAAAGTTACACACAAGGTTAGTCAACTCGTTGGAAGTGTTATGAAAGAAAATGCAGCAGTTTCTGGCATGTGAATTAAGAATCTAAGTGTAAAGAATGTAGAAGATGCGTGGGAATAATGATATCCTTTATTTTCAAGTAGGAAATACGCCTTACTGGTCTTTTCACACGCTCGAGAAGGAGAATTTTGACATATAATTCGCAGAATATTGAGAAATAGTGTACAAGGCGTATACTGGTGACGAGACATGGGAAGATATTGGTGTAGGTATGAAAAGTAGTGCATGGAAGGGAAAATATGACCATGACCACAAGCTGGCACTTGATTTAAGGCACAAGGGAGTGGGAAGATTCTCTTTTTTAGGTAAGGGTATCAAGAGAAATTATGAATAATTTACCTAAAACGTTGAAAGAATTTAAAGTAAAAATTTGTAGAGGGCAAATGTAGGTGGTTGCAGGAAGGGGAAGATAGGTGTGTAGGGAAATTGCCACCGGAGCCTGTGCTCCATTGCAATTAAATTAAAAATAGTTCTAGTTCGAGTTAAGAGAAAACCAGACAGCACGGTAACAGTAATTTCATTTCCAATTACTCGATTTTACATGAGAGTTTAGTCTTTTAATTATTTTTTACTAACATTTTATTTACCAAAAAACAATGTTGAATACAACTAAAAAAATTAGCGAAAAAGATATCACAGCAAAACAAAAATAAGTTACCGATATAAAATCGGTGATACAGAAAAAAATTGAAATTAAATATTGAAAAACCATAAAAAATTCGTTCAATACACATTGGGGTTTTTGATTTATGTATTGAGTCACACTATTCAGTTTTTGATTTTGGACGTAACTCTCTGCGACAAGCTATTTACAAGGTGTAACGAATGTAAAATGAATATAAAATGTTCTCTGTCCGTCCACAGGAAAGATCGTGAATTTTCTGTGACGTTTCGATGTTTATCTACGACTTCGTCCTCCGGAGAAGCGTAAAAATAGAATCTACAAATCACAGATCTATTATTGGCTGTGTCAGAACTCGTAATACTTCTTCACATCCTCCGCGTATTAATAGACGGCGTTTGCACAGTACCTTCCTCATAGTTTGGACCATCACGTTTGTGTCATCGTAACCTATAAATCATTT
>JARYHS010012519.1:183373640-183398157 GCA_031002005.1 Vandiemenella viatica
TCTCGGAAACAAAGAATATATCGAGAATCTGAGATACAATTGGGCCCATACTCTTTCACAGTACGATCATCGGTCAGGCATCTCGGCCTATATATAGATAGTAAACTCTCATGGAAGAAACACATAGAGCACATTATATCCAAAACCGAACGACTTCTCAATATCTTAAGAGCCATAACGCGCATATGGTGGGGAGCGGACCCAACTATTCTTCTCAACTTATACAGAGCTATTATACGACCTGTCTTCGATTACGGAAGCCCTATCTTTGGAAATGCACCCAAATATATCCTCCGAAAACTGGATATAGTACAATATAAGGCGATCCGACTATGCTTAGGAGCCATGAAATCTCCCCTACAAATGCCTTACTAGTAGAGGCTAGGGAAATGCCACTGGAAATACGACGCCATCTCTCATCCAGCGTATATCTAACGAGACGAGCATCTCTAACAAATCACCCCGTGATACAAAGAGTAATAAAATATATATCATTACAGGAAAGAAGAGATATAGCCACCAGACTTCGAATGCCCATGTTAGCACAGTGCTTCACCAAAATAAAACACATGATACCATTAGTTTCCCAAGGGGACACAATTCCCCTGTTCTCATTTCACTATAATACCCTGAGATATAAACCAAATATATTCTACCTACCAGACTGGATCGCTAAAAGCAGCTCAGCAAATACCATGACAAACAGTTTTTTGAAACAAACCTGGCCAGATTTTGTACAAATCTATACGGACGGTTCCAAAACCACGGACGCAGTCGGATATGCCTATTTCTGTCCTTCCCTTCACGAATCGAAGAGAGTGCGTTTACCAGCTGAAACATCGATATATACGGCCGAAACATTAGCTGTTAGAGAAGCTATTAATTACGGAAAAGAACGCTACAACAAAATACTGGTTCTAACAGATTCCAAAAGCGTGGCGCAAAAACTTGAGAACTCAAAACAGCGGAACGGATTGAACAAACCTCTATTAGAGATACTAAACTTAATGTACACAGCTTCGACAGAGAATAAGGAGATACACGTGTTATGGATAAAGGGGCATGCCTGTATTCAGCATAATGAAACAGTCGACCGCATAGCCAAGGCAAGCACAATAGAGGAAGATATACAATACGTTCAACTTCCACATACAGATTTCATATCTATTATTAAAAAAGAGGCTTTTCGAATCTGGTCCAATTCATGGGCTACTACACAATGCGAAAGAGGAAAATATTACTCACAAATCCAACCTAATATTCCAGCTAAAGTATGGTTCGGGAATTCCACACTAAGTAAAAGGCATAAAACATCTATTATTCGAATGAGACTGGGACATGGATGTTACCCTCAACACCTATTCAAAATCGGAGTGGAACACTCCCCGTTTTGTCCGGAGGACCAAGAAGAGATATCAGATATAAATCACATAGTCCTGGCCTGCAGCCGCAACCTGTTACCCACAAAAAACCTATACACAAGTCTGGTAAAGATTAAAATTCCCCTTCCCGTCTCCGTACCTGTCCTGCTCAATTCAAATCGACAAGATGTATACAAGGCGATTGCTATTTTCCTTAGTGAAGCAAACATCAAATTGTAATGTATTAAACACCAACACTCTTGTGTATATTCTGTATTAACCGAATTAAGCTCCTCTGTTATGTAAATAACTATGTACAATCCAACCTTGTTTAAATCTTTTAAATTGTATAAATATAACAATAAGAGAGGAAGTATACTTCCTATTATATAAAAAAGCTCAAACGGCATTAATATAGATATTTAGGGAAATATAATTAAGAGCCATTTAGTTAATAAATATAGTTAAACATTATATAAATGTAAATCACAATTACAGACATGTGTCAACTTACAACGAATTATGTAACTTTAGTATCAAGCTGTAAAAGTAAGTAAAGATAACAAGCCTGAAATGTATATAGGAATTGTAAAACTAGAAGATGGCTGTATGGTCGGCAAGACCAAAGGCCAATAATAAAAAAAAAAAAAAAAAAAAAAAAATGGCCCGACTTGCTGACGCCTGGCCAAGGTCAAGCGGACGGCCACCTCACAGCTTGCCTCCCCCGCCCCGCCAGAGACATCGCAAAGGGAACGCAGGCAAAATGCCGCGAATCTGAACGATGGACTGTATCACGTGATTTCCAACCTGCCTATGAAATCATCGATAGGGGTCTTCATGTGTTAATGCAGGGTGTATCTTTTCTGCCCGCCATGTTCCTACTCGGGAGGAGGACGCCATCGCCTTCCGAAGAAGAGGAACTTGACTTCTCGCCAGACCACGGTCTGGGACAGTCGATACTACTTCTCGCCGGGCCACGGTCTGAGACAGTCGAGTGTACTGATCGCTGGTCCAGAACAGTTGATCTGGGCTATACAGCGACTTGCCTACGATCACAGTCTGGTGATCGTATATTGCGCTGGAACTGAGAGTTCAACGGACATCAGTGCTGCTGCTATGGTAAAGTGTTAAACGCCAGGTCTTGCTTCGTTGAGTTCTTATTGAGACTGCGAATGACCCGTAAGCGCCTTGAGAGAGAGACTTATGTTCTTTATGTTAATTTGACCCTGAGCTAGCCGACATTTGATGAACTTTATGAGAGCCTTGCATATCGCGAGTTACATATCATTTCTTTGAATTTTAACAGCGCCCGAGACCCCTGTAATTTTCATGTATTCATGTATTGTACTGAATATTCTTGTTGTAGCATATTTAAGTTAGTTAACTTGAATAAGAACGGCCAATTGTAACGCTAAGGCATTGATATCCTAGTGATTCACATATTAACGATAAAGTTAAATATGCATAGCGGTGTAGAAGCCATATGAAGTCAATAAATTATTTATGTCAGTTGTCTTTGTGACCTGGCTAATGATTCTTGCTAACTAATTATTAATTCTAATTAAAAAAAATATATAATTTATAAAATCCTCCCCTCACTTTTTTTCGTACCACCACAACCGGTACATAAAGGAGGGTGAGGGGTGAAAAATAGAGTTGAAAATTGTAGGTCAATAACTTTGACATCAGTGGTAGGTAAGTTAATGGAGAGATTGGTATGCAACTACATCAGAAATATATGTGAGAAAAGAAACTGGTTTTCAAATCGACAACATAGTTTTAGACAAGGATATTAATATTTTGGATCAAATGGACAAATGATGCCAAAAAATAGTGTCGCACTAGATCTTTTTAAGGCATTTGCAGAGTGAATTACTTTCAACGTTATCCTGCCTTCAAAAAACATTGGGAATAGTTATTTGAAATTATTTTACTTAGATGCAGCAGATCTTTATCTTGTACAGTGAATAGGTCAAATCGGCTGTTAAGATAAAGTATAATAATAATTATTATTATTATTATTTGCTTATGGCTTTAGACATTGTTGACATCGAGGTCATTAGAGCCGTATAAGGACTGGAGGGCAAGGAACGGGAAGGAATTCGGCCATGGCCCTTCTGAAGGAAATATCCCGGCATTCGCCTGGAATGATTTGATGAAACCTGGATTCTCGGACGGGGATTGGAAAACCCCGTCCTACCGAAAGATATAACTGAGCGTTACCGCTCAACCACCAAGCTTGGTATTATTTTTTTTAATGATCTGTATGAAGTAATATGGTTCTGTAGACTTAAAAATTTCCTCTCCTTTATGCCAAAAATTTCAGTAGTAAAATAAAAAAGGTGATTTCTGTCATTCATATATGTTACACTTCTGCATCACTTTCTCACATCATATTGTGTATAGCTTTTCAGCAACACATATAATACGTGAAGTACCACCATTCTTATACAGGGCTTGCTATTGATGCTCCCGCCTGTGACAAATGACTGTCGCTTTCGGAGTCACTCCGCAGACACTTGCTTCTTTTGTGTGTGCCCCTCATCACCGCCCCCGCAGTGCACTCCGGCCGAATGAGGTCTCCCCAATGTCTCCCCAGGGGTACGACCCCCTCGTCCGAACCCACCCCGTGCTAAAAATTCACTCGCGTGTATTTCCATCGATCAAGTACTACGCCGGGGGAGGAGCTCCTGGAACAGATGGCTCTTCAAATGTGCGACTCTGCAGGAGTAAGAGCACAGACTTGTATGGATGTAACACACAATTATCAGATACCCACAGAGTTTTTATATTATGGTTAAATGCACTTGTATAACTAACTATGGATGAAGTCTTCTTGATGTCTCGAAATTTTCAGAATTAAATTTATCGATCCCGGTATTTACCAAAAAAAAAAGGAAAATTTGTTATGAAACATAAATCAAAGACGCGTAATTTCAGAACGAAACGCAGTCATTTTATCTATCACTCTGACTTTTTTGTCCGTCATGTTGTTTCAACAGCTGATTTTAGTCGCTTTTGAGGCGAAAAACAGAGAAGTTGTGAGTGAGAATGTGTCAAAAAGCTGCGCTTTGCATCGCGTAAGTAGAATTATTTAACAAAATCCTGTCGGGTGTCCAGCTGTATGGTGTTGCAAAAACACGACGTTTCGACAGCTGACTCTGCTGTCTTCATCAGGTATCTTGTAGCTGTCGCAAGCTGACTGTTACTGCCTCGACTGAGTCACAGAAACGTCGTTTTTTTACACCACCATCCAGCTGTGCACCCGAGAGGATTTTGTTGTATCGATACTCCGGCAAAGTCTCCACTCACAAATTAGAATTATTTAATATTTTAATTAATTAGCATAAACTATATAAAATAATGGTTATGTACAATGTTTGGAGGTCATTTTATGATTACAGACGATGAAATAAGGGATTTGTTTACTAGCCCAACCAAGATTCTTATATATATTGTAACGTCTACCTTGGGGACGTTTATATTTGGGTCACACTGTTTTATCATTAACAAAATTATCAATTTGGAATATCAAAAGTCATACTTAATCTTCAGCTTATCACATGAAATATTATTGTAATGAATAGGAAAACTGAAAATTGGGTGTACAATTTATTATTGTGAAACTAGGCAAACATGAATTTTGTTTTTATTCTGAGGTTAACAAATACATATCATTGAATATCAAACAGCTAGAGCAAAATCTCAGGGTCATTACTGGGTGGAACGATTGCATGAGTTTCCGTCCGGGTCGTAGCTTTTACCATTGTTCACAGCCCAGGTCAGCGACCAGGCAAGACCAGCGCCACATGGGGTCGTCCAGCTTTCTCGACCGCACCGCGTGATAGCAGTGTCCCCAGCTCCGGCGTCGTTGAAGGTCACATCGGCTGTACTAGATGAAGATCTGAACCAGAGTGTCGTCGTCCGTTCTTCTCCCCCGAGCAAGACTCTGTACTTGTCGTAATGCGATGTCGCGTCCGGCTCTTGGCGAATCACCGCAATCCGCGCCAAAGGACCAGCGCCACATTGGCCCCAGAACAGACAAGAAAAAACACCAACACGGCAATAAATTGAGGCGGCTTCTCTATTGGCTGGATCGTCTTCCCCTACTCTCATAAAGCACTCATTTACTAGGAAACGTCACTAAGGTTTATTTTTGCTAGTCTGCGCCAGTTTTCGGCGGGAACTTTCCGAAACGTGCGAAAATAGAAAGCGGGTCTCAGTTATTTATGGGGGTTATAAATCCGCTTAATGTCCAAGTTGAGTAGGACGTTGTCAGCACCCCCCAAGGTGCGTGTAAATCTGGACGCTTTAGTTCCGTCACGTTTCTGTTCGTTGACACGACGCATCGGCAATATTCACACATACCGTGGGATCACTTAGTGCCTAATGGCACTGTACTTTTTAATTCATTACAATATATATATATAAAACAGATAATTTGGTTAACGGAGAGACTAAACATTTAGAGTAACTTGTCAGATTGTGACATGCAAATGATGTAAACCAAACCCACAATTGAGGCAAAAGTGATTTAAATCTCAAAGCAAAACTTCGGGACTGTAATGATAAAAGCATTAAAATACTGTCTTCATAATGATACACAGAAGAGAATTTTTCCATAATCGTCAAGAACGAAATGAATCTTATTGAAGCCTCAAGTTCCAATCGGTGCTATAATGTGGAACGAGCTCATAAAGTATTTATTAAGTGTCCTCCAACTTCAATCGGGCCCTAATGCGCTTTTCCGGCAGCAGCGTACATGTGCAATAAATTGAGAAGTAGGCTGAGCAATCAAACATTGAACCCCTTGTTATTTCTTCTACCGTATTTTCGCAATTCGTAGAAAAATGAAATTTAAAATATTGAGTCGATAACTTCAAGAAATGTGAATTTGATTGATTCATATTTTAATGTGTGAAACCTTTCTTGTTACTACGTGCCTTGTTATTATGTAGACTACTAAAATTAAGGAAAAGTTAAGTTTTGTTTTGAAAAACTAACATGATTGAGTCAATTTAATTCTGATTATTAATAAGTGACTATTGTTTAGGGATACATATTATTAAAAATACGGTTAAGAAATTGATTCTTACATATTTTTTGTATGTTGTTAACTGCCATCCCAAATCCCGGAATCAACCCAGGATCCGGGTTAATCTGGGTACAATCTTGAAATCTAGGGATTAGAAATAAGGACCGGAATGAAATTATCTAATTCACAACTGATTTAAAAAAAAAAAAAATGAAAGACATTAAATTTTTAAGTTAGGCGATGGCTCTCTATCTGCTAATTTTCTCAACTAAATGACAGAAACAGTTGATTTATGTCTGAATTTTTTGTTGGTCTTGTTTGTAGTGTGCGGAATTTCTCACTCCCTGTCAAAGGTGATACCTGAGATTTCGGCAGAGAACTTAAATGCCAAAGTGTCAAAGCCTATGTGTTTAAATGTCGTCGCTGACTTAACAATAAACTGACTCATAATTTTTTCCTTGTGACTTTAATAACTGAGTTACCCCTTGCTGACGTATTTCCTTTTCCAGTAATAAAATCAGCATCTGAAACTTCATAACGTTTGACAGTGTTACTGAAAATTCACTACAATCATTTACAATCTTTTAACGTTTTCCTTTCTGCGTACCTAAATAACATCAAAATAATTTAGTCAGTGATAAATGTGTGCCAGTATAGTACATTTAAATTTCACTAGATATTTTGCTGAGACAAATTGTTTATTACATTTAAACTACTTCCAAAAAGTTTAAAATAATTCGTATTAATATTTAAAATAATTCCACTTATTTTGATTAGTATCGTAAATGTTAGAGTCTTAGTAAGCGATTTAGCAGTATCTTTTTGTTTTACTTAACATCTAACCACTGTTAAGTTTTAGCTGTTTAGATAAAATTGTTTATTGTTTTCTCGATCGCGATCTGAGTTGCTCTATTTGTTTAAAAATTCGTCTCA
The DNA here is from genome assembly GCA_031002005.1 of Vandiemenella viatica. NCBI lineage: Eukaryota > Metazoa > Arthropoda > Insecta > Orthoptera > Morabidae > Vandiemenella > Vandiemenella viatica. The sequence continues at coordinate 183,380,970 of JARYHS010012519.1, forward strand.
TGCCCGGCATTTTTCCTCGCTCATTTCCAATGGTAGTAATCTGGAAGTAGTCTGTCGGCTCGCCATTAATGTGAAATAATATTTGAAATTCATTATGTTTTTGCCACTGTACTAAAATTATTATTTTACTCGTACTATCGTTTGGAAATGTTTTGGAGCGGAACTTCAGAGGATTTGATGAATTAATAAAAGTAAAATTCACAATTTCTTTTTTGTAGTGAACTTGTATTCCAATCATGTCAATATATTTTCCGAAATCAAGAAGAAAAAATTGATTAAAGTATGAATCACTTAGTGACTTGCAGTCATCTGAATATTGAACTTCGTCTCCAGGACTTAATGAATCTGAGTTATGTTACACACTGTAAAGTTGTAATGCAGCAACGACTACTTGTAAAAAATTGATGAACGTAATGAACACCTTACTGAAAACGTAGAAACAGCGAGAAGATAAGACAGAAATGTATTGCTTGCGGCTGGTGGTACGGGATACTAGCCGGTAGAGTGCAGTGCAATCTGCATTCAAGTTCAGCAAAGTGTCGCCGCACACTTATATTAGGAGAAAAGGGCTCGTAATGCAGATTTTACACTTTGTAACTGAAGTTACCAAACACCAAAATCGGTAGCGGGATGTATCTGTCTGTTCGTCAGTTGAAGCATAACGCAAAAATAACTGAATCGATTTTGATGGGATTTCCGTAGTTTTAAAGATTATGGTCAGGTTTAAATCCTGCGGTACGCTCAATAACTGTGTGAACAGGTAGGGGAGATATAAATTAGGATTTTTTTTCAAAGCAAAGAGATGGGTAATAAATAATCCTAACACAATCGTGACCATAAATCGCACACAACATCCAAACTAAACAATCCAATTACGCTAAAACTTCGTAATAACATAGTAAATATTATTTTTTGTCCTACTATTTGTTGTTTTCCGTATTTAAATTTTTTTTTAGCTTCATGAAACTGCAATTTGAACTTATTGGTGGAAATTTTCACTGCCAGAAAATTTCATGTTTGATTTAAAACGCTCCATAAACTCCTTACAATAAAATTTGTCCTGTGATGATGAAAAAATTCTCTCCAAACATTTGTGAAAAACACCGGCATCATGCTAAAAAGAACGAAGTGTATTTTTTTTAATTTACGTTAAAAGTAACAAAAATGCTATATCTCAGATGCTACTCTACAGATAAAATTCAAAATTTCTTTCGTATGCTAGCTGAAATAATAAAACGGCTCACCGAGCAATATCGAAAATCCAGTCGGCTTCAACTTAATGAATATGTGTATTTTTTCTTTAAGTTAAATGTTAAATAGATTCTTTATTACAAATCATAAATAGAATCATAATCAAAGTTCTATTTTACATCGATATGAGAGTTAATCCCATGTTTTATATGTTTTCTTTTCTTGCTATGGGATAATAATTTCTACTCAAAAATAATAATAAAAACTACCATATAGTCAGTCTTGCACACAGCTAAGGTCACGTGAGTGAAGCTGCAGGAAAATCCTATTTAATAATGAAATCCAAAGTACAGACCAACCAAGATACTGGCATACCACACATATTATGACTTCAGACTGCCAGAAAATGGACGGGTATCCAGAAAATCTGCTCATAACAGATGAAGGTAGGAGAATTCAAAGTAATAATCAACTTCCGAGAGACCTTCCGTGGCAGTTGATGAAGAAGAAAGGTGGCACGGCCTTGTTTCACCTTAACGCGACAGGGATTGTGTTGCAGGTAATAATGCAGTGCCTGAGAACTCGGCGTGGTGCGGTGTGGCTTGTCTCTCCTGGCCAATGGACCGTCGACTCCGCCCCACTCCAGTAGGCGCTTTCCCCGCGGTTTATTGTGCCAATCTGAGCGCCGTTTCTTCAGCCTTTCCGCTGTGTGGCAACTGAAGTCCTGTGACGCCAACAGGTAGCTGCTGCTCACGATACTTTCTTTTCGAACAGCAACGGCAGATCGCATTTTTTTCGTTGAAATAATATCGTTGCCAAAGGAAGATAAATAATTTTTTATTTAATTAAAATAACATATTAGCATTTCTTGCATTTATTATCGTTAGAAGACACAGGAAGGATCTCTTAATACCTTAGTCTTATTATAAATTGGTATTAGTTGAGTGTTGACCATCTGATATAAAACTTCAATTTTTGGTTCACCTGCAACCTAAGTAATTATTGAAGCACAAAATCCTAAAAAGTGGACACAGTGGACAAATTTACTTGTTTCGAACAAGTGTTGTTGTTTTCTTTTTTATTTTTTTCTAGCTGATTTTATGTTTGGTCACCCGATTTCCTCGCTTTGCTTTATTGCACTTACTAATCGGATTCGTGTATATTTTGTCTTTCTTATTTGACAAATTTTAATTTAGTTCGAACATGAATTATAATTTAAGATCTTTCGAAATTAAACTAAAAAAAACATTTAAGCATCGATTTTTGTTTTGATGTAGTGTCCCTCTTATTTTTGTAACTTTTTTATTTCAACTGTTTTTGGAAGTTCAAATCGCGGTTATTTCTCAAAACGTTCTTGGAAACTATTACACTGTTCACAGATAGCTTTGATTGACCACATTTCCTAATTAAAGATCCTTTTGATGGTAGTTGATTTCTGTTGGATTTGTTTTCTTTGTAATACCTTTGATTATAATGAATCGTTTCGTGCTTTGGATAGACTTCTGCTTATAACTAACAAATAAATAATACTCTATGCTGGTTGCTGGACGACTAAAAGTCTGGTACTCCCCTCTCGTGCATCATAAAATGATACCAACTAAAGGATTTGATCCTTTTACAACGTGCTAAATTTTAATGACAACCACAACATTGATACAGTGTAAGCGTTCTTATATTTCAAATTTTGTCTTCGTTTAGTTATTTTTCTTGTTTTCTTCAGTAGTCACCTACAGCAACAGCTAGGTCAGCAAACATTTATCCTTTTCTTGGTTGTCTAAGGTAAATTCTGTAAACTTATTTCTAATCATTTACTCATATCCTTTTAGCTATTGAGCGTGATTTGAGTGGTGTTATTGTATAGACGTAAAGTTAAAAACACATTAAAGCTTATATAAATTAATTAAGGCTATTGGCGACGCTTGGGCTAAATGGAAAGAAAAGAGAGAGCTAATTTTCCACAATTCTACTCTATTAGTTTTGATAAATTGAATAGATTATATTTTTCTACAATATTGTTTGAGTAAAGCCATTAGACTTTACAATTGCTTTCTTGTATTACGAAAGTAATGCTATTCTATACGGAAATTAAGAATTATCTGAGGTTGTGAGTAAGTAACTTATCTTTAAATTAAAACTTACTGAAAATCTTGAATTGACATGCTTTTTTAGCTACACAGAATATTGTTTTAATTTCATTACCGAAATTACGTTTCAAGTTCAAACTTCATTTCACTTCTATCACTGACAACTATATTCGTAAGCAATTCAGTTAGCGAACTTTGTATCTAATTCCACCTCAGTTTAAGAATGCTTTCTGTAATTCCTGGCACTCTTTTGTTTTCTCTAACGCATTCGATCCCTAGTAAAAAAACAGAGATAAACATAGTTTTATAAGGTATAATTCCTTCTCTGTGCTAAGAATAGTAACGTTACAAGTAATGATGCCATAGATTCTAAATTAAAATATGAATACTGCAATTGTCCAAAATGTGGACGTTCGAGCAACATAAGTATGTACGTCCCTAAAATGTGATACAGTGAAAGGAATCAATAAAAGATGTAAGAATAGAACTTGATCTTCAGTTAAAAGAGCATGGCACAGCAAAATGACTGAAGGAGTCAGAAATATATGTATGAAAATTGGTAGTTCTAGGATTATGCAATTATTAAAAGCATATTGACTGTCGTATATGGAGTTAATTTATGTGCATCAGTGATTCTGTAGAGAAACATGTATTTCTATAATTATTTCTGCTAACACGTATATGTTTAGTTTCTAAAAAGTTATCAATTTAATTACCTCTATATAAACTCATAGTAGACTGTTCAGTAGAAATGACAGAAGTTACTGGGATAATTAAAGATATGAAGCTTCCAGTCAACGGTAAATTATTCCACTTTGTTGAGATGTAGACAAGTAATCCATCGAATAACAAGCGCATTATTTTTTTAAACAGTTTTTATTTTAATTCCAATCTGATTAACAAAGATTTTGGCTTGTGCAACAACATAATCAACAAAAAATATTCAACAATAAATAACAATTTGCGAGGACGTTTCGTCATGTATCCGAGTTTACCTGAGAGTAAAACCAGACCACAGATCTGCCTCTGTCGTTGCGTCCCGCCCTGGAGGCGCGCCCTGTCTGCACAGTGGTGCGACGCTCCTGAGGACTCAGTGATGGCCGTGTCCTCCGCCGCCGCCTCCGCCGCCACCGCCGTGGCCGCTGCTGAAGCCGTAGTGCTTGCCTCCGTGGTGTCCGCCCTTCTTGCCGTAGTCTTCGTGATGTCCGTGGTGCTCCTCGTGGCCGTGGTGGCCCTTGAAGCCCTTGTGGTCGTCGTGGTAGTGGCCCTTGTCGTGGTGACCCTTCTTGCCGTGGTGCTCCTCGTGGTGGCCGGAGTGGTGGTGACCGCCCTTCTTGTGACCGCCATGTTTCTTGGCGTGGTGGTCGTGGAAGTCGCCGTGCTTGCTGTGGTGGCCGCCCTTGTGGTAGTCGTCGTAGAACTTGTGCTCCTTGTGGTACTCGTCTTTGTGTGCCTTGTGATGGTAACCGTGTTCCTTGTGCCCCTTCTTGTGACCGCCCTTCTCGCCGAACTTGGCGCCCTTGTGGCCCTTCTCGCCCTTGTGGTGCTCGCCGTAGTGCCCGGCCTCGTCGTGGTGACCCTTCTTGTGACCACCGTGCTCGGAGTAGTGCCCTCCGTGGTGCTCTTTGCCGTACTTGCCGTGGTCGCCCTTGTCGTGGTGGTGGTGGCTCTTGTAGCCCTTGTCACCCTTGCTGCCGTGCTCGTGATGGTGGTCAGCGTGGTGCTTGTGGCCGCCACCCTTCTCGTGGTGTTCGTGGTGGCCGTGTCCGGAGGCTGCAGCCACCAGGTCAGTACCTTCCGCGGCGAGATCGTCTTCGTCCTTGGCGTTCGCCCGCAGGTCCCTGGCGTCGCAGCTCACCAGAAGCACGGCCCCCAGCAGCGCTATTGCTGCCAGCGCCCTCCATGCCGTCATCGCTCTTGTAGTGGTTCCTCGGTACTTACTTTCCCCACCACTGCCGGCCACCAGTCGCTTTGTATTTAAATGAATATCACGCCTACCCGCCTCTCGTCGAGGTGGGAAGTGTACTGATGGAAGAGGGCCGGGCTGGCGTTATTTATATCGGCTGGTCGGTGTTTCCGAGGGAATCCGAGTGGCTCTCCTTTTTTGTCTTTCCCTACCACAGTCGCCGCCCAGACGAGAGAGTTGAGGCGGTGTTCCGGAAAAGATCTCTCAGGCGGGTCGCACGCTGCCAGGCTGATGATTCGCCTGTGTCACTGTGCCAGCCAAGCGTCATCGTGCCGTACTCGCTGTAGATCAAAAGCGATGACATTAGAAAACTTGGATTATGCAGCCGTAATGTAGTAATTATATTGGTTCCACAGAATAAATTAAGGCGGAAAAACTTGAAATCGAATTAGTATCAGTAAATTTGTATTCATAATCAACAGTTCCCCAACACAACTTTCTTGTTTGTTCATTTTCTTCCCGTTTTAGCTTCATTCCGGTTCCCGGAACATCTTCAGCGGCACTTATTAACTTCCCTTTCATTTCTGTTCTGTATCAGCATTTTACTTTGCTCAGCCATGTCGTTCTTGTTGAAAGAAGTTTATATCATTTCCAAGTTTTCCTCAAAATGAGTGCTAAATAACTACACTGCACTGAACCTAATTTTCTCAGTATTTGCAAGAGATCGTGCCAATAATTAACTGTCGTAACTGTGTGGAAACTATGGATTATACTATGAAATTTTTTTGTTTTTGTTTTGTAGTCATTGTGTATAAGTGTTATTCAGCTCCTTTCAGGCGGATGTTTTGGAAATACTGAGAATGAGGAATAAGAACCACTGCATCCACTTTAAAATTATCTGTTTGTACAAATATGGCTTTATGTTGCGCAGCCAACTTGAAGATTTTTTTGCAAAATTTAGATAGAATAAATAAAAAAAAAAAAAAAAAAATACGTTACATGGCATTTAAATACAAGCAACTCAAGACAAAATTGAAGGACTAAATCCTCCTATAGCCATGCAGACCTAATACTAAATAGTTGATCATTAATGCACTAGACGCGTCAGATTTGAGCTTAAACGTCTAAAGCGCGAAACTCAACCTCACTGTATATACTCCCATCCATTCACATTACAAGAGCTTCAGGAAGCTTTAAAGACCCTTCGAAATTGAAAAGCTGCAGGATTAGATGGTATTTGTACGAAACTATTGAGAAACTGTGGACCAGCTACATTTCGTTGGCTTGCCTCTTTCTTCAGTTCCATACTACAATCTGAAAGGCTTCCTCAGATCTTCAAGTGAACAAAATCTTTGCTTTACTCAAACCAGGAAAAGATACAACTTTCCCACAAATTTACAGTCCGATAGTCTCACTCGGTGTAACTTACAAATTACTGGAAAGCATTATATTGATCAGAATAGCTCCGGCAATCGAAGCTTTGATCCCTGTTGAACAAGCTGGATTCCGTCCCAGTCGGGACTGTAGTGATTAGGTCCTGTCCCTTACCACCTACTTGGAAGTAGGTTATCAGAAAAAAATGAAAAACTTATCTGTATTCTAGATCTTTCAGATGCTTTCGATACAGTTTAGAGAGAGGGTCTCCTTCTCAAATTGATAAAAGCAATTCCTTGCATAAAGATAATTTCTTTACTGGAAAACATGTTAAGTAACCACCTGTTCTAGGTGCACGTTGAGTTCAGCAGGAGCAGATTTCACAAGCTAAATAATGGCCTACCACAAGGCTCAGTTCTCTCCCCTATACTTTTCAATTTATATACTCATGACCTGCCAGACACAGTCTCTCGCAAATTTGTATATGCTGATGACATCAATCTTACAGTGCAAAGAACTAACTTCGTGGGAGCTGAAGAAATCCTGAATCATGACCTTCAGGAAATGTATGCCTACTTTCGAAGGTGGCGCCTTCAACCAGTCCACAGAAAACAGAAATATCTTCATCCCATCTTAGCAACAAACAAATGAACTACCATCTAAATATATTGTTTAGAGACCAGGTGCTGAAGTATAACAGTACCCCAAAATACCTGGGTGTGACATTAGACAGATCCCTTACCTACAAAAGGAACCTTCAGAATACAGCTGCCCAGCTTAAAAGTCGGAACCACTTACTTCAACGACTAACAGGTACTTCATGGGGAGCTGATGCAAATACATTAAGAACAACAGCCCTAGCCTTGGTTTACTACACAGCTGACTACTGCTCCAGCATATGGCTTAAAAGCTCTCACATCCAGTTGGTGGACGTTCAGCTTCGCTAAATAACTTTACATTATAACTGGCTCACTTCTATCTACACCTATTCAATGGCTGCCGGTGCTCAGCAACATACCACAACCTCACATCAGAAGGCAAAAGGTTCTAATTAAACTATGGTCAAGAATTTTGTACAGTGAGGCTCTTCCCATTCATGGAGATGTTAGGGAATACAAAACACGGCTGAAGCCACGTCGTCCTGCCTGGAAGACTGCTGTCAGTCTAACATCTAATTCCTTCAGCCCTACAGACAGCTGGACAGCGAAATGGACATCGTAAACACAACAGGGCTTAGTGAAACTTTCCAATCTCTGCTCAAATCTTCCAGGATTTAACCTACCACGGTCAATTTGGTGGAAATTAAATCGTATTAGATGTGGTACAGGAAGAACTGCTTCAACTCTCCATACCTGGGGCTGGGCAGATCCTCCGTTCTGTGACTGCGGTGAGGTCCGCTGAATTATGTGTGTTTAGATTGTTCATTGAATACAATATATTTGTTGTTGTATTGTTTAAATGTCATATAGCATCATACGCAAAATAAATAAATAAATGCACTTATTTACTTTATTCTCAGTTGATTATTTTGTGGTCATAAAAGACTTACAGACGTCCATTTTAAACGTAACTTGGGAAACAAAACCACAAGGAAAGATTTCATTGTAAGACTATGGCGGAGTTACAGTAATGGCATACATTAAAAAGTCCACATTCAGGAAAGGAAGATGTCAGTACAACTTGAGAATTTTTTATAAAGTTCCCAAATTTTTTTTCAAATACTGGGCTACACAGGTACCTCTCATATTCGTTTCTCTAGCTTATAATTAATATATCTAAAGCATTAATAGCTTCAGGTGTACATTGAAAATGAATGTCTCTGAAAAATTTTCAAGGAGTTCAAGCAATACAAATAGATAAGAACCGTGAATACTGGAAAAAAATTTCACATATATTCCACCCAAGATGCTGAAACAGAAGAGATTATGTGAGAGAGATATCACACCCTGACCTTGTATTCGGAAGGATGTGGGTTCAAATCGCATCCGACCATCCTGATTGAAGTTTCTCATGGTTTCCCGAAATAACAAGGATGATTCCTGTAAAATGCCATCGCCAAATTCCTTCTCATTCATTATCCCTTTAGGTTAGGTTGAATGAAATAGGTCTTCGAGACGCTGCAGCAACACGCTTCCTCGGTTTCACCTTAAAAAAATAATGAAACTTCCACCTTTTGCAGCCACATTACGGTATCATACAGCTAAACGATATCTTTCTTTCCATTTTTTGTCATCGGTCTCTCAATTGCATCTCATCGCACCCATTACTGCATACTGCATACTGCTTCACGTATTGTAATATTTGTATTGTTTTACAATTCCTTCATTCCGCTATTCCTTTCACTAATAAATTAACCTGTCCTGCATGTCTTAAAATGTGGAATGCACGAAGCGTATTTTCTATGTTAATTCCGTTATCGATTGTTGCCATTGCAATGCTTCTATTGTCGTTGCACGCATACGCTTTGTGAAATTAATTGTGAAATTTTTTTTATACGTGTCTGTATTTAAGTCTACTAAAGAATTAAGATATTTTATTTTCACAAATTTCACTAATATTTGTTTAACAATTTTCTGCATCAGGGAGCACTGGTAAAATACACCTGATGCGACACTTTCAATTGAAACCAGAATTCAGCTAGCTTTTGGTGTCATGCGCAAAATAATTTCACAGTTAATACAAGTGCCCAAATACTTTGCTGTGTACGTAACGAACTGCCGGGTTATTAATATTCTGCGGCGCAAAGCAATTAACAAGTGCCGTAATTGATTGAACCAACCGCGGGGCTGATACCAAATTTAATATAATTTATCATACTCGTACTAATTAACTTTGTTGACATTTTTATGGTTGGATATAATGAATTATTATTTATTTTATCGAGCAACAGAACAGTACTGAACGTGGTTGGAGGATCTAAAATACGCTGACCTCGTGCCGTGTTTCCACCGAGCTTCAAAAAGTTTCTGTCTTTTAGCCATTTGTTCTACGCAGTGAATTGCTGTGTAATGTTGTAGCTTCATTTCTCCATTTCTTTCAGTATTTTCTATAGATATATAAAAGTATTTCTCCCAAACTTTAAATACGAGAGTCGTCCACAAAGTAAGTTCCGTTTCTATTTCTATCCGTGGCAGCGCTACGATCGCAGTTCCGAACATGCGCGGCAGTTACTCTGACTCAAGGAGAAGACATGTACGCCATTTTCACATCGCTGCTGCCGACGTGTGTTTTTTAGTGCTTCTTTATAATATCAGCCGTAATTGAAAATGCCGCCGCGTGTGAAATCAGATCTGTAATTCGTTTTCTAAATACAAAGAAAAGGAAATTCATATTGAAATCTGCGAGGTTTACGAAAAAAATGCTATGAGTGATTCAATGGTTAGAAGATGGGTCAGACCGTTCAATAAAGGACGTGATCATGTGCACGATGAAGAACGAAGTGGAAGCCCGTCTGTGGTTACTGATGAACTGGTTCACGCAGTTGAAGAGAAGATTAAGCACAACCGTAAGTTTACACTTAGTGCCCTTGCTATGGAAGTTCCGCAAATCTCACGATCACTAATTTATGGAATTTTTACTGAAAAACTGAAATTTCGAAAACTTTGCTCACGTTGGGTACGAAAAATTCTTACTGAACAATTCAAAAAACAACGGATGGGCAGTGCACTTCAGTTTTTGACACGCTACAATGAAGAAGGCGATGGTTTTCTTTCTCTGATAGTCACGGGGGATGAAACTTGGGTACCGTACGACACACCTGAAATAAAACGGTAATCAATGGAATGGAGGCACACTTCATCCCCAACGAAGGTTAAGCCTAAACAAATCTTGACATCTCGAAAAGTCATGTGCACCATTTTTTGTGACAGAAAAGGCATTTTGCTGATTGATTTCTTACCACGAGGCCAAACAATCAATGCACATGGTTACTGCGAGACCATTAGGAAATTGCGCCGCGCAATACAGAACAAGCGCCGTGGATTACTGTCAAAAGGTGTTTTTTTTCCACGATAATGCCCGACCTCACACGGCGAATGTGACCAAACAACTCTTACGGGAATTTCACTGGGACGTGTTTGATCATCCTCCGTACAGCCCGGACATCGCTCCTAGCGACTTTCATCTCTTCTTACAACTAAAATCTGTTCTTGGTGGTTAACACTTCAGCGATGATGACGAGCTGAAAGATCATGTTACCACATGGTTGAATACACAGGCGGCAACCTCCTATGAAGAAGGCATACAAAAACTTGTGCTACGTTATGACACGTGCCTACAACATTTCGGAAGCTATGTAGAAAAGTAGTTTAGCAGTTTTAGATTTTTTTACAATAAATATTTTTTCTGTATCTGTACACGTTTGTTTTATATAACCAAACGGAACTTACTTTGTGGACAAATCTCGTATATAAACTTCTTCAAACCCTTTTTCTTCTCTTCCTCTCAAACCCTCAGTCGTCCTGTGATTGAAGTGTGTCTTATCCAATTTACCTTTCTGCTCTTTATTTCAACTTGTATTTTTTTTTTTGACCTACTATTTTCCTCTTAACACTTTGTATCTCCAATTTCACTGCTTCCATTTTCTCAATAACCGTATATTTAGAACATCTATATTTTGTTCATATTATTTCCTTAAACAACATTTTCAACCTCTGGGACATGCATTAACAGTCTTTGTTTGGTTTAAATGTGTATTATAACCTTTTTCACGTGTTCGATACTGACAATTTACTATTTCAGATTGTCTCTCAACTTAAATCTAAATTATTCTACTTTTAGCCCAATCGTGTTCTTTAGTTGCAGCCAACGGGAATCTTTTTCACTTGACATGACTCATAACGTTCGCCCTTTGGTTATAACTTAATCTTTTTATCTGAAAGGATAACGTATACTATCCCTAAAATTTATTTTCTTTTTTCCAGGAATACCAATTCTACAATCAATACTAAACTTTACTGTGAGCACTCAATGACACATTTATTACACGACTTCTAGTACAAGTTGAACTGGACTCAACATTTGCAAAAACGTTTTTTTTCTTGGCCGCAATCATTTTTACGTAAATCAACTTCCTCTCATTTTAGGTCAAACTAATTACATAATACGTTTGAAAACTCTTTTATAGACACCATCAATCTAACAGTCTTGGTGATGCTTCTCTATGCATTTATATTATCGTCCTTCTTAATGCCTGCGTAATAAATTTTTTATTCCCGTTAGAATCTCTCCATCTTATACCGCCATTCTCATTTCACTCCGTCCATCTTCAACAAACTCCTTTTGTTTCTTCTATCACATCGTATACTATATCGACGGAGATGCACTGACAACAACTGAATTGGACGGGGCGTGTCAGTAATATTGCTACATCTGAAGCTCATATATAGAAAGAGAACATTGTGGCAGGTTCCAATGGCTGGAATTTGTCTCTGATCTTCGTGGTTTCCAAAGCCACAATCTCCACTGGAACTGACGACATTCGGTAAATCAACTCCCGAATTCAATTCTTCGTGGCGAATACCTCTCGATTAGTTTCTTTCCGTTTGTTGCGCTCAAGTCACGGCGATAGTGTTTCGAGGCTGCAGCTCTCTCTATGCTGTTGAGGATTCTCGGGTAGTCCGGCCGTTCTCTTGTCATGTCCTTCCACTTCCAATGTAAAGCCACTAATCCAATTGATGCAATAGCAAATGTTCAATTTTACAATGACTTTGTTCTGATATTTAGTGCTGTTTGTAAATCTGTTGTCATTAAATTAGACTGCCCCAAGATAATATTAGTAACTGTGGCATGAAACCCATACTGGACTTCTTAACGACCATCCAACTATTAGTCCCAATAGCCAGGTACTCAAACCTTCCGTAAATATTGTAATTTTTCAGATAAATGGGAATTTTGAGGGTTATGTAGGTTGTCAGTTTGAGGCTTGATTGGAGCAATTCTGGAGAACGCGGGTTCGAATCCCCGTCCGGGCATCAAGATTTGGGTTTTCCATGGTTTCCCCAAATCACTCCAGGCGAATGCCGGGACGCTTCCTTCAAAAAGACCATGGCCAAATTCCTCCCAGTTCCATGTCTCCAGTCTCATCCCGTATCTAATGACCTTAGCCGTCGACGAGGCGTAAAGCAATAAGTAAACAAAAAAAGTAAAAGTAGACTGAAGCCATGTTTGCGAGACAGATTTTGCTAAAAATATTCCCATATATTCGTTTCAGAGTTTATTATTATAGTGATCAGAAAAAGGCATTTCAAAACACGGAACATGATAAAACTAAGTGGATTCTAAACAGTTTGTATATGAATCATACAATGTCTGACAAAAAGTGAAGCACCTTTAACGGGAGGGAGAAATGAAACGAAACTTAGCGGGTTGACAGGGTATGTGGTGCTATTTCTGTAATTACAAAATCAATTTACAAAGATCCTGTGCAGTATGATGCCACTTATGAAAATGACTTTGCACACTCTCTGGCCAGGATGCGTGCACTGGTTCGATTGGGAAGGATGTCATAAAACCATAGCATCCTCTCCCGAGTCAAGCTGGTTCACAACTGTTGTAAATGCACCTTGATTCCTGGATACTGTCACTGGGACTGAGTTGATGAACGAGCTTGTGCACACACGTTCTATCAGGGACTGAGCAGGGGATCTTGCTGGCCACGGGACTACCTCAACGTCACGTAGGCAGTTCTCAGAGACACGTGGCGTGTGTGGACCAGCATGAAAATGGCACTACGAGAATGTCGAATGATAGATAACACATGAGGAAGCAGGATGTCCGAGACGTACCGTTGTTCCGGCAAAGTTCCCTCAATCACTACCAGCGGTGATCTGAAGTCATACCCGATGTCTTACTACACCATGGTTCACACCGGGGTTCCCCACCCAAACACTGCAAGTATGGGAATATTCCCAGGTCTTCGACTCGCCGAACAATGGTCATGCAAGGTAGTGGATAACCGTGATTCAATGGAGCATTCTGAATGGAGAAAGCCATGTCGCTCTCGGCTACTGGATCAAGGATTATTCCCGAAATAGCTTATCCAATCAGAGATATTCTTTGAAACAAATAACCAATGTCAAATTCAAAGTTTAGAACCATCTAGAAACTTATTCAATAATTACAACTCCAATGTTTAACACTAGTGTGTGTGAACGCGTTGGCTACAGGCGTAGCCCGTTTATGGGTTAATTAATTTTCGGGATCACACACAAAATAATATATAAAACAGAGTAAATAATTACTAAGCGTCTTTATTTTTATCATAATGGCTCATACAATTAACAAAATTTTGTTTCTTAATTATAATTTACAGCAGAAACATAAACTTCTTAAAAATCCACAATTTTTTTGAGGGTTTGAGATCCTTTAGTCTTATTTTTATTTATGAACATAATATTTATTATAAAATGGGTTTACAGTTAAATAATTGAGCCAATTATCAAAGTCACTGATATCAAACCATTCTGTTGGCATACTTTCAGGACAGACGACTGGCTGATTTTCGCTGCAAATGCGCCTCATATATTTGCTGCATTGCTTGCCCGTGCTGTGGTACCAAATCCTGCTGCAAAAAAACGTCTACCAACTCTTCCCCGAATAGGCATATTATTTTGCGTGGGCTGATTTTCCAGTCCTAGAAGTAGTCTGCATTTCAGTTTTATATCTTTTAGTATATTTTGCTGGGATATACGACGCTTTATAGAAGGTCTTGCAAGATCGAATCCGAATTCTTGAAGATATTGACGACGGATCACTTTCATATCAGGGTTGTTCATCTGATATATTACAAGACCATTTATATCCGCAATGTTTACAAAATTGTAAAATAGCATGAGAGGCCATCGACGACTGTTCCGAGTAACATCGTATTGTTTACACATTTAATCAAAAATATCGACGCCGTATTTTTGTGGTTATAAAATGTGATGATATCAGGTTTTCGAGCATCATCAATTTTGGCATCGTTGTGGAGGGTAGACAACATCTTCCTCGTCGTCGTCTTAGTCATACTCCAGCAACCTTCTTAGTATTTGGGCATGGTTCACGTTACCCGCAATCTAAAAAATGACCAAAACATAATAAAGTTACATGAAAAATCCATAAACACAAACAACACTCATGGTAAAACAGTTATTGACAGTACTTTTTATAGTATTACTATAACAAATTTATCATATTTACCTCCATTTTGTCACTTATGTATTAAATAATTAACTACCTCCAACGCTCGCGCGGGCTACAGGTGTAGCCCATCAACTTCAAGAGTAATTTATGCAGACGTCCGTGTGCCGCGAGAGATGGCACGCTACTGGCGGGAGCGGCTGCTAGTACTTGAGGAATACACTGGACGATTAATCTGTGACGAACCAAGTTTAAATAATATACGACAATATTACGCGTTGTGTTACATATGTAGCCCGCGCGTGCACTCTAGTGTTAGAATGGACTTATAATCACTGAAATTGCATTGATTATTAGTAATTTTCATTATTGAAAAAGTATTGTAATAAACACAGAATATACGAAAACCCTGGATTGGTAATGAAGATCAGGGAAAACATATTTTATTTATATTGAAATCGAGCTGTTCTTATATATATATATATATATATTCCACTACGTTTTTATCTGTCGTTGTGTTTCACTTGGAGGGTAGGGCTAGTTGCAGAGGCAACTACAGGCAGAATGTCGCTGTTCTTTTTCAGCCTGTTCGAAGGAACCGCCAACAGGTTTGTTTAACAAGGTACAGAAGTTTGTGCTGTGGAGATATTTCCGTACAGCTGAACAAGTAGCACCTAGAAGTTAGACTCGACGTACGGCCATATTCTATTCGGAGTGCACACTACGTTGCTAGAAACTGAGGGCATGCTTTAACATTCACATCATATTTTACAATTTGAATTACCTTCACGTCATTTTAGACACACTACTTGTCGGTCCCATTTAGTCGGACGTTTATTGTGAAGTTTTTACCGCAAATACGGTTGTTCATCCTTCTGTAGTCTTGCGTGACTTATCAAACAAATTTCCTCAACAATTTCTCGTACCTTTGTCATACAGTGAAACACTCACTTTTTAGAGGAGTATCCAGATCTTCTCCCATTCAATATCTTGGTGCGTAGATGTTCATGTTAGTTATAGTAATTTCACCCAGCACGTAATGGCTTCACCCAACACAGACTTTAAATCTAGAAATATTAAATTCTTAACCTTAGAGAGTAGTAAATTATATCAAGCTCCACGATTAAATCTGTGCAGTAAATTTTACTGCTGAGATTTTTTGTGGTTGCTGTAATTTGCATAGGCAATATTCCAATTAATCTCACACATGATGGAGACAGAAAATACAGTATTCCCTTTTAATTAATTTTAATCCAGTCATGAACCCAGTAATTAAATACCCGAAACTCATTTGGTACGTAGTATAAATGTCATGTGTATTTTCTCTTTCCAACAGAGGACGGCTGTAGGTGTAAAAGGTTTCATTTGGAGTAATTATGTGTAGTATATTAGGAATTTGGAAAAGTATATCACCGAATGTTACCTAGTGTTATCATGAAGATATATTACCAATTATGCGGCGATAAAGTTTCTTCTTCCATATTGGTAAGTTGTCATCAAACAAATACTTTCATTTGAGATCTATAAAATACACGTCTTTATTAGGCAAAAGGAATGTGGAATTTGAAAGTAACGCCCAAGACGCTTGTTTCCTGAATGTTACCTGATCAAGGAAAAGTTGACTAACTACTCGTCGCTTACCACCTCAGCACACCAACTGCTATACCGTTTCACCGAAACTTTTTTTTATTTTCCTATACCCTTGCTAAGCCCCACTGCTAATTTTTACATTAACCAGCAGTAAGTAGATATCCCGCTCCTTGCAACATATGGCCCTACTGTTGGTTTTGGCGGTAGCGATATCACTTAGCGATTTATTACTACTATTCAACAAACCACTTTACAAGATATACATTTTAGCGCAACGGGTATTATAGTCAAATAATTCAATTACTCCACTCATTCATTTGAGAAACTTTATTCTATACTTCAAACGTTCGCTGCTACAAAATACTGCCAACACACACTTCTCTCTATACATGCTCTCCCCTAGTACTCTCTCGCCATCTTTCCATCTTCACTCTCTTCATACACAATCACAGTAGTACCAACTACAACAAACTAAATTCTAAAAAAACTTAAAATTACCCCAAATGTCTAAACAAACTACTCATGCTGTGAAGTCTGTTTAACCTATTTTTATTTACAGTTATTTTTTATTACAATGATTTTGTGAGTGGGATCTCACATATGCCCCCACTTTATAACAAACAAGCATATTTTAACAAAATTGGTTGGCTTGTTATAAAGTCCAACCTTTTTCACAAATCATTGTCTTTATATACATTTCCACAATTCTGTCCTTATTTATAACAATAATCACTCACTGTCTCTATCAGTCTGCATCTTTACCAGTCAACGTTATACAAAACCACCAAATTTCACAAGAACACATTATGTCACTTATCTCTTCTGACCTTGTACATTTTCAAGTCTGTTATGTTTCTTAACCCAAATTTCTTACCAGACTTAGGATACACTAGCCAGTATGCGTTCCTATGTGGCTTCCCTT
>JARYHS010012519.1:183399157-183421940 GCA_031002005.1 Vandiemenella viatica
AAATGTTAGCATTACAGATCAGATTGAAGGAATGTTTGTCAGAAATCCAAACATTCCATTCTAGGATCTAAGTAACAATTAATGTTACATTGTTGATTTTAGAATTATATCAACAGACATTTGAGAGTGTAAGGTCAGAGGAAAAAGAAACAGCCATTTTTACCTCATAGGAGTGCATACTTAGCTTATGTACCATACTGTTAAAACAACTGTAACGGTAATACGATGTTGGACGTGGGATTGACCGTATCAAGATACTTGCGGGAAACAGTAAATTTTCAACTTTTTGTGGTGAACGCGCAACTTATACATCTAAATTATCCTAAAAAAAGAAAAACGTATAAATTTCACATTTACTTGCTCTTAACTGTTTGTGGTTTAAATTCAAATAATACTGTTGAAAAATACAAAGAATGTCTAATATAAACACGTTTGCTTCAGTTTCTGACCTTTGTTAAATGTGAAATACTTAAGCCGCTGAGTGAGATGTCATATTGGAGTATCGTTTCCCATCTTGATTCTATTTTTTACCAAAATCAGTTCGGGTAAATTTTCGAATCATTCCTTAGTGAATCTCTTGATGGATTTATTTTCCGGGTATTTTGTTACCCAAAATTAAAGGGGTGTGCCAGTTTCATAGCAACAGGCACTTATTTTAATAAATTACTTTTTAGTTTGAGAAAAAAATATCCGAACTACTTCCTCATAATGATAAATAAAGCTGCAAAATGATTGATTATTTAACGCGAGAAAAGGGTCAGGTCACGTTATCGTGTGACGACAGAGCACGCACCTCATGGTGTCCCTTGGTGCTGTGGCCCTTGTTGTAGTGGCCCTTCTCGCCGAACTTGTGTCCCTTCTCGCCCTTGGCGGCGTAGTGGTGCTCTCCGTAGTGACCTGCCTCGTCGTGGTGCTTCTTCTTGTGCCCACCGTGTTCGCCGTAGTGGCCACTGTGGCCCTCCTTGTCGTGGTGGCCCTTCTCTCCCTTCTCGTAGCCGTGGTGGCCCTTGTAGCCCTTGTCGCCCTTCTCGCCGTGCGACGAGTGGTGGCCTCCATGGTGCTCCTCGCCACCGCCCTTCTCCCAGTGGTGTCCGTGGTGCGACGCTGCCGCCACCATGTCTTCCTCACCTGTGTCGCCGAGGCTGCGTGCGGACACTACGCACAGTAGCGCAGCCGCGGCTGCAGCCACCAGGAGGCACCAGTGTCTAGCCATTGGTGCTGTGGACCCTACCAGATCGGGTGCTCTGCTCTGTGTGCCTCACTCCAGTCGGCACGGGGTCTTATATAGCGACCCCTCCCTGGGTGCCCATCTGGTAAGACACTGCGGCGCTTTCACTTCTTTCCACCCTGGCGGCAGCGGAGAAGAAAACACTGGACGGGGGAAGGACCGGCTGAAGAAACGGCGAGTCCAGCTGTTTTGCCGCGCCCGATTTCCCATTCATCTGCTCCAGTGAGTGCTTCCGCGGCTGTCGTAGCGACGCAACCGCTCTTACTCAATTCCTCCGCTGGTCGCACAACGCGGTTAAATTTTTCCCCTCGCCGCCCGGCGGCACAGTTTTGACGAAAGAGTCGGCGGTCGTCACTGAACTGTGCAACCGATTGGATAATAGTTACACGCCAAAGTCTGCGGCCAACATTGTTTTCTGTGTTATGTAACCATCGGACCGCTCACCGGTCAAGTACAAGCGGAGCTAATACTTACTAAAGCAGACGTAAATGTCACGAACACCCATTGTCTGTAGTGAGTCTGCAGGGTCGGGGACGTGATGTTACAGCGGAAAAACAAGTCTGACCTAAACGTTGATATCCGATGCCCTGCATCACAAAAGTGGGGTTTATTCATTTGTCAGTACTACATCGTGTTTCACTTTATAATACCGTCAAAATTACAGTTGTTCTGTCTTTTTCAGTTCCGTAAGCGTCAGTTTGCTTTATGTATACCTGGCCCAATAACATCTGCATTTTCAACGTATTTATATCTAACCAAGTGCATAATAGCTATAGATATTGTTTTCTGCATACTGGGAAATCTTTTTCATTTACGATTGTCTCCAAATAACTTATTAGCATATTTGAAAACATGTAAGCTGATAAAAATAATTGTCCACAAAGTTATTTTCAGTATTAACGAACACATGAAGTTGAATTCAGGATATTCCATTCATTCAATTTTTTTATTTTATTTTTTGTATCCTGTCAAAGTTATCGAACTGATATTTTTGACTCAGGTTATAAATAAGTATATTAACTTCCTTTGTGATATAATTGTCACTGTAAGCTCGCACTAATTACAAATTGCTTATCACTGCATAAGACAAACCGAATTGTCGAATTTCATGATATATTAGTACATGATAAGTGTTATTTGCTACACTTTGTTGAGATTTTTTTCCCCCTAAGCGAAATCTGTTCTACCAGAAAGAAGAAAAATTGAAGCATGTATACTTGAAAACTAAGTGTGGAGATAAAGTACGTGGTGAACATGTTTGGAAAGTGATGAGTGAGAAAAGGAATTTATGGTATGTTGGGTCACGTTTTGAAATACACGGAATCAGTTAATTTATTTCTAGTTGGAACAGTTAAATGAATGAACTGTATAGGATGACAAATATTAGAATATTTAAAGGAGATAGTTGATGATGTAATGGGTATAAAAAAAATATTAATCCTTACCTCTATTATGTTCACATTTAAGTGACTTAGTGACACAAAAAATATTAATCCTTACCCTCTACTATGTTCACATTTAAGTGACTTAGTGACACAGTAAAAAAAAATTATGATGTTCTTAATACTATAAATGCTTGAATCTCAGTTTCAACTATCGCAAATTTCACCCAAAACTAAAGGGGAAGATCTAAATCTCTGTAATTGAAACATGACTCCCAAAACACTATTGTGTCAGTCAAAAGTGATTTTTATTTCATGTTAATATCATTCACGAAATGTTTTTGGCCCCATTCAAAGCTGTGAATGCTGTTTTTCAATTATAAACCAAACATATGTTCAAAATTTTTGAGAAGCATTTATTTATTGTTAGTGAGTTATTGTCACCAAATTTTCGTGAAGTTTAGTTGTATTCTGATGGTATTGCGTTCAAAATTTTTGGATAAAGTAGTACTCTAAATTTAGTAAATGTTGGGCGTTACATGAAGTGAACTGATAAACAGTTATATAGGTTTTATTTTGTTAAATATTTAGAATGATTACATCTCATTCGTGATGGGATTTAAAAAAAAAAAAAAAAAAAAAAAAAAAAAAAAAAGCTCTTTAACTATTAAGTAGCTCATAGCTCCAGTGAGACTAGAATACAAAAACTTTTCAGAAAGTTTTCCATAAAATCTAGCCACACTAAGATATCACACCACGCTAATTATTTTAAAATAATGTTATTACTGAAATAAGACGTTCTGCTTACTCCTTAGCTGAGTGCTTTTGTCACAGAGATTGCTGCAAATGGAAACAAAGTGGAAATTTTACCTCATTCATCAAGCACCAATATCATTCTAAATAATAGAGTCTTTCTACTACTGTTAATTGCGATGGAATCATGTGCCAACGATATTTCCCGACAAACATAGTTTCATATTACACATATTTTTCATTAATTTCTTTCTGATTTTGTTTGTGTTTGAGGTGAATTTTTCAGCAACTCCCTCATTAATTTATTTCAATCCCTGATCCACTCACCTAGGTAATAAGGCTTTCCTACGCCCCTATGCTTGAAATCAATTGTTCATGGTCATTGTATTTTATTCCTTTCAACATTATATTCCTTTCAACATCCTATTACTTAAAAACTCCTCTAATTTTAGCCCACTTGTTATTTAATTTATTTGCGAAGGGGCATATGATCGGGTGGCAATGTACTCGTACCTACACACAAATTTAACAATTTTTTAAATAAATATTACCTTTTTTAAAAAAATTAGTTTAATGATACTACTCCACATGAAAACTTTTACCTATTACGAATTTTAATTTTAAATTCTTTCAATGCTTTTCAAAAAATTTTCAACACTTCTTTTAATAAATTATTTCAAATCCTATTGCCATTGTGTACTTTATATATACACCCAATACTTTCTTGATTCTACTCCTATCTTTAAATTGCTTTAATCCCAGCCAATTTATCGTATTCTGCGAAACCTTTTGCGTACTGATATAACTGCAGTCGTTTGCTCTATCCTCAGCTCCGTAATTGAACCACTCAACGTAAGTCTCAAACCACCTTGCAATACTCAAACTAAGACTGGATCAACCTTTCTTAAATCTATTTTCCATAACTTCCCTAATACATCCAGTATAAAATCTGATTACTTTGTATTTGGAGGCCGTTATCGGTGTAATAACAAATTCCACTGCCAATAAACTGCTTACAATAATTTTTCGTAATCATCTGGGCAAGTGGTCATCTTACCCTTTTCTAAGCTACGAATAGCATCGGAAGTTTGACAACACGTTAATGGAGGAATGCACTGAAATCTTCTGACGTACACCAGATGACTTTTTAGGCTTATCAAACAGTTTAGAACAAGTTATAAATGTATGCAATACTTAAATTATTTCTCACAGTCAGTAGAGAGAAACGAAATAAAAAATCAATAATCGATTTTACAGTCCTTAAAATGTACACAGCTTTGTTCAGCTAGTGATATTTAACTGTTTCTCATTAATGGAATTTTACACACTAGAGCAAAATAAATTTTCAAACTGAGATTACCTGTTATGAAAATTACATGAATTGCAAACGTAGCTGTGCTCAATTGCTTTAGATCTTTGTTCTATTATGTATTTCTGATGTTAATCTGTGTGACGTCTTCTGTTGCAGACACTATTAGTGGCTGGTGTCCTCAGTGTTTTACTTATAAAATTATAAATCAAAGGAATTAAAGTTCAAAATATGAATAAATAATATGAGACTAATGTCCCAAATAATATGGTGGTTTGAAAAATGAAAACTTTAGACACACCACAAAAAATCTTTAAAACAAATCGTTATAAATGCGTACACTACGTTGATTTCGAAGAATTACTGGCATCACTACAATCCTAATAGGAGTTCTTCTGAAATCCGTGTAATTAAAGTAGAACCGATAAAATACGCAGGAATTGTAACACAGGCTTTCACAGATTGCTGATTTCCCCCCCCCCCCCAAATCAACCAAGAATGTCAAATCAGAATTATTCCACCAATTCATAAGTAAAGGAAATCGCAACTAATCGTGAAACAAAATAGATAACAGTTTAATAAGTTCTAGCTGTAAAATTTATTCTACGATGATTATTGAAGTATTATATACTATAACAAGTTGCTGTACTGGAAAACAAAGGGGATACCGAAAACGAAACGCTTCCATCGATAGTGTTTTTACCCTACAAAAGACCTTATAAAATCAATGAAAAGTAATTTTCAAATAAAAATAGGTTTTGTAGACCCTGTAAAGAGACTAATCCGAAAAATATGAAATAATGATTCCACGGTTTGTCTCGTTATAACCTAGACGAAACAACAGGAAGCGATTTAGTGAATACAGGATTAAAAAAATACTTGTAACCGGTGGTGAGAAGGCCGGCACAATTTACCAAAACGTTACGTAAGAATGTAGTACATCGATTATCTTAATAACTAGTAGCATTGACATGTTACTAAACTGGATAAAACCCTATAATAGCCTATGACATAAGCCAACAGTATGTGTTAACTTCAGTTTGATAGTTTTTCCGATGCGCGGAAAGACATAAATAAAGATAAAAAATTCCAAAATCTTAAGGTTTTGGCAACACTGTCCTCAATAAACCGAGCGGGGCGGTGTAACGGTTAGCGTTCTCGCCTCGCATTCGGGAGGACGGCGGTTCGAATCCCTGTCCGGGCATCCAGATTTGGGTTTTCCATGGTTTCCCCAAATCACTCCAGGCAAATGCCGGGATGCTTCCTTCAAAAAGGCCATGGCCGAATTCCTTCCCATTCCTTGCCCCCATCCTTGCCCCCCATCCTTTCCCGTCTCTAAAGACCTCGATGTTAAAAAGAGACGTAAAGCAGTTAAAAAAAAGTCCTCAATAATGTACATTAAAATTGCTCTTATTTAAATAAATTTTACATTGAGACATAAGTTTTCAACAATTTTATTACAACCAATAGATTAGTTAGTTGTTTCTAATCATGTATGTCTTATGGAGGATTTTTTTAGCTCGCTTTTATTTGTTTTATTTGTGATATTTTTAATAAAAATCTTTTGATTTTTGATCTATTCCGTAACCTTTCATGTCAGATTTAATGAAGTCTTAATTCTTCTTTCTCCTATATATTATAACAATCATTACATAACTTAAACTACTCCTTTTACTTTGACTGAATTTAAATAATTGAAAAATCTCAAATCCGCTTTGCTGTTTATTGGTGATTTCGTAGCAAGTGTGTATGTAGTGTATTAGGAGTAGAGAATACGATCCTGGTCATTATTTTTGAACGCGGGATTTCGGGACTGTGCACAGACAATCCCAGGATAATCCCTGAATTTGGAATGGCAATTAAAAACATGCAAAAATTGGTTTTTAAAACATAATTATAGTAACAAATGTTCCAACACAATAGCCATTCATTATTAATCACCTGAATTCACAAAATGACGAAAGTTTTTCAAACAAAAATTAAATTCTCTATAAATTTTAGCAGACAGTTAACTTCTACATAAAAGCACGTAGTAACAAAAAGCGTTTCACATATTAAAATATGAATAAGTCAAGTTCACATTTCTTCTAGTCAACAACTTAATATTTTAAATTTAGTTTTTCTGCGAAAATTGCTAAAATACGATTGAACAAATAACAAGACGTTCGGTGTTTGATCTCTCATCCTGCTTCTTCTTTATTGCACATATATGCTGCTGCTGAGAAAGCTCGTTTGAGCACGACTGAAGTGGAAGGATTGTTAATAAATACTTATAAGCTCGCTCCAGATTATAGTTCCGGTTAGAGTTTGAGGCTTCAAACAGATTCATTTCCTTCTTTACAATTATGGAAAAATTCGATTCTGAGTAAGATTATGGAAACAGTATTTTTTAATTTTAACTATATCGGCATAAACTTTCTCTTAAAATTTAAATTACTTTTGCTTTTAGTTGTGGGTTTGGTTTGCATGATTTGCATGTCATGGTCTGACAAGTTATTCTTAATGTTTAGTTTCTCTGGTCGCGAAATTATCTTTTTTTTGTTGTAAATAACTATTATTTTATGTAATTTTTGATGATTAACCAAACAATAGTAAATAATCATACTTATGCGATGCAATGCGCAGCTTTCTAGATATCTGTTGGCCGGCGCAAACGCGACTAAAATCAGCTGTTAAAACAAGATGACGGAGAAGAAAGTCAAAGTGACAAACAAAATGACTGCACTTCTCTAGGAAATTTTGGGTTTTAGGATGATTGTATCATTACAATTTTTTTTATATTTTTTGTCAATCCAGAAAATCCCTGGATCGAGAAATTAAATCCAGAAAATTTCTGGACTGGAAATGGGCCTCGTTTCCTGGATCGAATCCTGTAGTTAGGAGTTACCTTGGGTGAATTCCTCCTTACCGCTTGACAATTGAAGTAGATTACAAATATTTGCCACAACTGAATAGGACAATCTATCTCTGGATTCCTATTCATGCTCTGTTTGCAGTTTCTTGCGACTGTATTTATTTCAGAGATGCTTTCTATGACCTACAAAAATATCAATATCACAGGAAAAGTTATTTGACGCTAAGAGCACAATTTGTATCAACACTTTAAGTTCACGCTTATTTGCCAAAACTTTCATTTTATCATAGTTGCAAATACGACGCTATCATGGTTATTGCTTTAGTAAGAAAATTAAAATTGTAAGATGGGTAGTATATTTTATCCCAAGTACTTCATGGATGAAGAAGTTTCATCGACGTGGATGAGTGACGAATTCTGGCGAAAACGTCGTAAAACCTTGTGATGTAAATCAAGAAAATGCTTGGGAAAAATTGTAGGTTCCTTTCTAGCTTAAGTTATAACTAACTGTGAAAGTGACACGACCAGGAAATTTACATACTGATATTTTTTAATACAGTCTTGCTCTTTTTCAGTATTTTCGCACCATTTTTCCATTACCTCACGTATTACTCAGAGAAAATATTCTTTCTAATGTTTACGAACGTGAAGAGCTCAGTTCTTTCGTTATATATTCTCGTCCATTTTTGTAAGATTTACTCAATTTTTCGTCAGTTTTATCCAATAATATTTTATTACTATAATCTTTCGCGAATTTCTCATAAAATATGTAGAAACTTTTATTAATGCGTTGTTCCAGGCTTGGTTGTGGCTATGACGTACAGATAACTGTGAAACAAATGACACTACACAGTGGTTGCTGATTAACTGAACTGTATTGCTGCGTATAAGCATTTATTTTTTCTTTTAATTATGATGGAGCATACGCCGCAGTTACACTTTTCCTACTCTCTACTTTCACGTTCTTAGCTTGAATTATTTTAGTGCGATTTCTTATTTTCGCAATTTATGAATTTAATTTTTAAATTCTATGAGTTTTTCTAGTAAACTGTTCAGCATTTACCTCTGAAAGTTATTAAGGTTCCTGACTCCCTTACCTACAAAAGAAAATTGGACCAAACCCTTACGACAGTCTTGGAATCTGTTCAAACACGTTTGCTGGTTAACGTGTTTGCACAGATTTGTAGGTCGTAAGGTTTCTTTTATGCTCGTTTTTTCGATAACACATCCGCAGCGTCTATCTGGCTGCGTTCCAAAGTAATTGAGATGTGATGGATTTCTGATTTCCTGTGGCTGTCTTTCGAGAGGATATCAACAAGTCGGCTTGCGGGCCGAGCATGTCTGATGGAGAGGCTGTTAGTCTGATGAGACGCGCTCTCAGACCGTAGATTAATGGTCCGAGTTTCAACGACCACTTCGGCCTTTGTTTAGTGTTCCGCTGTCTGCCACAACCGACCTCGAAGCTGATGACGAAGACTGCTTAAAGACGGAAGTTTCTATGAAGTACGACACCCGGGGCCTGCTTTTAACCGGAACTCCTGGCATTCATTGATAAGTCTAGGATTTAAAAAAAAAAAAATCTTATTTTTTTGACAATACAATGAAACTTACATTCTTTAACCGCGAGACCAAGGGCTGTACATTAAACGAAATCCCTTCAAAATACGACCAGTAGTTTTTGAGAGAATCCTGTTCATCCAAACGCAGAAAGATACAAATTAAAAAAAAAAAATGTTTCTTTCTCTATAACTTAGTAGGGCTTGTTACGTTCTCTGACTTAATTAAATAAAAAATTATAACAGTCATGAAGTTATGTTATGTATCAGGACTTTCCACCGAGAGTGGTGGTGTAACGGTTAGAGTTCTGGCCTCGCATTCGGGTGGACGCCGGTTCGAATCCCCTTCCTGATATCCAGATTTGGGTTTTCCATGGTTTCCCAAATTACTCCAGGCAAATGCCGGGATGCTTCCTTCAAAAGGTTATGGCCTTATCCTTTCCCATTCCTTGCCCCTGCCCCCCTCCATCCTTTCGCTGTTAAGAGACGTTAAGCAGTTAAAAACAAGAAGGACTTTCCACTCTTTCACCCACAACCTTTGTAATACATTCGAATGTTATCAGGTCATCAAGCGAAACGATTAATTGAATTAATCATCGTTAAAGGACAAATACATGTTGCTGGTTGTAGTATACACACGTGGCATCAATCAAAGTTCACGAAAGTTTTTATTACACTTCAAACACATGAACCAAAAGCTAGCCACCTGACAGTATAGATTCGTCACCGAAGAAAACAGGTTTCGAACATAAAAGGTAGAAAACAAGTGGGTAGTCGCCCCACTTGTCTTCACCAAAACAGTTTAAGCTATGCAATTCTGTCGCCCATTTTACAAGATCCGTTGACCGAAAATCGTGTTCTTTTAAAACAGCACACAAACTACGTCCGCTAATCCTCACAAGGCTGTTTCATTGTGCACGCAACTCTTCACTCAGCGTCCCGACGCGACGTAATTGTTCGATCGTAACTGATTACGGTACACATGCTCAGACACTCGCGTTACCTTACTGAATATATTACTCCGCGTGACTGCCTCCTCTACTCCAGAGACATTCTTAAAACATCTCTGCATCGCATGCAGCTACAAACTTACAAATACAAATAATTTTCACTGTATCGTTACAGGCCTAATAGTATCCCCAATTCATTTTTTTAATATCTCAAATATACAGAGTTTTTACTGGTTACAGTTTTATTATTAGTACAGATAAATATAACTGAATCGTAGTGATTTTAGGCCAGTTTGGCTCTCAAATAGTATTATAAAAAATTTCAACCCTCTATAAAAACGTACTAAAATTTGTTTTTGTTATTATTATTATTATTATTGCTTGCGATTCAGGAGAAATAAAATGATTACAGTATTACGACCACTAGTATCGTTTGAGATAAACGTTTCCATGTCACTTCACACTTCATTCAACAAAATCATGAATGCAAGTAACGGTTTTGATAAGATTTTTCTATTCGAGATCAACATAGAATTGCTGTGTGTTAATTTCGTCTTCGGAATATAATGTTTAGGAACTTCTTCGTATTTTATCAATTAAATTAATTTCGTCTCAATTATTACTTAACCAGCTATTAATAACTTATTTCTCTTGTTTTTCTTTTTTGTATAAAGGGTTAATAAATGACCATAGGTCTAACAGTCCACGATTAGTCAACAATCTCGGAAATTCAATTACTTTGCAGTCATTCAGCTACTTTGGATAGATTTTATCCTACTAGTCACTAGGAAGGCACACCTTAAGTTGAATGAAGACTGGTCCCGGGCGTAGCTGCTCAGAGGAAAACATTATGCAGCAATACAACCAACAATACCAAAGATACCGTGGTTTACAGAACACCATATAGCAAGAAGGCACATAACAACCATTATTAGGATGAGACTAGGACACGGTTATTATCCACACCATTTAAGCCGCCTATGGATAATAGAATCACCGATATGCACCTTTGATCAAGAGATCTCCGACCTCAGCCATATCATGCTCTCCTGCTCGCGGTATCAACTACAACGCAGGCGATTCTACAGACTCCTGGAACAGCTTTCTGTCAAATTTCCAGCGAACGTTACTAACATTTTACAATCAAAAAAGTACAGGTCTATAAATCAATCATACACTTCCTCCAAGACATCGAAGTGAAGGTTTGAAGACTCCAATAAGCTACAAGAACAAGCAAGGACAAGCAATGATAATGTTGAATTTTGGCTAAAGGTTTCAGATCAAAGGCCAAATAATTAAATAAAAAATCCAATGGGGCTGAGACTCTCAGATATCAGTTAAAAAACATAATTTTCCGTCAGAATAAAGAAAGCACCGTCGAGCACCATATATAAACATCAATAAAAATTAATGATAGTAAATTAGACTTCTTTAAAAAAATAAATAAATAAAAAAACCTGTTTCTACGTTTTTTCCTTGCGGGAGCTAATATCTTTCTAGTGTAATTGTAACATAAAGATAATACATATTTTAGTGTGGTTTTAGTAATACTGTGACAGAGTACCTCACCAGCTGCTCTATACTCACCTGTTTTAGGCATCTAAACCCACACTTTAATCCTAACAGGCAACGGGGGCCTATACTTAAACGTGAAATCCAAATCGCGAAGCGTGTCTGAGCATAGTTGAATACAGTTTTCATTTGGAATAATTTAATTTTAACTCTGAATAATACAGTGAAGTACGTATTTCGGTATATATTTTGACAGCTAGACCTGACTTGGCTTTAATTTTAGGGCGCTTTTATTTTAGTTTCCCAGCTTTACAACATCACATTAGTTTACTCTTGGAATAATGGAATCTACACTAATCGAAAACCCGTCAGAATACAACCAATAATTCTGGCATGAATCGGTTTCAACGAAAGTGGGAATTAATTTTAGCACACTCAGTTCTACGCAAAAAACGACCATACTTTACACCTGGAACCATTGTCACAAGCTGTATCAAAATCCGACCTGTAGTTTTTTGCGTTAATCGTAGTCAACGAAACAAACGCTAGATGTTCAGATACTATTTCCTTTATTTTCCAGCCTTTTGCGGTTGCATGAAGGTGAAACATACAAGTATCTCACTTTATTCCTGGGATCATGGAATGCACAGTGTTTCAAATCCCATATAAATTGCAGTTGTTTTTACGTTAATCGTTGCCAACGAAATGTAAGATGTTTCTCGCAGTCGATGTGGTTAAATCCTATTATATAATTTAAAGTTGGGCTAACTTATTCGAAGAGGGGCTTCTAAATTAATGTTTTTGACAACATATTATTTGTCATATTTTCTACAAGTATTGCCGTTAACTGTGAGGATCCTCTTCATTTGGGTATCCACTATTCTGTTTGGATGAGATCCTTCTTCATTTAGGCCTAACCCATTCCGTCAAGATCCTGATGCAGGTGTTTCAAAATCACACCAGGCGAATTTCCGGACAGATCCTTCTCGTTTCCTGTACCAATCACATTTTTTTTGGCTGAAAGAGTTGTTGCAACTGTACAACAGCCAGCCTTTCTGGCTTCTCCTGGGATGAATGAAGTGAAAAAATAGTTACCGTATTAAACCTCATCGATGGAACAATCCAGCCCTGGTTCAAATTTTCGCACTCGTCTACCTCCCCAGAAACTTTTAATATTTATCGAGGTAATCATGGCACATACAATTACAATTTCTTTTTACTTTTTTATACTTAAAATTAATTACTAATTTGTGCTCATAAACATCTCTTCCCTTCCACATAGTATTCTTAATTATTCTGCCCGTATCCATGCAGACCTCATCGCCAATATATGCCTCATATACTCAAAGCACTCACACAATAGAATACGAATACCATTACTCTGATTCCCTTTTGGACTAATCTGGTAATTATTTTTGTTTAATGAAAACTTATAGATTTAAAATGTATTAATTATTCAAAATTTATCACAATATGGTCGTCTTTCAGAAAAAAAATGTTGTTTTCGATGGTAAACCTAACAAATGTAAGCTTCTTTTAAAGTAAAGGCATTTTATTCTGCTAGAAGCAGCTTGCTTTTAATGTGCGGTACCGTGAATTGAATTCAGAAAACAGAAAGGATTATAAATTCAATAAATTCCAGCGTGATAAAATATTATCTCTATCAGCAGTAATTGATCCGAAGCAGTGAACGGATCAGAATTTGTGTCGCTGAATGAAAGAGGAATAGCTCGAACAGATAGAAAGGGAAAATTTTAGGGTCACGAAATTAAAAAGATAACGTTTTGCCAACGAGAGAAATTAAGATTTATGAATGAAAAGTAGGAAACTACAGACACGTTAAGAGAAGGGGGACTAGAGTTTTACTGATGCTTACACAGCATGGACATCTATAGGTTGACGAAAAGAAAAATCGACTTATATTTTAAAAGACACCACAGGATGTCTAAAAGAAACAAGAAGGGATCTGGCAACACTAAAGATCAGAGAGCACTCCTTTAAAAGCAAATAAGACGTCAGAAGGCAGTTTGGCGCTGCGAAATTATCGGGCCATCAGTTAAAACTCAAGTACGTGATGTTAGATGAATAGAGACAGCCTATCAGCATGCGTATCAAGAAGTTCTGTGGAGATAGGAAAATGGAACTATACTATATTGCTTGGTTCAAAGTGGCGAAATTACTAACAAAAAATTATGCTGATACAGTCAGTGCTGAAATAGATGCATTGATTGAGATGGCCACACAATTAGTAGCGCAAATCACGTTTCACCCTATTAGATTTCAAATTTCCATGGTTTCCAGGAACTCTTTCAAGGAAAAGCTGGAACACTCAATTAACAGTGTATATAGTCGATCTAATTTCTATTTTATTGTAACGATCTTCTTACGCGTGGGCCCGAGTAACGGAATAATCGAACAACATTATAGAAAGTCTTTAAAAATATTAGGAAGGTGTAATCTAAATTATTTAGTGGAATGTATTTTCGGAGTGAATTGGCTATTTAAATTTAGCTGAATTGTTGATTGAGAAATTTTCGTCTTTCCTCAATTCTACATTACTTTTATTTTGGTGTGATGCTCAATGTGTCACTGACAAGTAATTGACTATGTTCGCAGCAGGTGCCAAGTTTGTGTCACATGGATTATTTAACAAAGAATGTAAGGCGTGCACAACTGCGAAAATAGGAGAGTATTTTAGCATTCTTCTGTGAGATTGCGGGATAACAATTTAAGTCTAGAACAATTTAAGTTGCTAGTCACACATTTACTCATTGTCTTATTTTCTCAGCTTCTATTTCATTGCACAAGTAAGGCGAAATGGAAGAGATAAAGAATCTTCGTGTGTTCCCGCCAAATTATAACGTACTGTGCAATAAGTTTACTACCGGAGATATGGCAAACTATGGAATGCATTCCACAGGCTGAAATGAAGAAACTGGCCGTCACGTGAACTCCTCACAAGAAAACGCCATTATAACAATCATTCGATGGCTCCTTAGGTCTATAATAGATTATATTCTGAAGAATATCAGTAAAGATCAGATATAGATACAATTCTCTTCTTTTATTGCCTTTAATTTTAGTTTTAGGTGCTTTATTCAGGGTTTTTTGTTCGAAGCAGTATATTAAAAAGAATTAATCCTAACAGGTCGAAAACACTCTTAATAGTCAAATAATATCTAGCATTAGTTACGAAAGTAGTATTTTTTTGCGACAACTACTACATTCCCAAGATTGATACATCTGATTTGTAGAATTGTACTTATCAACTTATGATGCCAGACCCGATTCCTTTGGGTAGAAAGCTAAGCGGGGCTACGAACTAAGCCACGTAGCTTTTTATTCAAATTACTTGTCACACTTAAAATAAGGTGCAGTACTCACAACAGCATGTGGATATTTATTTATTTCTTTTAATTATCTCCGTATCTAATTCAGATATCCTTTATACTTGCAGGATGCAAATCGCATTTAAACACAACCGGCAAATCTCAAACTATTCCACAAAGTCTTGAATAGGCTTCTAATCGGTATTTGAATAAATTTCCAATATTACAAATCTTCCGCATGATTTCAACTTTCTTGATGTTAACAATAACAAAACGACCATTTTTTACTGTCGGTGTTCCTCGTTTTTTCCAAAGATTACCTTAGCCTACCACTTGTCAGATAAATCCTACAGTATGCTTTCCTCTATGCCTTTAGTTTTTTTCAGATGTACTTGTATTAAAAATGGAATTGGTTTTCCTTTTCTCCAACCTAAATCACCTAAAGATGAAACTAGTCGTATAGATGCTAGTAATCTGACAAGCCATCACAGTGCCAAAGGTGGCAATATTCTTTCTTATTTTAGACCATGTATTTATTATCGAATTCAAGAGGAAATTTAATTCTGCAGCAGAAACTCATTCGACTTCCACACAGTTGTATCAAATCTTAAAGAACTTTTTATTGCCTCTCTGTACAGTTAACAATAACTTGTGATCTCTGTGAAAGTTATTTTTGTTTCAAGAATAATGACTATTAATGACAGCATTAATGCTGAGGTATCAAATACATATACATTATAATGTTCCTCAAATACATGTCCGTAAGAGAGTAGCAAAATAAATATTAAAAATTTTCAAGTGTTCCTGTATTCAGTTGCTTCACGATAATCACAGTGGCACAGTTCG
This sequence comes from Vandiemenella viatica, assembly GCA_031002005.1. NCBI lineage: Eukaryota > Metazoa > Arthropoda > Insecta > Orthoptera > Morabidae > Vandiemenella > Vandiemenella viatica. The sequence goes on from JARYHS010012519.1 coordinate 183,414,877, forward strand.
CGTTTAAGATTCGATGCTTTCGGATGAATACATTCGCCTGGAGTGATTTCTGGAAGGGGGGGAAAAAAAAAGAAAAAGAAAAAAAAAACAAAGTGTGTATTGCCGGACGGGGATTAGAACTCTCGTGCTCACAAAAGACAGGCCGGGGCGTTACCGTTCATCCAGTCTTACTTTGTACTTGTCATATTAATTTTCCCCGGCCATTACAGGTACCAAAAAGTATTAGTAATTTTTCTGAGATATATTTATCAGGAAGCATCGACTCTAAAACGCATACTGTGCCACTGTGATCATCGTGAATCAACTTTGGTCGATAAGTTTGTATCCTGAAGTAGTTGTCACGATTTGAAGCTATTAAGTACCTGATTTAGTCAAAAAAGGCATGCTTCACCGTCATAGAATAAAGCTCATCACAATGACTTAAGCAGTTGGAGGAAACGAATTGACCGTCCTAGCTAACGAGGCTGAGTAGACCTTCAAGAGGTTCAAGTTAACCCTCGTGTTTCGTACAAAATAATGCTATGATAAATGTGAAAATCTTCCAACCTTTTTTTTTTTTTTTAAAAAAAAATGGCATTTGGCGACGCGGCCATACAGCCAGCACTATGTAATTTTGAAGTTTGCAACGATGTATTTTATCATTCAATGTGTTATATATTCTACCTGGTATAGACGACACAAGACAAACACAACACTTAATTAAAACTACCCATGCCCTCGGCCGGACTCGAACCGGCGACCCCTGCAACGCGAGGCGAGCACGCTATCCCCTACGCTGCCGGGGTCGGCACTTCTAAACTTTCGAAACCCAGAAACATCGATAGCTGAAATAACTTTGTTCTTATACGTTAGCAAATAGATAGACGGAGACGGCGCATTAAAGAGATAATATTTAAAAAATATTAAACTATTCATGTTAATTTTTCAATCATGGATAAATTACAATTTAGAATTAAAGAAATATCAGGTTTAATTACTCTTTTAAACAAAATCTGAAGTTAACTTGAGTCGTAGAGAACATCAATCTCGGCGAAAGTCTGTATTATTACTTATTATCTGTATTAGATTGATCACGCTGATAAAGATGTGAAATATGTACCAATATTAAATACTTAACGCGCTAATATAATTTTTTTCAATTTTTGTTTGTTTGTTCATCCTTTCTACAAGTTTATTTTTAGCTTTAACAAACAGATTGGCAACTTGGAACCGTTTGAGTACGCCACCAATCTGGCTGCATATAGCAGAAGAGCAAACCAGGTATGAAAATGACTAAGGATTACTCAATAACTTTATTAGGAGGTTCGTTCGGCTATTTAACTGCTTGCTGTATGGTTATCAATTAACGTCTCTCCGCTCCGCCCAGCACGACCGAACATGATTAGCGGTAACAACCTAACCTAGGATCCTCGTCCAGCCACACAGATTTCGGTTTTCATGATTTTCCGAAATCATTCCAGGCGAATTTCGAGATGGTTTCTATGGTCAAATTAATTCCCGTCCTTGTTACCGATCCTCTCCTCCCTGCAATAGCTTATGATTATTTTAAATTGACTTATTTTGCTCCGTAAGATCATTTACGACCATATATATAGCACAAGATCGCAAAGTAAAAGATAATTGATTACAACCACCTATGTGAGAGAAAATTTCGAGAACAGTGAGTTTATTAGAGCCATGATCAAATCGTAAAAAAAAAAAAAAAAAAAAAAAAAAAAAAAAAAAAAAAAAAAAAAAAAAAAAAAAAATGCTATGGCATTATTAAAGGAGCTATGTGGCAATTTAAGGTAGTTTAGGAAATCATTGAAACTGGAAACTACACTATTTGACTGGGAAACTCAAACCCCGGAGGCTCAAATTTTTCGTTCACCCACTACCTACAAAAAATTTATGTTCTGTGTGGTACATATTTATTGCGATTGGTAGCCTACAGAAATCCCAGTAAAGTATTCCTTTGCGCAGTAAATGAAAGCAATGGACTAGGACGCGGTCGGCACTTTCCCCGTGCCGTGTCGCACGTTGTTGCGTCTGTCTGCTGACCACAACGCTTGTTTGCCGTGAAAACAACACGAATTAAACTCACTTTCGCTCATTTCGCAAGCAGAGAATAGTTGGACTTCCTCATAGACTGCATAATCAGCCTGAAGCAGTGTTGAGTAATAAGGAGCTACTCCATACTATTAGAAATACTTTCTGCTGCTCTTACCTGACAAAATAATGTTGCAAAACTACACAAAAAATTTAGACGTTAAAAATATTCCATAAGATTCAGTTGCAATGTAATCTTTTCAGGAGTCCAGCCGGATGGTGTCATGGAAACACACCGTTTCGACCGCGCTGGATCTGCTATCACCAGGTGTCAAATTTACGGTGACTAGCAACGGGAAGTAATTCGGCCATGGCCTTATGAAGGAAGCATCCAGGCATTCGCCTGGAGTGCTTTGGGTAAACCATGGAGAAACCAAGTCTGGATGCCCACGTCCTTCCGAATGTGAGGACTAACTTCATATCATATTTTCTATCTGTAGAACTGTTCTGTTCAAAATTATTTGAACTAAATACAGATTTTCAGATAATTAAGAGCTGTAGATGAGCAATATTTACCTTTAATTGTTTACTTCTTTCTATTTTTGTTCTTCATTTCATTATATCGAGCAGAAATACGTATTTCTACCAACTGGAAATTAAAGCAGTACAAGCTCGTTGATTAGGTCGTTAGAGGAAGGATGTGATGCAATGGAAGGAATTCAGATTTGCCTTTTTGGAAAATAATTGAAATCGATAACTAGAAGATCAGGCTTTGGATCGAGCATGTGTCCTCCAAACTGCCAGACCCGAAATTTATTGCTCAACCATCTGGGATTGTCAAACAGTATTGATCACGAACACGTTATTGCAGAATCCATTAACAAGAACAGTCACCATTTGGAATCTCTTGAAGTTTACTGTCTATCTTAGAACCAAGCTGCCATGTTGACCTCTTTGGTCAATAAATAGGTTCTTAGTACACCAAGTGAACGATTAAGGCTCTCAGGAATATAAGAGACAAGAATGCAGTTTAAGATCTTCTTTTAATTATTTGATGGGTGCATAAGCCGTCAACTGTTTTACCCACAATTGCTGGCTTGGGAGATAAAAAGGAAACTAGTAACCCGGAACTGCTGGGCTTAAGCTACGGACTCAATGTAAGGGTTTACTTGAATATGGTATTCAGGTAAACAAAAACTGCACGTTAACATTGTGAAGACACCTCAACGAACGTCATCCTTTTATGTGATTTCTCTGTATTATCCCTCTTCTACAAGTCTCTAGCTCGAGTCGAAATAAGTTTCAAGACTCAAATTTGCACATATTACGCGTTTCGTTAGACAAAAAGAATACAGTATTATTTTTTTTTACCTTATGGGTGTTTTACAGAAGGAAATGAATCGGAAATATGTTTTTTTACCTATACATGATTCAGTGGACAGAGATGTTAATTGCTTTGAACGTATTCATTTTTCTAAGTTTCTTTTACTGGAAAATACAAACGTAAGCAACCGTCAAAACTCTCAATTTTAGATTATTTTTTATTAAAAAAATATCCCAAAATCCGTTAATAACTGGCAACTTCTAATTTGTACCCAATTTCTACCAAATCCTGTACATATTGCTTATTGCTTTACTCCTAGTCTACATCGAGGTCATTATATGCAAGAAAGGACAGGGGGCAAGGAACAGTAAAGAATATGGCCACTCGGCCATGGCCTTTTGAAGGTACCATCCCACCATTTGGCTGAAGTGATTTCGGGAAACCATGGAAAATCTTGATGGCCTAACGGATATTCAAACCTAAGTTGTCCCGAATTTGAGGCCAGAACGAGACTGCTCACCCACCAAGCTGGGTGTAAAAAAATAAGCACACTGAACTCTAAGATACTATCTAAGAGTGGATTCAATTTTAATTTACCTACAGTGAATTTATTTTCAACGGAATGACAGGAGTTACAGAGCCTGCGGCAACCTTGCACGGCGTTGGAAAGCCTTGTTGAGGAGTGAGGTACTGTAACCGCCCTCATACCAGAACTTTAAGTAGAATTGTATTTAATGAAGTATCTGTAGTGAGCTAAAGTTTGCTTGAATATGATCTGGTATTGTTTTTTTTTTGCAATTTCTTGTAAATCAGTGAATATAGACTTTATTTTATGAGAAGAAATTATTTAAAGGCCATTTAATATGTTTAAGAACAGAATTGTACAAGAGAATTGCTTAAATGTGTGTAATTCCAAGGATTAATGCAAGTTACGATGTCTACAGAACAATTTTCTGCAGTTTAAAATGATTTCTGTAAATAATTTTGTGTTTAAATATCTTTAATTTCCATTTCTGACCGTTTTTTAATGATGTTAAATGATTAAGTACTATTTCTGATTGTTTTTAATATGTTTAGTTGTTTGAGTAATTGTTAATGTTCGAAAAATGTCTCTCGGAAGCTTTTGAAGTGTTCGGGAAATGTCGAAAGAGCCTATATAAAGATATCAGCAGGACAGTTAGTTAGTTTATACAGATTCACTTTGCATCTGCCAAAGACTGCGCTAGTAATATCTCAGGATTGTATCTTTGCATATAAACAATATCGCTGATGAGTTTTCTAGAAATAAACAGAATGTTAAACTGAACTTTATGGTGGATTACTTAATTACTATATTAATTAAACCACCAAGACCCTGACAGTATCTAACTTGAAAATGCATCGTGTAAATACATTACCGTCTGAATTAACACATCTTGTTTAGGTTTTAAGGGTACGGAACAACTGATGTGCCAGACTTCACTCGCACTTTCTCGGTATATTTTTTTAACTATATGTAAGATTTTTAACATCACCCAGATATTATACAGACGCGTGAAGTGCGATCTACACCCGATACGAATAGCACCGGCTGCATCTAATAGTCGATAAGAATTCCTCCAAAGCGGAACTAAAAGCTCGGAACAATTTTTGACTTCCGTATACGAGTGTAACCAATGTAATAATAATGCAGCCTGAAAATTATACGCAAAATATTAAATGAGAAGTATAAATTATATAAACATTGTAACAGTAATTCAAAGCAAAGTAACTACAGTAGAGCCAGTAAATTAATATCAAATATACAGGAAAAAGTTTTGATAACTGGCAATATGAAAAACAATTACCATACATCGTGCCTAGTCACTGAGAATGGAGCAATTACGTTACATTACGAAGAACGTTATGCACGTATTTTCCTCTCTTCTCTAGTTGACAGATCATGTCCATAAGCCATATAACATCGATGATTCTTTGTGACTTCTCTTTGACACTGTGATCCCTAAACTTAACTAATAAGCTCGTTTAATGTCAATGTTCAATATCTTACAAATGGAACAAACAGTAAAAAAGATTATTTCGTAAAGATAACTGTTATTTATCATAAATTTTGCTCTATGGGTATACAGATAATTGGGTGTGAAAAATTAACTTATGGGACTACGAGTCGGGAGAACGTTGATTCCAGGTATTCATATAGCAGTTTTTTACCGTTTCTCAAAATAATTCCTAATGTGTGGCGGGATGGTTCCTTCGAAACGGTTATAAGCTTCGTCCAGTGATCACTGTTCAAATATCTCTACTCAACCTGATTACTGACAATTTATTATCTCACATTGTCTTTCAACTTTACTCTACGTTTACGTTATTCGAATATTTTGGTTGCTTCCATCAGGAATGAATACATTTTGTGTCATCTTTTATATTTTTGATGACTTTTAACGATCTCCCTCCCGTTATAATTTTATCTTTTGTGTTTTCTCTTTTAAGATTAATTTTCTTTCTTCACGAAAACCATCGATTCTACAATCAATATTAAATTTTACTCTGTTCACTCAATCAACATTTATTACACGAGTGCTGGTACACGCTGCACTGCACTCAACATAACCTTTAAAAGAGCAAATTTTTCCTTGGCCACAGTCAACTATTTTTATATAAATCAGCTTCTTAATACTTAATGTCACATTATTTACATAACTCTTTTGCAGTTCCTTCATAGTCATTAATTAACAAACTAATCAACCTTGATCATGCTTCTCTAGACATTTATATTGTATCTTTCTTAATACCTTTATCATAGAATCATCATTCTCAGCTGAATCGGCCAATCTTAAACCACAAGTCTCATCTCACTTCGTCTATCTACCACTATCTTCATTGCTTTCTTCTGGGTGCCGTATTTGCTCCTTGCTATCAAAGACGCTCTCAAATTGCAATTAGTATGTAAAATTCATTGTTAACAATAATATCATTATTTTTACATACAAGTGCAAGCTGACGTGACAAAAAATAATATCTGCTTAATTTCAATTAAATGCATTCTTCTTTTCTTTGTAGTGAAAGATAACAGTACAGTTTTGAAGTAAGAAACACAAAGTTAAGGCAGTGGAAATTCTAATTTCGAGTTTCTTGTATTTGTGCAAATGTCTAAATCAGAACTACAAGAAGACTGCAGTATCTCGGTAAATTTTAATCCCAAAGTTTCAGGTGTGTATGTGGATATAGACTCTCTGACAGGAGTGGATGTAGTAATGCGCGGATCTTCTGGGCTTAAATAAATCGAATGCAATGGTTCCATGTAAGTAGATACAAACCACACATTTATCTTTAACCTGTTTTTTTTTTTTTTTTTTTTTTTTTTTTTTTTTTTTTTTTTTTTAAAAGCAGCTTCCAGGAACAAATTGTTTTGTTGACTCAGACGGCTAAGAAGAGCGTGCATTGTACCTTGTCAAGGACTAGTCTAGTTTCACTTCGCAGTGTCGCGCTGTCTCGGGTATTGCGAACTCGGCTGCAGCTTATAAAACCTCGAACCGACGGCAAGTAGTTTCAGTCTGGAGACGACGTCTGTAGACGCCTGTCGATAGTTGTCTCAAACTTTTCTTACTACGTTTTCAATTTTCTTAAATACGCTGATGTAGGATAGGTTGGAATTTCTAACTACTGAGGACAGTGTATAAGAATTTTGGGCTTTACAACATCATGGCAGCTGTCGCCATTGAAGATTATTTTT